>JARBWK010000021.1:1232773-1830082 GCA_030556195.1 Anolis apletophallus
GAATCTGAAGGCTATATATTTTGTACGGATCACACTCCGGTTACATCCCGAATAGACTACTGCAACGCTCTCTACGTGGGGCTGCCTCTGAAGACTGCCCGAAAGCTATCTATCTATCAATAAATAAAATATTTCTCTACCCAGTGGGCATGTCGGTTTTTTTGGCAGGCTACTGCAATCGTCATCCTTTCCAGCTGGAATGAAATAAAACCTCGGTGGCTTTCTCTTCAACGTGGTGAAATCTATTCTGGAATACTGGCTTCTTTTCTCACCAGGCAACCCACAATGGCTTGGATCTCTCTGTCCACAGCCACTCTGCACTGCTCGACAACACCTCTAGGCTGTTAGGAATGGTGGGAGTTGAAGTCCAAAACACCTGGAGGGAGGGCCCAAGTTTTCCCATGCCTGCCCTAAAGCATATCTGAATTGCATCAGGCTCCTGAGGCCAAACACACCCTGTGCCGAGGGAGTGTCCCCAGAAGATTACAGTGCTGTTCCCACTCCGTGCTTTGACCCAGTCGTAAATGCAGAGGATGTCCTCCGTGAACCCATTCTCGCTCGGATGGCCAGTGGAGTCGGCATAGCCTGCAACGCAAAAAAAAATAAATAAATCACACATTGCCAGTATTGCACGGCCGGACATGCGTCGGGAAGTATCTGTCCGTAATGAAAGGACCGAGGCATTGACATCTCCAGCCCATCGTCTGTTCAGATATCGGCCAGCACGCCAATGCCGTAAATCAAGAAATAGCTTCCTAAGGTCTACCGCAGTGATTTTCAACCTTGTTTTAGCCGCGGCACATTTTTCACATTTACAAAATCCTGGGGCACACCACCAACCGAAATGACACAAAATGACACTCTGTCATTTTACTGTCACCCTCCCCGCTCGTGACGCCACTGCTTCCACCAAACCTCCCCCCGGGAGGCCCACGCGCAGGAGACCCATCACCGTCCTGCAGGGGAGGGCTGCGCTGAGTGGCCGACGCACACGCAGGCTCGGCTGAGCAGGACGAATAGGAATTGAGCACACGGGGTGTCTCCGAACCGCAAAACAAACTGCAACGGAGGCTCGCCGCCGTCCCAACACCTAGCTCTCCTTCCCGAAAGGGTTCAGCCCCTGTGCAGAAGTGTTTATTTTTATTATAGGATTGAGGATTGAATATGTATTGAGATGTTTAGATGTTTAGGGAAGGTGCACTTCTTCAGTGAAGGCCCACCTTGGGGAAGAGTTGTCATAGCAACATGGCTGTAAGGCAGAGGTGGGAGGAGTCAACAGCTTTCTGCCACAGCCAAGAATAGAATTCTGGGGAAGTTTGAATTTTGACAGTTTAACTGTCAGCCCAGCTCTAGGAGAGAGCAGGTTCTGAGGGCAGTCTGGTTTTGGAGCTGTAGAGAAACAGTTCTAGTAGGCTGAGCTTGCGAGCCAGTCTGTTTGTATAGAGCCTGAGGGCTAGAGATAGGCAAGGTGCCTATAGGAGGAAAGAAGGTCGGCGTGTGAGATAGTTACATACTGATCTAACTGAGTAATAGTAACAGTCAAACATTTTAAACTTTGTATCTTCTACAATACCAACGTAACCATGATGAGTTGAGCCTCTAAGAAGTTATAACGTATCCATCACGCTTTTGTGCCAAGCTATAAATAAACTGTTATTGTTCTTTTCATCAACAATCTCTCTCTGTTCCGTATTTTAAAAGTCAAGCCTCAGAGTAAAGCAAGGCAGGAAAGTGTTTTTAACCTGTCTTGTTACACAGTTTGAAGTCCCACGATAATTGGTGACAGACCCTCCTAGATAACAGATAACAACAACAGTTCTCACAATCTGGTGGCTAATCTCTTCATATTTAAGGGATCCTTAAATTAAAGTTATACAACACCCTTTTACATTAGGTCAGATACGTAGTGACCTCATCGTTACAAATTTGTGGCAGCGGTGGGATCAGTAAAAGAGGGTCCACCCTGTCCAGCCGGTTCATTTGAATAGCCTCTTTACAGGGTTTGCCCGTGCCTGGCCTAGACTTTATTTGTCCAGCTTGACTTACCTCTGTAGTCAACAGCCAGCACATGGAAGTCATGATCACTCATGGCCTGTTGAAGAAGGTACTTTGGGTTAGTTTCCTTTCAAAGAGGCAAAGCTATTTGCATTTAAAGTTGACCGAAATAGCAAGTGCAAGCGACTAGGCCCAAAGGGATTCCCTCTGGGGCTGGAAAGTGGGCCAAAGTTGCTCCGAAACAACACCTACCTTTGTGAAAAGGACTCTGTGGCTTGTTGCTCTGCAAAAGGAATTCAGAGATGAGCCGGATTAGCACTTGCACTACAGAACAGAAGTGGTATTGCATAGCGAAAATTGGTGCTGGGCACATGGTCCGTGCTCTCTGGCTCCTAGGAAGCACAACACTTCACGTACTCTCAAACTGCAGTACTGCAAACAGGACCGGGCTGTGACATAGCTAGTTAGTAGCCAGCTGCATTAAATCACTACTGACCAAGAGGTCATGAGTTCTAACCAAATGGTAGTCAGACTGAATCTACTAGATCAGGGCTGTCCAACTGGTGGCCCGGGGACCGTACACGGCCCCCCAGCCTGTTGGACACGGCCCCCACTATGCCCCCGGCCGCCATTTTAAATTTTTTTAAAAATGGCGGCCAGGGGAGGGGGAGGGGGCAGGGAGGAGGAAGAGACCTAGCTCCTCCTCCCTGCACCGCCCCTCCGTCCCTCTCTCCGCACCGAAAGGAGCAGTAGGCGGCACCAAGGGCAGCACGTCACACCAGGCCTCTGACGCACTGTCCTTGGCGCCGCTTGCTCTCACATTGTCCCCTCCCTAGGAAGGGGCGGGGGAGCCGGAGAAAAGGAGAGTAGGTGGCAGGCAAAGGGCAGCGCGTCACGCCAGGCCTCTGACGCGCTGCCCTTGGCGCCGCCTTCTGCTCCTTTTCGCCGGCCCTCCCTAGGAAGGGCGGGGGAGACGGCGAAGGAGCAGTAGGCGGTGCCAAGGGCAGCGCGTCACGCCAGGCCTCTGACGCGCTGCCCTTGGCGCCGCCCCCGCCCCCACGCGTGGCCCCGCCTCCTGCTCACTGATCACCTACGGCCCTCGACGTGATCAGTGACACTTCTTCCGGCCCTTGGGTCGGAAGAAGTTGACAGCACTGTACTAGATGTTTGTAATGAACAACACAACCCAGAATTATGCAAAATATATCACTCTAATGTTGAATTACACAGTTAGAAGAACACAATCATAACAATATCAAGAGTACAATGTGCATATTCAAGGTGGAGGCGATAGGAAAACCCCAAAGTACTTGCCCAATGGCGACAAAGGTGCTGGGAACAATGTCCGTTCCTTGCAATGAGATGGCAATGAGGAGTAATCAGAGTGATATATTTTGCATAATTCTGACTACCATTTGGTTTTCACACACTGCGGTTTGCATGTTTATTCATTACCAGCCTGCTCATTTCTTTAGTCATGAGTTCTAAGCCAGCCCAGGTCGGAGCGAGCTCCCGACCATTAATAGTCTAGCTTGCTGTTGACCTATGCAGCCCGAAAGACAGTTGCATCTGTGAAGTAGGAAATTTAGTTACCGCTTTATGTGGCGAGGCTAATTTAATTAATTTATGAGGGCTGAGAAAAGCGGTATTTATTTATTTATTTACAGTATTTATATTCCACCCTTCTCACTCCACAGGGGACTCAGGACGGATTACAATGTACACATACATAGCAAACATTCAATGCCATAGACACACAACACACACAGACATTCAGTCAGAGGCTATTTAACATTCCAGCTTCTGGCCACCAGGGGAGCTGTCGCTTCACCGTCCATCTGCGACACTGATGAAGTACTTTCCGCATTCCCTGCATGCTTTTGCTGGAGATTTTTTATGGCCTCGTAAATTTTGTTAAATTAGCCTCCCCACACATAGGCATGCCCGGATTACCCATAAGGCCAACGAGGCCATGTCCTAGGGGCACAAGCCGGGGGGGGGGGCCTGATCACGGACCAAAAAAACACGTGGTCCACGCCCCTCTTTCCCCCTTTCTCATGCCCCTCCTCACTCCTTCTCCCGGCAATGTCTGGTTCTCCTGCCTTCGGGAGCAGCTCTCTCTCTCGCTCTCTTGCGCGCGCGCTCTCTCTCTCTCGCATGCTCTCGTGTGTGCCTTTGGAGCGAGTTTGCATCCGCTGCGCTCTCCCCAAGCCTCCCGACTCCTGAGGAGACCTTCAGAGCACAGTGGAGCTTTCCATCCGGTAGGAATGGGGACCTTGGAGAAGGCGGGATGGTGCCTACTCGCCTTTCCTTTCTGCTCCGGAGGCACCATGGCGAAAGCCAGCCAAGTGGTGTGTGTGGGGGGGGGGGAGGTAAAGGTTGGCTGGGGGGCGTAATTCCAAAGTGTGGCCTAGGGCGGAAAAAGTTGTTAATCCGGGCCTGCACATAGGTGGTCCCTAAATTTCCTACTTGACAGATGCAACTGTCTTTCAGGCTGCAAAGGTCGTCAACAAGCTACACAATTGGTCGCAAGCTCACTCCGACCCGGGCTGGCTTCGAACTCATGAACTTTCGGTCAGTAGTGATCTTTAATGCAGCCAACACTGTCCCAGTATATAAATATAGTAAATAAAAAAATAATAAATAAATGTCTATAGCATTGAATGTTTGTCATGTACTGTATATGTGCATTGTAATCTGCCCTAAGTCCCCTGAGAAGGCCAGAATAGAAATACTGTAAATAAATAAAATAAATAAATAGTTTCAACGGTGCAAGTGCACCTAAAGATGGAGAGACAGGCCTACGTCTGAGGAAGCAAAGTTAGAACTTGTTTACTGTCTCTTAATCTCTTATGCAGCCAAACACCTGGAGGGAGGGTCCACGTTTGCCCGTGCCTGTTCTGAACAGCCTTCTTACTGGGTTGCTGTGAGTTTTCTGGGCTCGCGGTTTCCCAGGCTCACCAGGTTGCTGTGAGTCTTCTTACCTGTTGCCCCCATTGCCATGGAGATAGATAATGATGGGATTGTCATCTGCGAGAGCCTCTTCGTACCAAAGACGGCTTTTCCCTTCGGATTCCTTGCGCCTGTTTTCAGGCAAAGCGTGCCTAAGGGAAGAAGCAAAAGGATCCAGACAGGCCCGTTTCGCCCATATTTCCACTGATGATCAAAATGAGACATTGCTGTGAGTTTCCCGGGCTGCCTGGCCATGTTCCAGAAGCATTCTCTCCTGACGTTTTGCCCACATCTATGGCAGGCATCCTCAGGGATATATGTGGGCAAAATGCCTCGGCTTACTGCGGGCCCGCTTCGGGGAGTGATGCAATCATCAAAATCATCGGCGAGCCAGATGCAATAATCAAAAGAGCCACACCTGGTTCGCGAGCCATAGGTTCCTGACCCCTGCTATAGACAGTACTTAAACAGATAACATGGGATCAAATTCTGGGATAAAGAGGCCCTTCGATTGTAGGGATTTGGGAGAAATAATGGGGTGGGAATGATTCAGAATGAAAACCAACAAAGCTGCCTTGTTATTTTAGCAGCGTACGACCCTCTGGGAATTGTTGTTATTGTTGTTGTTGTTACACCAAAGGAAAAAAAGCAGAAAGGTCTCTACAGAAACAATACGGCTGGAATAGGATAACTCACCAGATGCCGATGTCGATCCCTGGTTCAGAGGTGAGATAGAAGTTTCTGGTGTGGTTCAAATAGACTTCGGGCTTCTGGAAGTCCACCCAAAAGGGATAACTCACTGCAAAAGGCGCGTGGTGTCAGGTTGGTTTTTGATTAAATGTCACCATTGCGCACACTTATAGCACCCGAGAGTTGGAAGGGAATACAAGTGTCACCCAGTCCAACCCCCTTCTCACGATAGATTTACTATTTATATTTTAAATTGGTTTTAATCTGTTTATTCTCAAGGTGGCTTACAATGGTAGCAATTCGATGCTGACAACAGAACAATGGCTTCAAACTACAAGAAAGGAGATTCCACCTGAACATTAGGCAGCACTTCCTAACTGT
The DNA here is from genome assembly GCA_030556195.1 of Anolis apletophallus. Lineage (NCBI taxonomy): Eukaryota > Metazoa > Chordata > Lepidosauria > Squamata > Anolidae > Anolis > Anolis apletophallus. The sequence goes on from JARBWK010000021.1 coordinate 1,238,792, forward strand.
GAGAGCCGTTCAGCAGTGGAACTCTCTGCCCTGGTGTTTGGAAGGAAGAAGGGTGGGAGGAGGAGGAGGAGGAAGGAAGGGAAGCCCCACGGGCCGCTGCCGGGCATGTGCGACAGGAGGGCGCGAGCGTTTCTGCCTCCTCCGCCATGTTCCTGGGTGCCGCGCGCACATGCCCGGCAGCGGCCCTGAGGGCTTCCCTCCGCCTCCTCCTTCTCCTCGCGCCCTCCTTCCTTGACAAGAGGGTGGGGGCAATGGCGAGGGGGGCGCCATTCCCTACTCCCCCGCCCCCTCGCAGCGCTCCCCCCGCCCTCCCCTGAAGTAGAGAGAGAGAGAACGAAAGAGTCATCTCCATGCCGCACATTGCGGTTTTGTTTCAACTTTTTTTTTGGTCCGTGAACTGCGCCCCCTCGGCTTTGCGCCCCTAGGCCATGGCCTAGGGTGGCCCTATGGGTAATCTGGGCCTGCGGCCCAACCTACTGTCCGATTGCCAGGTCCCAAAACCATGTTTTGAGCTTCTTTCTAAAAGAGAGGAGAGGGATGGAACGAGTCGAATGCTCTCTGGCTCTCTTGACAATGATGTGCCATGGAAACCTGGAGGACCTTTTCAACAGACTCATCACACAGGACGCAATCTGGGTCCTTCACTCTGATCCTGAGACTACAGTCCAGTCGATGCAATCGTTGCATCCTGACTAACCGCCTCCAAAGAAGGCACGTGCCCAACTCTCGGCAGGCAAGGTCACGCTCACCGTATTTTGGGACCAGCACTGATTGGTATGGATGGATTTCCTAGCAAAAGAGGACCAGGATCACTGGGGCAGACTAGGCTTCACTGCTGCGGAAATTGTGGGAGGCCATCCGAATAAAGAGACAACGTGGCATGGCCGGATTACCCATAAGGCCAACATAGGCCATGGCCTAGGGGCACATGCCGAGGAGGGGCGCAGATCACAGACCAAAAAAATTAAATAACTGGTCTGCGCCCAGGGGCGGTCTAAGGTAATTTCGCATGGTAGGCGAAAATTATTTTGCCCCCCCCCAACATTATTTTTGCGCCCCCTCCCCAATTTTTTTTCTTGGTACCTTGCGCGCGCTCCTTCCCTTCCTCCCACGCGCCGCCGCTCATTGCCCTTGCACCGAAGGCCCCTCCTAGCGCTTCCTGGTTTCCCCTGCCAGCCCTACCCACGGGCGTTGCACAGGGCAAGGGAGAGCTCTCCCGCCCTCTGCAACGCCCGTGGGTGGGGCCGGCAGCGGGCACCAGGAAGCGCCAGGAGAGGCCTTATCTCCGCGCACAAGATGCGCTGTGCCTACGGAGCTCTCTAGACCTCCATTGGCACAGCGCATGCTTGCGGAGGGCGACGCAGCAGCACGCTGCTGCGGCGTTGCCCTCCGTGCGCATGCGCTGTGCCAACGGAGCTCTAGAACTCCGTAGGCACAGTGCATGTGCGCGGAGAGCAACGCAGCAGCAGCACGGACGGCGTTGCCCTCCGCAACATGCGCTGTGCCTACGGAGCTCAAGAGAGCTCCATAGGAACAGCGCACGTCGCGGAGGGCCGCAGCAGCATGGGACGGCGTGAACATGCGCTGTGCCTACGGAACTCAAGAGAGCTCCATAGGCACAGTGCACACGCGCCCTCCGTACGCAGGGAGACGCTCAGCTCAGTAGGCACAGCGCACACGTGGCGCCCAGCAGCGCGGTTGCGTAGGCCGGCGCCCCAGCCCGCTAGCTGACCGCCCCTGTCCGCGCCCCTCTTTTCCCCTTTCTCATGCTCCTCGCTCCTTCTCCCGGCAGAGTCTCTCGCTCTCTGGCCTGCGGCGGGGCCCTCGCATTGATCCATTGATTTGCCCACAGGTCTCTGGCTGGCCTGACCTCCTGGCTCCCGGGGAAGCCGTCTCCATGGCGACTCGCCCGGCTCCCCCGGCGGCAGACTGTAAATTCCTGCAGCCAGAGCCGAGCGGCAGAGTCCGGGAGAGGGCGGTGGGAGGGAGGGGAGAAGGAGGAGAAGGAGGCAACTGGGAGGAAAGAAAGGAAGGAAGTAAAGAAGGAAGAGAGGGAGGGAGGGGAGAGAAAGGGCGTTGCTTGGGTGGACCTCTCCCAGGTCCCCGGCACAAGACCCCACCAACCTAGGCTCGCTCCTGCACTCTCGGACCAAACTGGGGCGGGCTGCTGGGCCAAAGGGAGCCGCAGGAGGGAGGGAAGGATCAAGGCCAGGGTCTGGCTCTCCTGCCTTCGGGAGCAGCCGAACAAAAGCCACACAAACCCCAACCTGAATCCTCCCTCGGTCTGTGGGAGCGCACACCAAGCGGACATCTCTCTCTCTCTCTCTCTCTCTCTCTCTCTCTCTCGTGCGCACCTTTGGAGCGCATTTGCACCTGCTGCGCTCTCCCAGTCGGTGGGAATGGGGACCTTGGGGGTGGCGGGATGGTGCCTACTCGCCTTTCTCTTCTGCTCCGGAGGCACCATGGCAAAAGCCAGCCAAATGTGGGTCTGAGGGGGGGGGGAGTAGTGGTTGGCTTAAAGGGGGCGCAATTCCAAAGTGTGGCCTAGGGCGCAAAAAGGTGTTAATCCGGGCCTGCAACGTGGCATGCTCACCAAAAGTGTCCACCTTCTGCAAGACAATGTGCCAGTTCCCAACTCACCTGTTGCCCGAATAGAAGCATGCGCCTATGGCTTTGAAATTCGACCGCATCCCCCAATTCACCCAACCTCGCACCATCGGACGTCCACCTCTTTCCAACAATGATGTTATTCTTTTGAAGGGAAGCATTTCTCAGATGAGGGGACTCTGGTTTCCAAAGTCACAACATGCCTTTTGGAGCAAGCTGTCGACTTCTACAAGCGAGGTGTTGACAGTTGCTTAAGAAGACGGGAGGTGTCCCTTGAGGTGGTGGCGCCCATAGAGAGAAGAAGGACTCAGAACTGGGCCAAGCGTCATTGATCTCCGTCCACAGGAAGAAGTGGGTCAGGGGAAATCTTGAATCAACACCCCTCGTAATGCAGCTTGACATCACTTCAATGCTGTGAAATCCTGCGAGTTGCGGTTTCGTGAAGCACCAGCCCACATTGGCAGAGGAGGCTAAAAACCTTGTAAACCTACAACTCCCATGATTCCAGGGCAGTAAACATGGTGTGTATATATATACGGCATATATATACGCTATTGTACTGATGGTAGCTTGTTCAACTTAAGCCGCCTGAGGGCTCGCACTAAGACTCTAAACTATCTAGTCCGTGAGCTGCTATTTGCTGAGAACACAGCTGCGCTGGGCAGGGCACGGGGTCTCTAGGATGGAGGACCACCGCCTCCCAAAGATACTACTCTATGGTGAACTCGCCACGGGTCAGCGCAAGAGAGGCGCCCCCAAAAAGAGATCTAAGGACTCCCTGAAACAACATCTCAGGCTCGGCCAGATTGATCACCAACAATGGTCCACCCTGGCCTCACATCGGGAGGCGTGGAGACGCACTCTCCACAATGCTGCGGCCTCTTTCGAGAAGACACGCCGAACGGGTCTCGAAGACAAACAACAACGCAGAAAGAACCGCAACTTGGAAACAACATCACCCAAGGAGACTTTCTGCTGTGCTTTCTGCAACCGGACTTGCCTATCTCAGATTGGCCTTTTTAGTCATCAACGTGCCTGTAAAAAGCGTGGGATGAGTCTTTCCTAAGAATCTTCGTTCGCGAAGTAATGTTGAGAGAGAGAGAAACGTGGTGTCAAACTGCATTCATTCCAGAGTGTGGAACACACCCGAGATTAGGCTTATGTTGTTTATACCTGGCACGGGCAAACTTTGGCCCTTGAGGTGTTTTGGACTTCAACTCCCACAATTCCTGACAGCCTCAGTCCCCTTCCTTTCCCGCTCAGCACTTAAGCAGAAAAGGAAAAGGAAAGGGAACGGGCTTTGGGCTGTTAGGAATGGTGGGAGTTGAAGTCCAAAACACTTTGAGGGCCAAAGTTTGCCCGTGCCTGGTTTATACAATAGCACATACGATAAGCAAAGACATCTTCATTTCAGTAGGAATACTTACAAAAATTGAGGTAGACAAACTTTTGCAACAGGGGAGGAAACAGCCGGATCAGGAACGGCAGGGAAGCATACAGAACCAGTAAATTCAGCAGCCCCGTCTTGAATTTATTGGCTTGGAGCCAGTCCAGAAACGCCCTGGGGAGGAAAAGAGACCGGGTTTAAGATGTGGCTTGATCACAATCCTTGCGGTCAGCATCATGTTCTCTCCGGGGTCTCCTTTTGGAAGGGAAGACGGGTTTAGGGTCGCGGAGAAATCCAACTAGACCAATCCAACTAGACCAGTGTTTCCCAACCTTTTTTGAGCCGTGGCACACTTTTTACATTTGCAAAATCCTGGGGCACACCACCAACCAAAATGACACAAAACGACACTCTAACACAGTCATACATATAGTTAATAGGTTTTTAAATGTATTTGTTTCGATGAACACAACATAGATATCCTGGCAGGAATGGCAGAAAGACACAAACTTCCCACACAGAACTCCCATAACCAAGAGAAAATGCTATAAGAGTTTGGTGGGCATTGACCTTGGGTTTTGGAGTTGTAGTTCACCTATATCCAGAGAGCACTGTGGACTCAAACAATGTTGGATCAGGACCAAACTTGGCATGAATACTCAATATGCCCAAATGTGAACACAGATGGAGTTTGGGGAAAATAGACCTTGACATTTGGGAGTTATAGTTTCTGGGATTTATAGTTAACACACAATCAAAGAGCATCCTGAACTCTTGCAGCAATGGAATTGAACCAAACTTGGCATATTGAACTCTCATTACCAACAGAAAGTACTGAAAGGGTTTGCTTGGGAATTGACCTTGGAATTTCCAATTTCCCACGGCACACCTGATGATTGCTCACGGCATACTAGTGTGCTACGGCACACTGCTTGGGAAACACTGAACTAGACCAATAGATCCAAACAAGACTTTTAATTTCAAGCTGATCAGCATGAGACGGGCAGTCTGCACTTCAAAAGGTGCTCGAAAAGACTGCCGCGCAAATGGCGCAGTAAAAAAAAACAAACCCTCTCCCCCCACTGATCTTTATAATGTCAATTGAGATTTTAATGAGGAAGATCGGGGAAAATAAACTGCTAAAATGCCCAAATATCGGGACACAGAACAGAGAAGATATGGGTAAAGGAAATAGAAGATTTTGGAAAATTGGCAGGATTAACAAAAAATATTTCCAAAAGTAAACAAGAAGCATTGGGGAAAATGCTGGACATGCAGGTCAGAACAATTAAATACCTGGGGATAGACGGCAAAGAATTCACAACTTTACAAGAATATGTAGGGTGTGGGACAGCCGTGGCGGTCCACGATAAACAGGAAAATACACAGGGCGAATATGCTCCGTAAAGTGAACGTCGCTAACTGCTGCAAACGCAGTTTCGTTGCAAAAGGGCGAAAGGTCTTCCCGCAATGCATAGAAGCCTCGCCAAGTTCCGTAGCAAAGCAAGGGGGGCAAAGGCGCTTCCCGCAACAGCTGCAGAGCTGTTTGGGAAGGAAGTCAGCCTGAAGAAAATGGAAGTCCTCTACCAGCCCGCACCACAGGAAGAACACCACCATCCCCACGTCAGCATAGGCACATCTGTGCTTAAGTCCGTTCAGCAGTTCACCTCCCTGGGAAGCATCATCTCTTCAGATGCCAAGATTGATAAAGAGGTCGATCACAGATTAGCAAAGGCATAGAGTGCATTCGGAAGGCTTCACAAAAGAGTCTGGAGCAACAAGCACCTGAGGCAAAGCACCAAAACCAGTGTGTACAGAGCTATCGTACTGTCTATTCTCCTCTATGGGTCTGAAACATGGGTCACCTATCGCCAACACCTACGACTCCTAGAACACTTTCCTCAGCGCTGTCTTCGCACAATCCTAAATATACACTGGACCGACTATGTGACGAATGTTGCTGTCCTTGAGCAAGCTGGGATCACCAGCATTGAGGCCATGCTATTGAGAACAAAGCTGCACTGGGCAGGGCACGATGTCTCTAGGATGGAGGACCACCGCCTCCCAAAGATACTACTCTACGGTGAACTCGCCATGAGTCAGCGCAAGAGAGGCGTCCCCAAAAAGAGACATAAGGACTCCCTGAAACAACATCTCAGGCTCGGCCAGATTGATCACCAACAATGGTCCACCCTGGCCTCACATCGGGAGGCATGGAGACGCACTCTCCACAATACTGCGGCCTCTTTCGGGAAGACACGCCGAATGGGTCTCGACAACGCAAAAAGAACCGCAACTTGGAAACAACATCACCCAAGGAGACTTTCTGCTGTGCTTTCTGCAACCGGACTTGCCTATCTCAGATTGGCCTTTTTAGTCCTTCCTAAGAATCTTCGTTTGCGAAGTCATGCCGAGAAGATATATGAAATAAGGAAAGAAAAATAGGGGGCGGAACGGGAGGTGGTTGGGAGGGGGGAGAGTATGAGAAGGTTAGTAATATGCATATTAGTTTTCTTCTATTCTGAAGTGTGAATTATTCCGAGCATCTCACTCTGAGCATTGTTAGAAATGCGAGGAATGCTGGAAAAATGTCAGACAGAGGCAAAAGTCTTATTTGGGAGAGAAATGCCCTCATTTTGCCTGCCTGCAACCAACTCATAACTACACTCCATTCAATCTGGATATGGTAATCGGGTTTATTATGTAACAGCATCGGCTGGATTAAGGCTGCTAAAGAGCAAAACCCGCAATCCTTGGAGAGGCCGAGGAGGGGGAACGAGGCGTGCACCCATCTTCCCGGGGGGAGCACCTTTCTCTTTTGCGTGTTTATGGGTACAATTGCAACGCCAGACAAGAATGGACCTCCTAAATCAACAATTCTGCTCTGATGGACTCCACTGATAATATTGATAATATTATAATGTAATATAATATTGATAATATTATTTATTATTTAGTTATTATTTATTTATTTGTTTGGACTTTTACGCCGCCAACTCCCTAAGGCTCGCAGCGGCTTACAAAGCCAAAACGGCAACACAGAGAATTACATTGTCAATATAACAAACAAAGAACAATACAGACAATAAGAGGAGAGGAAGGGGGGAGGGAAGAGAGGTGGAAGCAGAGGACCGACGGAGAGTGCCCAGCAGGTCAAGCGGGCCCTACTCTCCCATCGAAGGGGGAGCAAAGGTGGTCTCAAGGTGGTCCCACAAAACTGGTCCGAGGTGGCCAGTCTCCCATTGTCTAGAGATCTGGCAGGGGGTGCCTGATCTGCGGGGTTAATGTCCTTCTTCCGTTGTGGGCCTGCAGGAGGGGGCTTCCGACGCCCAAAGCCCGGACCCCAAAAGGTCCAGCAGGTTCCAGGGCTTAGATCCGGGCGAGGCAAGCCTCCCTTCTCCCGGGCAGACAGTGGTGAGTGTCCTAGGGCCAGGGGGTCTGCTGCTCTTCGGCCTCCGACGCCGCCTTCTCCGGCGGCCGCCTGGCCTCCATGCTGGGCACCCCCCGGGGCTTGCCGGTTCCAGAGCTGCACTACCCCGGCTCAATGGATCCATCAGCCCCCGGCCGTCAGAGGGAGGCGGAGGGGGTTGTGACCAGGTTGCTAATGAGGGGGGGGGGGAGCAGCTGGCAAGCTCGGCGTCGGGGGCGCGCCTCTGGGGCCCTTGCCAGGATTTCAGAGACATCTGGCGCCTCTGGAGGGCGCACCAGCGACAACAGCCGCTTCGGTCCGGCAGTCAGGGAAGGTGTTTCCCAACCAGTGTGCCGTGGCACACTAGTGTGCCGTAAGCGATCATCAGGTGTGCCGTGGGAAATTGGAACCTCCAATACCCTTTCTTCCCCCTCCTGCCAAACACTTTTCCCCAAGCAAACCCTTTCAATACGTTCTGTTGGTAATGAGAGTTCAATATGCCAAGTTTGGTTCAATTCCATTGTTGCAAGAGTTCAGGATGCTCTTTCATTATGTGTTAACTATAAATCCCAGAAGCTGTAACTCCCAAATGTCAAGGTCTATTTTCCCCAAACTCCATCTGTGTTCACATTTGGGCAAATTGAGTACTCATGCCAAGTTTGGTCCTGATCCAACATTGTTTGAGTCCACAGTGCTCTCTGGATATAGGTGAACTACAACTCCAAAACTCAAGGTCAATGCCCACCAAACTCTTATAGTATTTTCTCTTGGTTATGGGAGTTCTGTGTGGGAAGTTTGTGTCTTTCTGCCATTCCTGCCAGGATATCTACCGTGTTTCCCCGAAAGTAAAACAGCGTCTTACTTTCTTTTCCCCCCGAAAAGTCCCCTACGGCACTTTCGGGTACGTCTTAGATAACCCAAGACATACCCCGTCGCCACGCCCACGCCGCCGCCGCCGCCACGCCGCCGCAACCGGCCCATCGGCCGCGGCACACCTCCGCGGCACACCTTTCCGCCAGGCCTCCAAGGAAGGGAGGGAAGAGAGCCAGAGGCGTGGTGAAGCGGCGCGTGTCACTCTGACGCGGCGCTGCCTCGCCACACCCTGGCTCCTTTCCCCTCCCTTCCTTGGACGAAAGAAGGAGGGGGAAAGGATCCAGGGCGTGGCGGGCGCGGCGCGTCACTCTGACGCGGCGCTGCTTCGCCACGCCTCTGGCTCTCTTCTTCCTCCCTTCCTTGGAGGCCTGGCGGAAAAGGTGTGCGCGCCCCGATGGGCCGGTTGCGGCGGCGGCGGCGCGGCGGCGCGACGAGGTACGGCTTACTTTTGGGGTACGGCTTATATTAGCCGACCCCCCTGACACCCCTGATACGTCTTACAATCGGGGGTGTCTTACTTTCGGGGAAACACGGTATGTTGTGTTCATCGAAAGAGGCCCAGGTTTCACACTGAGTGTATAAATACATTCAAATACATATTAACTATATGTATTACTGTGTTAGAGTGTCATTTTGTGTCGTTTTGGTTGGTGGTGTGCCCCAGGATTTTGGAAATGTAAAAAATGTGCCGCAGCTCAAAAAAGGTTGAAAAACACTGTTATAATGTAATACAATATAATACTACTAATAATAATATGATATTATAATTATATATTTTATATTACAGGTAATATTACTAATAATATTACAGTATGTTATAGTAATAATAATAATAATACAGCTGCATTAAGATCACTACTGACCAATAGGTCATGAATTCGAAGCCAGCCCGGGTCGGAGTGAGCTTCCAACCAATTGTGTAGCTTGTTGTCGACCTTTGCAACCTGAAAGACAGTTTATTTATTTATTTTATTTATTTACTTTATTTATATTCCGCTCTTCTCACCCCGAAGGGGACTCAGAACGGATTACAGGTACACATACCTAGTAGACAATCCCTGCCGTTTCCACATACACACATATAGACGAATATACAATATTTATTATATTATATATATATAATATATATTATATATAATATTGGTATTGTGCTATGGCAATAATATAATATATTGTATTTACATTTTACTTGTAAGCCACTCTGAGTCCCCTTCAGGGTGAGAAGGGCAGCATATAAATGTCGTAAATAAGTGTCGTAAATAAATAATCCAGAGTTGAATGTAGGTTTATTGGGTTGTTGTCAGACTACCCAAGGAAACTGTGCCTTCAATGGCTGTAGAAGAGGGAATGCCACCAGGCACTGCTAGTCCTGTGTGCAAAATCAGCTTATAAGCAATTTATGGACGTTTATGAGCATGCTATCAAGGAAGCAAAAACACCCTACTATGCAACCCTGATAGCGTCTGCCAGCTCACGCCCAGCTCAATTATTCAGAGTAATTCGGTCCTTGACGATGGTTCCTTCCATCCCAAAAAATGATGACCAGGCCCTGACAGCCTGAGGCTTCTCAGAGCTACTTTACAGACAAGATTTCGATCCTCCGCCACAATTGATACAGTTAGCGAACTTGAGACTCCGTGGCCTCTCGCTGGGCCCACCTTCAACCAGTTCCACCCACTGGACGCAGAGGCTGTCGACAGGATTGTTGCTGCAACTAGGTCAACCACATGCTCCCTCGACCCGTGCCCCTCCTGGCTTGCCTTGAGGGGGTTACGTGGCCCTCTGTTGAATATAATCAACACCTCCCTTGAGCAAGGAGTGTTTCCAGAGGGATTAAAAGAGGCGGTGGTTTCTCCATTGCTGAAGAAACCGGGATTAGATCCAGCGGTCCCTCTCAACTACCGCCCAGTTTCGAATTTATCGTTCCTGGGTAAGGTGGTTGATAGGGCAGCAATGGAGCAGTTGCAGACCTTCCTAGATGACACAGCTTGGCTAGACCCCTTCCAGTCTGGCTTCCGCTTGGGGCATGGGACGGAGACGGTCCTGGTCTCCATCACAGATCAGCTACGTTGCCAGCTGGACCAAGGCGGATCGGCGCTGCTTGTGTTATTGGACCTCACAGCAGCGTTTGATACAGTCCATTACGATCTTTTGACTCATCGTCTTGCCGGGGCCGGGGTGAGGGGGACAGCCTTGAACTGGCTGTCCTCCTTCCTCCGGAACCGGTCACAGCGAGTGAGGAGGGGCGAGGTGGTCTCCGGGGGTTCCCCCTTTAGTTTGTGGGGTCCCCCAGGGGGCCATACTCTCCCCTCTATTATTTAGCATCTACTTGCGACCACTTGCTCAGCTAGTGCGTAACTTTGGGCTGGAGCGTCACTAGTATGCTGATGACACCCAGCTCATTCTGGGGATGGAGGGCAGGCCCGAAACCGTACCCGATAATTTCCATCTCTGCCTTGAAGCCGTGACTGGATGGCTGCGAGCCAGTAGGTTGAAGGTGAATCCAGCGAAGACGGAGATCCTCTGGTTGGGTCGTCCGGGCGGTAGGGATGGCCAGCTTCCGACCCTGGACGGCGTGGTGCTATGCCCATCGTCCTCAGTAAAGAGTCTTGGAGTTCTCCTGAACTCTCTGCTGTCAATGGAGGCCCAAATCTCCGCTGTCAGCAGAGTGGCATTTTTCCACCTTCTGTCATACACAAGGCTAAACCATAAGGTATAGAGGGGCAGAACTGTGAGCAAAGTCAATAACAAGTCACAATCTCATAAAAAATCACAAATGCTGTAATTGTGAATAATATACGTGCTCAATGGCAAAACAATATCACATATAGTGCAATGTAATACAATTAACAATACAATACAATTAACTCACAATATCGCAATTTGGATATAATACAATCGTAATCAGCCGAAGCCCTTACAATACACTGGGCTTGAATGACGCTCTAACAGAATCTGAGTACCCCTGTGAATAGTCCGGAGTCTAATAACTCACAGGCTAACGACTGAGCCAACGGGGGAGCCTTAGTGGGTAGAAGAGCTGGCAAACTGCCGGATAGGCAGGCGCCTACGGCTAGAGGTAAGCTGATGCCAAGATGGCCGTTTCGCGTAAACCACGCTTCCTCAGGGCGCTCTGGACTTCTGACCGCTCCTCCCCAGGGTTGTAGTGGAACAATTGGGACTCAAAGTCAGGACGGGAGGTTTCGCGTTGCTCGCAGAAGTTCCTCCGAGCTGCCGCATTACACCAATTCTGCGGGAACTGCACTGGTGTAGCAACCCAGTTCCCTTTCGTGCCTGGGTGGCAGGGGGCAGCACCGGGGGTCCCACTTGCATTAGGGCCAGCTGCAGCTGATGAGGCCATGGAGGAAGGGGCTGATGAGTTAGCTGGGCCTTCCTCTCCCACAGCGAGCTTGGCCTGGGATGATAAATGGCCTGACGGCTATGAGAGCTGGGAAAGTCAGGCTGACCCTGAGAGTGCTGACTCAGATCAGTATGAGAAACCAGGTGGTTTCGGGTCGCAGGAAAGGATCAGGGAAACAGTGGAGGATGAGCCCATGGAAGCTGAAAGGGAGTTCGGCTCTCATGAAGATAGTGACCCAGGTGCTGGGAGGCAAGGACGGAGCTTTGATAGGAGACGGAGCATTGAGTCCAGCAGGAGAGATTGGCACCGTAGCCTAGAGCGCCAGAGAAGCGCTAGATCCCGTAGCACAGATTGGCGCAGAAGCCTAGAGCGTTGGGGGCCTCGCCAAGGGAATTAAGTATAGGATCCGTGGGAAAGGATCCTCAGTAGCGAGGCCACTTCTGTTCTAAAGGGAGTGAAGCGAGCAAAGATCCACGGAGCCAGGTTGCCAGCTCGTGCCTTGCCAAGAAGTTTCTTGGGTTTGTTCATGAACGTTGCCTTGTTCCTTTGCCACGGACCAAGTCCTTGATCCGCATTGTTTTTGCGGAGCCTTTGCCACGTTTTGCCTTTGGATTTTACTTACGGACTCTTTACCTTTTTGATTGAACTTTTGATACTTTTATGGACAATTTACCTTTTCACCTGTTTCTTATTATTTAATAAATAGTTAGCTGATTACCGTCTCTGTGTGTGTGATTAAGGGGCTGGGCCGAGACCCTGCATCGTGACAACTGGCTTCCTATTGAGTACCGGATCACCTTCAAAGTGTTAGTCCTGACTTTCAAGGCCTTATATGGTCTGGGGCCAGTGTACCTGAGGGACCGCTTAACCCTATACTGTCTCACGAGATCACTTAGATCCGAAGAGAGGAATCTTTTACCCGTGCCAAATGTTAGACAGTACCATCTAACATTAACGTGGAGGAGGGCGTTCTCCATCACCGGGAATGCATTGCCCCCGGAGGTTAGGGCCTTTGCGCAATCTACTGGCTTTTCGGAAGGCCTGCAAGTCTGTTGTATTTCGGCGGGCCTTTGAGTTGTGAATAATATGCTATTTTTTAAAAAAAAAATTGAATCCTTTTCTGGAATTGTTTTAATCTGTGCTTTTAATGTTATTGTAGGTTGTGATTTTATGTTGATGTAAACCGCCCTGAGCCACTGTGAGTGGCGGCTAAGAAATCTCATAAATAAATAAATAAATAAATAAATAAATTAAAATAAATTAAAATAAATTAAAATAAATTAAATTAAAATAATTAAAGCAGTGTTTCTCAACCTTCCGAATGCCAGGACCCCTTAATACAGTTCCCCAGGTTGTGGTGACCGCCAACCATCACATTGTTTTCGTTGCTACTTCACAACTGTCACTTTGCTCCTGTTACGAAACCTCATGTAAATATTTGATATGCAGGATGTATTTTTTTTTCACGGGACCAAAATTTGGCATAAATCCCCAACACGCCCAAATCTGAATACAGTGTTCCCTCACTTATTGCTGGGGTTAGGTTCCAGGACCTCTCACAACAAGTGAAAAACCACGGTGTAGGGACGCTCTATTTATTTTAATATTTATACATTATTTTAGTAGTTATACAGTATTTTAAGTCTTTATGAATGAATGACTGAATGGCTTTTCTTCGCGAACAAAGATTCAGATTCAGGAAGGACTCATCCCACGCTTTCTACAAACGAGCTGATGACTAAAAAGGCCAATCTGAGATAGGCAAGTTCGGTTGCAGAAAGCACAGCAGAAAGTCACCTTGGGTGATGTTGTTTCCAGGTAAACTAGGCCAATCTGAGTTCTTTCAGCAGAAAGTCTCCTTGGGTGATGTTGTTTCCAGGTTGTGGTTCTTTCTGTTTCTCTTCGAAACTCATTTGCTGTGTCTTTTCGAAAGAGGCCGCAGCATTGTGGATAGTACGTCTCCACGCCTCCCGATGTGAGACCATTTTTGGTTCTCAATCTGGCCGAGCCTGAGATGTTGTTTCAGGGAGTCTTTATATCTCTTTTTGGGGGCGCCTCTCTTGCGCTGACCCGTGGCGAGTTCACCGTAGAGTAGTATCTTTGGGGGACGGTGGTCCTCCATCCTAGAGATGTGCCCTGCCCAGCGCAGCTGTGTTCTCAATAGCATGGCCTCAATGCTGGTGATCCCTGCTTGCTCAAGGACAGCAACATTCGTCACATAGTCAGTCCAGTGTACATTAAGGATTGTGCGAAGACAGCGCTGATGAAAGCGTTCGAGGAGTCGTAGGTGTTGGCGATAGGTGACCCATGTTTCAGACCCATAGAGGAGAATAGACAGTACGATAGCTCTGTACACACTGATTCTGGTGCTTTGCCTCAGGTGCTTGTTGCTCCAGACTCTTTGGTGAAGCCTCTGCACTCTATGCCTTTGCTAATCTGCTATCTCTTTGTCAATCCTGGCGCCTGAAGAGATGATGCTTCCCAGGGAGGTGAACTGCTGAACGGACTTAAGCATAGATGTGCCTATGCTGACACGGGGATGATGTTGTTCTTCCTGTGGTGCGGGCTGGTAGAGGACTTCTGTTTTCTTCAGGCTGACTTCCAGCCCAAACAGCCTAAGTCTTTATATGGAGGGAGGGAGGGAGGATTGAGGAGGGAAAGAGCCTTGGAGAGCGGCGGCAGCAAAACCCCACAAAACAACAAAAATACCATGATATATATATATGTTCTAAATTTTTTTTTTTTAAAAAATCCGTGAAAAAGCGAGTCTGGAATAAGTGAACCGTAAAGTAGCGAGGGAGCACTGTCCCAGCGGGGATTGATTTTGTCATTTGGGAGTTGTAGTTGCTGGGATTTATAGTTCACCTACAATCACAGAGCATTCTGAACTCCACCAACAATGGAATTGAACCAAACTTGGCACACAGAATTCCCATGACCAACAGAAAATACTGGAAGGGTTAAGTGAGCATTGACCTTGAGTTTGGGAGTTGTAGTTCACCTACATCCAGAGAGCACTGTGAACTCAAACAACGATGGTTCTTGACCGAACTTGGCATGGATATTCAGTATGCCCAAATGTGAATACTGATGGATTTTGGGGGGAAATAGACCTTGACATTTGGGAGTTCTAGTTGCTGGGATTTATAATTCACCCACAATCAAAGAGCATTCTGAACTCTACCAATAATGAAATTGAACCAAACCTGGCACACATAACTCCCATGGCCAAAGAAAAAAAGGAGGGGTTGGTGGGCATTGACCTTGAGTTTGGGAGTTGTAGTTCACCTATATCCAGAGAGCACTCTGGACTCAAACAATGATGGATCTGGACCAAACTTGGCACGAGTACCCAATATGCCCAACTGTGAACACTGGTGGAGTTTGGGGAAAATAGAACTTGACATTTGGGAGTTGTAGTTGGTGGGATTTATAGTTCGCCTACAACCAAAGAGCATTCTGAACCCCACCAAGGTTAGAAGTGGGCCAGACTTCCCACACAGAGACCCCCATGACCAACAGATGGTCTTTGACGACCCTTCTGAGACCCCTCATGAGAAATGCTGCATTAAAGGCATAGGAGCCCTCTCCAGTTTTGCATCTGGTAACAATCTATAGCAGGCATGGGCCAACTGGGGCCCTCCAGGTGTTTTGGACTGCAACTTCCACGGGAATTGTGGGAGTTGCAGTCCAAAACACCTGGAGGGCCCAAGTTGGCCCTTGCCTCGTCTATAGGTACCTTGCAATCCCCATTGCATGTAAAGCCAAACTGACTCCCAGCACAGAAAAATTATTCAACAAATCAATCTATTTGAAAACTAGCTGAGGACCCGGCGGTGCCCGGGTTATTTGAGGAAGGCACTGTGTGCCAAGGTTGGTTCATATTAGATGTTTATGTGGCTTGCAGTGGTCTCTGGAACTTAGTGAAGGTACTGCGAGTCCCATTGGCCATGGTCCATCCCCCTCCAAACAGCACCAGGATGTAGAGTGGGTCATGGGGGCTGTGTGTGTCACATTTGGTCTTGATCATTCTCTGGATGAGGGTTGCAGTGGTCTCTGGAAGTGAGGGAAGATATTGGAAGTCCCATCATCCATGGTCCCCCATTCTCCAAACTGCACCAGGATGTAGGGTGGGTCATGGGGGCTCTGTGTGCCAAGTGTGCTCTTGATCAGTCATTGGATGAGGGTGGCAGCGGTCTCAGAAAGTGAGTGAATGTACTTCAACTCCCATCATCCACGGTCCGTCCCACTCTAAACTGCACCAGGATGTAGAGTGGGTGATGGGTACCCGGTGTGCCAAGTTTGGGCCTGGTCTCTGATTTGCAGTGGCTGCAATGTTCTGTGGGAAATGAATTGGGTGAAGGTACTGCAAGTCCCATCATTTGTGAGCCATCCTGCCGTAAACCGCAGCAGGTTTGTAAAGTGGACCATTGGGCCTCTGTGTGCCAAGTTTGGTCCTGATTCATCATTGGTGTAGGCCACAGTGCTCTAAGGAAGTGAATTAAAGTACTGCAAGTCCCATCATCCATGGTCCATCCTCCCTCAAACTGAACCAGGATGTAGGGTGCATCTTGGGGGGGTCTGTGTGCCCAGTTTGGTCTTGTTCCATCATTGTTTGGGGCCTAGTCAGGAAAATCAAGTTGAGGAAGCCTAACAAGATCCCATGATCTGAGGCCTAGTCAGGAAAATCAAGTTGAGGAAGCCTAACAATATCCCATGAGCTGAGGCCTAGTCAGGAAAATCAAGTTGAGGAAGCCTAACAAGATCCCATGAGCTGAGGCCTAGTCAGGAAAATCAAGTTGAGGAAGCCTTACTGTCAATGTTGGGCCTGGTCTGTGATTTATAGGGGCTACAGTGGTGTTTGGGAAGTGAATGATGTGAAGGTACTGCAAATCCCTTCATTCGTGGCCCATCCTACCCTAAACCGCACCAGGTTGTGAAGTGGGGCATTGGGCCCCTGTTTGCAAAGTTTGGTCCTGATCCGTCATTGCTGTGGGCCGCAGTGGCTGACTGCCTGAGGCCTTTCGTTTTCCCTCTGAGTCGCCTTAGAATGTTGGAATGTGGATGGCCAATCTGAGTCCTTTATGCAAATACCATTTAAGTGGCAACCAATCCCCTCTGTCTGGGGCCATAGAATGTTGGAGTTCTGAGGCTGGCCAATCAGTCTCCTTTATGCAAATAATCCCACAGTGGCAACCAATTAAAAGACTGGCACATAGTCCTCCCTCCGCACCACTGCCCGCAAACACTGACTTTTATTATATAGATAGATGTGATGTTGCTGTTGCTTGGCCATTGTTTCCATCTCTCGAATCTTGGAGAGCATGCAAGGGAGGCCGAGAGAAG
Organism: Anolis apletophallus; assembly: GCA_030556195.1. Lineage (NCBI taxonomy): Eukaryota > Metazoa > Chordata > Lepidosauria > Squamata > Anolidae > Anolis > Anolis apletophallus. The sequence goes on from JARBWK010000021.1 coordinate 1,255,775, forward strand.
ATGACGCTTTCCCTTTCCACAAAGGGAAGTTTGCACAAAGGGAGACACCAAGGGAACATGGAATTAATGCGTCTGGATCCTGGCGCAAGAGCCGGATGGGAGAAAGGAGCCGTTCGGTAAGGTTGCCCAATGCTTCCTTTGGCTCTGGGAAGGCACCCAAGGAGGAGTGTCTCAACACGTTTGGATCTGGTTTGGTTGGATTGGAGAGAGCAGAGAATCCAGTGCGGATTTTTTTTTTTTTAAGCTTGGTTTAAGTCTACTGTGAATAACTATTCCATGATAAGGAGCCATGTCTTGTCAAAAGCTTTTGTGGCCAGAATCACTGGGTTGCTGTGAGTTTTCCGGGCTGCCTGGCCATGTTCCAGAAGCATTCTCTCCTGACGTTTTGCCCACATCTACGGCAGGCATCCTCAGAGGCAGGCATGTAGGCAGGGGGGGGGGGCTAAGGGGGCTTCAGCCCCCCAAATTCTCAGGGTGGTCCACGAAAAGGCCTTACTGGTACATTATTTAAACTGTTATGTTTATTCATATCATGATCTGATCACCATGCTCATTATATCCCACCTTCATGGGGTTATTGGGATAACAATACAAAAGGTTTGCTAGGGTAGACCCTCTTCCACCCAGTCTCGGCCCCCCGAAACCAAACTCACCCCCCCCGAATCAAAATCCTGGCTACGGCCCTGCTCAGAGGTTAGGTGGTTTGTTGGAAACTACGCAAGCGAGGTTTATATACCTGCGGAATAATGTCCAGGGTGGGAGAAAGAACTGTTGTCTATTGAAGGCAAGTGGGATTGTTGCAATTGGTCAATTTCATCGTCTGGTCATAAGAACATAAGAACATAAGAAGAGCCATGCTGAATCGGAACTCAGCCCATCTAGTCCAGCATTCTGTATCACACAGTGGCCCACCAGTTGTACACGGGGATCTCTAGCAGAAGGGAGGGCAAAACCCAGACCTGCTCCCTACCCCCACAACCAGTACCGGGGAAATCCTGCCTACCTCAACCAACTCCGAGGTGGCACTTGAATGTCCTTTTCAGTAACTACCGATACACTTGGTCTCCATGAATCTGTCTAATCCTGCCTTGAAGCTGTCCAGGCTGACAGCTGTCACAACCTCCTCTGGAAGTGAGTTCCATAACCCAATGGCCCTCTGGGTGAAGAAATATTTCCCTTTATTAGTCCTAACTTTCCTACCTTGGAGCTTCAGGGAGTGCCCTCTAGTCCTAGTGTTTTGTGACAAAGAAAATAGTTTTTCTTTATTCACCTTTTCTATCCCATGCATGATTTTATACACTTCGATCAAGTCACCTCTTAGACGCCGTCTTTCAAGGCTGAAAAGACCAAGGCGTTGCAACCTGGTTTCATGAGGGAGCCGCTCCATCCCTTGGATCATTCTTGTTGCCCTTTTCTGTACCTTTTCCAGTTCCGTTATATCCTTCTTGAGGTGCGGAGACCAGAATTGTACACAGTACTCCAAATGTGGCCTTACCATCGATTTGTAGAGAGGTAATACATTTGCTGACCTATTTTCGATTCCCTTTCTGATCATGCCTAGCATAGAATTTGCTTTTTTCACTGCTGCTGCGCACTGGGTTGACATCTTCATTGAGCTGTCCACCAAGACCGTTCCGTGAATTCACATAGCTACGCTGTACTTGGAAAAGGCTGTTTGAAAAACAAGGCTTTGGAAAAACAGCATGGAGGGGACTAATCTTATCTCCTTAGGTAGGGCATTCCACAGTAGAGGGGCCACCACCGAGAAGGCCCTGTCTCTCGTCCCCACCAAAGGCATCTGCGAAGAAGCCAAGAGCGAGAGGAGGGCCTCCCCAGAAGATCTTAGCGTCCTAGCGTCCTAGATGGTTCATAAGGAGATATACGTTCGGATAGGTAAGTTGGATCAGAACCATTTAGGGATTTATAGGCTAAAGCAGTGTTTGCCAACCAGTGTGCTGTGGCACACTAGTGTGCCGTGAGCGATCGTCAGGTGTGCCGTGGGAAATTGGAATTTCCAATACCCTTTCTTCCCCCTCCTGCCGAACACTTTTTCTTCTCCACTCGGGCTCCCTTCTTCCCGGCCTCGCTCTGCTCGCTTTGCCTCGCTTTGCTCTGGGGCGAGACTGCGCAGTAGCGCCCGCACGGGTCACGTCTTCCTCCCTCCCCCCTCCCCTCCTGAACACGCTCACGCTCTCCCCTCGGATCGAAATGGCGGCAGAAGCGGCAGTGGAGAAGAAAAAGTAAGTGTTCGGCAGGAGGGGGAAGAAAGGGCGTGAAGGGGAAGGGGGAGGAAGAGGTCTCTGTCGAAAGCTGGCATGGGCAAACTTGGGCCTTCCAGGTGTTTTGGACTCCAACTTCCACCATTCCTAGCAGCCTCAGGCCCTTTTCCTCCCCCCCCAGCCACTTAAGCCCCCAGGCTTAGGAATGGTGGGAGTTGGAGTCCAAAGCACCCAGAGGGCCCAACTTTTCCCATGCCTGTTTTAGGGACCTTAAAGTGGTGAGCCTCCTTCCAACATTGTGATTCTGGATAGAAAACAAACAACATAACATAACATTGTTTGAGTCCACAGTGCTCTCTGGGTGTAGGTGAACTACAACTTCCAAACTCAAGGTCAATTCCCAAGCAAACCCTTTCAGTACTTTCTTTTTGGTAATGAGAGTTCAATAGGCCAAGTTTGGTTCAATTCCATTGTTGCAAGAGTTCAGGATGCTCTTTGATTGTGTGTTAACTATAAATCCCAGAAACTGTAACTCCCAAATGTCAAAGTCTATTTTCCCCAAACTCCATTTGAGTTCACATTTGGGCATATTGAGTATTCATGCCAAGTTTGGTCCTGATCCAACATTGTTTCCGTCCACAGTGCTCTCTGGATATAGGTGAACTACAACTATTTAATCTTCAATAAACTGCTTTGCTTATTCTTTGGATTTTGGAGTGGGATTCTGGTTCAGAGGGGCCGGCCTCCCCCACCCTGGTGTGCGACAGTCGAAGCTGCAGATGGTTGAATCGGTGGATGGGGAGGGCCCACTCCGTTGTCCAAAGACCCCGCCACCAGCTGGAAAGATCTGTCTTCTCCGAACTCTTTGTTGCTTAAGCTTTTGGTTGCTGCCAATGGTTTGGAGCAGAACAATAAGGCTCTGCAGGGAGTGATGCATGAATCATAAGTAGGCAAGAAAGAGATGGGTAAATGAATGGGAGGGACGCCAATCCGAGGGAACAAAAAACAACAACAACAAAAACCTTTGGGCTTTGTGTTAGTTGCAGTCACTAGCGCTTGCTTCATAAGGAAATCTGCATAATACCCTGCTGCTGCCGCCCAGGTTTCATCAACCCTTCAGTAATGTTGGGTTTTGAAACAGCATCTCCAAACAATGTGGCTGTTGTTGTTTTAAGCCGCATTAAACTCACCAGGTGCAAAAGAATGAAAAAGCTCAGCCACAAGAAGAGCTAGGTCATATATACACACTAGCTGTACCCGGCCACGCGTTGCTGTGGCGTTGTCTGGTGGTATGGGAAATTAAGTCATACACACACACACACACACACACACACACTAGCTGTACCCAGCCACGTGTTGCTGTGGCGTTGTCTGGTGGTGTGGGAATTTAATTCATACACAAACACACACACTAGCTGTACCCGGCCACGCGTTGCTGTGGCGTTGTCTGGTGGTATGGAAAATTAAGTCATATATATATATGTATACACACACACACACACACACTAGCTGTACCTGGCCACGCGTTGCTGTGGCGTTGTCTGGTGATATGGGAAATTAAGTCATATATATATATGTATACACACACACACACACACACACACACTGTAGCTGTACCTCAGGTACTACTAGTTGCTGTGGCTGTTACTCTTACTTCTGGCCTGGCAACTGTGTCGTGACACACACACTAGCTGTACCCGGCCACGCATTGCTGTGGCGTTGTCTGGTGGTATGGGAAATTAAGTCATATATACACACACACACACACACACACACACACACTAGCTGTACCCGGCCACGCGTTGCTGTGGCGTTGTCTGGTGGTATGGGAAATTAAGTCATACACACACACACACACATGTACACAGCTGTACACACCACACACTGTGGCGTTGTCTGGTGGTATGGGAAATTAAGTCATACACACACACACACTAGCTGTACCCGGCCACGTGTTGCTGTGGCGTTGTCTGGTGGTATGGGAAATTAAGTCATATCTATATATATAAAGGAAGAGTCGTCATGCAACGACCGTCCCAAACAGAGAAACCTTACAACGCAGAAACACCAAACTTGCCAACAGAAATAGGCCTCCAGCAAGGTATGTTTGTAGCAAAGAAGCCTTCCCACCCAAAACCTAAAAGGCCCCCAAAACAACGAGTAAAAAAACCCCTACATTTCCCAGCATCCTCCGGGGCTGCCAACGACTCTCCCAGCCTCTACATTCTGACAACATGATTGGCTGCCAATAAGGGCGGATTTGCATAACTCCTGTACTGGCCAGCCAACATGAACATTCCGACCCATAATAAACTGTCAGAGGAGGATAAGGCAAAGGGCTGAGGCACAAACACACCCAATTCACTTCCCACAGAAAATTTACACCCCTACAAATCACAGACCATGCCCAAAATTGACATTAAGGCTTCATTAACTTAATTTCCCTGACTAGGCCTCACTTAATGGAATGCTGTTTACGCTCTGAATGGACAGTAAGGCTTCATTAACTTGATTCTCCCGACTAGGCCTCAGCTCATTGGACATTGTGTATGGCCTGAATTGACAGTAAGGCTTCATTAACTTGCTGTGCCTGACTAGGCCTCAGCTCATGGGACATTGTGTATGGCCTGAATTTACAGTAACCTACCTTGGCACACAGAGCCCCTACGACCCACGCTACATTCTACTACAGTTTGGAGGAGGGTGGACCATGAATTATGGGACTTGAAGTACCTCCATGAATAATGGGATTTGTACTACTTCACAACCCATCATTCCCCACAGACCACTGTGGCCCAGAACCAAAACCGATAAAGACCAAACTTGGCACACAATGCCCCCCATGACCCACACTCCATCCGACTGCAGTTCAGAGGAGGACACACCATGGATAATGGGATTTCAAGTACCTCCACTCACTTCCAACCACACAAGCATCAACCTCTACATCAACACAGCAGATGGAAAGACAAAAAACATTGTATATCCACAAGCAATGCAGAACACCAGCAACACCACACACCGACAACTCCCCAGGACTTCAACATCCCACCCACCAGAACAACCCACAACGACACAGCCATGGCCCCAACAACACCATAACCAACAACAATTCCAACCCTTACATACTCAGACTTTCTCGTATCTCCTAAATAGGCCATAGCAACGCGTGCCGGGTACAGCTAGTATATATATATATATACTTATTAATCGACTTAATAATGAGACGCTGATATTGTGTTTTTAACGTTAAATTGTATATGTTGAAATTGTATTGATAACTGTTGATTTGTTTGTCTTGAGCAGTTCCTGCTATTTGTACACCGCATCGAGTCGCCTTCGGGCTGAGAGAGGCGGTCTAGAAGCAAAGTAAATAAAATAAATAAATATGTGTGTGTGTGTGTATATACACACACACTGTGTGTATACACACACACACTAGCTGTACCCGGCCACGCGTTGCTGTGGCGTTATCTGGTGGCAGTATGGGAAATTAAGTAATGAGAAGGCCTGCTTAAGAACAACAGCCACCACAATAGTAATAGTAACAGGAAGGAAAGAAAGAGGTACCGTAGGAAGGAAGGAGAGAAAGTAGAAAGGAAAGAAAAAGGGGAGGAAAGGCAGGAAAGAGGCAAAAGAGAAAGGAGGAAATGAAATAGTATTCCTTTCCTTCCTTCTTTCCTTCCATCCATCCATCTATCCTACTCCTCCCTCCATCCCTTCCTGGCATCACTCCTTTTCCTTCTTCCCTCCCTCCTTTCCTTCGTTCCTTCCCTCTATCCTTCCTTTTCCCTTCCTTTCTCCTCCCCTCCCTCCCTGCTATCCTTCCTTTCTCCTCCCCTCCTTCCTTCCTGCTATCCTTCCTTTTTCCTTCCTTTCTCTTCCCCTCCTTCCTTCCTTCCATCTATCCTACCTTTCTTCTTCCCTCCTTCTATCCTTCCCTTCGTTTCTCCTCCCCTCTTGCTATCCTTCCTTTTTCTTCCTTTCTCCCCCCCTTTGTTTGGGGGGGGAGGGGAGAGAAGGGGCCAGGTAGCGCGGCCTGTATGTCCGCGCATGCGCCGTGTTGATTTGGCGCGGGGAGTTATGGGTGTTGTAGTCCCCTGGGGGTTTTTTGTGTTTTACTGTTTTGTTTGAATTTTTTGTGTGTGTGCCAAACATACCTCGTTCCGTGAGGGGTGTATTGGCCTGATTTAGTGTTTGTGGGTTCAGCGGTTTTGCTGTCTATAAGCCCCTAAGCACACCACTTCTCTCTATATATATATATACACACACACACACACACACACACTAGCTGAACCGTGCACGCGTTGCTGTGCCATAGTCTGTGGCTAACCCCTTCTACCCACATGGTGGGAAAGCACAATCAAAGGACTCTTGACAGATGGCCATTTTGCCTCTTGTTGATAACATTAAGAGTCCTTTAGCAGTTTGCTCAGGATGAGTTGGGATTTGTATCTTCCTTTTGTTGTATTGTAGTCCTGTCCCACTGTATTCCCAGGCCTGGGTCAACAAAGTGAATGTTTGTATGTATGTGGATATGTGCCAGCTTTCTGACTGGTTGCCACTGTGGGATTATTTGCATAACGCCTCTGATTGGCCAGCACCACCAACATTCCGACACTCTAAACTGCCAGAGGGGGGTGGCTCCCAGCCTCTACATTCTAACTGAGGGAGTATTTGCATAATGCCTCTAATTGGCCAGCACCACCAACATTCCGACACTCTAAACTGCCAGAGGGGGGTGGCGTGGGGGATCATGGGAGTTGTAGTCCAATTGTTCTTTTTTGTATTTTTGGTCGTGTTGTTTAATTTTATTGGGGGTGGGAAACATACCTCATGGGGTTTTGTGTGTATGTGGGCTGATTTGGTGTGTCTGCCTTGTGTGGTTTTGCTGTCTATAGGCTATTTAGGATTACAGCTCTGTATTATTATTATTTATTATTTATTTATTTACTATTTTTATATGCCACCCTTCTCAACCCCGAAGGGGACTCAGAGTGGCTTACAGCAAACAACAATACTGCCAGAGTGGCTTACAGTGTACATATAACAATATTGCCGGAGCGGCTTACAACAAACTGAAAATACAACAATTAACATTACAACATATCACAATATTGTTAGCAATATTGCATGTAATACAAATATATAAATTGTAATATCACGATATAATTATTGTATCACATTATCATTGGCAGTATTATACTGTGTTACAATACAACAACACCAATACCAAATGCATATACCACATACCATACCGTAATCATACTATTATTATTACATTACAATTATACTATAACATAATACAATATATAGACATTATATTATATTATATCAAATTGCAATGCAATGTAACACTATATTATATTATATATTATTATATTATATTATCTTTAAAATAATAAATACCATTATTTATTTAAAACAAAATAAAATTACTTATTTAAATAAATAACTCTATAGAATCATTTTAAACAATTATATTAAATTATAATGCAATGTAACACTACATTATATCATATATTATTACATTACACCATACTTTCTATAAAATAATATATAACATTATTTATTATGTATATATATTTATTATGTATATATATATTATTATGTATATATATACAGTATGTATATACACACACACACAGTGTCAGTAAATAAATAGGTCTTCACTCCTATCTGAAGAATTGAATAATGCAACACTAAGCACGCAGAGCGGCAGGGTTTCTTCTCAGCGACAAGATTAATGTGGGCAGGTGTGAGATGATCAAGGCTATAATCTCGGTTTATTTGGGCTGGGCTAGAAAAGGTGCAGAGAATCAAAGAGATCTCGTTTCTTCTTCCTCTTCATCATCTTCCTCCTCCTCCTCCAAAACTTTTGGAATGCCAAGTAACCTTGAAAACCTCTGCTTACATTTCTAATCAACTACATCTCTCTCTCTCTCTCTCTCTCTAAACAATTTTGTAACTTCCCCCTGGTGCCACCCAGTTTTAATCACCCCTTTTGGCAATGTTAGATCTGGAGCAGGAGCTCAAAACAATGGAAGTGTCAACTCTTTGCAAAGGTTAATAGTAATACACATTACTATTGAAGGGAGGTGTTGACAAGCTGGAATGTGTCCAGAGGGAGAGGGAGACTCAAAGGATCAAGGGTCTGGAGAACAAGGCCTATGAGGAGCTGTCTTCTGATTGGCCAGCCTCAGCATTCCAACATTCTAAGGCAGCAGACAGAGTGGATTGGTTGCCACTTTATTTGCATAAGGGACTCTGATTGGCCAGCACCCAAGAATCCAAGCCTCTACATGTAAACAACATGATTGGTTGCCACTGTGGGAGATTTTGCATAAAGCACGCTGATTGGCCATCTACATTCCAACATTGTAAGGTGACGCACAGGGAAAAGGAAAGGCCTCAAGCAGTCAGTCACTGCGGCCCACAGCAAAGACGGATCAGGACCACACTTGGCACACAGTAGTCCAATGGCTCACTTTACAAGCTGGTGTGGTTTAGGGCAGGATGGGCCACAAATGATGGGATTTGCAGTACCTTCATCCGATTCACTTCCCACAGAATATTGTAGCCCCTACAAATCACAGACCAGGCCCAAAATTGACAGTAAGGCTTCATTAACTTGATTTTCCTGACAAGGCCTCACTTAATGGGATACTGTTTAAAAATGACAGTAAGGCTTCATTGACTTGATTTTCCCGACTAGGCCTCAGCTCATGGGGCATTGTGTATGGCCTGAATTAACAGTAAGGCTTCATTAACTTGATTTTCCTGACAAGGCCTCACTTAATGGGGTACTGTTTTAAAATGACAGTTAGGCTTCATTGACTTGATTTTCCAGACTAGGCCTCAGCTCATGGGACATTGTGTATGGCCTGAATTGACAGTAAGGCTTCATTAACTTGATTTTCCTGACAAGGCCTCACTTAATGGGGTACTGTTTTAAAATGACAGTTAGGCTTCATTGACTTGATTTTCCAGACTAGGCCTCAGCTCATGGGACATTGTATATGGCCTGAATTGACAGTAAGGTTTCATTAACTTGCTGTTCCTGACTAGGCCTCAGCTTATGGGACATTGTGTATAGCCTGAATTTACAGTAACCTACCTTGGCACACAGAGCCCCTATGACCCACGCTACATTCGACTGCAGTTTGGAGGAGGGTGGACCATGGATGATGCGACTTGATGTACCTCCATGGATAATGGGATTTGTAGTACTTTCAAACCCTTCATTCCCCACAGACCACTGTGGCCCAGAACCAAGACCGATAAAGACCAAACTTGGCACACAGTGCCCCCATGACCCACACTCCATCCGACTGCAGTTTAGAGGAGGGCGGACCATAGATGATGGGATTTCAAGTACCTCCACTCACTTCCCGAGCCCGCTGAGACCCTCATCCAGTGATTGAGGAAGACCACACTTCCTCAACCACTGTGGCAACCAACAAAGACCGATAAAGACCAAACTTGGCACACAGAGCCCTCATGACCCACACTACATCCTGCTGCAGATTGGGAGAGGGTGGACCATGGATGATGGGACTTGAAGTACCTCCAATCACTTCCCGAGACCGCTGCGACTGTCTTCTAATGACTGATCAAGACCAAACTTGGCACACAGAGCCCTCATGACCCACTCTACATCCTGCTGCAGTTTGAAGGAGGATGGACCATGGATGATGGGACTTGCAGTACCTTCACTCACTTTCGGGACCCACACCAATCACAAATCAAGAACAAACTTGGCACACAGAGCTCACATGACCCACTTTACATCCTGGTGTGGTTTGGGGGAGGATGGACCACGGACGATGGGATTTGCAGTACCGTCACACATTTCTTGAGACCATTCCTACCCACACCAATGATTGATCAAGTTCGAACTTGGCACAGAGAGTCCCCATGACCCACTCTACATCCTAGTGCTGTGTGGAGGAGCAGGTCAATGCATGGTGGGACTTTCATATGGGAGTTGTAGTTCACCTACACCCACTGAACCCAGCTGACATTGGATCTAGATTAAATTTGGAGCACAGACAAACAATGCCTTTCTCAAATAACCTGGGCACCGCCGGGTCCCCAAGCTAGTAAACTAATAAAAAATAAATTATGCTGAAATGCGCCCTGAGTCCCCCCGGGGAGAGAAATAGGGCAGAATACAAATACATTATTATTATTATTATACATTTTCCAATGGACCATTCATAAAACCCCAGTAAACATAATAACATCATAATAATAATAAATAGGGCAGAATACAAATACATTATTATTATAAATTTTCCAATGAGACCATTCATAAAACCCCAGTAAACATAATAACATCATAATAATAATAATAAATAGGGCAGAATACAAATCTATTATTATTATTATACATTTTCCAATGGACCATTCATAAAACCCCAGTAAACATAATAACATAATAATAATAATAAATAGGGCAGAATACAAATACATTATTATTATTATAAATTTTCCAATGAGACCATTCCTAAAATCCCAGTAAACATAGTAACATCATAATAATAATAATAAATAGGGCAGAATACAAATACATTATTATTATAAATTTTCCAATGAGACCATTCCTAAAATCCCAGTAAACATAATAACATAATAATAATAATAAATAGGGCAGAATACAAATCTATTATTATTATTATAAATTTTCCAATGGACCATTCATAAAACCCCAGTAAACATAATAACATCATAATAATAATAATAAATAGGGCAGAATACAAATCTATTATTATTATTATACATTTTCCAATGGACCATTCATAAAATCCCAGTAAACATATATATATATATATATACACACACACATATATATACACGCTATCGTACTGATGGTAGCTTGTTCTACTTAAGCCGTCTGAGGGCTTGCACTAAGACTCTAAACTATCTAGTCCGTGAGCTGCTTTTTGCTGACAATGCTGCCCTTGTCGCCCATTCAGAAGCAGCCCTGCAGCGCCTAACATCCTGCTTTGCAGCAGCTGCAGAGCTGTTTGGGATGGAAGTCAGCCTGAAGAAAACGGAAGTCCTCTACCAGCCTGCACTACAGGAAGAACACCATCATCCCCACGTCAGCATAGGCACATCTGTGCTTAAGTCCATCCAGCAGTTCACCTCCCTGGGAAGCATCATCTCTTCAGACGCCAAGATTGACAAAGAGATAGATCACAGATTAGCAAAGGCATAGAGTGCATTCGGAAGGCTTCACAAAAGAGTCTGGAGCAAGAAGCACCTGAGGCAAAGCACCAAAATCAGTGTGTACAGAGCTGTCATACTGTCTATTCTCCTATATGGGTCTGAAACATGGGTCACCTATCGCCAACACTTACGACTCCTCGAACACTTTCATCAGTGTTGCCTTCGCTCAATCCTAAATATACAGTGGACCGACTATGTGACTAATGTTGCTGTCCTTGAGCAAACAGGGATCACCAGCATTGAGGCCATGCTATTGAGAACACAGCTGTGCTGGGCAGGGCACATCCATAGGATGGAGCAGTGTTTCCCAATCAGTGTGCCGTGAGTGATCATCAGGTGTGCCGTGGGAAATTGGAACCTCCAGGAAAGGGGGGGGGGGGAGTCTAGTGTGTTGAAGTAAAAAAAACCCTAAGAAACCTACCTCGATAAAGGCACAAAATTACAACCACCCCCCTCCCCACCCATTGTCTACTTGGTCTCTCCCTCTCCATGCATTGGGAAGGCCCGCCTCCCTTGCCCCAAGTAGAGACCTCATCTTGTCTCCTAGGGGTTCTGTGTGGGAAGTTTGACCCAGTTCTATCATCAGTGAGGTTCAGAATGCTCTTTGATTGTAGGGGAACTATAAATCCCAGCAACTACAACTCCCAAATGTCAAGGTCTATTTCCCCTGAACTCCATCTGCGTTCACATTTGGGCATATTGAGTATTCATGCCAAGTTTGGTCCTGATCCAACATTGAGTCCACAGTGCTCTCTGGATATAGGTGAACTACAACTCCAAAACTCAAGGTCCAATGCCCACCAAACTCTTATAGTATTTTCTCTTGGTTATGGGAGTTCTGTGTGGGAAGTTTGTGTCTTTCTGCCATTCCTGCCAGGATATCTATGTTGTGTTCATCGAAAGAGGCCCAGGTTTCACACTGAGTGTATAAATACATTTTAAAAACATATTAACTATATGTATTACTGTGTTAGACTGTCATTTTGGTTGGTGGTGTGCCCCAGGATTCTGCAAATGTAAAAAGTGTGTCGCGGCTCAAAAAAGGTTTGGAAACACTGGGATGGAGGACCACCCCCTCCCAAAGATACTACTCTAGGGTGAACTCGCCACGGGTCAGCACAAGAGAGGCGCCCCCAAAAAGAGATATAAGGACTCCCTGAAACAACATCTCAGGCTCGGCCAGATTGATCACCAACATGGGTCCACCCTAGCCTCACATCAGGAGGCATGGAGACGCACTATCCACAATGCGGCGGCCTCTTTTGAGAAGACACGCCGAATGGGTCTCGACAACGCAGAAAGAACCGCAACTTGGAAACAACATCACCCAAGGAGACATTTTCTGCTGTGCTTTCTGCAACCGGACTTGCCTATCTCAGATTGGCCTTTTTAGTCATCAACGCTCTTGTAAAAAGCGTGGGATGAGTCCTTCCTAAAGAATCTTCGTTCGCGAAGTAATGCCGAGAGATTCATAAAATCCCAGTAAACATCGATCTATAGATATAATAAAAGTCAGTGTTTGCGGAGGAATATGTGCCAGCGTTCTGATTGGCTCCCGGCCTCTACATTCTGACAACATGATTGGTTGCCAGTGAGGGAGTATTTGCATAACGCCTCTATTGGCCAGCCAACACGAACATTCCGACCCTCTAAACTGGCAGAGGAGGAGAAGGCAGAGGCCTGAGGCAGTCGCCAACACGGACATTCGGACGCTCTAAAGTGGCAGAGGGGGTGAGGAAAAGGCCTGAGGCAGTCAGGCATGGTGGGAATTTAAGGCCAAAACACTTTGCGACCCCAAACAATGAGAGAACAAGACCAAACTTGGCACACAGAACCCCCAAGACCCACTGTACATCCTGGTGCAGTTTGAGGGAGGATGGACCATGGATGACGGGACTTGCAGTACTTTAACTCACTTGCTTAGAGCACTGTGGCCCACACCATAGAAGGATCAGGACCACACTTGGCACAGATGCCCACTGGCCCACTTTACAACCTGGTGCAGTGTAGGGCAGGATGGGCCACAACTGATGGGATTTGCAGCACCTTCACCCGATTCATTTCCCACAGAACATTGAACCCCCTACAAATCAGAGACCAGGCCCAAACTTGGCACACAGAGTACCCATGACCCACTCTACATCCTGCTGCAGTTTTGAGTGGGACGGACCATGGATGATGGGACTTGAAGTACCTTCACTCACTTTCTGAGACCACTGCGACCCTCATCCAATTACCAAAAAAGAACGAACAAAGCACACAGAGCCTCCATGACCCACTTTACATCCTGGTGCAGCTTGGAGGAGGGCAGACCATGCATGATGGGACTTGGAGTACCTTCACTCACTTCCCAAAACTGCTGCAAACCTAATCCAATGACTGATCAAGACCAAACCTGACACACAGAGCCCTCATGACCCACTCTACATCCTGGTGCCGTTTGAGGGAGAATGGACCATGGATGATGGGACTTGAAGTACCTTCACTAACTTCCTGAGACCACTGCAAGCCACATAAACATCTAATAGGAACCAACCTTGGCACACAATGCCTTCCTCAAATACCCCGGGCACCGCTGGGTCCTCAGCTAGTAAATATAAAAAATAGGGCGGAATACAAATACATTATTATTATTGTTATTATTATACATTTTCCAATGGGACCATTCATAAAATCCCAGCAAACATTATAATAATAATATAATAATAATAATAAATAGGGCAGAATACAAATAAATTATTATTAGTATTATTATAGATTTTCCAATGAGACCATTCATAAAATCCCAGTAAACATAATAATAATATAATAATAATAAATAGGGCAGAATACAAATAAATTATTATTAGTATTATTATAGATTTTCCAATGAGACCATTCATAAAATCCCAGCAAACATAATAATAATAATATAATAATAATAAATAGGGCAGAATACAAATAAATTATTATTAGTATTATTATAGATTTTCCAATGAGACCATTCATAAAATCCCAGTAAACATAATAAAATAATAATAATAAATAGAGCAGAATACAAATTTATTATTATTATTATAGATTTTCCAATGGGACCATTCATAAAATCCCAGTAAACATAATAATATAATAATAATAATAAATAGAGCAGAATACAAATTTATTATTATTATTATTATAGATTTTCCAATGGGACCATTCATAAAATCCCAGTAAACATAATAATAATATAATAATAATAAATAGAGCAGAATACAAATTTATTATTATTATTATTATAGATTTTCCAATGGGACCATTCATAAAATCCCAGTAAACATAATAATAATATAATAATAATAAATAGAGCAGAATACAAATTTATTATTATTATTATAGATTTTCCAATGGGACCATTCATAAAATCCCAGTAAACATAATAATATAATAATAATAATAATAATAAATAGGGCAGAATACAAAATTATTATTATTATTATTATTATAGATTTTCCAATGGGACCATTCATAAAATCCCAGTAAACATAATAATATAATAATAATAATAAATAGGGCAGAATACAAATAAATTATTATTATTATTATTATAGATTTTACAATGGTACCATTCATAAAATCCCAGTAAACATAATACTATAATAATAGATAGATAGGTCAGAATACAAATAAATTATTATTATTATAGATTTTCCAATGGGACCATTCATAAAATCCCAATTAACATAATAAAATAATAATAATAATAAATAGGGCAGAATACAAATTTATTATTATTATTATAGATTTTCCAATGGGACCATTCATAAAATCCCAGTAAATATAATATAATAATAATAATAATAAATAGGGCAGAATACAAATTTATTATTATTATTATTACAGATTTTCCAATGGGACCATTCATAAAATCCCAGTAAACATAATATAATAATAATAATAAATAGGGCAGAATACAAATTTATTATTATTATTATTATAGATTTTCCAATGGGACCATTCATAAAATCCCAATTAACATAATAAAATAATAATAATAATAATATTTTACCCAGATCCTGATACATTTCCTATTGGGACCATTCATATAAAATCCCAAACCAAATAATATTTCTAATGTCTATCTTCACAAAAGGCCTAAGTTGGGCACAGTTGGGTTCCTAAGCTGGTAATACAACTAATAATAATAATAACAACAACAATAATAATACTTACCAGGCGTATTGCTGGGGATCCCCTGCAGAGGAGGCAGCCTGGCCCATGGAGGAGGAATGGGAGGCAGCAGCACAACCAGAGATGCTCTCAGCCGGGCTTCCTGCCGGCTCTCTGCCTGTGTGCTTCATGCTTGGCTGGAAAAAGAAAACAGAAAAGCAGGGGGAGAGGCAAAGCCACGCCTCCAATCTCAGAGGGGGCGTGGTGTTAGGGAAAGACACGCCCCCTGCCTTTCCAACTGCTGGGCGAGGGCAAGCAGAGGCGCCCAAGGACGGTGAGGAAGCCACGCCCCTTGCCCAATCAGAGGCTTGGAACCGTGCAGAGGGAGGATGAGGAAGCCACGCCCCTTGCCCAATCCCAGGCCTGGAACCATGCAGAGGGAGGATGAGGAAGCCACGCCCCTTGCCCAATCAGAGGCACGAAACCACGCCACGCCCACAATGTAAAGGTGTGGTTTAGTCAAACCACGCCCCCTCCCCTTTCTTATTTATTTCCAAAAGCATTGCATCAATGTAGATCAGTGTTTTTCAACCTTTTTTGAGCCGCGGCACATTTTTTACATTCACAAAATCCTGGGGCACACCACCAACCAAAATGACACAAAATGACACTCTAACACAGTCATACATATCGTTAATATGTTTTTGAATGTGTTTATACACTCAGTGTGAATCTGGGCCTGTTTCGATGAACACAACATATATATGACTTCCTCTCACATACTTATACATGGCTATTAGGCATGCTAAAATTGAAACGGAAATCTAATTGATTCGTTAGAAATCTGTAATTAATGGGACTTTTGTTGTTTTACGGATCGCTGCCCCGAACCAGGAAGTAGACTTCCTTTTACGGTCCGTGAGGCCAACAATTTGCGTTAGGATCGTTAGAAATTCTTAATTATTAATTAATTAATTATTGTACTACTCACCCTGTCTTCTCCCCCTCATTTCCTTCCCGCCTTCATTCAGCTTCTTCTTTTTCCCGCATTTCTATGGGGGAACTGGAAGTGACGCTGCTGCTAGGTAGAGGCAATGTATTCTGGAAAGTGATTCACACACACACACACACGCGCACGCTTCTCCTCCTCTCTCCAGGCTTCCCCCCTCCTTCTCTTCCCCGTTGCTCTGCTGCCATGCATGCCCCATCGCAGGGCCTGATTCACACACACACACGCGCGCTTTCTCCTCTCTCTCCCGGCGCTCTCTCAGATGCTTCTCTTCCCGATTGCTCTGCTGCCTTGCCCCATCGCAGGGACCAGCTTCAGCCCTCCAGGTACGTGTTTTGGACTTCAACTCCCACCATTCCTCACAGCCTCAGGCCTCTTCCTTTTCCTCTCAGCCTGGGCAAACTTGGGCCCTCGCTCCCTCAGGATCGGGGTGAGAGAGAGGCAGCGAGGAGCGAGGGGGCTCCTCCTCCTTTTCTTTTGCTGCTTCCAAGAATAGAAAACCCCTCCCTCCCTCCCTTCCTCCGTCCCTCCCTCCTTCCTATTTGGAGAGTCCCATCTAGAATTCAGTGTGGTTTATTCAAGTTTTGGCCTACAACTCCCAGAAATCCCAGCCAATTTACCAGCTGTTAGGATTTCTGGGAGTTGTAGGCCAAAACCATCTGAAAGCGCATGCTCTGGCATACGAATTTCTAACGAATTTCGTTAGTACTTAAGTTACATTTCCGAAAATTTTGGGAATTTTTTGTCTTTGATATAATAATAAAAAAAAAATCCCCCCCCATTTGATTTTAGAATAGCCATTTTTCGATTTGTTATCATGCCTAATGGCTATCATGTCTTCTCTCAGCCTTCTCTTCTTCAGGCTAAACATGCCCAGCTCTTCAAGCTGCTCCTCATAGGGCTTGTTCTCCAGACCTTTGTGAAATTTCACCCTGAGTGAAACTTGCTTCCAGTTAACTATGGATGTCCTGAAGCTGTTATAAACAGTTCCTTTGGGGGGGGGGCTAATCTCGATAAATCCAGTAAAATAGTAAAAAAAAAAAAATTCCAAGCGGAGAGGCTCAATTTGTTTCTTGGAAACCTGTGAGGGGGCTGCTAGGAGGGGGGGGAGAGTGCCAATTTCCCACGGCACACCTGATGATCGCTCACGGCACACTAGTGTGCCATGGCACACTGGTTGGGAAACACTGATATATAGTAAATATAGTAAGTAAATAAATAAATAAATAATGTAGATCAGAATGTAGCTCCGCCTTTAGGTGCGGCCCTCCATAATATTTTTTGGCTCTCGTGTGGCCCCTTGGGAAAATTAATTGTCGACCCCTGGTTTAGCTCCTAGTTTCTGCTGCAGAAAACAAGATTCCTGCATCTTTTGCATCTCATTTCTTCAGATAACACTACTCTGACTTTTCTTCTCCAACTCACTCAGCTGTTCTTCACATGGCTTGGTTTCTAGACCTTTCGTGGCCTTGCTTGTTCTGATCTGGACACACATTCCAATTTGTCAATAATCATTTTGAATGGTGTTGCCCAGAACTGAAGAGCATGGACAGGTTATGTTTATTTTGGAGGACAGCTCTTAAAATATCACTGCTAGCAAGGACAGTAGAGCAACTTTTAATGCAGAGCCACTTCGGTACCTTATGAGCACTTAAAGTGGTTATTTTCATCCTTTTCCATTCAGAGAAACTGAAAAAGGTGGAATCAGAAAAGGGCAGAGTACCGAGATACCCAAATTGGTATCTGTTCCACAAATGAATACTTATGTGATACACATACTAGAGCAGTGTTTCCCAACCTTTTTTGAGCCGCGGCACACTTTTTACATTTACAAAATCCTGGGGCACACCATCAACCAAAATGACACAAAATGACACTCTAACACGGTAATACATATAGTTAATGTTTTTAAATGTATTTATACACTCAGTGTGAAACCTGGGCCTGTTTCGATGAACACAACATAGATATCCTGGCAGGAATGGCAGAAAGACACAAATTTCCCACACAGAACTCCCATAACCAAGAGAAAATACTATTAAGAGTTTGGTGGGCATTGACCTTGGGTTTTGGAGTTGCAGTTCACCTATATCCAGAGAGCACTGTGGACTCAAACAATGTTGGATCAGGACCAAACTTGGCATGAATACTCAATATGCCCAAATATGAACGCAGATGGAGTTCAGGGGAAATAGACCTTGACATTTGGAAGTTGTAGTTGCTGGGATTTATAGTTCCCCTACAATCAAAGAGCATTCTGAACCCCACCAATGATAGAACTGGGCCAAACTTCCCACACAGAACCCCCAGGAGGCAAGAGGAGGTCTCTACTTGGGGAAAGGGAGGCGGGTCTTCCCAATGCATGGAGAGGGAGAGACCAAGTAGACAACGGGTGGGGAGGGGGTGTTTGTAATTTTGTGCCTTTATAGAGGTAGGTTTCTTAAGGTTTTTATACTTCAACACACTAGACTCTCCCCCCTCCCCTCCTGGAGGTTCCAATTTCCCACGGCACACCTGATGATCACTCACGGCACACTAGTGTGCCCCGGCACACTGGTTAAGAAACACTGATATAGATAAACAAGTGTAAAAATGATACAATGAAAATTGGGGGGAAATGGCATTCACAACCTTTTGATCATCCTGAAAGTATGACCTTCCAGGGAAGAGCCAAAAACTCTTCTGAGTGAAATCTTCATTTCAGTGGTCAATGTCAATTATGCAAAGCCACTGGGTTCTCAGTTGTTAGACTCATAAACCGGTTGTTAGGAAGAGAGTTTATGCCAGTGCACAAAATATAGGAGTTCTTCAGAAGTCTTCTTTTCAGTGCCCAAAGTATCTTGTACTCCAGAGATAGAAATAAAATCGACATTACAATATTTTATTAACACACACACATATATATATTATGGTGGCGACGCCCCTCCCAGGTGACGTCGCCCTACGCGCCTGCGTAGTCCGCCTAATGGACGAACGGGCCCTGGGCATAGAGTGCATTTGAAAGGCTTCACAAAAGAGTCTGGAGCAACAAGCACCTGAGGCAAAGCACCAAAATCGGTTGCTGCCGCTCTCCAAGGCTCTTTCCCTCCTCATTCCTCCCTCCATATAAAGACTTAGGCTGTTTGGGCTGGAAGTCAGCCTGAAGAAAACGGAAGTCCTCTACCAGCCCGCACCACAGGAAGAACACCATCATCCCCGTGTCAGCATAGGCACATCTATGCTTAAGTCCGTTCAGCAGTTCACCTCCCTGGGAAGCATCATCTCTTCAGGCGCCAGGATTGACAAAGAGATAGATCACAGATTAGCAAAGGCATAGAGTGCATTTCGAAGGCTTCACAAAAGAGTCTGGAGCAACAAGCACCTGAGGCAAAGCACCAAAATCAGTGTGTACAGAGCTATCGTACTGTCTATTCTCCCCTATGGATCTGACACATGGGTCACCTATCGCCAACACCTACGACTCCTCGAACGCTTACACCAGCGCTGTCTTCGCACAACCCTAAATATACACTGGACTGACTATGTGACAAATGTTGCTGTCCTTGAGCAAGCAGGGATCACCAGCATTGAGGCCATGCTATTGAGAACACAGCTGCGCTTGGCAGGGCATGTCTCTAGGGTGGAGGACCACCGCCTTCCAAAGATATTATTCTATGGTGAACTCGCCACAGGTCAGCGCAAGATAGGTACCCCCAAAAAGAGATATAAGGACTCCCTGAAACAGCATCTCAGGCTCGGCCAGATTGATCACCAACAATGGTCCACCCTGGCCTCCCATCGGGAGGCATGGAGACGCACTCTCCACAATGCTGCGGCCTCTTTCGAGAAGACACGGCGAACGGGTCTCGAAGAGAAACGACAACGCCAAAAGTACCGCAACTTGGAAACAACATCACCCAAGGAGACTTTCTGCTGTGCTTTCTGCAACCGAACTTGCCTATCTCAGAGTGGCCTTTTTAGTCATCAACGCGCTTGTAAAAAGCGTGGGATGAGTCCTTCCTAAGAATCTTCGTTCGCGAAAAAACAACCCAGGATTCTGGCAACAAGACTGATTGATCCATAGGTGGCTACGGGGAATACCATTGCTATAACTATGCGGACCTTTGTTGCCAGTGTGATGTCTCTGCTCTTCACTATTTTATTGAGATTAGCCATTGATATCCTCCCAATAAGTAATAATCAGCCCTATATTATTAAATATGGTTTTCTGTGGGAGAGCAGATGGCGACTACTGGATGGCTTATGTTCTGTAGAGCTGATGTGGTCTATCCAATGCAATTTTCTGAATTAGCACCCCAAATAATCAAACCGAATCTAACATTGACCAGAAATTGATTAGTGACCCTTTTGGTACTAAGGTTGGAGAGTGGTCCCTGACCAAAGTGGTCCCTGGTCCAAAAAAGGGTTGGGAACCACTGCTTTCGAAAGTGAATTCTTAATGCCACCTTGTGTCCAGGCTTTGTATTACAGTGTTTCTATATATATAAAGGAAGAGTCGTCATGGAAAGACCGTCCCAAACAGAGAAACCTTACAACGCAGAGACACCAAACTTGCCAACAGAAATAGGCCTCAAGCAAGGTATGTTTGTAGCAAAGAAACTTTCCCACCCCAAACCTAAAAGGCCCCCAAAACAACGAGTAAAAAAACCTACATTTCCCAGCATCCTCCGGGGCTGCCAACGACTCTCCCAGCCTCTACATTCTGACAACATGATTGGCTGCCAAAAAGGGCGGATTTGCATAACTCCTGTACTGGCCAGCCAACATGAACATTCCGACCCATAATAAACTGTCAGAGGAGGATAAGTCAAAGGGCTGAGGCACAAACACAAACACCCAATTCACTTCCCACAGAAAATATACACCCCTACAAATCACAGACCACGCCCAAAATTGACAGTAAGGCTTCATTAACTTAATTTCCCTGACTAGGCCTCACTTAATGGAATGCTGTTTACGCTCTGAATTGACAGTAAGGCTTCATTAACTTGATTCTCCCGACTAGCCCTCAGCTCATTGGACATTGTGTATGGCCTGAATTGACAGTAAGGCTTCATTAACTTGCTGTTCCTGACTAGGCCTCAGCTCATGGGACATTGTGTATGGCCTGAATTTACAGTAACCAACCTTGGCACACATAGCCCCTATGACCCACGCTACATTCTACTACAGTTTGGAGGAGGGTGGACCATGGATTATGGGACTTGAAGTACCTCCATGTATAATGGGATTTGTAGTACTTCAAAACCCATCATTCCCCACAGACCACTGTGTCCCAGAACCAAGACAAAGACCAAACTTGGCAAAAAATGCCTCCCATGACCCACACTCCATCCGACTACAGATTAGAGGAGGACACACCATGGATAATGGGATTTCAAGTACCTCCACTCACTTCCAAAGTACCCCACCCACACACGCATCAACCTCTACATCAACACAGCAGACGGAAAGACAAAAAACATTGTATATCCACAAGCTATGCAGAACACCAGCAACACCACACAACAACAACTCCACAGGACTCCAACATCCCACCCACCAAAACAACCCACAACAACACAGCCATGACCCCAACAACACCATAACTAACAACAACTCCAGCCCTTACATACTCAGACTTCCTCGCATCTCCAAAATAGGGCACAGCAACGCGTGCCGGGTACAGCTAGTATAGTATACATCAGTGTTTTTCAACCTTTTTTGAGTCGCGGCACATTTTTTACATTTACAAAATCCTGGGGCACACCACCGACCAAAATGACACAAAATGACACTCTAACACAGTAATACATATAGTTAATATGTTTTTAAATGTATTTATACACTCACTTAGTGTGAATATAGTTAATATGTTTTTAAATGTATTTATACACTCAGTGTGAAACCTGGGCCTGTTTCGATGAACACAACATAGATATCCTGGTAGGAATGGCAGAAATATACATACGAAGGTCTTGCTCAACAGCTGTCAGTCTAGTTATCGTTCACCCGCAATCAAACAGCATTCTGAACTCCACCAATGATGGGATGGAATCAAACTTCCCACCCAGAACTACCATAACCAAGAGAAAATACTATAAGAGTCTGGTGGGCATTGACCTTGAGTTTTGGAGTTGTAGTTCACCGACATCCAGAGAGCACGGTGGACTCAAACAATGTTGGATCAGGACCACACTTGGCAAGAATACTCAATATGCCCAATTGTGAACACAGATGGAGTTTGTGGAAAATAGACCTTGACATTTGGGAGTTACAGTTTCTGGGATTTATAGTTAACACACAATCAAAGAGCATCCTGAACTCTTGCAACAATGGAATTGAACCAAACTTGGCATATTGAACTCTCATTACCAACAGAAAGTACTGAAAGGGTTTGCTTGGGAATAGACCTTGAGTTTGGAAGTTGTAGTTCACCTACACCCAGAGAGTACTGTGGACTCAAACAATGTTATGTTATGTTGTTGTTTGTTTCCTATCCGGAATCACAATGTTGGAAGGAGGCTCGCCACTTTAAGGTCCCTAAAACAGGCATGGGAAAACTTCGGCCCTCTGGGTGCTTTGGACTTCAACTCCCAAATGACAAAATCAATTTTTTGACTGATGGTCTCTCCTTGGGTTAGTAGAGACTGACAGCGGTTGAGCAAGACCTTCGTGTGTGTCTTTCTGCCATTCCTGCCAGGATATCTATGTTGTGTTTATCGAAACAGGCCCAGGTTTCACACTGAGTGTATAAATACATTTAAAAACATATTAACTATATGTATTACTGTGTTAGAGCGTCATTTTGTGTCATTTTGGTTGGTGGTGTGTCCCAGGATTTGGTAAATGTAAAAAATGTGCCGCAGCTCAAAAAAGGTTGGGAAACACTGGTGTATACAGTAGTATAAATATGAATCCTAGGGAGCAGTTCCACTTCCTGCCATCAGAGGTCGCTGTGGTATAAAATAAACATGGCAATTCAAGAAACACCTGGGAAATTATACCATACCTGGCCCAGTCTAATGTTGCAATATCACTTGTGAAGAATACATAATATTGGTTGTAATGTCTGTTTCACACCTAGTTCCATACAAAACAACTGAAGCAAACACTTCTTCAAAAATGGGGATGGAAACGTCCGAGATATCCCAGTGACTCCCAGGGATAACACATCAAGGCCAAAAAAATTTAAGGCCATCATTCAACAATTGATTCAATTGGTTGAGATTAATAAAGAGGATGCCCGCTCAAGATTGATGATCCAGTGTGCGGATTTCTCCAGCAAAACGACTGCCGAGTACACGTTAAACTAGATTCCATACTGAAATAGCTCTTACAAATGTTTAGGATCATGCTTTGAATGCTGCACGATCTTGTGCATGCCACAATCTCTCAGCCTCAAAGGGAGGCCATGCAAACTCAGTCTCAATTAGTCTTGTTATATTAGAGGTTCACCTCAGTGTCCGAAATGACTGGAAGGTGGACAAGAAGGATCCCTTTTTCTGTGTTAAGAGAAAGAGGGAGAGAGGAAGCCAGGGAAGAGGGAAGGAAAGACAAAAGGAAAGTCAGGAAGGAAAGAAGGAAGGAAGGAAGAATGCAAGGAAAAGAGAAGAAAGAAAGAAAAGAAGAGAAGGAAGGATGAAAGGGTAGAAGGGAAGGAAGGATAAAAGAAAAAAGAAGAAAGAAAGAGAAGAAGGAAGTAAGGATGCAAGGGTAGAAGGGAAGGAAGGAAGGATAAAAGGAAAAAAGAGAAGAGAGAAAGAAAGAAAAAAAGAGAAGGAAGGATGAAAGGGTAGAAGGGAAGGAAGGATAAAAGAAAAAAGAAGAAAGAAAGAGAAGAAGGAAGGAAGGATGCAAGGGTAGAAGGGAAGGAAGGAAGGATAAAAGGAAAAAAGAGAAGGGAGGAAGGAAGAAAGAAAGAAAGAAGAGAAGAGAAGGAAGGATGCAAGGGTAGAAGGGAAGGAAGGATAAAAGAAAAAAGAAAGAAAGAGAAGAAGGAAGGAAGGATACAAGGGTAGAAGAGAAGGAAGGAAGGATAAAAGGAAAAAAGAGAAGGGAGGAAGGAAGAAAGAAAGAAGAGAAGGAAGGATGAAAGGGTAGAAGGGAAGGAAGGATAAAAGAAAAAAGAAAGAAAGAAGAAGGAAGGAAGGATACAAGGGTAGAAGGGAAGGAAGGAAGGATAAAAGGGTAGAAGGGAAGGAAGAAAGAAAAGAACAGAAAGAAGGATAAAAGGGTAGAAGGGAAGGAAGGAAGGATAAAAGGAAAAAGAGAAGGAAGAAAGAAAGAAAAGAAGGAAGGATGAAAGGGTAGAAGGGAAGGAAGGATAGAAGAAGAAAGAAAGAGAAGAAGGAAGAAAGGATACAAGGGTAGAAGGGAAGGAAGGAAGAAAAGAAGAGAAGGAAGGATAAAAGGGTAGAAGGGAAGGAAGGAAGGATAAAAGGAAAAAGAGAAGAGAGAAAGAAAGAAAGAAAGAAAGAAAGGGAAGAAGAGAAGGAAGGATAACAGGGAAGAAGGGAAGGAAGGAAGGGAAGGAAGAAAGAAAAGAAGAGAAGGAAGGATGAAAGGAAAAAGAGAAGAAAGAAAGAAAGAAAGAGAAGAAGGAAAGGAAGGAAGGAAAGAAGGAAAGGAAGGAAAGAAAGAAGGAAGGATAAAAGGAAAAAGAAAAAGAAAGGGAAGGGTAAAGGAGAGAAAGAAAGGGAGACAAAAGGAAAGAGAGGAAGGAAGGAGAAAGAGGGAGGAAAAGGAGGGAGGGAAGGAGGGAAGGAAAGAGAGAAGGAAGGAAAGACAAAAGGGAGGGAAGGAGGGATGAAAGGGTGGAAGGGAAGAATGGAAGGAGAAAAAGGGAGGGAAGGGCGGGGAGGAAGGAGGAAGGAAAGAGAGAAGGAAGGAAAGACAAAAGGTAGGGAAGGAAGGAAGGATGAAAGGGTGGAAGGAAGGATGGAAGGAATAAAGTTGGGAAGGAGGAAGGAGAGAAGGAAGGACGGACGAAAGGGTGGAAGAGAATAGAGGGAGGGAGTAAAGAGAGAAGGAAGGAAAGACAAAAGGTAAGGAAGGAAGGAAGGATGAGAGGGTGGAAGGAAAGGGTGGAAGGAAGGATGGAAGGAATAAAGTTGGGAAGGGAGGGAGGAAGGAATGAGAGAAGGAAGGAAGGACGAAAGGGTGGAAGAGAATAGAGGGAGGGAGGAAAGGGAGAAGGAAGGAAAGACAAAAGGGAGGGAAGGAGGGATGAAAGGGTGGAAGGGAAGAATGGAAGGAGAAAAAGGGAGGGAAGGGCGGGGAGGAAGGAGGAAGGAAAGAGAGAAGGAAGGAAAGACAAAAGGTAGGGAAGGAAGGAAGGATGAAAGGGTGGAAGGAAGGATGGAAGGAATAAAGTTGGGAAGGAGGAAGGAGAGAAGGAAGGACGGACGAAAGGGTGGAAGAGAATAGAGGGAGGGAGTAAAGAGAGAAGGAAGGAAAGACAAAAGGTAAGGAAGGAAGGAAGGATGAGAGGGTGGAAGGAAAGGGTGGAAGGAAGGATGGAAGGAATAAAGGGGGAGGAAGGAAGGGAGGGAGGAAGGAATGAGGGAGAAGGAAGGAAGGACAAAAAAAGGGTGGAAGAGAATAGAGGGGAGGGGAGGAAAGGGGAGAAGGAAGGAAAGACAAAAGGATAGGGAAGGAAGGAAGGATGAGAGGGTAAGGAAGGAAGGAAGGATGTGGAAGGAAGGATGGAAGGAATAAAGTTGGGAAGGGAAGGAGGAAGGAATGAGAGAAGGAAGGAAGGACGAAAGGATGGAAGAGAATAGAGGGAGGGAGGAAAGGGAGAAGGAAGGAAGGACAGAGGGAAGGAAGGAATGAAAGAAGAAGAAAGAGGAAGAGAGGAAGGAAGGAAGGAAGGACAAAAGGGTAGAAGGGAAGGGGAAGGAGGCAGGAATGAGAGAAGGAAGGAAGTCTAGGATGGTGAGAGAGAGGAGGGTCTGAGAAAAGAGCCCAAGGGGTATCCAAGGGAAGGCAAGGAATGGATTTCCAGAAGACACGGGAGCTATAGTGTGTGTGTGTTTGTGTATATATTGATTGTATATCCCAACTTCCTTTCAGAGTGAGATCCAATAGAGTTTTGCACACAGATGCCTTCCATCGACATAGGCTGGGCCGGCTCTTGGGCCTGTGGAAGCAAGCCTTCCTGCCCTATTTTGGAAGGCAGCAAAGAGAGACCCGCAAGCAGAGCCGCCCTAAATACCAGATGATCGCTGTCTATGAGAGCAGATCACACAAGCTAATCGCCTCTAATCTTCCTTCGCGCACACACCCATATTACCAGAATTAAGAAGCCGCACGGCGCAACGGGGAGGCACTTCATCTAGGGCAGGAAAAGGCCTGGGGGGAAGTTCTACCACCCCAAAGGGAAGCCCACACACCCATCCCAACAGCAAATAACCTAGTTCACGGCAGTGTTTTTCAACCTTTTTTGAGCCGCGGCACATTTTTTACATTTACAAAATCCCGGGGCACACCACCAACCAAAAGGACACAAAATGACACTCTCACACAGTCATACATATAGTTACTATGTTTTTAAATGTATTTATACACTCAGTGTGAAACCTGGGCCTGTTTCGATGAACACAAGATAGGTATCCTGGCAGGAATGGCAGAAAGACACAAACTTCCCACACAGAACTCCCATAACCAAGAGAAAATGCTAGAAGAGTTTGGTGGGCATTGACCTTGTGTTTTGGAGTTGTAGTTCAGCTATAGCCAGAGAGCACTGTGGACTCAAACAATGTTGGATCAGGACCACACTTGGCATGAATACTCAATATGCCCAAATGTGAACACAGATGGAGTTTGGGGAAAATAGGCCTTGACATTTGGGAGTACAGTTTCTGGGATTTATAGTTAACACACAATCAAAGAGCATCCTGAACTCTTGCAACAATGGAATTGAACCAAACTTGGCCTATTGAACTCTCATTACCAACAGAAAGTACTGAAAGGGTTTGCTTGGGAATTGACCTTGAGTTTGGAGGTTGTAGTTCACCTACACCCAGAGAGCACTGTGGACTCAAACAATGTTGGATCAGGACCAAACTTGGCATGAATACTCAATATGCCCAAATGTGAACACAGATGGAGTTTGGGGAAAATAGACCTTGACATTTGGCAGTTACAGTTTCTGGGATTTATAGTTAACACACAATCAAAGAGCATCCTGAACTCTTACAGCATCCCGGGGAGGCTGAAACTGCATTCCTCCGAACCGCGGATACAGAAACCCATCGGGCCTTCGTATCCACTGGTCAACGGATTGCCTCCATTATGGTGCCATATTTTTCCAAGACTAATTCTAAGACTAACTGCTATCTCACTTTTGCTCTTCGGGCCCCTACGCCCCGGGAATAACCTTTTTTCATCAGAAATAAATAAACTTTCATGTAGTTTGACTGTCATGCATGGCTCCTCACTGCAACACCGATCTCACCGCTGTCCTGTGGATGTCCAGGAGCCACTTAAGCGGCTGAGGAGGAAAAGGAAGGGGCCTGAGGCTGTTAGGAATGGTGGGAGTTGCAGTCCAAAACACCTGGAAGGTCCAAGTTTGCCCATGTCTGATTTAAAGGGGTTTAATGTATAATATGTAGCACATTCGTTTCCAGCCGATCCGGAAACTGCAAGATCATTGCAGTTGAATTGCTAGAAAAGGGACTCCCAACTAAACATGAAGTAGAACTGTAAAGCAGTGTTTACCAACCAGTGTGCCGTGGGAAATTGGAGCCTCCACTACCCTTTCTTCCCCCTCCTGCCAAACACTTTTTCTTCTCCACTCGGGCTCCCTTCTTCCCAGCCTCGCTCTGCTCGCTTTGCTCTGCGGCGAGTCTGCGCAGTAGCGC
The DNA here is from genome assembly GCA_030556195.1 of Anolis apletophallus. Lineage (NCBI taxonomy): Eukaryota > Metazoa > Chordata > Lepidosauria > Squamata > Anolidae > Anolis > Anolis apletophallus. The sequence continues at coordinate 1,284,211 of JARBWK010000021.1, forward strand.
CCACACGGGTCACGTCTTCCTCCCTCCCCCTTCCCCTCCTGAACATGCTCACACTGCCCCCTCAGATCAAAATGGCGGCAGAAGCGGCAGTGTAGAAGAAAAAGTAAGTGTTCGGCAGGAGGGGAAGAAAGGGCACGGAGGGGGAGGAAGAGGTCTCTGTCGAAAGCTGGCATGGGCAAACTTGGACCTTCCAGGTGTTTTGGACTCCTTCTGTTGGTAATGAGAGTTCAATGTGCCAAGTTTGGTTCAATTCCATTGTTGCAAGAGTTCAGGATGCTCTTTGATTGTGTGTTAACTATACAGTAAATCCCAGAAACTGTAACTCCCAAATGTCAAGGTCTATTTTCCCCAAACTCCATCTGTGTTCACATTTGGGCATATTGAATATTCACTGGTCTATAGATTATAAAAGTAGCTTGTTCCCCAGATCCTGGGGAAAAGGAGGTAGAACAAACTCAATTGGGCTCTGAAAATGATGATTGGCAGGTGCTAAGGATCAATCAGTGCAACTAAACCTCTTGCAAACTGCGCAGGCTGTAAAATACACTTTAACAATGCAAACCTTTAAGAGACCGTGCTTGTCGCCATTACAGACCAACTTCCCCACCAGCTGGACCAGGGTGGATCAGCACTGCTCGTTTTGTTAGATCTAACAGCAGCGCTTGATACCGTAGATCACGCCTTGTTGACCCACCGTTTAGCCGTGACTGGGGTTAGGGGGATCGCCCTTAAGTGGGTGACCTCCTTCCTCCAGGATCAGGGACAACGTGTGGAGGGGGCGGGGGGGTCTCTGGGAGACTCCCATTAAGTTGTGGGGTCCCCCAGGGGGCCATCCTTTCCCCCTTATTATTCAACGTATATACGCGCCCCCTGGCACAGCTGGTTCGCGACTTTGGTCTGGAGTGTTATCAGTACGCGGATGACACCCAGCTTCTGCTGAGAATGGACGGCAGGCCCGATACCGTACCCGGTTGTTTCCATCGATGCCTCGAAGCCGTGACTGGCTGGCTGCGCTCCAGCCGGCTGAAGGTGAATCCGTCGAAGACGGAGATCTTGTGGCCTGGTCGCCCTGGGCTGGGTGGGTGCCGGTTGCCTACCCTGGATGGCGAGCAACTAAGCGCGTCATCCCTTGTTAAGAGCTTGGGTGTCAAATTGGACCCTTTGCTGACCATGGAGACCCAGGTCTCCATGGTCAGCAAAACAGCGTTTTACCATCTTCGCCAGGCTAGGCGACTGGCCCCCTACCTCAGTGTTTCTCAACCAGTGTGCCGTGAAGGACCTCCTGCTGTGCCACGAGAAAAGCTCTCTGCCCCCCTTCCTTCCCCCCTCCTCCTGCCGAACTCCTGCTGCTTGGGGGAGAAGGAAGAAGGGCCGGGCGATGGCGAAGAAAAAGAAGAAGGGGCTGGGGCACTGCCTCCTTCGGCCGTTTCCCCAGCCAGCCTCCAATCCGGCATGACTCTCGCCCCTCGCTCGCTGAAGCCGCGTGGAGGAGGAGACCCGCCCACTGAAGCCCGTCCACCGCTCATGGTCCTCCTCTGTGGGAGAGCTGAAGCTGGGGGGAGGGGCGGGGGCATGGCGCGGCCTGGCTCCGCCCCCTCCCCCTGGCTTCGGCACTCCCAGCAGCTGCTCCAGCCTTGAGGGGACAGTGCCAAGCCAGCATTGTGCTGTCTCTGCCACCACTGGCTTGGCACTGCCCCCTCAAGGCTGGACAAGCTGTGGGAGAGCTGAAGCCAGAGGAGGGGCGGGGCATGGCGCGGCCTGGCTCCGCCCCCTCCCCCGGCTTCGGCACTCCCAGCAGCTCCTCCAGCCTTGCGGGGACCCAGCCAAGCCAGCATAGTGCTGTCTCTGCCACCACTGGCTTGGCACTGCCCCTCAAGGCTGGACAAGCTGTGGGAGAGCTGAAGCCAGAGGAGGGGCGGGGCGGGGCATGGCGCGGCCTGGCTCCGCCCCCTCCCCCAGGCTTCGGCACTCCCAGCAGCTGCTCCAGCCTTGAGGGGACAGTGCCAAGCCAGCATTGTGCTGTCTCTGCCACCACTGGCTTGGCACTGCCCCCTCAAGGCTGGACAAGCTGTGGGAGAGCTGAAGCCAGGGGGAGGGGGTGGGGCATGGTGTGGCCTGGCTCCGCCCCCTCCCCGGATTTGGCACTCCCAGCAGCTGCTCCCAGCAGGCCACCATCCCCCAGCTGTTCTTTACTGTGTTAGAGTATCATTTTGGTAGGTGGTGTGCCCCCGGATTGTTTTAATGTTAAAAGTGTGCCGTGATTCAAAAAAGGTTGGGAAACACTGCCCTACCTGTCCAGGGATGACCTGGCCACGGTGATCCAAGCGACGGTCATTTTGAGACTGGACTACTGTAACGCCCTCTACGTTGGCCTTCCCTTGTCGACAATCCGGAGACTCAAGCTGGTGCAGAATGCCGCTGCTCGCTTGCTGGTGGGAGCACCAGTGAGGGAGCACAGCACTCCCATCCTCCGGCAACTGCACTGGCTTCCCATAGAATACCAAATTGTCTTCAAGGTGCTGGTACTTACCTTTAAGGCCTTGCACGGTCTAGGGCCTGTGTATCTGAGGGACCGCCTTGCCCCGTACGTTCCCCCCGAGATCACTACATTCAGAAGAGCAAAATCTGCTACTGGTTCCATCGATCCGCTCCTGCCATCTATCCACAACGAGGCAGAGGGCCTTCTCTGTGGTGGCCCCAGTATGGTGGAACTCGCTGCCTGATGCTACCCGAGCGATTTCAGAGCTCGGTCCTTTTCGAAGAGCTTGTAAGACTGTTCTTTTTAAAATGGCCTTTGACTAATTGACAAGCTAATCCTGCCCTGAGGGGTCATGCCTGGAGTTTTTAGAAATCGAATTTCCTGATTTTAATGTATACCGGTTTTATGTGTTATGTTTCTATGCTATGTATGGCTGCAAGTTGTATGCGCAGCATTTTTACTGTTGGTTGTGATCCGCCCCGAGCCTGCAGGGAGGAGCGGAATATAAGATTGAATAATAAATAAATAAATAAATAAAAACTCAAGATTTTCTATGCTCAAGATTTTCACACCAGGGGTCCTCAAACTAAGGCCCGGGGGCCACATAGGGCCCTCCAAGATCATTTGCTCAGACTTTGCTCAGGGTCAACTTACATCTGATACGACTTGAAAGCACACAACAACAACAACAACAACAACAACAACAACAACTGTGCAGGCTGTAAATATAGTGGAATATAGGATTGAATAATAAATAAATAAATAAATAAATAAATAAAAACTCAAGATTTTCTATGCTCAAGATTTTCACACCAGGGGTCCTCAAACTAAGGCCCCGGGGCCACATAGGGCCCTCCAAGGTCATTTGCTCAGACTTTGCTCAGGGTCAACTTACGTCTGATACGACTTGAAAGCACACAACAACAACAACAACAACAACAACTGTGCAGGCTGTAAATATAGTGGAATATAGGATTGAATAATAAATAAATAAATAAATAAATAAATAAATAAAAACTCAAGATTTTCTATGCTCAAGATTTTCACACCAGGGGTCCTCAAACTAAGGCCCGGGGGCCACATAGGGCCCTCCAAGGTCATTTGCTCAGACTTTGCTCAGGGTCAACTTACGTCTGATACGACTTGAAAGCACACAACAACAACAACAACAACAACAACAACAACAACAACAACTGTGCAGGCTGTAAATATAGTGGAATATAGGATTGAATAATAAATAAATAAATAAATAAATAAATAAATAAAAACTCAAGATTTTCTATGCTCAAGATTTTCACACCAGGGGTCCTCAAACTAAGGCCCGGGGGCCACATAGGGCCCTCCAAGGTCATTTGCTCAGACTTTGCTCAGGGTCAACTTACGTCTGATACGACTTGAAAGCACACAACAACAACAACAACAACAACAACAACAACAACAACAACAACTGTGCAGGCTGTAAATATAGTGGAATATAGGATTGAATAATAAATAAATAAATAAATAAATAAATAAATAAACAAAAACTCAAGATTTTCTATGCTCAAGATTTTCACACCAGGGGTCCTCAAACTAAGGCCCGGGGGCCACATAGGGCCCTCCAAGGTCATTTGCTCAGACTTTGCTCAGGGTCAACTTACGTCTGATACGACTTGAAAGCACACAACAACAACAACAACAACAACAACAACAACAACAACAACCTCATCTCATCAGCCAAAAGCAGGCCCACATTTCCCATTTAAATATTAATAAGTTTGTTAAAATCGTTCTTCATTTTAATTATTGTATTTTGAAGTGAGGTTATTGTTATTTTTTGCATGAGAAATAAGATATGTGCAGTGCGCATAGGAACTCATTCATGTTTTTTTTCCCCAAATTATAATCTGGCCCTCCAATAGTTTGAAGGACTGTGACCTGTCCCTCTGTTTAAAAAGTTTGAGGAACCCTGTTTTAGACTCATAAGAACGAGATAAGACCCCACAGGCCAATCAAAGCCTTCCCAACAGATGGCCATCCAGACTTTGTCACAGAATCGTGGCTTTGGAAGAGACCCCAAAAGTCAACCAATCCAACTCCCGCCATGCCGAAATACAAATTGCAAGACCTCCCGATAGATGACCATCTGGTCTCTGTTTAAAAATCTGCCAGAAAAAGGGAGACTGGGCTGGACCCTCAGGAAGCAGGAGCCACTGCCAAACAGCTTTGACCTGCTAATACACAACGCTATCCCCTATTTTCTTTCAGGGGCAGACCTGTATGTTGCAAAAATTACAATACACTCTATTGCAAAACGTATTGTCTCATAACAATCTGTTCTATATAGAATCAATATCACAGTGCGTGCAATGTCTATACAGTTGAACACAATCCAGTTATATAGCGCTTACATACAATAATAGGGCATAGAGACACAAACATACAGTCTATTTTACCCCTATGGGCAAAACAGTCTATTTTACCCCTATGCGGTATGTACTGATGTCCCATGGATTGCTAACTGTGTAACGATAATATGTATACTAGTGTATTAGCTGTATAGCACTATGTTCACTCTGTGCCATCCCCCATTCAGCAACCTTCCGTTTTGACCAAGAGTCTAAAATTGATGACAACCATTCCGGCGAGGAGCGGCTAAAAGACCCCAGCACCCTGAGGAAGCGTGGTATACGCGAAACGGCCTTCTGGCGTCGTTACCTCTTGCCGTAGGCGCCTGCTCACCGAGCAGTGCCAACTCTCCCGACTCCTAAGGCTCCCCCGACGACTCGGTCCCGATCCGCAAGAGAATCGCCTCCGGATTGCCCATAGGGGTAAAATAGACTGTATGTTTGCGTCTCTATGCCCTATTATTGTATGTAAGGGCTATATAACTGGATTGTGTTCAACTGTATAGACATTGCACGCACTGTGATATTGATTCTATATAGAACAGATTGTTATGAGACAATACATTTTGATACGTTTTGCAATAGAGTGTATTGTAATTTTTGCAACATACAGGTCTGCCCCTGAAAGAAAATAGGGGATAGCGTTGTGTATTAGCAGTTTGCTAGAGGAACAATTTTGCTTGTGTATTAAACAGCTTTGACCAACAGGAAGTCCTTCTCTTTTCCTAAAGTTTGAATTCCATTGGTCTACCCATGGCAGAGTTAGCCTCTCTCGCATGGAAGACAAACCACTCGGTTGAGACTGGCACAAAGCCCAGGACTCGGGAAGCACATCTGCTGTTGGACGCTCCAGCCAATCTGAATTTCCCCCACAGTTTCAAAAAGCGACACAGCTGGCCAATGGTGAGCCTTGAAATCCATGCGCACGGTGCTTAAAAAGCTGGCAACTCTTCAACGACGACGCCAGAGGCTGTGCTTGTCGGAAAGTGGAAGTGACATGACTCAGTAAAATACGAGGGCGGGTCAATAGGTCTGTGACTTTTTGAATGAAACACAGGTTTTTGGATTAAAAAATAATTTTATTTAGTCTCCTCATTGTTGTGGGCAGATGAGAGGACTCTATAGCAGGGGTGGGCAATTATTTTCTCCAAGGGGCCACACGATAGCCAAAAAATATTATGGAGGGCCGCACCTAAAGACCGAACTACATATTAATCTACATTATTTATTTATTTATTTATTATATATTACACATCATTAATATTAACATATTAATAGATCAAGAAATATTCATATATTATTAGTATTAATATCATAATTATTATATTATAGTATATATATAGACATTATAATATATTGAAATTATAATATAACATAATTATATTATATTATTATTATAAAATTATTATAAAATAATAATAAAAACCACTAAAATAAAATAAAATTACATTCAAGAAGACAAGGTGCGAACCAAAATAGAGGCTGACATCCTCAAGAGAGGAAGGATCCCAAGATGGAATGGCCCAATGGCCCCAGCCCAGAGGATGGCAAAGCGGACCCAGCCGCCACCGCAGCAGAGCAGAGCAGAGCAGCAGGCGATCGGAGGCTGCAGGCCTCCGCCCGCTCTCGCCCCCAGCCATTCCCCAGCTGATCGCCCTGCCATGGAGTGCCTGCCATCCCTGGAAGTGATCCGGGCCTGCAGGGGGAGCAGTTGGCGATCTGAGGTGGCTTATTCGACCTGCCAACCCGGAAGACGATCAAGTCTTCTGGGTCGCCAGGGTGATCAGCCCCCGCAGGTCGCCGAGTGCTCCCACTGCAGGCCCGGATTGCCTCCTGGGATGACAGGCACTCCAAAGCCGCTGCTCCTCTGGCCTGTCTGCCGACACAGAGCCCGCGATGGGATGGCAGCAGCGGCACCCCTTCCTATTGGCCCCGCCTCTGACGCCCTTCTTCCCGGGCCGGACAGAATCGGCTGCCGGGCCACATCCGGCCCGCGGGCCGTAGGTTGCCCGCCCCTGCTCTATAGTCTTCTCATGAAGCGAATGCACTCTGGATATGCTCAGAGGAAGTCTCATCCCTGTGGCAGACTCTAATCTTTCCACAGTGGAGGAGAGAATGCCCTCTGCGTATGCTCAGAGGAACCTTTGACGGTCTCATTTTATGCTTAGAAGAGGAACCCAACAGTTTTCTCATGTTGTGGGTGGACGACAGATCTCTAATCTTTCCACAGTGATATGAATACAGTCTGCATAGGCTCAGAAGAATCCTGGACAGTCTCATCATCGTTGGGGGCAGGCCCGGATTAACACCTTTCTGCGCCCTAGGCCACACTTTGGAATTACGCCCCCTTTAAGCCAACCTCTACCGCACCCCCCCCCATCACTCAGACCCACACTAAAAATAAATCATATCATACAACTTACCTCAAATTCACTCAGGTAGCCCAATGCATCTCAGTAGATCAGTAATCTATATATATAATAAAGCGGAATGTTTGTTTGTTTGTATGTTTGTATGTATGTGGCAGCGTTCTGATTGGCTCTACCTTCTGACAACATGATTGGTTGCCAGTGAGGGAGCATTTGCATAACGCCTCTATTGGCCAGCCAACACGAACATTCCGACCCTCTAAACTGCCAGAGGAGGATAAGGCAAAGGCCTGAGGCAGTCGCCAACACGGACATTCGGACACTCTAAAGTGGCAGAGGGGGTCAGGAAAAGGCCTGAGGCAGTCAGGCATGGCGGGAGTTTAAGGCCAAAACACTTTGCGACCCCTTTGCGACCCCAAACAATGAGAGAACAAGACCAAACTTGGCACACAGAACCCTCAAGACCCACTCTACATCCTGGTGCAGTTTGAGGGAGGATGCTTAGAGCAGTGTGGCCCACACCATAGAAGGATCAGGACCACACTTGGCACACAGATGCCCAATGGCCCACTTTACAACCTGGTGCGGTGTAGGGCAGGATGGGCCACAAATGATTGGATTTGCAGTACCTTCACCCAATTAATTTCCCATCCTGCTGCAGTTTTGAGTGGGACGGAGCACGGATGATGGGACTTGACGTACCTTCACTCACTTTCTGAGACCACTGCGGCCCTCATCCAATTATCAAAAAAGAACAAACTAGGCACACAGAGCCCAGAACTCAGATATTTCCAGTGAGGCGAATGCACTCTGCGTATGCTCAGAGGAACAGTCTCGTCCTTGTGGCAGACTCTAATCCTTCCTCAATGGGGCAAATGCCCTCTGCGCATGCTCAGAGGAAACTGGCAGTCTCCTCATAAGAATGGGCAGACGACAGGACTCCAATCTTTCCAGTGAGGCAAATGCCCTCTGCGTATGCTCAGAGGAACTGTCTCGTCCTTGTGGCAGACTCTAATCTTTCCTCAGTGGAGGAGTGAATGCACTCTGCGTATGCTCAGAGGAAACTGGCAGTCTCCTCATAAGAATGGGCAGACGACAGGACTCAGATATTTCTAGTGAGGCGAATGCACTCTGCGTATGCTCAGAGGAACAGTCTCGTCCTTGTGGCAGACTCTAAACTTTCCTCAATGGGGCAAATGCCCTCTGCGCATGCTCAGAGGAAACTGGCAGTCTCCTCATAAGAATGGGCAGACGACAGGATTCAAATCTTTTCAGTGATGCGAATGCCCTCTGCGTATGCTCAGAGGAACAGTCTCGTCTTTGCGGCAGACTGTAACCTTTCCTCAGTGGAGGAGAGAATGCACTCAGCGTATGCTCAGAGGAACCCTGGACAGTCCCATCATCGTTGAGGGCGGTCATTGTGGGCAGACGAGAGGACTCTAGGATCTTCCCATGAAGCGAATGTACTCTGGGTATGCTCAGAGGAACCCTGGACAGCCCCATCATCCTTGTGATCAGAGGGGTTGGGCTCTGTCATCTTTTCAGTGAGGCGAAGGCCCTCTGCGCATGCTCAGAGGCAACTGGCAGTCTCCTCATAAGAATGGGCAGACGACAGGACTCCAATCTTTCCAGTGAGGCAAATGCACTCTGCGTATGCTCAGAGGAAACTGGCAGTCTCCTCATAAGAATGGGCAGACGACAGGACTCCAACCTTTTCAGTGAGGCCAATGCACTCTGCGTATGCTCAGAGGAACTGTCTCGAAGAATAGGCAGACGACAGGACTCCAATCTTTCCAGTGAGGCAAATGCCCTCTGCGTATGCTCAGAGGAACTGTCTCGTCCTTGTGGCAGACTCTAATCCTTCCTCAATGGGGCGAATGCCCTCTGCGCATGCTCAGAGGAAACTGGCAGTCTCCTCATAAGAATGGGCAGACGACAGGACTCCAATCTTTCCAGTGAGGCAAATGCACTCTGCGCATGCTCAGAGGAAACTGGCAGTCTCCTCATAAGAATGGGCAGACGACAGGACTCCAATCTTTCCAGTGAGGCAAATGCCCTCTGTGTATGCTCAGAGGAACTGTCTCGTCCTTGTGGCAGACTCTAATCCTTCCTCAGTGGAGGAGAGAATGAACTTTGCACGTGCTCAGAGGAAACTGGCAGTCCCCTCATAAGAATGGGCAGACGGCTGGACTCGGCTATTTCCCAGTGATGCGAAGGCCCTCTGCGTATGCTCAGAGGCACTCTTGACAGCCTCCTCCTCCTTGTGGGTGGGCGAGAGGACCCTGTGAGTGAAACCTTTGCAAGGAGGCGCCTGCCCTCTGGGTATGCTCAGAGGAACCCTCGCCACGCCAGGCTCCTCCCCCTTCGGGAGGAGTCCCCGCCTGCGAGGAGGAGGAGGAGGAGGAGGCGGAGGGCGTCCTGGCCGGGGCCCTCCCCCCTTTCCCTCTCCCTCCCTGGGCTTGGGCTTCCTTCCTTCCTTCCTCCGCGCCGCCGGCCATGACCGCGGGGCCGGGGCCCAGCTGAGCCGGGGAGCCGAGCCGGAGCCATGCCGCCTCCCGGCTGAAAGAAGGCAGCGACCAAGGCAGGAAGGTAGGAGGAAGAAGAAGGCGCCCCGCCTGGGCTTCTGGGGCGGGAGTTGGGGGTCTTCCTCCTCCTCAGCTGCAGGGCCCGCCTTTGGGGGGCTTCCCCAGGGGTCTTCCTTCCAAGGGCCAGCCTGGGCTCTCGTTGGGTTTCCTCAGGTGGGCTTTGGGGTTCTTCTGCAGTGTTGGGGGGTCCTTTTGGGGGTCTGCTTTGGGGGTCCTCGTGTGGATTGGGGTCCTTGTAAGGCCTGAGGGGTGGTTTGGGGAGGGGGTCCTTGTCAAGGTGCAGGCGTTTTGGGGGCGCCTTTGGGGGTCCCTGTGAGGCCGGCTGAGCCATCTGGGGTCTTGGCTAGGCATTGGGTTCTGTTTGGGGGTCTCCTATGGGGTTACAGGTGTGCTTTGGGGTTCTTCATAAGGTAGGCTGTTGGAGGGTCATTTTTGGGGTCTGCTTTGGGGGCTGGGGTGGCCTGAGGGTCCTGTTTTGAGGGGTGTTTTGTTCAAGGTGTCCTTGTTTTGGGGGCATTGGGGGTCCCTGTGAGGCAGCCTGAGCCATCTGGGGTCTTGGCTATTTTGGGGTCTGTTTGGGGGTCTCCTCATGTGGTTACAGGTGTGCTTTGGGGTTCTTCATAAGGTAGGCTGTTGGAGGATCATTTTGGGGTCTGCTTTGGGGGCCTGGGAGGCCTGATGTGTTTTGGGGGTCCTTGTCAAGGTGCAGGCGTTTTGGGGGCGCCTTTGGGGGTCCCTGCAAGGCCGGCTGAGCCATCTGGGGTCTTTTGCATTGGGTGCTGTTTGGGGGTCTCCTATGGGGTTACAGGTGTGCTTTGGGGTTCTTCATAAGGTAGGCTGTTGGAGGGTCATTTTGGGGTCTGCTTTGGGGGCTGGGGGGCCTGAGGGGGTGTTTTGGGGGTCCTTGTCAAGGTGCAGGCGTTTTGGGGTGTGCCTTTGGGGGTCCCTGCCAGGCCGGCTTAGCCATCTGGGGTCTTGGCTAGGCATTGGGTTCTGTTTGGGGGTCTCCTATGGGGTTACAGGTGTGCTTTGGGGTTCTTCATAAGGTAGGCTGTTGGAGGGTCATTTTGGGGTCTGCTTTGGGGGCTGGGGAGGCCTGAGGGGTGTTTGGGGCGTCCTTGTCAAGGTGTAGGCATTTTGAGGGCACCTTTGGGGGTCCCTGTGAGGCCGGCTGAGCCATCTGGGGTCTTGGCTAGGCATTGGGTTCTGTTTGGGGGTCTCCTATGGGGTTACAGGTGTGCTTTGGGGTTCTTCATAAGGTAGGCTGTTGGAGGATCATTTTGGGGTCTGCTTTGGGGGGGCTGGGGAGGCCTGAGGGGGTGTTTTGGGGGGTCCTTGTCAAGGTGCAGGCGTTTTGGGGGCGCCTTTGGGGGTCCCTGTGAGGCCGGCTGAGCCATCTGGGGTCTTGGCTAGGCATTGGGTTCTGTTTGGGGGTCTCCCATGGGGTTACAGGTGTGCTTTGGGGTTCTTCATAAGGTAGGCTGTTCTGGAGTGTTGGAGGGTCATTTTGGGGTCTGCTTTGGGGGCCCTTGTGTGGAGGCTCATTGGACTGGGGTCCTTGTAAGGCCTGAGGGGTGTTTTGCGGGGGGAGGGTCCTTGTCAAGGTGTAACCGTTTTGAGGGTGCCTTTGGGGTCCCTGTAAGGCCTGCTCAGCCATCGGGGGTCTTGGCAAGGTATTGGGGGGAGGGAGGGAGGCAGCTTGGGTAGTGTTTGGGGGTCCCCATGAGGATACAGGTGTGCTTTGGGGTTCTTCATAAGGTAGGCTGTTGGAGGATCATTTTGGGGTCTGCTTTGGGGGGGCTGGGGAGACCTGAGGAGGTGTTTTGGGGGGTCCTTGTCAAGGTGTGGGCATTTTGGGGGCGCCTTTGGGGGTCCCCGTGAGTCCTACAGAGCCATCAGGGGTCTTGGCAAGGCATTGGGGGCAAAGAGGAGGTGGCCTGGGTTCTGTTTGGGGGTCCCCCATGGGGTTACAGGTGTGCTTTGGGGTTCTTCAGAAGGTGGGCTGCTCTGGAATGTTGGAGGGTCATTTTGGGGTCTGCTTTGGGAGTCCTCGTGTGGATTGGGGTCCTTGTAAGGCCTGAGGGGTTTTTTTTTAGGGGGGGTCCTTGTCAAGGTGTAGGCGTTTTGAGGTCACCTTTGGGGGTCCCAGCAAGGCCTGCTGAGCCATCGGGGGTCTTGGCAATGTATTGGGGGAAAGAGGAGGCAGCCTGGGTTCTGTTTGGGGGTCTCCCATGGGGTTACAGGTGTGCTTTGGGGTTCTTCATAAGGTAGGCTGTTCTGGAGTGTTGGAGGGTCATTTTGGGGTCTGCTTTGAGGGGGAGGGCCCTGGGGAGGCCTGAGGGGGTGTATTGGGGGCTCCTTGTCAAGGTGTAGGCGTTTTGAGGGTGCCTTTGGGGGTCCCTGTGAGGCCTGCTGAGCTATCTGGGGTCTTGGCAAGGTGTTGGGGAGAAAGTGTAGGCGGCCTGGGTTCTGTTTTGGGGTCCCTGTGGGAACACGTGTGCTTTGGGGTTCTTCGTAAGGTGGGCTGCTCTGGAGTGTTGGAGGGTCATTTTGGGGTCTGCTTTGAGGGTCCTCGTGTAGAGGCACATGTGGATTGGGGTCCTTGTAAGGCCTGAGGGGGTGTTGGGGGGGTCCTTGTCAAGGTGAAGGCATTTTGAGGGTGCCTTTGGGGGTCCCTGTGAGGCCGACCGAACCATCAGGGGTCTTGGCAAGGCATTGGGGGAAAGGAGGAGGCAGCCTGGGCTCTATTTGGGGGTCTCCCATGGGGTTACAGGTGTGCTTTGGAGTTCTTCGTAAGGTGGGCTGCTCTGGAGTGTTGGAGGGTCATTTTGGGGTCTGCTTTGGGGGTCCTCATGTGGATTGGGGTTCTTGTAAGGCCTGAGGGGGTGTTTGGGGGGGGGTTCTTGTCAAGGTGTAGGCATTTTGAGGGCGCCTTTGGGGGTCTTGGCTAAGCATTGGGGGAAAGAGGAGGCTGCCTGGGTTCTATTTGGGGGTCTCCCATGGGGTTACAGGTGTGCTTTGGGGTTCTTCAAAAGGTAGGCTCTTCTGGAGTGTTAGAGGGTCATTTTGGGGTCTGCTTTGAGGGGGAGGGCCTTGAGGAGGCCTGAGGGGGTGTATTGAGGGGCTCCTTGTCAAGGTGTAGGCGTTTTGAGGGTGCCTTTGGCGGTCCCTGTGAGGCCTGCTGAGCTATCTGGGGTCTTGGCAAGGTGTTGGGGGGAAAGAGAAGGCGGCCTGGGTTCTGTTTTGGAGTCCCTGTGGGGATACAGGTGTGGTTTGGGGTTCTTCAGAAGGTGGGCTGCTCTGGAGTGTTGGAGGGTCATTTTGGGGTCTGCTTTGGGGGTCCTCGTGTGGAGGCACATGTGGTTTGGGGTCCTTGTAAGGCCTGAGGGGGGGGTTTCAAGGGGGGGTCCTTGTCAAGGTGAAGGCATTTTGAGGGTGCCTTTGGGGGTCCCTGTGAGGCCAACTGAGCCATCGGGGGTCTTGGCAAGGCATTGGGGGAAAGGAGGAGGCAGCCTGGGTTCTATTTGGGGGTCTCCCATGGGGTTACAGGTGTGCTTTGGGGTTCTTCATATGGTGGACTGCTCTGGAGTGTTGGAGGGTCATTTTAGGGTTTGCTTTGGGGGTCCTCGTGTGGAGGCCCATGTGGATTGGGGTCCTCGTAAGGCCTGAGAGGGTGTTTGGGGGGGGGGTCCTTGTCAAGGTGTAGGCATTTTGAGGGCACCTTTGGGGGTCCCTGCGAGGCCTGCTGAGCTATTGGGGGTCTTGGCAAGGCATTGGGGGGGAAGAGGAGGCAGCCTGGGTTCTGTTTGGGGGTCTCCTGTGGAAACACGTGTGCTTTGGGGTTCCTCATAAGGTATGGACAAGCAGGAGGGGCTTTGGAATACCTCTGGGAATCCCTCATTCAGAGGCATGAGGGGCTTTGGGGGTTCCTTGGAAGGTGTAGAGAGGTAAGTAGAGTTTGGGGGTTTGTTTGGGAGTTCTTAAGTTGAGGCACACGTGGTTTGGGATCCTGAGGATCCTTGGAAGGTTTGGGATCCTTGGAAGACAGTGTTTCTCAACCTGAAGGTCGGGACCCCGGGGATTGCGAGCGGATGCCAGAGGGGTCTCCAAAGACCATCAGAAAACAGTTTTTTCTGATGGTCAGGGGGTTCCTTGTGGCAAGTTTGGCCCAATTCTATCATTGGTGGGGTTCAGAATGCTCTTTGATTGTAGGTGAACTATAAATCCCTGCAACTCCCAAATGTTAAGGTCTGTTTTCCCCAAATTCCACCAGTGTTCACATTTGGGTATACTGAATATTTGTGCCAAGTTTAGTCCAGATCCATCATTGTTTGAGTCCATAGTGCTCTCTGGATGGAGGTGAACTACAACTCCCAAACTCAAGGGCAATGCCCATCAAACCCTCCCAGTATTTTCTGTTGGTCATGGGAGTTCTGTGTGCCAAGTATGGCTCAATTCCATCATTGCTGGACTTCAGAATGCTCTTTGATTGTAGGTGAACTATAAATCCGAGAAACTACTACTCCCAAATGTCAAGGTCTATTTTCCCCAAACTCCACCAGTGTTCACATTTGGGCATATTGAGTATTTGTGCCAAGTTTGGTCCAGATTTATCATTGGTTGAGTCCACTGTGCTCTCTGGATGGAGGTGAACTACAACTCCCAAACTCAAGGACAATGCCCACCAAACCCTTTCAGTATTTTATGTTGGTCCTGGGAGTTCTGTGTGCCAAGTTTGGTTCAATTCCATTGTTGGTGGAGTTCAGAATGCTCTTTGTTTGTAGGTGAACTATAAATCCCAGCAACTACAACTCCCAAATGACAAAATCAATCTCCCTCCAACTCCCACCAGTATGCAAATTTAGGCATATCGTATATTTGTGCCCAGTTAGGTTCAGTGAATGAAAATACATCCTGCATATCAGATATTTACATGACGATTCCTTGATAGTACCAAAATTACCGTCACAACGAGAATAATGTTATGCTTGGGGGTCACCACAACATGAGGAACCGTATTAAGGGGTTGCGGCATTAGGAAGGTTGAGAAACACTAAGGCGTGCAGACGCATGAGGGGCTCTGAGATGTGTTTTGGGGGATCCTTGGTAGGTGTCAGGAGGCAAAAGGACATTTTGGGGTATGCTTGGGGGTCTTTATGTAGAGGCAGATGTATTCTGGGGTCCTTGTAAGGTATGGGATACACAAAAGGGGTTTGGGGTGTCCCTGTAAAGCAGGGGCGCCCACACCTTTGCAGCATGCGAGCTACTTATAATAAAACCAAGTCAGAAAGATCTACCTACCTCCTCAAGGCTGGAGAAGCTGCTGGTAGAGCTGAAGCTGGGGAGGGGGCGGGGCTTGGCGCAGGTTGGCTCTGCCCCCCCTCTGTCTTCAGCTCTACCAGCAGCTTCTCCAGGCTTGAGGATGGCAGTGCCAAGCCAATCGTGGCGTAGCTAGTACAAGGCTGGCTTGGCCCTGCCCTCCTCAAGACTGGAGAAGCTGCTGGTAGAGCTGAAGCTGGGGAGGGGGTGGGGCTTGGCACGGCCTGGCTTTGCCCCCTCTGGCTTCAGCTCTAGCAGCAGCTGCTCCAGCCTTGAGGAGGGCAGTGCCAAGCCAGTGGTGGCATAGCTTGTACAAGGCTGGCTTCGCCCTGCCCTCCTCAAGGCCGGAGAAGCTTCTGGTAGAGCTGAAGCCGGGGAGGGGGCGGGGCTTTGCACGGCCTGGCTCTGCCCCCCTCTGGCTTCTGCTCTACCAGCAGCTTCTCCAGGCTTGAGGATGGCAGTGCCAATCCAGTGGTGGCATGGCTAGCACAAGGCTGACTTGGCCCTGCCCTCCTCAAGGCTAGAGAAGCTGCTGTTAGAGCTGAAGCCCGGGGAGGGGGTGGGGCTTGGTGTGGCTTGGCTCCGCCCCCTCCCCGGGCTTCTGCTCTACCAGCAGCTTCTCCAGGCTTGAGGATGGCAGTGCCAATCCAGTGGTGGCATAGCTAGCACAAGGCTGACTTGGCCCTGCCCTCCTCAAGGCTGGAGAAGCTGCTGTTAGAGCTGAAGCCGGGGAGGGGTGGGGCTGGGAGCGGCTTGGCTGCGCCCCCTCTGGCTTCTGCTCTACCAGCAGCTTCTCCAGGCTTGAGGATGGCAGTGCCAATCCAGTGGTGGCATAGCTAGCACAAGGCTGACTTGGCCCTGCCCTCCTCAAGGCTGGAGAAGCTGCTGTTAGAGCTGAAGCCCGGGGAGGGTGGGGCTTGGTGTGGCTTGGCTCCGCCCCCCTCTGGCTTCTGCTCTACCAGCAGCTTCTGCAGGCTTGAGGATGGCAGTGCCAATCCAGTGGTGGCATAGCTAGCACAAGGCTGACTTGGCCCTGCCCTCCTCAAGGCTGCAGAAGCTGCTGTTAGAGCTGAAGCCCGGGGAGGGGGGGGGGCTTGGTGTGGCTTGGCTCCGCCCCCTCTGGCTTCTGCTCTATCAGCAGCTTCTGCAGGCTTGAGGATGGCAGTGCCAATCCAGTGGTGGCATAGCTAGCACAAGGCTGACTTGGCCCTGCCCTCCTCAAGGCTGGAGAAGCTGCTGTTAGAGCTGAAGCCCGGGGAGGGGGTGGGGCTTGGTGTGGCTTGGCTCCGCCCCCTCTGGCTTCTGCTCTACCAGCAGCTTCTGCAGGCTTGAGGATGGCAGTGCCAATCCAGTGGTGGCATAGCTAGCACAAGGCTGACTTGGCCCTGCCCTCCTCAAGGCTGCAGAAGCTGCTGGTAGAGCTGAAGCCGGGGAGGGGGCGGAGCCTCTGGAGGCCCCGCCTCACGCTCCGCCTGCCTCTCTTTCGTCTGGAAGCAACCCTGGAGCTTCCGCTGCCAGCGAGAGAGAGGAGTGCCCTGCTTCTCTCTCGTTCGGAAGCAAATGTGGACGGTGCGTAGCGTAGGCCCAAATTTGAATACTGTTGGGGTGGGGTGGGGATTGATGTTGTAATTTGGGAGTTGTAGTTGCTGGGATTTATAGTTCGCCTACAATCAAAGTTTGGAGGTTTCAAACTCATGTAACTACTCCTTGACACATTGTTAAACAACCCGAGACTCTGCACCCCACACCCTCCTCGTGTGTCGATCCTCTTCTGAAAATGACAACAAGTACAAAACAAAATGCAAACCACAACTCTTCAAAGTTTGGGTTTTTATTAATGGGTTACAGTGTCCCTCGCGGGCCACATAAAAGGACACATAAAAGGCCAGCTTCGGACAACAAGCCTTGAGTTTGGCACATGTGTGCTAAAGAGTAGGGAGGCGCGAGCGAGTTTGTAGTGTGTTTGCGTGGCTTAGTGGTATGTTTGGAAGTCCTTGTGAGGGGTTTGAGGTGTGTTTAGGGCAGTGTTTTTCAACCTTTTTGAGCAGCAGCACATTTTTTACATTTACAAAATCCTGGGGCACACCACCAACCAAAATGACACAAAACGACACTCTAACACAGTCATACATATAGTTAATATGCTTTAAAATGTATTTATACACTCAGCGTGAAACCTGGGCCTGTTTCGATGAACACAACATAGATATCCTGGCAGGAATGGCAGAAAGACACAAACTTCCCACACAGAATTGCCATAACCAAGAGAAAATGCTATAAGAGTTTGGTGGGCATTGACCTTGCGTTTTGGAGTTGTAGTTCACCTATATCCAGAGAGCACTGTGGACTCAAACAATGTTGGATCAGGACCAAACTTGGCATGAATACTCAAGATGCCCAAATGTGAACACAGATAGAGTTTGGGAAAAACAGACCTTGACATTTGGGAGTTACAGTTTCTGGGATTTATAGCTAACACACAAACAAAGAGCATCCTGAACTCTTGCAACAATGGAATTGAACCAAACTTGGCATATTGAACTCTCATTACCAACAGAAAGTACTGAAAGGGTTTGCTTGGGGATTGACCTTGAGTTTGGAAGTTGTAGTTCACCTACACCCAGAGAGCACTGTGGACTGAAATAATGATGGATCTGGACCACACTTGAAATGAATACTCAATATGCCCAAATATGAACGCAGATGGAGTTCAGGGGAAATAGACCTTGCCATTTGGGAGTTGTAGTTGCTGGGATTTATAGTTCCCCTACAATCAAAGAGCACTCTGAACCCCACCAATGATAGAACTGGGCCAAACTTCCCACACAGAACCCCCAGGTGGCTCCCTTCCTGAATGGCTCTCTCCCTCTTCCACACCAGAAGGGAAGGCACTCACTCGGTCCGCGGTTGCCTGCCTGCCTTCCTTCTTTCCTGTGGTTCGAAAGAAGAAGCCGGTGGGCCTGCCTCGGACTGCGCTCCTCACTTCCGCTTCCGTTCCCCGCCCTCCCTCGATTGGAGGCTGGCTGGCTGGGGAAACTTCTTCACCTCCGCCCGGCCCTCCCCCCTCCCCCCCAAGCAGCAGCATCAGGAGTTCAGCAGGAGGGGGAAGAAAGGGGGGAAGAGAGGTTTTTCCGTGGCACACCAGGTGATCGCTCACGGCACACTAGTGTGCCGATGAACAGCGGTTGGGAAACACTGTTCTAAGGTGTAGGGCGCAAGGTTTGGAGGTTTCAAACTCATGTAACTACTTCTTGACACATTGTTTAAACAACCCGAGACTCTGCATCCCACACCCTCCTCGTGTGTCGATCCTCTTCTGAAAATGACAACGAGCACAAAACAAAATGCAAACCACAACTCTTCAAAGTTTGGGTTTTTTAAAATGGGTCACTGTGTCCTTTGCGGGCCACATAAAAGGACACATAAAAGGCCTTGAGTTTGGCACATGTGTGCTAAAGAGTAGGGAGGCATGTGCGAGTTTGTAGTGTGTTTGCGTGATTTTGAGATATGTTTGGAAGTCCTTGTGAGGGGTTTGAGGTGTGTTTAGGGGTCCTTATATAGAAGCATTGGGGGGGGGGGGGTGTTAGGGGATTGTTGTAAGGCAGGTGTGGGCAAACTTCAGCCCGCCAGGTGTTTTGGACTCCAACTCCCACAATTCCTAACAGCCTACTGGTGGTGAACACTAGGCGGCGCTGGTGCTTTGCTTCTACAGTGTTGCTAAAGTTCTGGTGGTGAACACTAGGTGGCGCTGGTGCTTTGCTTCTACAGTGTTGCTATAGTTCTGGTGGTGAACACTAGGTGGCGCTGGTGCTTTGCTTCTACAGTGTTGCTATAGTTCTGGTGGTGAACACTAGGTGGCGCTGGTGCTTTGCTTCTACAGTGTTGCTATAGTTCTGGTGGTGAACACTAGGTGGCGCTGGTGCTTTGCTTCTACAGTGTTGCTATAGTTCTGGTGGCGAACACTAGGTGGGGCTGGTGCTTTGCTTCTACAGTGTTGCTATAGTTCTGGTGGCGAACACTAGGTGGCGCTGGTGCTTTGCTTCTACAGTGTTGCTATAGTTCTGGTGGCGAACACTAGGTGGGGCTGGTGCTTTGCTTCTACAGTGTTGCTATAGTTCTGGTGGCGAACACTAGGTGGCGCTGGTGCTTTGCTTCTACAGTGTTGCTATAGTTCTGGTGGCGAACACTAGGTGGCGCTGGTGCTTTGCTTCTACAGTGTTGCTATAGTTCTGGTGGCGAACACTAGGTGGGGCTGGTGCTTTGCTTCTACAGTGTTGCTAAAGTTCTGGTGGTGAACACTAGGTGGCGCTGGTGCTTTGCTTCTACAGTGTTGCTATAGTTCTGGTGGCGAACACTAGGTGGCGCTGGTGCTTTGCTTCTACAGTGTTGCTAAAGTTCTGGTGGTGAACACTAGGTGGCGCTGGTGCTTTGCTTCTACAGTGTTGCTATAGTTCTGGTGGCGAACACTAGGTAGCGCTGGTGCTTTGCTTCTACAGTGTTGCTAAAGTTCTGGTGGTGAACACTAGGTGGCGCTGGTGCTTTGCTTCTACAGTGTTGCTATAGTTCTGGTGATGAACACTAGGTGGCACTGGTGCTTTGCTTCTACAGTGTTGCTAAAGTTCTGGTGGTGAACACTAGGTGGCGCTGGTGCTTTGCTTCTACAGTGTTGCTATAGTTCTGGTGGTGAACACTAGGTGGCGCTGGTGCTTTGCTTCTACAGTGTTGCTAAAGTTCTGGGGGTGAGCATTTCACCACCAGAACTTTAGCAACACTATAGAAACAACGTACCAGCCCCACCTAGTGTTCACCCTCAGAATTTTTGTTTTGTAAGTACTTTAGAAACATTTAGAAGCATGATTTAACAGGCCTAGTGTGCCGCGGAACAGCGGTTGGGAAACACTGGTGTAAATGGTCTGATTGTGTCTTGTCTGGAATTCCCCTAATTTTAATTTACAGTCCTGATTTTAGGCCTGTTTGATCAAGGGGAAAAATTGGTTCAAAACCCGTTGCGGATGTAGGGGACGCCGGTGGTTCAAATCTAAATGACTTCCGAAATATTCCGAAAAAATTGCGGTAATTTTACGAATTATTCGGAAATTTCGGAATAGCTTCGTTAATGGCAGAGACGCATGGGCAGTAAGAAAGAAACAGCACTGATTAAACACCCAGGCCCGGATCAGGCCCTTTTGGCGCCCTAGGCCAAAGGCTCTGCCCCCCCCCTGGCTCCGCCCCTCCCTGCCCCCGGCTCCGCCCCGTCCTCCTCGCCGGTGCGAGGAGGAGGAGGAGGAAGGAAAGCCCCATTCCCGGAGCCAATGCGGGGCCTCCCCCCACGGCTCCTCCCTCCCTCCCTCCTAAAGCCACCATGTCGGCCTGAGAAGTGGCTGAAATCGCCCTTTTCAGGCCGGCAGGAGTCATGATGGCTTTAGGAGGGAGGGAGGGAGGAGCCGTGGGAGGCCCGGGGGTGGGGCTTTCCTTCCTCCTCCTCGCGCCGGCGAGGAGGCAGGGGCGGAGCCGGGGGCGGGGGCAGAGCCGAGGGGAGCAGAGCAAAGGGGGAGGTGGCCATGGATGGCACTTACACCGCCGCGCGCATGCGCCCTTTTTTTGAATTTTTTGGGGGAATTTTTTTTGAACTTCTAAAAAACCTTTTTGGGGGGTCCGGACCTGCTGCCCCCCCCAAAGGTGCCACCCTAGGCCATGGCCTAGGGTTGCCTTATGGGTAATCCGGGCCTGTAAACACCCAGTTTGGACGTGGAGGTCCTTCCCTCTGCGTTGGAACTGGCGCGAGAGCCGCACACGGAAGGGAAGGCCAGGGAAAATGGCGGTGGTGGCTTCGAAATGGCCAATTCACTCCCGGGTTGCTTACATCGCTTCAAAAATGAATTTAATCTGAATTCATTCCGATTTTACGAGCAGGTCTACTGATTTTAGAGTTTTTAAAAATATTTATTCATTTTCATGGTTTCTTCCTTTCAGTTGATATTCTGTTGTAAGGAGGCTGTCCGTAGAGGAAGGAAACCGTGGAAGGGGGATCCAAGTGTCATTTTGTGTCATTTTGGTTGGTGGTGTATAAATACATTTAGAAACACATTAACTATATGTATGACTGTGGTAGAGTGTCATTTTGTGTCATTTTGGTTGGTGGCGTATAAATACATTTAGAAACATTAACTATATGTATGACTGTGGTAGAGTGTCATTTTGTGTCATTTTGGTTGGTGGTGTATAAATACATTTAGAAACATATTAACTATATGTATGACTGTGTTAGAGTGTCATTTTGTGTCATTTTGGTTGGTGGTGTATAAATACATTTAGAAACATATTAACTATATGTATGACTGTGGTAGAGTGTCATTTTGGTTGGTGGTGTATAAATACATTTAGAAACATATTAACTATATGTATGACTGTGGTAGAATGTCATTTTGTGTCATTTTGGTTGGTGGCGTATAAATACATTTAGAAACATATTAACTATATGTATGACTGTGGTAGAGTGTCATTTTGTGTCATTTTGGTTGGTGGTGTATAAATACATTTAGAAACATATTAACTATATGTATGACTGTGGTAGAATGTCATTTTGTGTCATTTTGGTTGGTGGCGTATAAATACATTTAGAAACATATTAACTATATGTATGACTGTGGTAGAGTGTCATTTTGTGTCATTTTGGTTGGTGGTGTATAAATACATTTAGAAACATATTAACTATATGTATGACTGTGTTAGAGTGTCATTTTGTGTCATTTTGGTTGGTGGTGTATAAATACATTTAGAAACATATTAACTATATGTATGACTGTGGTAGAGTGTCATTTTGTGTCATTTTGGTTGGTGGTGTATAAATACATTTAGAAACATATTAACTATATGTATGACTGTGGTAGAATGTCATTTTGTGTCATTTTGGTTGGTGGTGTATAAATACATTTAGAAACACATTAACTATATGTATGACTGTGGTAGAGTGTCATTTTGTGTCATTTTGGTTGGTGGTGTATAAATACATTTAGAAACATATTAACTATATGTATGACTGTGGTAGAGTGTCATTTTGGTTGGTGGTGTATAAATACATTTAGAAACACATTAACTATATGTATGACTGTGTTAGAGTGTCATTTTGTGTCATTTTGGTTGGTGGTGTGCCCCAGGATTCTGTAAATGTAAAAAATGTGCCGCTGCTCAAAAAAGGTTGAAAACACTGCCGTAGAGGAAGGAAACCGTGGAAGGGGGATCCAAGCTTGTGGGAGGGGGATTCGGCTGGGCTGTCCCCTCCTCCCCCCTCCCTCCTTCCCTTAGAGATGCTAATGTGGTTCAGTCTCTTCCTCCTCCTCCTCCCCCCTCCCCGCCTCCAAGGACCCTGGGCCCCGGGGACGCATCTGGGTCTGCTAACAAAAGCCTCCCCCCTTTTCTCTGCTGGCAGGCTGGGGAGAAGCCAAGCACGAGGCTGGAGTTGCCGGAGCCAAGGTGGAGTGCCGTTCCCTGGGCAGGTGAGTCCTCTCTGTGTGTGTGTTTGCGTGCACCTGCCTTGCTTCCTGTAGTAGACCTGCTTGGAAGAAGGGGAAGCGGGTGTTTCGCCCTCTTCTTGCAAAACACCCTGACTCAGTTTCCTTCTGGTGGGGGAAGTCCCAGTTCCTTGTGATGGGCATCTGTAGGGTTTGCATGTATATTGTTTACATTGGCCTGGAGTCCCTGTTTGGGGAGAAAATAAAGTAAGTAAATCAAGTTTGGTTCAATCCCATTGTTGCAAGAGTTCAGGATGCTCTTTGATTGTGGAGTCGAACCTATTCGTTCTGCTTAGATTGGGATCGGTTTCCTTCTGGTGGGGAAATTCCTCCGAGCGGATTCAGGGCGTCTGTGGGGTTTGCATGTCTTGCGTGAGCCTTGTTTTGGGAGAAAGATAAAAAAAATAAAGTAAGTAAATCAATGCTTTTGGGTTGACCCAAACATTTTGCTTCGGTTGAGACTTGCAATGAGGTCAAGACCTCCCGGCCTTGCAGAATTCCTGGGTTGTTGGGGAACGCATTGGAGAAGTCGTGCTCTGGACTTTTTCGAAATAGCTTTCCTTTCGTCGTCGTCTCGTCCAAAAGATGCCAAAAGAACACCTGCCTTGTGCCGAATCCGCTTTCCCTTTCCTCCCCCCCCCCTCCCTTTCACTGCCTTTCACTCAGCCTGGACAATGGAGGAAGGGAGAAAAGAGAGAGGGGAGGTCTCGCCAGCTTCATTGTTTCTCCTCTCCCGCTTGGGTTGGGGGTCCTTGGCCTTTGTAAGAGAAGCACGCCTGTCTCGCTGGGCTGCCCGAAGGTACCCTTCCTCACCCCCCTCGCTTTACAAAGGGCTTTATCCCCTTTTTTAGTCGGTGCAAACATTTAGTGCAATGCTTTGCTGTTGGGGAAGTCCTTTCGTGGCCGGAATCACTGTGTTGTTGTCGGTTTTTCGGGTTGTATGGCCATGTTCCAGAAGCATTCTCTCCTGACGCTTTGCCTGCATCTGTGGCAAGCACCCTCGGAGGTTGCGAGGTCTGTTGCAAACTAGGAAAATGAGGTTTATATATGTGTGGAAGGTCCAGGGTGGAAGAAAGAGCTCTTAATTAACTATTTGAGGCAGGTGTCAATGTTGCAGTTGGCCACCTTGTTTGTTTGTTTGTTTATTTATTTACATCAGGGGTGGCCAAGACGGTGATCGCGATCGACCGGGTGATCTTTGGGCCTCATCCGGGTGATCTTCAGACCCTCACCCGGTCAATGCGCGCTCCCGCGCACGCAGGCTCCCAGCGCCGCCTTCCTCTGCCCTGCAGTAGGCGACAGAGGCCCCCCGCGCGCTCCTCGCTGCCTCTCTTTCGCCCTGGATCCGGGCAAAAGAGAGGCGAGGGGAGCACGCGGGGGTCTCCTCCTCTGTCGCCTATGGCAGGGCGGCGACAGAGAAGGAGGAGGCTCCCCGCGCGCTCCCTCGCCTCTCTTTCGCCCCGATCCATGGATCCGGGCGAACGAGAGGCGAGGGGAGCGCGCGGGGGGTTTCCTCCTCTGTCGCCGCCCTGCCATAGGCGTGAAGGAGAGGAGGCCCCGTGCGCTCTCTTTGCCTCTCCCTCGCCCGGATCCATGGATCCGGGCAACAGAGAGGCGAGGGGAGCTCGCGGGGGTCTCCTCCTCTGTCGCCTATGGCAGGGCGGCGACAGAGAAGGAGGAGGCTCCCCGCGCGCTCCCTCGCCTCTCTTTCGCCCCGATCCATGGATCCGGGCGAAAGAGAGGTGAGGGGAGCGCGTGGGGGGTTTCCTCCTCTGTCGCCGCCCTGCCATAGGCGACAGAGGAGGAGGAGGCCCCGTGCGCTCTCCTTGCCTCTCTCTCAGCCGGATCCATGGATCCGGGCGAGAGACAGGCGAGGGCAGCGCGACGGGGGCCTCGAGAGGCGCCATGGATCGGAGCGCCTCCCCCCCCCCAAATCCGGTGAGCAACCAAACTAATAAGAAGCCGCCCACGGGTGCACGCGCGCGCCGGCAGGTGATCTTTTCAACTTGGTTGCTCAAAAGTAGCTCGCATGCTGAAAAAGTGTGAGCACCCCTGATTTACATCATTTATATCCCGCCCTTCTCACCCCGCAGGGGACTGGGTGGGAGAAAGCGCTCTTGTCTGTTTGAGGCCAGTGTGAATGTTGCAATTGGACACCTTGATTAGCATTGAATGGCCTTGCAGCTTCAAGGCCTGGCTGCTTCCTGCCTGGGGGCATCCTTTGTTGGGAGGTGCAAGTTGGCCCTGATTGTTTCTTGTCTGGAATTCCCATGTCTTCTGAGTGTAGTTCTTTATTTTCTGTCCTGATTTTGAAGTTTTTAAAAAAATATATTGGTAGCCTCATGGTTTCCTGCTTTCTGTTGCAAGTCTGTTTGGTGCTAATCGAACAGCTTTTCGGAAGGCCTGCATGTCTGTCTTATTCCGGCAGGCCTTCGAGTTGTGAATAATGTGTTATTTTTAAGACTGTATTCTTTTCTGGACTATTTTAAATTGTGTTTTAATGTTATTGCATGTTACGATTTTATGTCGTTGTAAGCCGCCCCGAGCCCCTGGGAGTGGCGGCTAAAAAATCTAAGAAATAAATAATAATAATAATAATAATCAAGGTGGCCAATTTCAACATTCACACCTGCCTCCAACAGACAAGAGTATTTAAAAAAAAACCCTCTAAAATCAGGATAATATTTTTTTTAAAAAAACAACACTCGAAATCAGGGGCATTCCAGTCAAGGCCAGCTAAACACCTCCCAACAAAGGATTCCCCCAGGCAGGAAGCAGACAGGCCTTGAACTGCTAAGCCATGAAATGCTAATCAAGGTGGTCAATTGCAACATTGGCCACCTTGACAATAGTTCTTTCTCCCTCTCCCATTTCGCTGATATATAAACTTGCTTAGTTTCCAATAGACCCCTCAACCCCTGAGGATGTCAATCAAGGTGGCCAATTGCAACATTCACACCTGCCTACAATAGACAAGAGTTCTTTCTCCCATCTTGAACATTCCATCTATCTATTCTATGTATATAATAAAAGCTAGTGTTTGGCTGCCACTGTGGGATTATTTGCATAAAGGACTCTGATTGGCCAGCCTCAGAACTCCAACACTCTAAGGCACCAGATTATTTGCATACATGACTCTGATTGGCCAGCAAAACAGAATGCAACTGAATGCTTGAGTTAGCCAAATGACAGTTTTTTTCCCCCGTTGGAAATGGAATGCTCATTTTCTCGGAGGTGCGGAGGTGCCAAGGAATATGTGACAGCGTTTCAATAGGTTGCCACTAAGGGAATATTTGCATAAAGGACTCTGATTGGCCAGCCTCAGAACTCCAACATTCCACGGCCCCAGACAGAGGGGATTGGTTGCCACTGAAATGGTATTTGCATAAAGGACTCCGATTGGCCATGCACATTCCAACATTCTTTTGCAGAGGGAAAAGGAAAGGCCTCAGGCAGTCAGACACTGCGGCCCACAGCAGTGACGGATCAGGACCAAACTTGCCACACAGGGCCCCAATGCGACCCTCACCTCACTTCACAATGCGACCCTCACCCAATGACCACTACAGACCAAAATTAGCACACAGAGCCCCCTTGACCCACTCTACACCCTGGTGCTGTTTCAAGGAGGATGGACCATGGCCAATGGGACTTGCAGTACCTTCACTAAGTTCCTGAGACCACTGCAGGCCACATAAACATCTAATAGGAACCAACCTTGGCACACAATGCCTTCCTCAAATAACTCGGGAACCGCTGGGTCCCCAAGCTAGTAGATATATAAACCCCACTTGCCCAGTTTACAACAGACCTCACAACTTCTGGGGATGCCTGCCATAGATGTGGGTAAAATGTCAGGAGAGAATGCTTACAGAACATGGCCATACAACCTAAAAAAAATCTACCACAACCCAAAGTAGCGCTGCTTTTGTGCATTCGTGTTCCCGGAAGCATTCTCTCCTGACGTTTCGCCCACATCTATGGCAGGCATCCTCAGAGGTTGTGAGATCTGTTGGAAAATAAGCAAGAGGGGTTTATGTATCTGTGGAATGATGTGGGAGAAAGAACTCTTGTTTGCATGAGGCAAGTATTCCTGTTGCAGTTGACCAGCTGGATTAGCACTCAATAGCGTTGCAGCTTCAAAGCCTGGCTGCTTTCTCCCTGGGGGAATCCTTTGTTGGGAGGTGTTAGCTGGTCCTGATAGTTTCCTGTGGAATGTCCAGGGTGGGAAAAAGAGGTAGGTGTGAATGTAGCAATTGGTCACCTTGATTAGCATTTAATGGCCTTGCAGCTGCAAGGTCTGGCCACTTCCTTCCTGGGGGCATCCTATGTTGGGAGGTGTTAGCTGGTCCTGATTATTTCTTGTGGAACGTCCAGGGCGGGAGAAAGAACTCTTTGTTTGTTTGAGATAGGTGTGACTCTTTCAATTGGCCATCTTGATTAGCATCGAATGGCCTTGCAGCTGCCAGGTCTGGCTGCTTCCTTCCTGGGGGGCATCCTATGTTGGGAGGCGTTAGCTGGTCCTGATTATTTCTTGTGGAACGTCCAGGGTGGGAGAAAGAACTCTTTGTTTGTTTGAGATAGGTGTGACTGTTTCAATTGGCCACCTTGATTAGCATCGAATGGCCTTGCAGCTGCAAGGTCTGGCTGCTTCCTTCCTGGGGGGCATCCTATGTTGGGAGGTGTTAGCTGGTCCTGATTATTTCTTGTGGAACGTCCAGGGCGGGAGAAAGAACTCTTTGTTTGTTTGAGATAGGTGTGACTGTTTCAATTGGCCACCTTGATTACCATTGAATGGCCTAGCAGTTTCAAGGTCTGGCTTCTTACTGTGTGGGGCAATCCTTTGTTGGGAGGTGCTTAACTGTCCCCGTTTGTCTGGAATTTCCCTGTTTCTGAGTGTTGTTCTTTATTTACTGTTATAATTTTAGAGTTTGTAAATAATGGTAACCAGACAAGAAACAATCATGACCAGCTATTTACCTCCCAACAAAGGATTCCCCCAGACAGCAAGTAGCCAGACCTTGAAGCTGCAAGGCATTAAATGCAAATTTGTTTTATTTTCTGTATTGTTATTTTTCTTCCTTCAAACTATACCCAAACAATCCGATTTGATTATTTATTTATTTTTTGGTGAAAGGCTGAAGTTGAAAGAGAGGCTTTGTAGGTTATTAATGACACGGTCAATGTTTTGGCAAGCGCTCCGGAGCAGATACGGCTCAGAACAAAAGATTTCCCCGCTCTCTCGCTCTCTCAGAAAGTACGGTGTAGGCAAGCTTGCCAATTACGTAATTGCCGTTTCCAGACAAGAGTGGAGCTGGCAGGGCCGGAGCAGGCTTGATGTTTCTTGTTGTCCCTTTCCTGACTCCGGCATCCCCCTCCGAAAGGCCTTGGCTGCCTACTTTCAAATCGAGGAGTCAGAAAACATTAAGGTTTCGCCTCTCTGAAATTTGGATCAGCTGTGCCGGTGCATCAACCATTCCTAATTGTTGTATTTCAGCCTGTGATTGTGTCTGATGCTCATGCCACACTGGTCCAAGCTCTTGTTACATCCCGGATAGATTACTGCAGCGCACTCTGCGTGGGGCTGCCTTTGAAGACTGTTTGGAAACTTCAACTAGTCCAGGGCTGCCCAACTGGCGGCCCGGGGGCCGTATATGGCCCCCCAGGCCCTACCCTGCGGCCCCCTATGCTTTTTAATTAAAAAGGCTACTTAATCCCTGCGGCCCACGCAGACGCAATTTGGACCTTCCCGGCTGCTGCCTCGGTCGGTCGTCGCCTCTGCTCGTGGTCCGGCTACTCCTGGATCCTGCGCGTTTGGGAAGGTAGTCTAACCTTTATGTTAATATTATGTTATTGTGTATGGATGCCCCTTATGTATTCCCACCCTGCATTTCCCCTTAGTAAAAGATTATATTTGATTGTATTGATGCCTCTTATAAATTGTAAGTAAATTGGAGCCGGGGGAGGGGTGGGGGCGGGGTGGGGGCTGCCGGGGGCGGGGCAGACCCTTCGGCCCCCCAGGTCATCAGTGATCGGAATTCAGGCCCCTGGGCTGGTAGAAGTTGGACAGCCCTGAACTAGTCCAACGGTCGGTAGCCAGGTTACTCACGGGAGTGACATACAAGGAGCATACCGCCCCCCTGTTGTGTCAGCTCCATTGGCTCCCGGTCCATCTCCGAACCCAATTCAAAGTGCTGGTTTTGGCCTTTAAAGCTCTAAACCAGGTGTGCCCACACTTTTTCAGCATGCGAGCTACTTATAATAAAACCAAATCAGAAAGATCTACCTACCTCCTCAAGCCTGGAGAAGGGTGGGGGGCAGGGCTTGGCGCGGCCTGGCTCCACCCCCTCTGGCTTCAGCTCTACCAGCAGCTTCTCCAGGCTTGAGGATGGCAGTGCCAAGCCAGTGGTGGCCAGCCTTGTGGTAGCTATGCCACTACTCGCTTGGCATTGCCATCCTCAAGCCTGGAGAAGCTGCTGGTAGAGCGGAAACCTGTCAAATAGGAAATTTAGGTACCACCTATGTGTGGGGAGGCTAATTTAACAAAAATTAAGAGGCCATAAAAATCTCCAGCAAAAGCATGCAGGGAATACGGAAAGTACTTCATCAGTGTCGCAGATGGACGGTGACGCGACAGCTCCCCTGGTGGCCAGAAAAAAGTTAAAATAGCCTCTGAGTGTCTGTCTATATGTGTTGTGTGTCTATGGCATTGAATGTTTGCCATGTAAGTGTACATTGTAATCCGCCCTGAGTCCCTTGCCCGGGGGGGGGAGGGGGGGGCAGAAGGGCGGAATATAAATACTGTAAATAAATAAATAAGTACATGAATTTGGTCCAGTGAATTAAAATATATCCTTCGTATCAGATACTTACATGACGATTCGTAACAATTGGTCTTGGGTACTTCGAGTCCCATCATCCATGGTCTACCCTTCTCCAAACAGCAGTAGAATGTAGAGTGCATCATGGGGGCACTTTGTGCCAAGTTTAGTCTTTATCGATCATTGCATGAGGGAAGCAGTGGTTTCAGTAAGTGAGTGAAGGTACTTGAAGTCCCATCATCCATAGAGCATCCCCCTTAGAACTGCATCGGGATGTAGAGTGGGTCATGAGTACTCTGTGTGCCAAGTTTGGGCCTGGTCTGCGATTTGTAGGGCCCACAGTGTTCTCTGGGAAGTAAATCAGGTGAAGGTACTGCAAATCCCATCATTCGTGTCCCACCCTGCTCTAAACCACACCTGGTTGTAAAGTGGGCCATTGGGCCTCTGTGTGCCAACTTTGGTCCTGATCTGTCATTGCTGTGGGCCACAGTGCTCTAAGGAAGTGGGTTAAAGTACTGCAAATCCCGTCATCCATGTTCCATCCTCCCTCAGACTGCACCAGGATGTAGAGTGGGTCTTGGGGGGGGGGGGCTGTGTGCCAAGTTTGGTCTTGTTCTGTCATTGTTGGGGGCCGCAAGATGTTTTGGACTTAAACTCCCTCCATTCCTGACTGCCTCGTGCCCTTTCTTTTCCCCTCTCTGCCACCTAAGAGTGTTAGAATGTTGAGGATGGCCAATCAGAAGCCATATGCAAATCTTACCTCAGTGGTAACCAATCCCCTCTGTCTGCCGCCTAAGAATGTTGGAATGTAGAAGCTGGCCAATCATAGACCACATGCAGATTCGGCCTCTGTGGCATCCAATCATAACATTGGAATGTAGAGGCTTGGAGCCAATCAGAAAGCCAGCACATATCCGCATACACACACTCAAACATACAAACATTCACTTTTATTATATACACTAGCTTGGGGATCCGGCGGTGCTCGGGTTATTTGAGAAAGGCATTGCGTGCCAAGGTTGGTCTTTATCAGTTGGTTATGTGGCTTGCAGTGGCCTCTGGAAGTTAGTGAGGGTACTGCGAGTCCCATCGTCCATGGTCCATCGTTCTCCAAACTGCACCAGGATGTAGAGTGGGTCAAGGGGTTATGTGTGCCAAGTGTGGTCTAGATCAGTCATTGGATGAGGGTCGCAACGGTCTCAGAAAGTGAGTCAAGGTATTTCAAGTCCCATCATCCATGGTCCTTCCCACTCAAAACTGCACCAGGACGTAGAGTGGGTCATGGGTACTCTGTGTGCCAAGTTTGGGCCTGGTCTCTGATTTGTAGGGGTTACAGTGTTGTTTGGGAATTGAATCAGGTGAAGGTACTGCAAATCCCATCACTCGTGGCCCATCCTACCCTAAACCACACCAGGTTGTGAAGTGGGCCACTGTGCCCCTGTGTGCCAAGTTTGGTCCTGATCCGTCACTGCTGTGGGCCGCAGTGTCTGACTGCCTGAGGCCTTGTCTTTTCCCTCTGAGTCACCTTAGAATGTTGGAATGTGGATGGCCAATTGGAGTCCTTTATGCAAATACCATTTCAGTGGCAACCAATCCCCTCTGTCTGGGGCCATAAAATGTTGGAGTTCTGAGGCTGGCCAATCAGAGTCCTTTATGCAAATAATCCCATAGTGGCAACCTATCGAAGCGCTGTCACATATTCCTTGGCACCTCCACACCTCCCAGAAAATGAACATTCCATTTCCAATGGAAAAAAACTGTCATTTGGCTAACTCAAGCATTCAGTTGCATTCTGTTTTGCTGGCCAATCAGAGTCCTTTATGCAAATAGTTCCTCAGTGGCAACCAGTGCCCTCCGTCTGGTGCCTTAGAGCAGTCTTTCTCAACCAGTGTGCCGTGGCACACTAGTGTGCCGTGATGGACCTCCTGCTGTGCCGTGAGAAAAGCTCTCTGCCCCCCTTCCTCCCCCCCCTGCTGCTGAACTCCTGCTGCTTTGGGGGAGGAGGAAGGGTCGGGCAGTGGCAAAGAAAAAGAAGAAAGGCCCGGGGCGCCGCCTCCTTCGGCCGTTTCCCCAGCCAGCCTCCAATCCGCCATGACTCCCACCATGACTCTCGCCCCTCGCTCGCTGAAGCCGTGTGGAGGAGGAGCCCCGCCCACTGAAGCCCGTCCACCACTCATGCTCCTCCTCTGTAGGAGAGCTGAGCTGGGGGAGGGGGCACGGCCTGTAGGAGAGCTGAAGGGGGGGGGGGAGGGCGTGGCGTGGCTGGCTCTGCCCCCTCCCCGGCCGGCACTCCCAGCAGCTGCTCCAGCCTTGAGGGGACAGTGCCAAGCCAGCATTGTGTTGGCTCTGGCACCACTGGCTGGAGCAGCTGCTGGGAGTGCCGAAGCCGGGGGGAGAGGGCGGGGCATGGCGCAGCCTGGCTCCGCCCCTC
Organism: Anolis apletophallus; assembly: GCA_030556195.1. Lineage (NCBI taxonomy): Eukaryota > Metazoa > Chordata > Lepidosauria > Squamata > Anolidae > Anolis > Anolis apletophallus. The sequence continues at coordinate 1,316,113 of JARBWK010000021.1, forward strand.
CCGGCTTCGGCACTCCCAGCAGCTGCTCCCAGCAGGCCACCATCATCCCAGCCGTTCTTTACTGTGTTAGAGTGTCATTTTGTGTCATTTTGGTTGGTGGTGTGCCCCCGGGTTTTTTTAAATGTTAAAAGTGTGCCGCGGCTCAAAAAAGGTTGGGAAACACTGCCTTAGAGTGTTGGAGTTCTGAGGCTGGCCAATCAGTGTCCTTCATGCAAATAATCCCACAGTGGCAACCAATTGAAATGCTGGCACATATTCCTCCGCACCTCCCGTCCTCCGCACCGCCACAAACACTGACTTTTATTATATACATAGATAGATAGAAGATAGATAGATAGATTTTTTTGCTGTATGGCTGTGTTCCAGAAGCATTCTCTCCTGATGTTTCACCCACATCCATGTCAGGCAACCTCAGAGGTTGAGGGGTCTGTTGGAAACTAAGTACGTGAGGTTTATATATCTGTGGAATAATGTCCAGGGTGGGAGAAAGAACTCTTGTCTGCTTGAGGCAAAAGTGTGAATGTTGCAGTTGATCAACTTGATTAGCATTTAATGGCCTTGCAGTTTCAAGGCCTGGCTCGTTGCTGCCTGGGGGAATCCTTTGTTGGGATGTGATTAGCCGACCCTGATTGATTCTTGTCTGTTTTCTGAGTATTGCTCTTTGTTTACTGTTGTGATTTTAGAGCAGCGTTTCTCAACCTGGGGGTCGGGACCCCTAGAGGGGTCGTGAGGGGGTGTCAAAGGGGTCGCCAAAGACCATCAGAAAACACAGTATTTTCTGTTGGTTGGGGGGGGGAGGCGGGTTCTGTGTGGGAAGCTTGGCACAGTTCTATCATTTGTAGGGTTCAGAATGCTCTTTGATTGTAGGTAAACTGTAAATCCCATCAACTACAACTCCCAAATGTCAAGGTCTATTTTCCCCAAACTTCACCATTGTTTACATTTGGGCAGATTGAGTATTCCTGTCAAGTTTGGTCCAGACCCATCACTGTTTGAGTCCACAGTGCTCTCTGGATGTAGGTGAACTACAACTCCAAAACTCAAGGTCAATGCCACCAAACCCTTCCAGTATTTTCTATTGGTCTTGGGAGTTCTGTGTGCCAAGTATGGTTCAATTTCATCATTGGTGGAGTTCAGAATGCTCTCTGATTGTAGGCGAACTATAAATCCCTGCAACTACAACTCCCAAATTACAAAATCAATCCCCCCCCCCCCCAACTCCACCAGTATTCAAATTTGGGTGTACCAGGTATTTGTACCCAACTTGGTCCAGTGAATGAAAATACATCCTGCATATCAGATATTTACATTACGATTCATAACAGTAGCAAAATTACAATTGTGAAGTAGAAACAAAAATAATGTTATGGTTGGGGGTCACCACAACAATGAGGAACTGTATTAAGGGGTCACGGCTTTAGGAAGGTTGAGAACCACTGTTTTAGAGGGTTTAAAAAAATATTGTTCATTTTCACAGTTTCCTCCTTCCTGGCGAGATGGCCCACATGCTTCTTGTGGATTTCGGTGGCTTCTCTATGTAGCCTGACATGGTGGTTATGAGCGTGGCCCAGCATTTTTTGTGTTCTCAAATAGGAACACTCTTTCTTTCTCTCCTTATCTGTGGAACGGTTTGTTCTGGACGGGGAGAACAATTGCCACGCGGAGACCGGAGCGCCGTAAATATTCACGTCTTGTTCCGATACTATTATCATAAATTCCTCGAACGCTCTCTGGGCAACTTCATCCTTGGCTGGCCTTCCGCTCAGCGCAGCCCGGTTAATGCGTTCCCTTTCTTTTGCCAGCTTGAAAGGAGTTTTAATTACTATTTTTTTTAATTGTCTGCTCCAAATAATTGGGGGGAAACAAGGATGGCAGGGAAAGCGGCGATAAGAGGGCAGCGCATTTGGCGTCAATGCCTGGAACTGGATGAAGCGAGTGGAAGAAGGCGCTTTAGAAGGGTCTTTCTAATGTGCTTTTGTCCTTGCTGGGCTTTAATTGTGTTTCATGTGATTTTAATTAGATTATTTGTTTAATGAGTTATCATCTCAAATCGTCAGGCACCTTTTGGAACGTATATTGCAACATTTCTCAACCTGGGGGTCGCGAGGGGGTGTCAGAGGGGTCACCGAACACCATAAAACACTGTATTTTCTGTTGGTCATGAGGGTTCTGTGTGGGAAGTTTGGCCCAATTCTATCGTTGGTGAGGTTCAGAATGTTCTTTGATTGTAGGTGAACTATAAATCCCAGCAACTAGAACTTACAAATGTCATGGTCTATTTCCCCCAAAGTCCACTGGTGTTCATATTTGGGCATATTGAATATTTGTGCCAGGTTTGGTCCAGATCTATCATTATTTGAGTCCATAGTGCTCTCTGGATGTAGGTGAACTACAACTCCCAAACTCAAGATCAAGGCCCACCAAACCCTTCCAGTATTTCCTGTTGGTCATGGGAGTTCTGTGTGCCAAGATTGGATCAGTTCCATTGTTGGTGGAGTTCAGATTGATCTTTGATTGTAGGTGAACTATAAATCCCAGCAACTAGAACTCCCAAATGTCAAGGTCTATTTTCCCCAAATTCCACCAGAGTTCACATTTGGGCATATTGAGTATCAATGCCAAGTTTTGTCCTGATCCATCGTTGTTTGAGTCTACAGTGCTCTCTGAATGTAGGTGAACTAGAACTCCCAAACCCAAGGTCAATGCCCACCAAACCTTTCCTGTATTTTTCGTTCATCATGGGAGTTCTGAGTGCCAAGTTTGGTTCAATTTCATGGTTGATGGGGTTCAGAATGCTCTTTGATTGTAGGTGAACTATAAATCCCAGCAACTAGAACTCCCAAATGCCAAGGTCTATTTTCCCCAAACTCTACCAGTGTTCACATTTGGGCATATTGAGTATCCGTGCCAAGTTTGGTCCAGATCCATCATTGTTTGAATCCACAGTGCTCTCTGGATATAGGTGAACTAGAATTCCCAAACTCAAGGTCAATGCCCACCAAACCTTTTCAGTATTTTCTGTTGTTCATGGGAGTTCTGTGTGCCAAGTTTAGTTCAATTCCATTGTTGGTGGAGTTGAGAATGCTCTTTGATGGTAGGTGAACTATAAATCCCAGCAACTACAACTCCCAAATGACAAAATCAATCCCCTCCATCCACCCCACCGGCATTCAAATTTGAGTGTATTGAGAATGAGTGCCAAATTTGGTCCAGTGTATGAAAGTATCAGATATTTACACTACAATTCATAACAGTAGCAACATTACAGTTACATATGAAATAGCAACGAAGATAATGTTATGGTTGGGGGTCACCACAACATGAGGGACTGCATTAAGGGGTCGCGGCATTAGGCAGGTTTAGGACCACTGCTATATTGGGAGGAAAGCAGGGTATACATTGAGTAAATCAACTGTCTCGGCTTGGAGGATGCTTGCGATTGCAGGCGGTGAGCTTGACTTCCCTTGTGAACCTTAAAGAAAGGTATTGCAGGGGTTTGATTGACAGCTACACTGCTTTGTGTTGAGTTGAATATGGAACGGGCTTCATGGGCCAGTGGTTACTTTGAAGGCCTCTAAGCCAGTGTTTTTCAACCTTTTTTGAGCCACGGCACATTTTTTACATTTACAAAATCCTGGGGCACACCACCAACCAAAATGACACAAAACGACACTCTAACACAGTAATACATATAGTTAATATGTTTTTTAAATGTATTTATACACTCAGTGTGAGACCTGGGCCTGTTTTGATGAACACAACATAGATATCCTGGCAGGAATGGCAGAAAGACACAAACTTCCCACACAGAACTCCCATAACCAAGAGAAAATACTATAAGAGTTTGGTGGGCATTGACCTTGAGTTTTGGAGTTGTAGTTCACCTATATCCAGAGAGCACTGTGGACTCAAACAATGTTGGATCAGGACAAAACTTGGCATGAAGACTCAATATGTCCAAATGTGAACACAGATGGAGTTTGGGGAAAATAGACCTTGACATTTGGGAGTTACAGTTTCCGGGATATATAGTTAACACACAATCAAAGAGCATCCTGAACTCTTGCAACAACGGAATTGAACCAAACTTGGCTTATTGAACTCTCATTACCAACAGAAAGTACTGAAAGGGTTTGCTTGGGAATTGACCTTGAGTTTGGAAGTTGTAGTTCACCTACACTCAGAGAGCACTGTGGACTCAAACAATGTCATGTTATGTTGTTGTTTGTTTCCTATCCAGAATCACAATGTTGGAAGGAGGCTCACCACTTTAAGGTCCCTCAAACAGGCACGGGAAAACTTTGGCCCTCTGGGTGCTTTGGATTTCAACTCCCACCATTCCTAACAGCCCGAGGCCCTTTCCTGCTTAAGTGGCTGGGGGAGGAAAAAAGGCCTGAGGCTGCTAGGAATGGTGGGAGTTGGAGTCCAAAACACCTGGAAGGTCCAAGTTTGCCCATGCCAGCTTTCGACAGAGACCTCTTCCTCCCCCCTCCCCCTCGCGCCCTTTCTTCTCCCTCCTGCCCAACACTGACTTTTTCTTCTCCACTGCCGCTGCTGCCGCCATTTTGATCCGAGGGGGCAGCATGAGGGGAGGGGGGAAGGGAGGAAGACGTGACCCATGCGGGCGCTACTACGCAGACTCACCCCAGAGCAAAGCGAGGCAAAGCGAGCAGAGCGAGGCTGGGAAGAAGGGAGCCCGAGTGGAGAAGAAAAAGTGTTCGGCAGGAGGGGGAAGAAAGGGGATTTCCCACGGCACACCTGATTATCGCTCACAGCACACTAGAGTGCCACGACACACTGGTTGGGAAGCACTGGAATATGGAATGGGCTTCATGGGCCAGTGGTTACTTTGAAGATCTCCAAGCAAAGTTTGAATTGACTTTGCTCCAGAGAGAGTTCGTTTCGTGTCTGGAATCACTGGGTTTCTGTGAGTTTTCCGGGCTGTATGGCCATGTTCCAGAAGCATTCTCTCCTGACATTTCACCCACATCTATGGCAGGCATCCTCAGAGGTTGTGAGATCTGTTGGAAACTAGGCCAGTGGGGTTTATATATCTGTGGTTTAATTTCCAGGGTGGGAGAAGGAACTCTTTGTCTGTTGGAGGCCAATGTGTATGTTGCAATTGGCCAGCTTGATTAGCATTGAATTGCCTTGCAGCTTCAAAGCCTGGCTGCTTCCTTCCTGGGTGAATCCTCCACAAACTTTATTTATTTGCGTTGTTTTTATCCCGCCCATTTCAGCCCAAAGGCGACTCAGGGCAGCGTACAGACAGGGGCTGTCCTACCGGTAGGCAAACGATGTCGCTGCGTGGGGCGCCATCTAGGTAAAGGGCGCATTCCCCCAGCCGCCAGACAGCGTCCGGACGATGTTCTGCTTTTGGGCCTTGTGCGCTCCGACGCCGCGCTGTAGCAAACCTCCCTGTGTGCCGAATAGGGAGTGCTGTGTTTACAGGCTTCTGCGCCTGCGCACAGGAGCTTCTGGGCATGCGCGGGGGGGGGGGGCATGCCGAATAGGGAGTGCTGTGTTTACAGTCTTCTGTGCCTGCGCACAGGAGCTTCTGGGCATGTGCGGGGGCATGCCGAATAGGGAGTGCTGTGTTTACAGGCTTCTGCACCTGCACACAGGAGCTTCTGGGCATGCGGGGGAGGCGCGCATGCCGAATCGGGAGTGCTGTGTTTGAATGCTTCTGCGCCTGAGCACAGAAGCTTCTGGGCATGTGGGGGCATGCCGAATAGGGAGTGCTGTGTTTACAGGCTTCTGCACCTGCGCACAGGAGCTTCTGGGCATGCGCTGGGGGCATGCCGAATAGGGAGTGCTGTGTTTACAGGCTTCTGCACCTGCACACAGGAGCTTCTGGGCATGGGGGGGCATGCCGAATAGGGAGTGCTGTGTTTACAGGCTTCTGCGCCTGCACACAGGAGCTTCTGGGCATGGGGGGGCATGCCGAATAGGGAGTGCTGTGTTTACAGGCTTCTGCGCATGTGCACAGGAGCTTCTGGGCATGCGCGGGGGGGGGGGGGCATGCCGAATAGGGAGTGTTGTGTTTACAGGCTTCTGCGCATGTGCACAGGAGCTTCTGGGCATGCGCGGAGGGTGTGTGTGTGCCAAAATCATGTTTTTTGGAGGGGGCGCCAAAATAATGTTCGCTTACCATTTAAAACTATCTTAGACTGCCCCTGCGTACAGACCGGCAACAATTAGATGCCATATATAAATACATATATCAATAAAACCAGTTAAAACACATCAGAAATACACATAAAAACTATAAAAATCAATAAGAAAAAAAATGTCTTTTAGTAGTCCAAATTCCTCATCCGTTTACATAGTCTTAGCCGTTCCGTGTTCGTATTACAATTTTGTGTTTAACTGGTCACGCTGCAGCTCCAAACGCGTGCTCAAAGGTCAGGAGGGAGGGGGCCAATCTAATATCCCTGGGAAGGGAGTTCCACAGCCAAGGGGCCACCACTGAGAAGGCCCTGTCTCTCGTCCCCGCCAGACGCGCCTGTGAGGCAGGTGGGATCAAGAACAGGGCCTCCTCAGACTATCTCAAATTCCTGAAAGGTTCATAGGGAGAGATACGTTCGGATAGATAAGCCAAAGCCAGCACTTTGAATTGTGCCCGGTAGCAAACTGGCAGCTAGTGGAGCTGGCGCAACAGTGGAGTAGTATGCTCCCTGAGCACCGCTCCTGTTAGCAACCTGGCTGCCGCACGCTGGACCATTTGAAGTTTCCGGACAGTCTTCAAAGGCAACCCCACGTAGTGTCGAAACCCCCACAGATGGCTCAAAGACACGCCAAGCTAGTAAAAGTATTTACAGTTTATTTTCAACCAAAACACAGCCACAGTCCGGCATAAAAAAACCCACACAAAACAAAAAGCCCTGTAAACAAAAACAATGAAGACGTCCGTCTTATGGAGTCCTTGGCTTGATTCCGGCTTGAAGTCTGCTGCGATGTGAAGACCCGTCCGAAAAAGGAAAGGAAGAGTGCTTCTCCAATTCCAGGAGAGCAACACAGGAAAAGCCCAAACGAAACGCGGTAGTCAAGCTTGCTGGGAATCAGGAACTGCGATACAAGAAACAAGAACACCAAATACACGAACCAGCAACCCACCAGCAACACCTTGGCCGACCGCAGAGTCCCAAATCCCCAGGCCTTACTTTAATACCCTTACAAATCACAGTCATCAGACTCCCCACCCAACTCTGCCCCATTCCCCTCAGCTGCAGCCCTGGGTGTGTTCCTCCAATCTTCCCACCTTTGCTGAGCAGTTAAAGGACCCCAGTCCGATTCAACATCCCCACTAGGCCAAGCAGGGTCGCTCGAAAAACCAAAAAAGGAGCTTTCGCTGGACTCAGCATTTATCACATCCCTGACATCTTGCACCAGTGCTGAGTCCAGCTCGGTATCACTCTCTTCTGAAGGTAACTCTACGTCAAACCCCTCAAAAGTATCATCACTGGTAGGCTCCCTAAGTATTTGTCGAACCATTCTCCTGTGCTCTGCCTCTTCCAAACTCTCAGCACTTGCAGCCCTTTTCCTCCCAGCTGCAGTCATTCTGTCCAAATCTCCCTCTTCCAGTGACATGTCCAACACAGAATCCTCCTCCGAGTTACTACCTGTAGCAACTACAGGCCCAGTTTGCTCAACTACAACATAGAGCGTGTTGCAGTAGTCTATACAGGGTGTAACCAGAGTGTGGACCACCATGGCCAAGTCAGACTTTCCAGGATATGGGCGCAGCTGGCACACAAGCTTTAACTGTGTAAATGCTCCCCGGTCACCGCCAAAACAAGGTATAGTTCCAAGTTTGGAGAAGCCTGCTAAGGTAAACCCTCAACTGACATTGCAGATTATGGTGAGTGCCATGAACACGTAACCCAAACGCTGCCAGTGCCCTCCTCAAACTCCACGGCCCACCACCCAAGGAATACTTTGATTTGGGGAGAATTTCACCCTAGATTTGGTGTGTTTCCTCCACCACAGGCAGGCATCCCAGGGTTCCTTGTGTGGAATTTGCATGATCCCGCCCACTGCCTCTTCCTTAACCCTTTCCTATGGCACACAGTAAACACAGAGAACAGATTGGAGGGATTTGGGAGACTGAGACCAACTGTAGATACTGGCAAGTTTTGGGCGTGACTGCCATTGGCATATGGGAGTTGTAGTCCACCCTTATCCAGAGAGCAGCATGTAACCAGCGTGCCTATACAGTGTGTAACCAGAGCGTAACCCAGCCGACGACAGATCTGGACCAAACTTGGCACACACACCCAACATGGCCAACTGTGCATACTGGCCTGGTTTGGGAAGAATTATGGGAATTGTAGTTCACACACATCGTTATGTATTTTCTAATGGGAACATTAATTAAAAAACAATCTAGTTCTGGCTTTTTCCTAATAAATAGTGTTACTAATTAACTAAATGATATTACCTAGCACCCCAAAACAACCCCTTTTTCAAATAACCGCCAGGTACCTAAGCCAGTAAATAAATCAATAGCAGTTGTGATGTCTTCCATATCTAAGTTTGGCCCAATTCTATCGTTGGTGGGGTTCAGAATGCTCTTTGATTGTAGGTGAACTATAAATCCCAGCAACTACAACTCCCAAATGTCAAGGTCTATTTTCCCTGAACTCCACTAGTGTTCTCATTTGGGCCTATTGAGTATCTGCGCCAAGATCCATCATTGTTTTGAGTCCACAGTGCTCTCTGGATGTAGGTGAACTAGAACTCCCAAACTCAAGGTCAATGCCCAGCAAACCCTTCCAGTATTTTCTCTTGGTCATGGGAGTTCTGTGTGCCAAGTTTGGTTCAATGTGTATCCGATGGACCAGATTCCATAAAACCTCTTGAGTTGGGAAAAGGAACGGGCCCGAGGCTGTTCGGAATGGTGGGACTTGAAGTCCAAACACCTGGAGTGCCAAAATTTGCCCATGTCTACTGGAATATTTAGTACAGATTGACCTGCAAGGTTGCAGCTGGATTGTTGTGCTTGGTTATTCCTCCCCTATCTCTTGTATTGGCTCCCAACATGGTTGTTACCTGGTTTCTGAGTTGGGGGGGGGGGGGGTGCTCTGCTGACAGGGACACCCAGCTGTTCAATTAAGAGGACTGTTAATTGCCTGACTGCTTGACAATTAATCAATCTACAACAGCTGCAGCCTATGAAGTAATTGAGAGCAGAGGGAAATCGGAGGCAGCCCTCTGATTTTGAAAAAAGTTCCTGGCTTTGTTTTGGGCCTAAATCTTTTGAAAGGCAACTTTCTTTCCCAATTCTATTGTTGGTGGGGTTTAGAATGCTCTTTGATTGTAAGTGAACTATAAATCCCAGCAACTAGAACTCCCAAATGCTAAGGTCTATTTCTCCCAAACACTACCAGTGTTCACATTTGGGCATTTTGAGTATTCATGCCAAGTTTGATCCTGATTTATCATTATTTGAGTCCATTGTGCTCTCTGGATGTAGGTGAACTACAACTCCCAAACTCAAGATCAAGGCCCACCAAACCCTTCCAGTATTTCCTGTTGGTCATGGGGGTTCTGTAGGGAACATTTGGTTTAATTCAATCGTCGGTGGAGTTCAGATCGCTCTTTGATTCTAGGTGAACTATAAATCCCAGCAACTAGAACTCCCAAATGTCAAGGTCTATTTACCCCCAAACTGTACCAGTGTTCACATTTGGGTGTTTTGAGTATTCATGCCAAGTTTGGTCCAGATCCATCATTGTTTAAGTCCATAGTGCCCTCTGGATGTAGGTGAACTACAACACCCAAACTCAAGGTCAATGCCCACCAAACCCTTCCAGTATTTCCTGTTGGTCATGGGAGTTCTGGGTGCGAAGATTGGTTCAATTCCATCATTGGTGGAGTTCAGATTGCTCTTTGAATGTAGGTGAACTATAAATCCCAGCAACTACAGCTCCCAAATGCCAAGGTCTATTCCCCCCCCCCCCCTCCAAACTCTACCAGTGTTCACATTCGGGCTTTTTGAGTATTCATGCCAAGTTTGGTCCTGATCTATCACTTCTTTGAGTCCACAGTGCTCTCTGGATATAGGTGAACTGCAACTCCCAAACTCAAGGTCAATGCCCACCAAACCCTTCCAATATTTCCTGTTGGTCATGGGAGTTCTGTGTGCCAAGATTGGTTCAATTCCATCGTTGGTGGAGTTTTGATTGCTCTTTGATTGTAAGTGAACTATAAATCCCAGAAACTACAACTCCCAAATAACAAAATTAATCCCCCCCCCCCCACCCCACTAGTATTCAACTTTGGGTGTATAGGGCATTTGTGCCAAATGGGTCCAGTGAATGAAAATACATCCTGCATATCAGATATTTACAGTAGCAAAATTACAGTTATGATGTAGCAACGAAAATAATGTTGTGGTTGGGGGTCCCCACCACATGAGGAACTGTGTTAAGGGGTCATGGCATTAGGAAGGCTGAGAAACGCTGCTTTTGAGCCAAGTTCTGTGCATAGGCATCATGCACGCTTTCTCTCCCGTTCGCTCTCCTGCGATAGCCATGTTTTGTTTGCAGGCTTAGAAGCAAAGCATTAATGTGCGATGAGCTAATACTATTATTCCTGGACTGCCCACGTTGAGTAATCCATCTCTTTGTGGGTTTTATCTCAGAGGTTAGAATTGGTGGGTCCCCTAGCTTTTCTCACACACCAGGCTCCCCATAATAATCCATATTATTATTATTATTATTATCATTATTTACAACAACAACAACTCTGGACCAAACTTGGCATGATTCTAAATGTCATCTCCCAGAAATCATTGGGCGTCATCTCTAGCCATCTTCACCATTAGTTATTCTGGCTAAAGCTGATGGGACTCTGTAATCCTTATTATTATTATTATTATTATTAACAAATGTTGTCTCCCAGAAATCATTGGACTTCACCTCTAGCCGACCATTATTTATTCTGGCTAAATGGGACTTTGTAATCCATATTAAATTATTATTATTATTATTACTATTTACAACAACAACAACTCCTCTACGATTCTAAATGTAGTCTCCCAGAAATCATTGGACTTCACCATTATTTATTCTGGCTAAAGCTGATGGGACTTTGTAATCCATATTATTATTATTATTATTATTACTATTTACAACAACAACAACTCCTCTACGATTCTAAATGTAGTCTCCCAGAAATCATTGGACGTCACCTCTAGCCGTCTTCACCATTAGTTATTCTGACTAAAGCTGATGGGACTGTGTAATCCATATTATTATTGTTGTTATTATTATTATTTACAATAACAACAACAACTCCTCTACAATTCTAAATGTAGTCTCCCAGAAATCATTGGACTTCACCTCTAGCAGTTTTCACCATTCGTTATTCTGGCTAAATCTGGTGGGACTGTGTAATCCATATTATTATTATTATTATTATTTACTACAACAACAACTCCTCTATGATTCTAAATGTAGTCTCCCAGAACTCATTGGACTTCACATCTAGCCATCTTCACCATTAGTTATTCTGGCTAAAGCTGATGGGACTGTGTAATCCTTATTATTATTATTATTATTATTTACAACAACAACAACTCCTCTACGATTCTAAATGTAGTCTCCAAGAAATCATTGGACGTCACCTCTAGCCATCTTCACCATTAGTTATTCTGGCTATAGCTGGTGGGACTGTGTAATTCATATTATTATTATTATTATTATTATTAACAACAACAACAACCAAAACTCCTTTACAATTCTAAATATATTCTCCCAGAAATCATTGTACTTCACCTCTAGCTGTCTTCACCATTAGTTATTCTGGTTAAAGCTGGTGGGACTGTGTAATCCATATTATTATTATTATTATTTACAACAACAACAACCACTACAACAACAACAACTCCTCTACTATTCTAAATATATTCTCCCAGAAATCATTGGACGTCACCTCTAGCCATCTTCACCATTAGTTATTCCGGCTAAAGCTGATGGGACTCTGTAATCCTTATTATTATTATTATTATTATTATTTACAACAACAACTCCTCTACGATTCTAAATGTAGTCTCCCAGAAATCATTGGACTTCACCTCTAGCCGTCTTCACCATTAGTTATTCTGGCTATAGCTGGTGGGACTGTGTAATTCATATTATTATTTTTATTATTATTAACAACAACAACAACCAAAACTCCTCTACAATTCTAAATATATTCTCCCAGAAATCATTGTACTTCACCTCTAGCTGTCTTCACCATTCGTTATTCTGGTTAAAGCTGGTGGGACTGTGTAATCCATATTATTATTATTATTATTTACAACAACAACCACTACAACAACAACAACTCCTCTACTATTCTAAATATATTCTCCCAGAAATCATTGGACGTCACCTCTAGCCACCTTCATCATTAGTTATTCTGGCTAAAGCTGGTGGGACTGTGTAATCCATATTATTATTATTAGTAGTATTATTTACAACAACAACAACAACCACTACAACAACAACAACTCCTCTACTGTTCTAAATATATTCTCCCAGAAATCATTGTACTTCACCTCTAGCTGTCTTCACCATTAGTTATTCTGGTTAAAGCTGGTGGGACTGTGTAATCCATATTATTATTATTATTAGTATTATTTACAACAACCTCTCTCTCTCTCTCTCTCTCGGCATTACTTCGCGAACGAAGATTCAGGAAGGACTCATCCCACGCTTTTTACAAGCGCGTTGATGACTAAAAAGGCCAATCTGAGATAGGCAAGTTCAGTTGCAGAAAGCACAGCAGAAAGTCTCCTTGGGTGATGTTTTTTCCAAGTTGCGGTTCTTTCTCTATGTTGTCGTTTCTCTTCGAGACCCATTCGGCGTGTCTTCTCGAAAGAGGCCGCAGCATTGTGGATAGTGCTTCTCCATGCCTCCCGATGTGAGGCCAGGGTGGACCATTGTTGGTGATCAATCTGGCCAAGCCTGAGTTGTTGTTTCAGGGAGTCCTTATATCTCTTTTGGGGGGGCGCCTCTCTTGCGCTGACCCGTGGCGAGTTCACCGTAGAGTAGTATCTTTGGGAGGCGGTGGTCCTCCATCCTAGAGACGTGTCCTGCCCAGCGCAGCTGTGTTCTCAATAGCATGGCCTCAATGCTGGTGATCCCTGCTTGCTCAAGGACAGCAACATTCGTCACATAGTCGGTCCAGTGTATATTTAGGATTGTGCGAAGACAGCGCTGATGAAAGCGCCGAGGAGTCGAGGTGTTGGCGATAGGTGACCCATGTTTCAGACCCATAGAGGAGAATGGACAGTATGATAGCTCTGTACACACTGATTTTGGTGCTTTGTCTCAGGTGCTTGTTGCTCCAGACTCTTTTGTGAAGCCTTCCGAATGCACTATATGCCTTTGATAATCTGTGATCTATCTCTTTGTCAATCTTGGCGTCTGAAGAGATGATGCTTCCCAGGTAGGTGAACTGCTGAACGGACTTAAGCACAGATGTGCCTATGCTGACGTGAGGATGGTGGTGTTCTTCCTGTGGTGCGGGCTGGTAAAGGACTTCTGTTTTCTTCAGGCTGACTTCCAGCCCAAACAGCTCTGCAGCTGTTGCAAAGCAGGATGTGAGGCGCTGCAGGGCTGCTTCTGAATGGGCGACAAGGGGCAGCATCGTCAGCAAAAAGTAGCTCACGGACTAGATAGTTTAGAGTCTTAGTGCGAGCCCTCAGACGGCTTAAGTTGAACAGGCTACCATCAGTACGATAGCGTATATATATGCCGTCTTCTTCTTGTAGGTCTGCCATAGCCCTTTGGAGCATCATGCTGAAGAAGATTGTAAATAGGGTTGGTGCAAGAACACAACCTTGTTTCACTCCATTAGTTATGAGAAAGGGCTCCGAGAGAGCATCGCCATATCTGACTTGACCGTGCTGGCCCTCATGTAACAGGACAATCATTTTGAGGAACTTGGGGGACATCCTAGACGTTCCAGGATCTGCCACAGACCTTTCCTGCTCACAGTGTCGAAGGCTTTGGTGAGGTCGACAAATGTGACACAGAGTCCTTTGTTCTGCTCTCTACATTTCTCTTGCAGTTGTCTAAGGGCAAAAACCATATCTGTGGTGCTCTATTTGCTCTGAAGCCGCATTGGCTTTCAGGGAGAAGTTCTTCTGCAATAGCCGGAACTAATCTGTTCAGGAGTATCCTTGCAAGGATTTTTCCAGCAATGGAGAGCAGTGTTATACCTCGATAGTTTGAGCAATCGGATTTTGTTCCCTTTTTCTTATACAGGGTGATGATAACTGCATCTCGGAGATCTGATGGCAGTTCACCTTTTTCCCAGCAACTCACAAGGAGCTCGTGGAATTTAGCATGCAGTACATGACCTCCCTGTTTCCAAGCTTCAGGTGGGATTCCATCGATCCCGGCTGCCTTGCCATTTTTCAACTGCTGTATGGCCTCAATGGTCTCTTCCAGAGTGGGAGCTGTGTCCAGTTCATTTTTCATTGGTTGTTGTATCATGTGTTGGATAGCTGAACCTTGGACTACTCGGCTGGCATTAAAGAGACCCTGAAAATGTTCAGCCCATCGGTTCAGGATGGAGGTTTTTTACTCGTTGTTTTGGGGGCCTTTTAGGTTTTGGGGGGGAGTTTCTTTGCTACAAATGTACCTTGCTTGAGGCCTATTTCTGTTGGCAAGTTTTGTGTTTCTGCGTTGTAAGGTTTCTCTGTTTCAGGTAGTCTTCGCATGACGACTGTTCCTTTATATATATAGATTATTATTTCCCGCATTTATATCCCGTCCCTTCTCAACCCCCGAAGGGGCCTCAGGACGGCATTACATTGAGCCCCATTAAGAGGCTATTACAAAAAAATTACAATAATCAAATCACAAATTAAACATCTCATAATAAAATAGTGCATAATTAAAACCATACATATGATTAAAACAGTAAGACCAGACTCGTCAGTCATATCACCCTTGCAGTTTGTCCCTTTAAGGTGCTGCTTACATCTATTGCCCAAAAGCCTGGTCCCAGAACCATATCTTTAATTTCTTATGGAAAGCCAGGAGGGAGGGGACCAATATTAATTCAGTTGGGAGTGTGTTCCATAGGCAGGGAGCCACCACTGAGAAGGCACTGTCCCTCATTTCCTCCAGGCGCATTTGAGCTGTAGACGGGAGCAAGAGCAGGGCCTCCCCGGACGATCTTAGATTTCGAGGTGGGACATAGGGGTGGATGCGTTCGGACAAGTAAGCTGGGCCAGAACCGTATAGTCTTATAGGTCAAAACCAGCACTTTGAATTGGGCTCGGAGACGGATCAGCAGCCAGTGGAGCTGACCCAACAGGGGGGTGGTATGCTCCCTTTATGTCGCCCCAGTTAGTAATCTGGCTGCCGACCGTTGTTCTAGTTCAGTGCTGTCCAACTTATACGGGGTCCAGGGCCGGATAAAAGGTCACTGATGACCTAGGGGGGGCCGCTCGGCCCCGCCCCAGGCCCCGCCCCAGGCCCCGCCCCCAACCCAGGCCCCGCCTCCTAGAACGGCCGGGGGCAGAAGGCGGCGCCAACAGCAGCAGCGCGTCACAGGCCTGGCGTGACGCTGCCCCTTGGCACCGCCTACTCCTCCCTTTCGGCGCCTCCCTTCCTAGGGCGGAGGGCGGGTGCCGAAAGGAGGAGGCGGCGCCAAGAGCAGCGCATCACGCCAGGCCTGTGACGCTCTGCTCTTGGCGCCACCTACTCCTCCTTTTTCGGGCGCCCCCTACCTATTTGGGGGAGCCACCGGGGCAGAAAGGCGGCGCCAAGGGGCAGCGCTGTCACGCCAGGCCTGTGACGCGCTGCTGTTGGCGCCGCCTCTGCCCTTTTTCGCGGCTCCCGCCTCTAGGTAGGGAGGGGTGCCGAAAAGGAGGAGGAGCTAGCTCTCTTCCTCCTCCCTGCCCCCCCGCCCCCGCCCCCCGGCCGCCATTTTTTAAAAAAATCGATTTTTTTTCAAATTTAAAAATGGCAGCTGAGGGCATAGGTGGGGCCGTGTCCAACAGGCTACGGGGCCGGATCCGGCCCCGGGGCCGCCAGTTGGACAGCCCTGTTCTAGTTAAAGTTTCTGAACAGTCTTCAAAGGTAGCCCCACGTAGAGTGCGTTGCAGTAATCTATTCAGGATGTAACCAGAGCGTGGACTACCGTGGCCAAGTCAGACTCATCCCCAGTTAGCATGGGATGGGGTTGGTGGGAGTGGCAACCAACCCACTCATTTTGAATGTACCCTCAACGATCAAGGCTTCGTCAAATCCTTATCCAGCGAAGCAAGCCATTGTAGCCATTTCCCGTTTTTTGGAAACCCAGTGCCTCCCTGATAAGAGGAAGCAGGATTCTTAAAATAGCCACCAGTGAACAGCTCTTGCCAGCTTTTGTTGCGGAGCCATCTGTTCCAACATCGACTACATATAGATATGCGTCTAAATATAGCTGCCTGTGTGTATTTGTGCCTACACGTTTTCTGTCAACTTATGGCAACTGCATAAATTTCATGGAGTTTTCTTACGACTGGGAAAACTCGGAGACCGTCTTGCGAGTTCGTTCCTGCCTCTGAGAAAGAGATGACCAGGCCTGACCTTCATTGACAGGCTCACATACAAGTACTAGCTAAACCAGGCACGGGCAAATGTGGGCCCTCTGGGTGTTTTGGACTTCAGCACGTGGGTCAAGAGCAGTAGGTGTGAAAAAGATCTTGTGGGCTGGAAGGGGAACATGAGCCAACAATGTGATGTGGCGGCAAAAAAAGCCAATGGGATTTTAGCTTGTGCATAAATAAAAGTATAGTGTCTAGATAAAGGGGTAGGGAACCCATGGCTCGGGAGCCAGGTGTGGCTCTTTTCATGATTGCATCTGGCTCTCCAGAGCAGTGTGGGCCTTGGTTTGCCAACATGCAGCGGGGAGGAGTGACTGCCTCGCCGACGTCGACACCAAGGTCCACCTTGGCCCCACACCCTCCTTCCCCTTCCTTCCTTCCTTCCTTCCTTCCTTCCTTCCTTCCTTCCTTCCTTCCTTCCTTCCTTCCTTCCTTTCTCTTCCTTTCTTTTTCCCGCTCTTTCTTTCATTCTTTTTCCTCCCTCTCTCCCTACCAGTACCTTCTTTCCTCCCTCCCTCTTCATTCCTTCCTTCCTCTTCCATTCTTTCCTTCTCTCCTTCCTTTTCCCTCCCTCTCTCCCCTTCCTTCTTTCCTCCATTCTCCCTCTTCCTTCCTTCCTTTCTCCCCTTCACCCTTTCCTTCTCCTTCTCTCCTTTCTTTTCCTCCCTCTCTCCCCTTCCTTCTTTCCTCCATTCTCCCGCTTCCTTCCTCTTCCTTCCTTTCTCCTCTTCACCCTTTCCTTCTCCTTCTCTCCTTTCTTTTCCTCCCTCTCTCCCCTTCCTTCTTTCCTCCATTCTCCCGCTTCTTCCTCTTCCTTCCTTTCTCCTCTTCACCCTTTCCTTCTCCTTCTCTCCTTTCTTTTCCTCCCTCTCTCCCCTTCCTTCTTTCCTCCATTCTCCCTCTTCCTTCCTCTTCCTTCCTTTCTCCTCTTCACCCTTTCCTTCTCCTTCTCTCCTTTCTTTTCCTCCCTCTCTCTCCCCTTCCTTCTTTCCTCCATTCTCCCTCTTCCTTCCTCTTCCTTCCTTTCTCCCCTTCACCCTTTCCTTCTCCTTCTCTCCTTTCTTTTCCTCCCTCTCTCCCCTTCCTTCTTTCCTCCGTTCTCCCTCTTCCTTCCTCTTCCTTCCTTCCTCCTCTTCACCCTTTCCTTCTCCTTCTCTCCTTTTCTTTTCCACTCTCCCTTCCTTCTGTCCTCCATTCTCCTCTTCCTTCCTCTTCCTTCCTTTCTCTCTCCCCTTCCTTCTTTCCTCCATTCTCCCTCTTCCCTTCTTCCTCCCTCTTCCTTCCTCTTCCTTCCTTTCTCCTCTTCACCCTTTCCTTCTCCTTCTCTCCTTCTTTTCCTCCCTCTCTCCCCTTCCTTCTTTCCTCCATTCTCCCTCTTCCTTCCTCTTCCTTCCTTTCTCCTCTTCACCCTTTCCTTCTCCTTCTCTCCTTCTTTTCCTCCCTCTCTCCCCTTCTTTTCTTCATTCTCCCTCCCTCTTCCTTCCTTCCTTCCTTCCTTCCTCTTCTGTTCTTTCCCCTGAAATCTTCCTTTCCTTCTCCTTCCTTTCTTTTCACTTCCCTCTCTCCCCCTTCTTTCTTTTCTTCTTTTCCCTTCATTATTTTACTTTCCCCCCACTCCCTTTCCTTTCTTTTCCCCCCACTCTTTTCTTTCCTCCTTTCCCATTTCCTTCTTTCTTTTCCCCTCCTTGTCTCCCTCCTGCTTTTCTTTTGTTCCTTTTCCATAGTTTTCTTTTCTTTCTTCCTCTCCCCTCCCTCCTTTATTTCCTCTGTATTTCTTCCTTTCCTTCCCCCTTCCTTCCTTC
Source organism: Anolis apletophallus (assembly GCA_030556195.1). NCBI lineage: Eukaryota > Metazoa > Chordata > Lepidosauria > Squamata > Anolidae > Anolis > Anolis apletophallus. The sequence continues at coordinate 1,334,512 of JARBWK010000021.1, forward strand.
CGCCTTCTCTTCCTTCCCAGAGTCCTGAGCGTGCCTTTTGCAGAGCCAGGTCTGAAGTGTCCCGTCATCCTGCCGGGGGAATCCTTTTCTCATAGTATGTACGTATATGATCACATTTAGTTGCATTCAGTCTTAAAATATATTATATATATTATATGGCTCTCACTGGAATAAGTCCTGGAAGGTAAGTCAACTACATCTCCCAGAAGGCTGTGGGCGGGTCGCTGGGAAACGGGCCGGCGCGGAGCCTTCTGGGAAGTGTAGTTGACTTACCTTCCAGGCGCCGCATGGAGGCGGGTCGCGGGGAGGCTTTTCCCGCTGCGTTCTCGGCCTCTGTAGGCGGCTGCCTTAGTGTTTTGGACCCGGGCCGCGGCGCCGTTGTTGGCCTTCTGTCCCTCTCCTCGGGGCCAAGGATGCGGCGGAGAAGGCGTCCAAGGCGGCAGCCGGGTGTCCCGTGTTGAGGAGCGGCGTGGAAGCGGCGGAGGAGGTGGGTAAGGAGTCGGCGGCGCGGGTGGGAGGGAGGAGGAGGGCCGGGGCCAAGGGGAGCCGGGGTGGGAGGGTGGGTTGTAGGAGGAGGATGTGCGGGGCGTTGCGGCGTGGATGCGGCGGAGGAGGTGGGCATGGCGGCGGTGTCACGTGGCCGGGTTCTAGAGTGTGTTGGGTTTTGTGACGTGTTTTTGGCGGCCATTTTGTGTCTATGGTGTTTTTGCGCATGCGTAGCAATGTGTTTTTTGGGGGAATGTTTTGGGGGTGTTCTGTTGGTTTTTTGGTTGTTTTTGTGGGTGGGTGATGTACCTCGTGGTGGGGATGAGTGGCCCTGGGTTTTGTTGTGTGTGTGGGGAATGTAGTTTTGGCGTGCATTTGCCCCATTGCACAACCATTTCCCTTTTATATATATAGATTATATATATGATATGGCTCTCACTGGAATAAATTTCCAAATATTTTGCTTTCATGGCTCTCTGAGTCACAAAGGTCCCCGACCCCTGAGCTAGATCCAGGGAAGTCAACCTTGCCAAGGAAACCCTATGTCAGAACTGACTCGAAGGGAGTCATAAGGGTAAGTTAGTGAGAACGGTGAGCCCGGCGTTGATTGCAGAGTGACGCTGGTGCCACGATCCACAGCTGGCTGGCTGGTAGGAAAGAAAGAAAGAAAAGGGGAGAAGCCCAGAAGGTCTCCCGAGCGAACCCTGTGAAAAAGGACAGGAGCCAGGCAAGTGCACCTGGTGCGGATTTAGCCAATCTGGGCCGCTGTCCCTTTCTCAACATCTATTCTCATGCTCGTCCTGGACGGGAGCGGTGGAGCAGCTGACGCAAACAAGGCAATTCCAGCCGCCAATGCACTCAGCTGCCGGGCGCCGGGCCATCTGGGAGGGAGATGAAAAGGCCCGCCATGGTCAGCTCTTGCCTTTTGTTTGCCGGTGTTTGGGTGCCTCTCTTTCTGGGCCTCTGTCGAATCCCATTCCCTGTAGGCTCCTGCCAATCTTCCTTTCCCCTTTCTTCCTAAAGTGACAGGAATTATGCCTTTGTCCAGTGTTTCTCAACCTGGGGGTCGGGACCCCTGGAGGGGTCACAAGGGGGTGTCAGAGGGGTCGCCAAAGATAATCAGAAAACACAGCATTTTCTGTTGATCATGGGGTGTGTGTGGGGGGAAGGTTGGCCCAATTCTATCTTTGGTGGAGTTCAAAAGGCTCTTTGATTGTGGGTGAACTATATATCCCAGCAACTACAACTCCCAAATGTCAAGTCTATTCAATCAAAACTTTAGTACGGTCACAGACCAGCACAAAGCGGGCACAAGCGCCCTAAGAGGAGAAGGACAACTCCCCAGTAAAAGTCAAGTCTATTTTCCCCAAACTCCACCAGGTTTCACATTTGGGCATATTGATATTCATGGCAAGTTTAGTCCAGATCCATCATTGTTTTGAGTTGACAGTGCTCTCGGGATGTAGGCGAACTACAACTCCAAAACTTAAGGTCAATGCCCACCAAACCCTTCCAGTATTTTCTGTTGGCCATGGGAATTCTGTGTCCCAAGTTTGGTTCAATTTACCCATTGGTGGGGTTCAGAATGCTCTTTGATTGTAGGTGAACTATAAATCCCAGCAGCTACAACTCCCAAATGACAATCTCTCCCTCCAATCCCACCAGTATTCAAATTTGGGCATATTGGGTATATGTGCCAAATTTGGTCCAGTGAATGAAAATACATCCTGCATATCGGATATTTACATCACACTTCATAACAATAGTGGTGAAGGAGCATTGAAATAATTATATGATTGGGGGTCACTACAACATGAGGAACTGTATTAAGGGGTCACAGCATTAGGAAGGTTGAGAACCACTGCCTTTGACAGTCTCCAGCCTGGCTTTGACGTAGCAAAGCTATGAGAAACGTGGGTCCTGAGGCAAATGGTTCTGATTTCTGCATTTACTTAGAATCCTAGAGTTGGAAGAGACCTGGTGGGCCATCCAGTCCAACCCAGTCCATCCAGTCCAACCCAGGTGGGCCATCCAGTCCAACAGCCTGTGCTTGACGGGGTTACACTCCCCCTGAAGGCGCAGGTTCATAGCGTGGCAGTGATCCTGAACCCATCGCTGAGCCTGGAACTCCAGGTCTTGGCAGTAGCCAGGGGAGGTTGTTTACAGCTAAGGCTTCTGCACCAGCTGCGCCTGTACTTTGGGAAGTCGGACTTGTCCACAGTGGCCCACGCTCTGGTTACATCCCGTATAGACTAGTGTTTTTCAACCTTTTTCAACATTTTTTTACATTTACCAAATCCTGGGGCACACCACCAACCAAAGTGACACAAAATGACACTCTAACACATGAATACATACAGTTAATATGTTTTTAAATGTATTTATACACTCCGTGTGAAACCTGGGCCTGTTTCGATGAACTCAACATAGATATCCTGGCAGGAATAGCATAAAGACACAAACTTCCCACACAGAACTCCCATAACCAAGAGAAAATACTATACGAGTTTGGTGGGCATTGACCTTGAGTTTTGGAGTTGTAGTTCACCTATATCCAGAGAGCACTGTGGACTCAAACAATGTTGGATCAGGACCAAACTTGGCATGAATACTCAATATGCCCAAATGTGAACACAGATGGAAGTTTGGGGAAAATAGACCTTGACATTTGGGAGTTACAGTTTCTGAGATTTATAGTTAACACACAATCAAAGAGCATCCTGAACTCTTGCAACAATGGAATTGAACCAAACTTGGCATATTATTATATGATTTCAAACTTCTATACCGCCACTCCCTGAAGGCTCGGAGCGGTTTACATAATTTGATGAATAATAAAACACATGAAGTACAGAATAGTGCAATACAAAAGGGGGGGGGGGGAAGGGGGGGATATCTACAGTTAAAGTCAGAATGAGAGGGTTAAAGACAAGGGAAAGGGCTATCAGGGAGTCGAGTTGGAAATGGTATTAACTCTTTTTTTAAAAAATGTTTTTATTATAAACAATTATACATAACCACAATTACCATGCCTTTTGTCCTTTTTCATCCCCTTAATCATCCCCTTAACCATCGACCATCAAAAGGAGGAAGTTTTGGGGGATCCAGCAAGTCATAAAGAGTCCTTAGCCCGAAAGGAAGGTGGTCGTCCCTAGCCTTTGGGTCCATAGATTCTGGCACAGATCTCTTGGTCGACAGCATGTCCTTCCGGGGCTGGAAGCTCGTTGAGGACTGTTCCCGGCGCCTATGGATGGTGTTCCAAAAGGTCCTGATAGGGAACCTCTTAAGTGACCTGGCCTTGAAGGTCCTGGTCTTCTCCCATTCAGGGGGTCCGGTTGTATACCCAGTGGTCCTTTGGACTCTCTGAGTCCTGTACGATGCTCCATGGGTCGCCGGCCTGCTCCTAGATTGGCTGTGCTGGGAGGACTCCTCAGTGCTGAACTCTCATTACCAACAGAAAGTGCTTGCTTGGGAATTGACCTTGAGTTTGGAAGTTGTAATTCGCCTACACCCAGAGAGCACTGTGGATTTAAATAATGATGGGCGGGCGGGCGGGCCTCTTCCTCATGGGGAGGGGGACCACCCATTTCCGGGAGCCAGAGCAGGCAGGATGGGAGGAAGACTCAGTCGGCGTCGGGAGCCTGCGGGGTGGGACTGAGCCTTCCTCCCACCCTGCCTGCGATCAACCACTACGCCCTACGCCAGGGGTGCTCAGGACGGTGATCGCGATCTACCGGGTGATCTTTGGGTCTCATCCGGGTGATCTTCAGGCCCTCACCCGGTCAAGCACGTTTCCTCGCCACTGGTCCTCTTCACGCACTGCCTGGCCACCTCCAAGAGCTCATGAGTCCAACAGCAAGAATGGCCGCTTCTGCGCATGTGCGCCGGCGAACCGCGCATCGCGTCATTCAGGCTGCTCCTTCTTTTGCCCTTCTGCGTTCCTCCTCCCTCCAGCCCTCTCAAGCCACTCAGAGTGGTCGCAGACCAAAGGAGGGGGTGGCCTGAATGATGCGGTGCGTGGCTCGCTGGCGCGTATGCGCAGAAGTGGCCATTCTCCCTGTTGGACTCATGAGCTCTTGGAGGCGGCGCGCATGCAGGCGCCGTGGAGGAGCAATGATGGAGGAGAAGCAGAAGGACGCTTTTGGAGCCATTTACTGACCAAACTGCAGCTCAAAGGTCAGTCTGTTTACTTTCTGGGTGATAATATGTGTGGCAATATGGCAGTGTGGGAGAAATGGGGAGGTTGGATGTATTTTTCCATGTCCCATCTGTAGCCCAGCTCAAAGGTCTGAGAAATGTGGAAATAGCCTTTGGATGTATTTTTGCATGTCCCATCAAAACAAATAGCCTTGCAGCTTAAAGGTCTGTGTGTTTTGTTTTCTGCCTGATGATATATGTGGAAATATGGCAGGGAGGGAGAAATGGGTGCTTTGGATGTATTTTTGCATGTCCCATCTGAGAAACAAATAGCCTTGCAGCTTAAAGGTCTGTGTGTTTTGTTTTCTGCCTGATGATATATGTGGAAATATGGCAGGGAGGGAGAAATGGGTGCTTTGGATGTATTTTTCCATGTCCCATCTGAGAAACAAATAGCCTTGCAGCTCAAAGGTCTGTGTGTTTTGTTTTCTGCCTGATGATATATGTGGAAATATGGCAGGGAGGGAGAAATGGGTGCTTTGGATGTATTTTTGCATGTCCCATCTGAGAAACAAATAGCCTTGCAGCTTAAAGGTCTCTCTGTTTTCTTTCTGCCTAATTATATCTGTGGTAAATATGCCAGGGTGGGGGGAAATGGGGTGCTTGGATGTATTTTTGCATGTCCCATTGTTTACATTTCTGAGAAAGAAAGAAGCCCCGTGCGGACGGAAGGTGGCAGCAGGAGTGGGTGCGCGTGCATGCGCATGCGCGTGTGCACCAGGTGATCTTTTAAAGTTGGTTCTTCATATGGTAGCTCCCATGCTGAAAAAGTGTGAGCACCCCTGCCCTACGTGATCTACCAGTAGATCGCGATCGACCTAATGAACAGCCCTGGTCTATATCTCCTCTGTTTTTGGTTTTTCAAAAAGGAAGCCTTCAAAGCATAATATCTCCCTCTAGCTCAGGCATGGGCAAACTTGGGCCCTCCATTTTATTCCTTGATCAAACAGGCCTAAGAGATATCTAATGCCCTCTCTTCCTCTGCCTGGTAGAAACCTGGAACAATAGAGTTCAAAGGGATCCCAAGAGTCATCAAGTCCAGTGTTTTTCAACCTTTTTTGAGCCGCGGCACATTTTTTACATTTACAAAATCCTGGAGCACACCACCAACAAAAATGATGCAAAATGACACTCTAAAACAGTAATACATATAGTTAATGTGTTTTTAAATGTATTTATACACTCAGTGTGAAACCTGGGCCTGCTTCAATGATCACAACATAGATATCCTGGCAGGAATGGCAGAAAGACACAAACTTCCCACACAGAACTCCCATAACCAAGAGAAAATACTACAAGAGTTTGGTGGGCATTGACCTTGGGTTTTGGAGTTGTAGTTCACCTATAGCCAGAGAGCACTGTGGACTCAAACAATGTTGGATCTGGACCAAACTTGGCATGAATGCTCAATATGCTCAAATGTGAACACTTTTGGAGTTTGGGGAAAATAGACCTTGACATTTGGGAGTTGCAGTTTCTGGGATTTATAGTTAACACACAATCAAAGAGCATCCTGAACTCTTGCAACAATGGAATTGAACCAAACTTGGCATATTGAACTCTCATTACCAACAGAAAGAACTGAAAGGGCTTGCTTGGGAATTGACCTTGAGTTTGGAAGTGGTAGTTCACCTATACCCAGAGAGCACTGTGGACTCAAACAATGTTATGTTATGTTATCGTTTGTTTTCTATCCAGAATCACAATGTTGGAAGGAGGCTCACCACTTTAAGGTCCCTAAAACAGGCTTGGGAAAACTTCGGCCCTCTGGGTGCTTTGGACTTCAACTCCCACCATTCCTAACAGCCTGAGGCCCTTTCCTGCTTAAGTGGCTGAGGGGGGGAGGAAAACGGCCTGAGGCTGCTAGGAATGGTGGGAATTGGAGTCCAAAACACCTGGAAGGTCCAAGTTTGCAGGAGGGGGAAGAAAGGGTATCGGAGGTTCCAATTTCCCACAGCACACCTGATGATCTCTCACGGCACACTAGTGCCCCACGGCACACTGGTTGGGAAACACGGATCTAGTCCAGCCCCTGCCAGACAGAAATCCAGGGCAAATGCACCAGAAATTTATTGTTTATTTATTTATTTAGAGGATTTGTACCCCAACCTATCTTCCTTTTAAAACCTTCAGTAAAGAAGAGTGCGCCACCCTGTGAAAGAATTCCCACGGAAGGCTGTGTATCTGGTGGGTCAAAGCACATATGTCCGCCTTCTCTCCATCTGTGCTGACGCAGCAGCACTTTTTAATCTGCTGCAGCTGTTGATTCTCCCCTCGGTCTTTCGGTCTGTCTGTCGCTGTTGGCAGCAACCACCACACATAGCTTCCCTTGGGCCACGTCCTGCAGCTTGCATCCTTCGGACATGCAAGTCGCAACTTGCAACTGGGAGTGAATTGGCTCCGGTTTCAATCCATACCTTAAAGAAGGTACCTGGCGTGCTGTTTGGGAGTTCGGCACCTTGAGCGCCTCCTTTCAAGTTTGGACTGAAACCCAAAGCCAGTTTACCTCCCCGCCGGCATGGCCAGGCATTCTTAGATGGCAATAGGGTGGTGTTTCTCCACTTCCTAATGCCGTGACCCCTTCATGTTGTGGTGACCCCCAACCCGAACATTATTTTCGTTGCTACTTCGTAACTTTGATTTGGCTACTGTTATGAACCGTAATGTAAACGTCTGTTATGCAGGATGGATTTTCATTCACGGCACCAAATTTGGCACAAATATCCAACACACCCAAATTTGAATACTGGTGGGGTTGAAGGTGTCATTTGGGAGTTGGAGTTGTAGGATTTGTAGTCAACCTACAATGAAAGAGCATTCTGAACTCCACCAACAATGGAATTGAATTAAACTTGGAACACAGAACTCCCATGACCAACAGACAATACTGGAAGGGTTTGGTGGGTATTGACCTTGAGTTTGGGAGTTGAAGTTCACCTACATCCACAGAGCACTGTGGACTCAAACAATGATAGATTTGGACGAAACTTGGCATGGATACTCAATATGCCCAAATGTGAACACAGGTGGAGATTGGGGGAAATAGACCTTGACATTTGGGAGTTCTAGTTGCTGGGATTTATAGTTCACCTACAATCAAAGAGTATTCTCAACTCCACCAACAATGGAATTGAACTAAACTTGGCACACAGAACTCCCATTAACAACAGCAAATTCTGGAAGGGTTTGGTGGGCCTTGATCTTGAGTTTGGGATTTGTAGTTCACCTACATCCCGAGAGCACCATGGACTCAAATAATGATAGATCAGGACCAAACTTGGCATGGATACTCAATATGCCCAAATATGAACACTGTTGGAGATTGGGGGAAATAGACCTTGACATTTGGGAGTTGTAGTTGCTAGGATTTATAGTTCACCTACAATCAAAGAGCATTCTCAAACTCCACCAACAATGGAATTGAACTAAACTTGGCACACAGAACTCCCATGAACAACAGAAAATACGGGAAGGGTTTGTTGGGCACTTGAGTTTTGGAGTTGTAGTTCACCTACATCCCGTGAGCAGTGTGGACGCAAACAATGATAGATCTGGACCAAACTTGGCATGAATATTCAACATGCCCAAATGTGAACACTGGTGGAGTTGAGTAAACTAGACTTGACATTTGGGAGTTGCAGTTGCTGGGATGTATAGTTCACTTACAATCAAAGAGCCCTGTGGACTCAAACAATGATAGATTTGGACGAAACTTAGTATGGATACTCAATATGCCCAAATGTGAACACTGGTGGAGATAGGGGGAAATAGACCTTGACATTTGGGAGTTGTAGTTGCTGGGATTTATAGTTCACCTACAATCAAAGCGCATTCTCAACTCCACCAACAATGGAATTGAACTAAACTTGGCACACAGAACTCCCATGAACAACAGCAAATACTGGAAGGGTTTGTTGGGCACTGCCTTTGAGTTTTGGAGTTGTAGTTCACCTACATCCCGAGAGCAGTGTGGACTCAAGAGAACACTATTCCAGGAAACTCAGGGCAGCTCTATGGTCCACTTTCCCCCAGTTGATAGGCTTGCAAGGCGGAGGCTCCCAGAAGTGCAAACACCCGTTGTGATGCTTGATGCACAACTGGAACGTGACAGATGGCTGATCTCCGCTCAAGGCAGTTGTCCCTACATGCTTGTTTTCCTTCTCAGCACCGTTTCACAAAGCATTGCCTCGAGCGCCCTGGGAATTGGGAGCCGGGGAACGGGTCTCTTCTCTCCTTACCTGGCAACTGAGCAGGAGTGAAATTAAATAGAGCGGCTGCGTGATGAATGGATGGAACTGGAGAGCCAGCCGAGGGGATGTTTACTTCGGCACACTGGAGATGCTTGTACCAGTTCCCAAGGGCACCTATTATTTGTGTGTTCAGCGAGACAAGAGAGGTGAACGCCAGGGCTTCAATATTCATATCTCCTTTAGTTACGTCAAGACACCTGGCCCACTGTTTTTAATATTATTCATGGATTATTTATTTATTTATTTATTTATTTGCATTGATCACGGCCTCAAGTGTTACTTTTAAAAGAAACCATGCCCACTCTTTTCAACCTTTTTTGAGCCGCGGCACATTTTTTACATTTACAAAATCCTGGGGCACACCACCCACCAAAATGACACAAAATGACACTCTGACACAGTGATACATATAGTTAATGTGTTTTTAAATGTATTTATACACTCAGTGTGAAACCTGGGCCTGTTTCGATGAACACAACATAGATATCCTGGCAGGAATGGCAGAAAGACACAAACTTCCCACACACAACTCCCATAACCAAGAGAAAAAACTACAAGAGTTTGGTGGGCATTGACCTTGGGTTTTGGGGTTGTAGTTCACCTACATCCAGAGAGCACTGTGGACTCAAACAATGTTGGATCAGGACCAAACTTGGCATGAATACTCAATATGCCCAAATGTGAACACAGATGGAGTTTGGGGAAAATAGACCTTGACATTTGGGAGTTACAGTTTCTGGAGGGGGGGGGGCTGCCTGGGAGCCGGGTTTGGAACACGCCCTGCCTGGTAGCAGGGTTTGGCCGGCTCGCATCTCCCGCCAGGCTTGGCGGAGCCGCGAACTGGGAAAAAGGCTCCTTGGGAGGGCCTGGGCACCTCGTGGAGCCTTCCTCCCAGTTCGTGGCTCTGCCCAGCCCGGTGGAAGATGCGAGATGGCCAAACTCGGCTCCCAGGCAGGGCCTGTTCCAAACCCAGAGCCTGTTCCAAACCCGGCTTTTCTTCCGAGGCTCCCCGAGGTGCCCAGGCCCTCCCTGGCAGCCGGGATGGGCCAGCTGGCTGGCGTGCAGAGGGGAAACAGCCGAAGGAGGCGGCACCCCAGCCCCTTCTTCTTCGCCGCCGCCCAGCCCTTCCCCCTCCTCCCCCCCCCACCCCCAAGCAGCAGCAGCAGGCAGGAGGGGGGGGAGAAAGGGGGGAAGAGAGGTAATCCCGTGGCACATCAGCTGATAGCTCACGGAACACTAGTGTGCCGTGGAACACCGGTTGGGAAACACTGTTCTAACCATCTTGATATCGGAGGTGACCCCCCTCCCAGAACTCTGTAAAAGATAGTTCAAAACCAAGGAATTCATAGTTTTACCATGAACACCAGGCTGGAATGATCCCATAATCCCCTATCTCTCCCCCATGTGGGAACTTAAGGCCCTTCCCATGGCCCCATGTGGCAATGCCCCTGGAACCAACACTTACGGACTTTCTTGAACTTTTATGAACTTTTGCCCACTTTTAAAGGACTTTCAGGAACTTTTTGGAAACTTTTCATTTCCAAACCCCATGGACTTTTTCTCATGATTTATGGGTGGGATGGGTTGATATGGGATGATATGGTTCCAATTTCCCTCCAATCCCTCTATGTTTTTTTCCTTCCATGTGTTCCCATATAAAAGTACGAAATGCCACCTTTTCGTGACCCCAGCATGCCAAGGCTCAGGAATCTCCTGGGCTAGTAATCCCTAAACAAAGAACGGACTTAACAAAGAGCACTTGCATGGACAATAACAAAGGACGTTTCCTCAAACCTCAGCGTTGGCCCATTTGGGGAAAATGTCCCTTGTGAACAAACAAATATGTGGAAGGACAACTAAGTCAAAACACACTGGAACGAATGAAAGATATCAAAAGTTATAATCTTATGAACATTAATATCATATCAATACACATGCAAGATGCAGTACATAGGGAAAGTTACAAATAACACACCACAACTCTACAATAGAGAATATAGGCGCGCCACAGTACTCTTGGTGAGATGGGACTCACAGATGGAACTAGGTACAGTACCTCGTAGACATAACCAAAACCCGGAAATAAATGCTCAGTCCGAGGAGAAGGGGTAATCCACGGGTAAGGGGTGAAAAGACCAAAGTAAATAATCCAGCCGTGTGCGTCCACCTCGTTGTAGAACCGGCCGCGCAGTTGCGCTAAGAGTCGGGGGGAGTTTGCAAAGAGAGCAGAGCAAAAAAAGCCGCGGGGAGATGTGCTGGGTGTGCCCTGCGTCCCTCCATTTGGAGCTCTATACCTCTTCCACCCTCAGCGCCTCCTCCGTAACCAGCCCTCCTTCACCGGCTTTTAGCGCATTGGCGCGGCCGGGCAGCGTTCGGTTCCTGGAAACGCCGAGTTCACCCAGGGAGGAGCCCCAGCGCATCTCGCCGCGGCTTTTTTTGGAAGAAAGGGCGCGAAGGGGAAAGGGGAGGAAGAGGTCTCTGTCGGAAACTCTCTGGGTGTAGGTGAACTACAACTTCCAAACTCAAGGTCAATTCCCAAGCAAACCCTTTCAGTACTTTCTGTTGGTAATGAGAGTTCAATATGCCAAGTTTGGTTCAATTCCATCGTTGCAAGAGTTCAGGATGCTCTTTGATTGTGTGTTAACTATAAATCTCAGAAAATGTAACTCCCAAATGTCAAGGTCTATTTTCCCCAAACTCCATCTGTGTTCACATTTGAGCATATTGAGTATTCATGCCAAGTTTGGTCCTGATCCAACATTGTTTGAGTCCACAGTGCTCTCTGGATGTTGGTGAACTATAACTCCAAAACCCAAGGTCAATGCCCACCAAACTCTTATAGTATTTTCTCTTGGTTATGGGAGTTCTGTGTGGGAAGTTTGTGTCTTTCTGCCATTCCTGCCAGGATATCTATGTTGTGTTGATTGAAACAGGTCCAGGTTTCACACTGAGTGTATAAATACATTTAAAAACATACTAACTATATGTATTACGGTGTTAGAGTGTCATTTTGTGTCATGTTGGTTGGTGGTGTGCCCCAGGCTTTTGTAAATGTAAAAAGTGTGCCACGGCGCAAAAAAGGTTGAAAAACACTGGGTTAGAGGTTAGAGTGCTTTGAATACCATTAGCCTAGAGAAGTTCATGCCCTTCCACACAAAATTCTATAGCTGCATAATTTAGGGATCTAGGGCCTAAATGCCCTAAATATAATAAATAATAATAATAAAAAAACTGTATTTATATTTATACTAGCTGTACCCGGCACGCGTTGCCGTGCCCTATTTAGGAGATGCGAGAAAGTCTGAGTATGTAAGGGTTGGAATTGATGTTACTTATGGTCTTGGTGGGGTCATGGCTGTGTCGTTGTGGGTTGTTCTGGTGGGTGGGGTCATGGCTGTGTCGTTGTGGGTTGTTCTGGTGGGTGGGATGTTGAAGTCCTGTGGAGTTGTCGGTGTGTGGTGTTGCTGGCGTTCTGCAGAGCTTGTGGATATACAATGTTTTTTTGTCTTTCCGTCTGCTGTGTTTATGTAGAGGTTCTGTGGTTTCCCAACTCTAGAGCATGCTACGTGAGTTGTCCGTGGGAGAAGCATTCTGTGTCAAGGTCTATGCCACAGATTTGTAGTGTTTGTCCTTGAGCCTTGTTTATGGTGATGGCAAAAGCTAGTGTAGTGCAGTGTCTTTCTGTTCTGGCGTTTGTTCTGCCTTTTGTGTGATGTATGTAGCGTTGCGAGTGTGTCGTCCGATGCTGTTCTTTTTAGGAGGCATGGCTTGTCTTTTTGGGTCAGCTTATGCCTGTGTGGAAGGAAGGAATGGCATACAAATGGGTTGAGCAGTAGACGCAAGGTTGTGTTATGTGCGTATTGTGTTGTGTGTAGGTATCACTTTTGTGTTATTCTGGGGGTATGTGTTTGTCAGTGGTGCCTGTGTCCCTGGTGCCCTATTTGTCTCCCTCCTAGATCTTGACCGTGGTAGTTTAACCCTCAACTGAAATCACTCAGCATTCTAAGTGGCTTTGCCCACCGTTACTATGGTAACTGATGTTGGCCAATGGGTTTCGCTGGCTGCCGCAGAGGATGCTGGGAAATGTAGTTTTTTGGTATCGTCGTTTTGGGGGCCTTCTAGGTTTTGGGGGGGAAAGTTTCTTTGCTAAAAACCTTCCTTGCCTGAGGCCTATTTTTGTTGGCAAGTTTGGTGTCTCTGCCTTGGAAGGTTTCTCTGTCTCTGTCAGTCGTTCGACGACGGGACCTCCTTTATATAATAGATTCTGCTCTCTCTCCCCTGGGGGACTCAGGGTGGGTTAAAGGCACCCTGGACACTATCTGGGGTCAGCCCTGGTTCGTACTTGGATGGGAGGCCACCTCTGAGAATCCCAAGTGAAGTAAGTCATATTTCAGAGGGCGGAACTGGCCACACCACCTCTGGGTAAGCGTTACCTAAGAAAACTCTGTGAAACAAATTTGGCCATGGCAAGCAACTTGAAGGCACATATGCATGCACATAATTTGGGGCAAGAAGGAAGTCATTGTGTGGCAGCTCTTGTTAAATAATAGCCAGGAACTCTGCAAAGTATTGCGTGTCCCCCAGGGGTATACCAGTCCATCCAGATCTACCTGCTGTGGATCCTCCTCTGAGGACTTCACAGCCATTGTTGCGAAGAGCTTGAGCCATTAACCGGAGCACGATCTTTGCAGATGCAGTTGAACTTCTGGCTAATTGTGGCTGGCGGAGAAAGAGGGAGAGGGAGATGCATACAGATCGTATCGGACTGACAGAGTGTGCCCTTGTCAATGGCCACAAAAGACTCAGAGGGTTCAGATAAAAGGTGAAACAATAGTTGTAAAAATAGTGCATTGTGATGTGTGAACCAACGCCATCTTGATAATGTGAACGCCTAACCAGGACCTGATACAACACTTTGAAGCTGGCTTACGAAACTTCCAACTGGACGGATCCTGTTGTGCAGTTTTGAGTGCTGCTGGAACCCACAGTTCAGTTCTCTCATCCTGGATCAGTGTTTCTCAACCTGGGACCCCTGCCCGGGAGGGGGGGTGTCATGAGGCGGTTTCAGAGGGTCGCCGGAAAGAGACGTCGCATCCTCCCACCAAAAGCCCTCCTTCGCTGTGATTGGCCGGCCTCTCAGCCAAGGGGGGGCTGTTCCTGAGACTCCAAGCGGGGAGGGGAGAGCAGGCATGCTCTGCGCATGTCGGCAAAGGAGAGTGTGCGAGGCTGGAGGGAGGCTCGCGCCACCGAGTTCCTTCAAGGCATGGGAGTTCTGTGTGGGAAGTTTAGCCCAATTCTATCATTGGTGGGTTCAGAATGCTCTTTTATTGTCGGTGAACTATAAATCCCAGCAACTACAGCTCCCAAATGCCAAGGTCTATTTCCCCCAGTTATAAATCCCATCAACTACAACTCCCAAATGCCAAGGTCTATTTCCCCCCAGTTATAAATCCCAGAAACTACAGCTCCCAAATGCCAAGGTCTATTTCCCCCAGTTATAAATCCCAGCAACTACAACTCCCAAATGCCAAGGTCTATTTCCCCCCAGTTATAAATCCCAGCAACTACAGCTCCCAAATTCCAAGGTCTATCCCCCCAGTTATAAATCCCAGCAACTACCACTCCCCCCCCCCAAAACAAAAAACCCAAATGCCATTTAGGTCTATTTCCTCCAGTTATAAATCCCAGCAAAACTACAACTCCCAAATGCCAAAACCCTCTATTTTCCCCAGTTATAAATCCCAGCAACTACAACTCCCAAATGCCAAGGTCTATCCCCCAGTTATAAATCCCCAGTGTTACAGCTCCCAAATGCCAAGGTCTATTCCCCCCAGTTATAAATCCCAGCAACTACAACTCCCCCAAATGCCAAGGTCTATTTCCCCCAGTTATAAATCCCAGCAACTACAACTCCCAAATGTAAAGGTCTAACCCCCCAACTACAAACCCTCTACCAGTGTTCACATTTGGGCATTTTGAGTATTCATGCCAAGTTTGGTCCGGATCTATCACTGTATGAGTCCACAGTGCTCTCTGGATGTAGGTAAACTACAGCTCCCAAACACAAGGTCAATGCCCCCCAAAACCCTTCCAGTATTTTCTGTTGGAGTTCTGTGTGCCAAGTTTGGTTCAATTCCATCATTGGTGGAGTTCAGAATGCTCTTTGATTGTAGGTGAACTATAAATCCCAGCAACTGCAACTTCCAAATGACAAAATCAACCCCCCCCAAAACCCCACCAGTTATCAGATATTCAGAACAGTAGTAGAATTACGGTTACGAAGTAGCAACGAAAATAATGTTATAGTTTGGGGAGGTCACCACAGCACGAGGAACTGTATCAAGAGATCATGGCATTCAGAAGGTTGAGAACCACTATCCTGGATGATCAAGGTAGGTGGACAAGGAGAGAAGTGCACAAAGTGTTTCTATTTGGAGCAAAAATCCTGTCCGGAATTGT
This sequence comes from Anolis apletophallus, assembly GCA_030556195.1. Taxonomy (NCBI): domain Eukaryota; kingdom Metazoa; phylum Chordata; class Lepidosauria; order Squamata; family Anolidae; genus Anolis; species Anolis apletophallus. The sequence continues at coordinate 1,349,904 of JARBWK010000021.1, forward strand.
AAACCGTGGCCTGCACCAGTGTTTCCCAACCTTTTTTGAGCCGCAGCACACTTTTTACATTTGCAAAATCCTGGGGCACACCACCAACCAAAATGACACAAAATGACACTCTAACACAGTAATACATATAGTTAATATGTTTTTAAATGTATTTATACACTCGGTGTGAAACCTGGGCTTGTTTCGATGAACACAGCATAGATATCCTGGCAGGAATGGCAGAAAGACACAAACTTCCCACACAGGACTCCCATAACCAACCAAAATGACACAAAATGACACTCTAACACAGTAATACATATAGTTAATATGTTTTTAAATGTATTTATACACTCAGTGTGAAACCTGGGCCTGTTTCGATGAACACAACATAGATATCCTGGCAGGAATGGCACAAAGACACAAACTTCCCACACAGGACTCCCATAACCAACCAAAATGACACAAAATGACACTCTAACACAGTAATACATATAGTTAATATGTTTTTAAATGTATTTATACACTCAGTGTGAAACCTGGGCCTGTTTCGATGAACACAACATAGATATCCTGGCAGGAATGGCAGAAAGACACAAACTTCCCACACAGGACTCCCATAACCAACCAAAATGACACAAAATGACACTCTAACACAGTAATACATATAGTTAATATGTTTTTAAATGTATTTATACACTCAGTGTGAAACCTGGGCCTGTTTCGATGGACACAACATAGATATCCTGGCAGGAATGGCAGAAAGACACAAACTTCCCACACAGGACTCCCATAACCAACCAAAACTCCCATAACCAACCAAAATGACACAAAATGACACTCTAACACAGTAATACATATAATTAATATGTTTTTAAATGTATTTATACACTCAGTGTGAAACCTGGGCTTGTTTCGATGAACACAACATAGATATCCTGGCAGGAATGGCAGAAAGACACAAACTTCCCACACAGAACTCCCATAACCAACCAAAATGACACAAAATGACACTCTAACACAGTAATACATATAGTTAATATGTTTTTAAATGTATTTATACACTCAGTGTGAAACCTGGGCCTGTTTCGATGAACACAACATAGATATCCTGGCAGGAATGGCAGAAAGACACAAACTTCCCACACAGAACTCCCATAACCAACCAAAATGACACAAAATGACACTCTAACACAGTAATACATATAGTTAATATGTTTTTAAATGTATTTATACACTCAGTGTGACACCTGGGCCTGTGTCGATGAACACAACATAGATATCCTGGCAGGAATGGCAGAAAGACACAAACTTCCCACACAGAACTCCCATAACCAACCAAAATGACACAAAATGAGACTCTAACACAGTAATACATATAGTTAATATGTTTTTAAATGTATTTATACACTCAGTGTGAAACCTGGGCCTGTTTCAATGAACACAACATAGATATCCTGGCAGGAATGGCAGAAAGACACAAACTTCCCACACAGAACTCCCATAACCAAGAGAAAATGCTATAAGAGTTTGGTGGGCATTGACCTTGGGTTTTGGAGTTGTAGTTCACCTATATCCAGAGAGCACTGTGGACTCAAACAATGTTGGATCAGGACCAAACTTGGCATGAATACTCAATATGCCCTAATGTGAACGCAGCTGGAGTTCAGGGGAAATAGACCTTGACATTTGGGAGTTGTAGTTGCTGGGATTTATAGTTCCCCTACCATCAAAGAGCATTATGAACCCCCCCCCCCATGATAGAACTGGGCCAAACTTCCCACACAGAACCCCCAGGAGGCAAGAGGAGGTCTCTACTTGGGGAAAGGGAGGTGGGCCTTCCCAATGCATGGAGAGGGAGAGACCAAGTAGACAATGGGTGGGAAGGGGGGTGGTTGTAATTTTGTGCCTTTATTGAGGTAGGTTTCTTAGGGTTTTATACTTCAACACACTAGACTCTCCCCCCCTCGGAGGTTCCAATTTCCCACGGCACACCTGATGATCGCTCACGGCACACTAGTGTGCCCCGGCACACTGGTTGAGAAACACTGGCCTGCACAAACCAAGCTTGGTGGTTCTGCTTGACCCAGCCATGCATGCAAGGTGGTTGGCATTTCTGATGTTGCGTTTCCCTTCTCTTCTCCTTTCCCCGTCCCCCGACCAGTTGAGAGCTGTGGGCTATGGGATGGATGAAGCTGAGCAGGACCAGTATGAAGCCCACCTCAAGGAACTCTTTGACAGCTTTGATGCCACTGGAACTGGGACCCTCGGGCAGGAAGAGCTGAGAGAGCTCGGCCACGTGTTGCACCTCGAAGAAGTGGCCCCCGGAGCGTTGGAGCAGACCCTTTTGCAGGACGACCTCCCAAGCCGGGTAAGATTGGCACAGCCACACATTTATTTATATATTTATTTATTTATTTACAGTATTTATATTCCGCCCTTCTTCTCACCCCGCAGGGGACTCAGGGCGGATTACAATGTACATATACATGGCAAACATTCAATGCCATAGTCTCTCGGCATTACTTCGCGAACGAAGATTCTTAGGAAGGACTCATCCCACGCTTTTTACAAGCGCGTTGATGACTAAAAAGGCCAATCTGAGATAGGCAAGTTCGGTTGCAGAAAGCACAGCAGAAAGTCTCCTTGGTGATGTTGTGTCCAAGTTGCGGTTCTTTCTGCGTTGTCGTTTCTCTTCGAGACCCGTTCGGCGTGTCTTCTCGGAAGACGCCACAGCATTGTGGAGAGTGCGTCTCCATGCCTCCCGATGTGAGGCCAGGGTGGACCATTGTTGCTGATCAATCTGGCCGAGCCTGAGATGTTGTTTCAGAGAGTACTTATATCTCTTTTTGGAGGCGCCTCTCTTGCGCTGACCCGTGGCGAGTTCACCATAGAGTAGTATCTTTGGGAGGCGGTGATCCTCCATCCTAGACGTGCCCTGCCCAGCGCAGCTGTGTTCTCAATAGCGTGGCCTCAATGCTGGTGATCCCTGCTTGCTCAAGGACAGCAACATTCGTCACATAGTCGGTCCAGTGTATATTTAGGATTGTGCGAAGACAGCGCTGATGAAAGCATTTGAGGAGTCGCAGGTGTTGGCGATAGGTGACCCATATTTCAGACCCATAGAGGAGAATAGACAGTACGATAGCTCTGTACACACTAATTTTGGTGCTTTGCCTCAGGTGTTTGTTGCTCCAGACTCTTTTGTGAAGCCTTCCGAATGCACTCTATGCCTTTGCTAATCTGTGATCTATCTCTTTGTCAATCTTGGCGTCTGAAGCGATGATGCTTCCCAGGGAGGTGAACTGCTGAACTTATTTTAGCACAGATGTGCCTATGCGGATGTGGGGATGATGGTGTTCTTCCTGTGGTGCGGGCTGGTAGAGGACTTCCGTTTTCTGCAGGCTGACTTCCAGCTCAAACAGCTCTGCAGCTGCTGCAAAGCAGGATGTCAGGCGCTGCAGGGCTGCTTCCGTGTGGGCGACAAGGGCGACTATGTTTTAATTAAGTTCAATTTGTAACAATGAAAATGCATCCTGCATTTTAGATATTTGCATTAGAATTCGTAAGGGTAGCAAAATTATATATGAAGTAGCAACAAAAATATGGATGGGGGTCACCACAACATGGGGAACCTTATATAGGGGTCACGGCATTAGAAAGGTTGAGTACCACTGCATTAATACATACAGTATATCTTTCTGTTTAATTGGTATTACATTTTTTTTTAAATAATTTCTAGGGGGGCGGTGAGTAAATTTTTTTCTGGAAAGGGGGCGGTAGGCCAAAAAAGTTTGGGAACCACTGTTCTATATGAACGCCTGTTCCTTGCTCTTTGCTAGGCCAGTCAGGCCCGGATTAAGGTGTTTTGGCGCCCTAGGTCAGGGGAAGCCCCGCCCCCGGGGTGCGGAAGCCCCGCCCCCAGGGCGCTGCTAGGCATGCGCGGCAGCGCCCCTGGGGTGGGGCTTTCGTCCTCCTCCTCCCATGACCGGAAGGCAGTTGCGGGGAGGAGGAGGAGGAAGGGAAGCCTCCTCGCGCCCAAGGATGACGAGGCGGAGGGAAGCCACGCCTCCAAAGCCGCTGGCGAGCATGCGCACGCGGCAGGAGGGCGCCTCTTCCTCCTCTGCCGTGTTCCTGAGTGCCGGCCGCGCATGGCCGAAAGCGGCACAAGGGGCTTCCCTTCCTTCCTCCTCCCGAGGAGGGGGAGGACAGAAGGGAAGCCCCCGGTGCCGCTGCCGGCCATGTGCGACACCCAGGGACACGGCGGAAGAGGCAGAGGCGCCCTCCTGCTCCGCGCGCATGCCCGCCAGGCACCAGTGGCCTCCCCCCGCCCTCCCCCGAGGCCCGACTCCGAGAGAGAAAGAGAGAGTTGCGGTTTTGCTTAATTTTTTTCGTCCTTGATCTGGCGCCCCCCTAGGCCTACGCCCATAGGCCATGGCCTAGGGTGGCCTTATGGGTAATCCGGGCCTGGGGCCAGTGTGGCAGACTGGGAGGTTTCTGTGGGAAAGACGGGGGAAGCCAGGCAGTGGGAAAGGAGCTTTGCAGCTTGAAGGAGAGAGATCCTTACTGTCTGGGTTTTGAAAGGCAGGGAGAGAGGGATTCTGAGCTGCTGGTCGGTCTCCCACGAGAGAAAATCCCTGTTTCTTGAAGGACTTGCATGGCATAGAAGGGAAGGAAATAAAGAACAGTGGGAAATAATGAGCAGTTTGCATCGGGATGTGTAGTCTTTATTGTGCTAATAAGGGCACTCGCATACAGAGACCTTCCTCTGCAAATTGGACGCCCCAGACTTCTCCGCATAGCTTCAAACAAGATTGCCACAACCAGGACTTCAATTAGCCCGAGACAACGGTGGGGAAAACAAGCCAAATTCCCTATATTTACTTTGTCTTGTTATGGTTGGGGTTCCTTTCAACTCAGGGGTGTCCTTTCGCTTCCACGGTGAAAAAGCACCTGCTGTTCCTTCTGGGCTTGATAACCACACAGCAGGATAGTTCAAGGGGGCGTCATTTGGGCAAAAGAGCGGCCGGTATGGCTTTCCTTCTCTTCCATTGCTTCTGGATTTATACATTGCCAGGTACTGATCACAAATACAATAGTAATAATAATAATAATAATAATAATCTTTATTTGAAGTTGAAGGTGAATCCGGACAAGACGGAGATCCTGTGGCTGGGCCGTCCGGGTACAGGGGGGATCCGCCTTCCGACCCTGGACGGGGCGACACTTCGCCCGTCCCCGTCGGTGAAGAGCCTAGGAGTCACGCTTGACTCCGAGCTGTCGATGGAGAAGCATATCTCCATCGTCAGCGGAGTGGCTTTCTACCACCTCCGACAGGCGAGGAGGCTGGCTCCCTACTTGTCCCGTCATGACCTAGCCACAGTGGTCCAAGCCACGGTCATCTCAAGACTAGACTACTGTAATGCCCTCTACATTGGCCTTCCTTTGTCGGTGATCCGGAAGCTCAAGCTGGTGCAGAACGCAGCAGCACGGCTGGTGGCTGGTTGCCCATCTCGCTGCCACATCACGCCTGTGCTGCACGAACTGCACTGGCTTCCGATATCACCTTCAAGGTGTTGGTTCTAACCTTTAAGGCCTTGAATGGTCTGGGGCCAGTGTATCTAAGGGACCGCCTCTCCCATTACAGCCCACCACGACCACTGCGATCCGAGTCCCAAAACCTCCTGGTGGTGCCCAGTCGGCGATCTGTTCATCTGACCTCAACACAGAGGAGGGCATTCAGTGCCGCTGCGCCGGAATGCTCTTCCCCCCACAGTCCGAGCGCAGGCCGATCTGCTAAGATTTCGCAGGGCCTGTAAGACCCTCCTCTTCATCAGGCGTTCGGTGCTTAGGTTTATGTATTTAAAACCATGCCCAAACCATGCTTGCGCTGGTTGTGGCAATTTTAGTGTGTTTTGCTTTACCCTGATTTTACTTGTTCACGACTCACAATGTGAGTCGCCCCTGAGCCTCTGGGGAAAGAGCGACTAATAAGTCGAAATAATAATAATAATATTAATTTATACCCCGCCGCCATCTCCCCAAAGTGGACTCGTGGCGGCTTACATGAGGCCAAGCCCAGTAGTGCATTACAATACAATAACATACATAAACACATTGCAGTAAAACGAATCAAACATAAAAACAATAAATAGTGCAAAATAGTACGAGGGCGGGTCAATAAGTCCATGACTTTTTGAATTTCCTGCCTCTTAACTGAAAGGGCAACACTGCTCCTGTCAAGAGGCACCTGTCAGTTGACTCCTGTCAAAATGTGAACAAGCTGCGTCATTTAGTTTGTGCTTGACAGCCATTGATAGCAGACTAGCGCCTGATTTGAGGAGAAAATGGGAAAAAAGTGAATTTCATGTGCTCATTAAGCATTAGTTTTTGTAGCAAAAGACCATCGCTCAAACCAAGACTAAATTTAATAAATACTATGGGGACTCTGCACCATCAATTTCAATGGTAAAAAAGTGGTTGACTGAATTTCGTTGTGGCCGTACAAGCACGGAAGATGCCGAATGTTCTGGACGCCCGGTTGAGCTCTTTACACCCGAAACAATTGAAAAAATTCACGATCTGGTGTTGGCCGATCGGAGATGGAAAGTGCGAGAGATTGTGGAAGCCACAGGCACCTCACATAGCTCGGTGGTTTCAATTTCAAATGATCACTTGGGTATGAGAAAGCTTTCCGCAAGATGGGTGCCGCGTTTGCTCACAATCGACGACAAACGCAACCATGTGACAATTTCGCAGGAGTGTTTGGCGTAGTTCAACCATAATATAGACGAGTTTTTGCGCCGTTTCGTAGCCATGGACGAAACGTGGATCCACTACAACACACCAGAGACCAAACAGCAGTCCCAACAGTGGGTTTCTCGGGGTGAATCGGCGCCAAAGAGGGCCAAGGTGGGTTCGTCAGCCAATAAAGTCACGGCGACCGATTTTTGGGATGCACGCGGTATAATCCATGTTGACTACCTTCAAAAGGGTAAAACAATCAATGGCGAATATTATGCCAATTTATTGGGTCAATTTAATGAGGATTTGGGGGGAAAACGACCGCATTTGGCCAAGAAAAAAGTTCTTTTGCACCAGGACAATGCAAGGGTGCACACATGTGCAGTTGCCATGGCAATAATCCATGAATTCGGATTACGAAAGGTTATGGGGGTTGGACTGGATAACCTACAAGGTCTCTTCCAACTCAGTGATTCCCCGATTTCTAACAAGGTTATGCCTTTCCAAAGAATTCCTGGTTTTCCCAAATGGTTTTGATTATCCATTTTCCGAAACTAACTAACTAACTAACTTTATTTCTTATGAGTCGCCCTCCACCAAAGGTGCTCTGGGCGACTTACACAATTAAAATAAACAGGTTACATAGTCACCGCTTGTTACTAACAATCACAGGCTCTTCTGAAAAGCCATGTCTTGAGTGCCCCTAAAAATGTATGTAGATCGGGAGTGGCTCTTTGGTCTGGCGGCAGGGAGTTCCACAAGGTTGGGGCTACAATGGAGAAGGATCTCTGTCTTGTGGGCTCCAAACGGACCTCTCTAGGGCCAGGGACATAGAGAAGATTCTCATGAGCTGACCGTGGCAGTCTCTGGTGGTGGAGTGGCATTGAACGGTCTCTTAGATATGAAGGACCCTGGCCTCGAAAGGCCTTGAATGCCAGGACCAGGGTCTTATGGAGGACTCTGTGTTCATCTGGCAGCCAATGCAAGCGCTGTAGGGACGGTGTTATATGGCGCCTCATTGATGTTCTTGTGAGGAGTCTAGCGGCTGCATTTTGCTTAATTTGGATCTTACGAATTGCTGCTCGAGGTAAGCCCACATACAAAGCATTGCAGTAATCCAGCCTCAACGTAACCATGGCATGGATTACCGTAGCCAGCGCCTCTGTTGGTAAATAAGGCGCCAACTGCCTCGCTTGGCGTAGATGAAAGAAGGCCCTTTGACTCGTGGAGGCCATCTGGGCTTCCATCGTCATTTGGGAATCCAGGATAACACCCAGACTCTTCACAGTGGGGGGTGGGGCTAACGGTTCCCCTTCTAAAGATGGTAATAGACCGACCAATTCTGATGGGCGGCCAGGCCACAAGATTTCAGTTTTTGCTGGATTTACTTTCAATTTATGGGCACGTAGCCATCTTGTCTCCGCTCCAAGACACCGGGTGAAGTTATCCGGTACTGAAGTTGTTCCAGGTTCTTGTTTTAGGAGAAGCTGGGTGTCATCAGCGTATGGGAAACATTCTAATCCAAATCTCCGGACTAGCTTGGCGAGAGGCCGAACATAGACGTTAAAGAGCATTGGCGATAGAATAGCACCTTGGGGCACTCCACAGTCGAGAGGGGATTTCTCAGATACTTGGCCCAGACACTCCACTCGTTGGCTACGCCCTCGCAAGAATGAGTTGAACCACATTAGTGCTGATCCTTGAATTCCAATAGCAGCTAATGGTTGGATCGGTAGATCATGGTCTACTGCAGGGGTGCTCAGAACGGTGATCTTCGGGCCTCATCCTGGTGATCTTCAGGCCCCTGACCAGGTTTTTTGCTGTTGGTTCTCTTCACGCGCCCCTGCACGCTCCAAAGAAGTCCTCCGTTGTTGCTCCTTCCCCCTCCCTGCTCACGCGCCGCCTCCAAAAGCTCCAAAGTCCAAGAGGCAGAATGGCCCCCTCTTTTGGATTCCTCCTCCTCCCTCCGTCCTTCTCAGCCACTCAGAGTCGTAGGGGACCAAGGGGGCGGGCCTGGATGACGCGATGCATGGCTGGCCCCGCGCGCATGCGCAGAAGCGCCCATTCTGCCTCTCGGACTTCTCGTGAGCTCTTGGAGGCGGCACGCATGCTGGCAGAGTGGAAATAGGAGCAACGACGGAGAAGAAGAAGGACGCTTTGGGGTCATTTCCTTACCGCATCTCAAAGGTCGGTCTTTTTACTTTGGGGTGGGTGCTTGATTGTTCTGTGGCATGTCTCTTTGTTTCCTTTTTATTTTTAAAATGGCCTATTAGCTCCAAAGCCTCTCTGCTTGCTTTGTTCCTTGAGAAATATATGCTGGGGAATATGGGAATGTGGGAGAAATGGGGTGGTTGGATGTATTTTTGCATGCCCCTTTGTTTACCTTGCTGAGTATTAAATGGCCTTGCAGTTCAACCGCCTCTCTTCTTACTTTCTGGCTGATAATATGTGTGGTAATATGGCAGTGTGGGAGAAATGGGGTGGTTGGATGTATTTTTGCATGCCCCTTTGTTTACCTTGCTGAGTATTAAATGGCCTTGCAGTTCAACAGCCTCTCTTCTTACTTTCTGGCTGATAATATGTGTGGTAATATGACAGTGTGGGAGAAATGGGGTGGTTGGATGTATTTTTGCATGCCCCTTTGTTTACCTTGCAGAGTATTAAATGGCCTTGCAGTTCAAAAGCCTCTCTTACTTTCTGGCTGATAATATATGTGGTAATATGGCAGTGTGGGAGAAATGGGGTGGTTGGATGTATTTTTATGCTCTGTTTTATATTGTTGTTATTAAATTGAAATGTTGATGTTTTATAACTTCATTTTATGTAAACTGCCCCGAGCCTGCTGGAAGGAGCGGTACATAAAAATGAATAATAAATATAAATAAATAAATAAGTTACACGTTTTACATTTCTGGGTAGGTGATCTTTGGGACTTGGTTTTTTAATCAGTAGCTCCCATGCTGAAAAAGTGTGAGCACCCCTGGTCTACTGTATCGAAAGCTGCGGTGAGGTCGAGCAACACCAGCAGTACCAGCAAAGGTTATGGAGATTTCCATTTTCCAAGAAAAAGTGTGAAACTGTGGTCAATTTCCGCCAGTGTTTCCTGAGATTAAAAAGTGAATCCTGTGATGGGATTCCTGGAGACCAGGGTTTGCTCATTCATTGAAATCCTGGCCAAGTAACACTCTCTCAGCCACAGAGGAAGACTACACACCCCCTGGCAAATCTCTAATGATCAAATCTTGTTTGGAACTTGAAGGGGCTTAGAGTATTTTTAAAATCGGTTTACAAATTCAAAAAGGTTATCAAGCCATCAAAATGAATTAGAGCCTGTCAAAGACAAAAAATAAATAAAAGCATAACTGCACATCAAAAACAACAAATAGAGAACCCGGTGCAATTACACAAGCCTGGTCCTGCCTAACAACTCCTCCTCAGAGGTTTGCTGAAGCACAAAGGTGCTGACTTGTTTACGGGGTAAACAGAGAGGAAATATAATTACTTTATTGGAAGCAATTAATTGAAACACAGCTGTATTTAATTCTGGGGCTGTAAAGCAACACGGGAAATTAAAACTGGAAATAATGAATTAAATATATATTCAAAATTTAAAAAATAAACATACCAAATTCAAAAGCTGGTTCTCAATCTGTTGCAGAAAAAGGGCCCCAGTTCTGTTGCGTTTCACCATCCTTTTCCCGGAGATTTCCAGGCAGTATACTGAGTGCCTGACACGCCATACATTGGCCAGCCCTGCAGCACCATTGCAGCTTGCTTTTGTTCCTATAGTATCAGACATGTTGCATCAAATGCAAAACTCTTGTGACAGGCAAAAATTATCTGGTGGGATCGAGAACAGGGCCTCCCCGGAGGATCGTAAATTTCGAGGTGGGACATAAGGGGAGATACGTTTAGACAAGTAAACTGGGCCAGAACCGTATAGGGCAGGGGTGCTCAGAATGGTGATCGGGATCACCAGGGTGATCTTTGGGCCTCATCCTGGTGATCTTCAGACCCCTGACCAGGTTTTTTGCTGTTGGTCCTCTTCACGCACCCCTGCATGCTGCAAAGAAGTCCCCGTCGTTGCTCCTCACCGCTCCCTGCTTGCGCGCCGCCTCCCAAAGCTCCAGAGTCCAAGAGGCAGAATGGGCCCCCTCTTTTGGATTCCTCCTCCTCCCTCCGTCCTTCTCCAGCCACTCAGAGTCGTAGGAGACCAAAGGGGGCGGGCCTGGATGACGCGATGCATGGCTGGCCCCGGGCGCATGCACAGAAGCGCCCATTCTGCCTCTCGGACTTCTCGTGAGCTCTTGGAGGCGGCACTCATGCTGGCGGCGTGGAAATAGGAGCAACGACTGAGGAGAAGAAGAAGGATGCGTTGGGGTCATTTCCTTACCGCATCTCAAAGGTGGGTCTTTTTACTTTGGGGTGGGTGCTTGATTGTTCTGTGGCATGCCCTTTTTATTTTTAATGTTTAAAAATGGCCTTTTAGCTCCAAAGCCTCTCTGCTTGCTTTGTTCCTTGAGAAATATATGTTGGGGAATATGGAAATGTGGGAGAAATGGGGTGGTTGGATGTATTTTTGCATGCCCCTTTGTTTACCTTGCTGAGTATTAAATGGCCTTGCAGTTCGAAAGCCTCTCTTCTTACTTTCTGGCTGATAATATGTGTGGTAATATGGCAGTGTGGGAGAAATGGGGTGGTTGGATGTATTTTTGCATGCCCCTGTTTTATATTTAAATGGCCTTGCAGTTATTCTTCTTACTTTCTGGCTGATAATATGTGTGGTAAATGGCAGTGTGGGAGAAATGGGGTGGTTGGATATTTTTATGCTCTGTTTTATATTGTTGTTATTAAATTGAAATGTTGATGTTTTATAACTTCATTTTATGTAAACTGCCTGCTGGAAGGAGCGGTACATAAAAATGAATAATAAATATAAATAAATAAATAAGAAAATAGTTATACGTTTTACATTTCTGGGTAGGTGATCTTTGGGACTTGGTTTTTTAATCAGTAGCTCCCATGCTGAAAAAGTGTGACCACCCCTGGTATAGGGCTTAGCCTGGAGAAGTTTAGGGGACATGGTAGACAATTTGAGGAGAAAGGGGCCAGTTTGTGTTCTGCTACTCTGGAGACTAGGTGTTGTAGCACAGCAAGCATCTTGAGGATTTGTCAGAGGATGAAGGGGATGTTGGGTTTCATAATAAGGAGTCTGTGTGCAATTCAGAGAGAATTATAGGCCTCAGATTGGAGAGAATTGCAGGCCAATGAGGCCAGGGCAGAGGAGGCAGATGTATGGGATTCCTGTGCTGCTTCCCAGGCAATGGGGTAAAGTAATAATAAAGTAATAATAAATGATCATAACTTTATTTCTACCGCATCACCATCTTTCATAGAGACTCAGTTAGTACACAATGGCTCCATACAACATATAAATGCAATATATCAACATTAAAAGTAAAAGTCGTTGGGCGGATTGGGAGTTTTCCCAGGAAACTAGATTAGGCCTGAGAATGGAGGGAGTAAAAAACAGACAAACTAGACATTCTCACAGAATCCGTGAGAAGACCTTAAAAGTCCAGGTGTGTTATGCATGATGTCATGGGTGCCTGGACGAGCTCAAATTAAGTGGTCTGGCTTCAAGTCTCTCAGAGGAGACAATGTTGCTAAAGAATGATTTTCCTGTCTCTGCTCTCAAGTTTATGATTCATAATGTTTCTGGACTCCAGTGTGACGCTGGGTAAAAAAAGTGTTTCAGTGCTAGAGTGCAGTACTACCGTGTTTCCCCGAAAGTAAGACAGCGTCTTACTTTCTTTTCCCCCAAAAAAGTCCCCCTACGGCTTACTTTCGGGGTACGTCTTATATAACCCAAGACGTACCCGTCGCCGCTTACGCCGCTGCACGCCGCCTGCCGCCACGCCGCCGCAGCAGGGTGTGCCGCGGCACACCTGCGTGCACACCCGCACACCTTTTCGCCAGGCCTCCAAGCAAGGGAGGGAAAGGAGCCAGGGGCGGGGCGGCGGCGACGCGTCACTGTGGACGGGCGATCCTCACCACGCCCTGGCTCCTTTCCCCCTCCCTTCTTCGGTCAAGCAAGGGAGGGGAAAGGAGCCAGGGGCATGGTGAGGATCGCCGCGTCAGTGATGCGTCGCCGCTCGTCCCGCCCCTGGCTCCTTTCCCCTCCCTGCTTGGAGGCCTGGCGAAAAGGTGTGCCGGAGGTGTGCCGAGGTGTGCCGCGGCACACCTCCGGTTGCGGTGGCGCGGCGGCGGGACGAGGTACGGCTTACATACGGGGTACAGCTTATATAAGCCGACCCTCCCGACACCCCCGATACGTCTTACAATCGGGGGTGTCTTACTTTCGGGGAAACACGGTAGGACACAATGGAGCAATGAATTCAAACTCCAGGAAAAACTATTCTATCAAGCATTAGGAAGAATTTCAGGCATTTATATCCCATCCTTCTCACCTCCAAAGAGGGACTCAAGAATGTGATGTCTGTTCAATAGAGGAATGTGGTTGAGTTTCCTTCTCTGGAGCTTTTTGCACAGAAACTGGATGGCCATCTGTTGGGAGGGCTCGTATTGCGGCTCCCTGCCTGGCAAAAAGGGTTATATTGAACGATCCTGGGGGTCCCTTCCAGTGCTATGATTCTATGAAATACAGAGACCTCTTCCAAAGAAGGCTGGTGCCTCAACAAACTACAACTTCCAGGTTTCCTGGCATTGAGCCATGGTAGTTGAAGCATTGCCAAACTGCATTAAGTCTACAGTGTAGACCAGGCCCTCCAGGTGTTTTGGACTTCAATTCCCACAATTCCTAAGAGCCTCACACCCTTTCCTTTTCCCATTCTTTTTCCATTTAAGCGGCTGAGGGGGGAAAAGAAAAGGGCCTGGGCCGGGCCGTAGCCAGGATTTTGGTTCGGGGGGGGGGGTGAGTTTGGTTCGGGGGGGCTGAGACTGGGTGGAAGAGGGTTTACCTAGCAAACCTTTTGTATTGTTATCCCAATAACCCCATGAAGGTGGGATATAATGAGCATGGTGATCAGATCATGATATGAATAAACATAACAGTTTAAATAATGTACCAGTAAGGCCTTCTCGCGGACCACCCTGAGAATTATGCCTTTTGGAAGCCGCTCGGGGGTTGAGAAGAGCCTGGGGCTGTTGGGAATGCTGGGAATTGAAGTCCAAAACACCTGAAGGGGCCAAGATTGCCCATGGCCAGGTCCAGATTACCCATAAGGCCACCCTAGGCCATGGCCTAGGGGCGGAAGCTGAGGGGGGGGGGCGCAATTTACGGCTCAAAAAAATTGAAACAAAACCGCAACGCGCGGCATGATGACTCTTTCTCTCTCGGGGGAGGGCGGGGGGAGAGCGCTGAGAGGGGGCGGGGAAGGAGGGAATGGCGCCCACCCTCACCATCGCCCCCGCCCCCTTGTCAAGCAAGGAGGGCGCGGCGAGGAGGCGGAGGGAAGCCCCGCCCCCAGGGCCGCTGCCGGGCATGCGTCTTTGGCGTTGAGTATTTATGTCACAGCGGATAGGCAACAGAAATATAGAAGTTTAATTCCCCATCAACACAAAAACTCCAGTCTCTGTACCAGCCTAATGAAACTCCAGCAATTCACAAGGTAAATATATAACTTTGTATTGAATTGTATTTAACAATAACTGGCAAGACATCGAAAAACAACAGCCATCACAGCTACCTTTCTAAACATCCTTTCCTCAACAGCATCTAGCTCCCAACTGTCACTTTTGTGTTCCTCAAGTTATTTAGCAGTCTTGAGACAGTGTTATCTGGTGTCAAACATGTCACACTGCAAATCATCTCAAACTGCTACCTTTGTACTACTCAATCATCCTATTCAAAATGCAATAATCTGACAATGCGTGCACAGCAGGAGGGCGCAAGCGCCTCTGCCTCTTTCCCCAATGTTCCTGGGTGCCGGCTCCGAAAGGCTCAGGGGCCGGGAAGGGGCCCAGGAGCGGCTCCCTGGGCTCCTGCTTGGCCCAGCTGCACAAGGGCGCTGCGCCGGACCTGGGCGAGGCCTCGCTGGCCCTCCGTATGCAGCACATCAAGGAGGCTGGCGGCATTGCCCACCTCCAGCCTGGGTTTTTGGTTGTTTTCTTCAGGGTTGTGTAGTTCTGTCCTTGCAAGCTCTTGACGCTCTTGACTGAATTATGAAAAGCCCCTTTGTCCTTATTGACTGAAGGCTGAATTGCTGGGCCTTGCAGCTTTTTAAATTTTTGTTAGTGTTCCCTTAAGTACATTTTGCCTCTTTTCGATTACCTCTCCTTCAATAAACATACAAACAAATAAACCTTAGGCAAAATAGGTTTTGCAAATTATAGTCGAATTAGTTTTATAGCGCTGTCATGTTCTAGGATAGATTTATTTATCATGTTAGGAGCAAACCAAACAGTTGTATTGCATTAAAAACAAACAAACAAAACACAAAGTTTGCAGACTTGGTATTCTATTAAATGTCCTTTGACCAGTGCTGGCCACTTGGAGTGCCTCTGGTGTTGCTATAAGGAGGTCCCCCATTGTCAGGGGCGGTCCTACAAGGTAGGCCAAGTAGGCGGCTGCCTAGGGCGCCATCTGGGAAGGGGGCGCCATCCTGGCTGCATGGGGCACCATCCTGGCCCTGCCGATGTTCCTCAGGCAGCGCCGCAGCTGCCTGCTTTTGGGCCCCGGCCTTGTGTGTTCCGGCAGCTGCTTCTGGGCATGCGCGAGGTTTTTCGCGCAGGCGCAGTTGCTCCAGAACTGAAGTTGAGCGCAGGAGCAACTGCACATCCGCGAAAACCTCAGCACATTCCCAGTAGCTCCCTTGCGCAGAAGCCTGTAAGCAAAGCACTCCCTATCGGGCAGGCAGGGAGTGCTTCCCTTCTCCTTTTGTCTCCGCCGCGCGCGTGTTTGCGGGGAAGGAGAAAAGAATCAGTGAAGGAAGTGTAAGTGAAGGAATGAATGGAGGGCTTTCCTCCTCCTCCTCCTCTGTGACCTCTTCTCTCCCTCCTTCCTTTCTTCGGCACTATTTCTGTCTAGACCTGAGGGGCCTGAGGCTATGAGGAGTTGTGGGAGTTGGAGTCCAAAACACCTAGAGGGAGGGAGGGAGGGCCCAAGTTTGCCCAGGCCGCGCTGCCTGTATTCGACCTCATTTGAACATTTTGGCTGTTTTTCTATTTACATTTACATTGGGATCCTAATTTTGGACTTATGGGAGACTCCTATGGATTATGAGTCGGGTGGTAGGTAATATATTCTGATTTTGATGCATTTACATTGCATGTCTTGTTGATTATTATACAGTTCTGCTTAATATTGTCATACAATATAATACAAATACAATATAACAATAGAATGATGATATATTTTATATTACATGTAATATTACAAACAATATTGCAGTATAGTGGTATTGTACAAAATAGTAATATATAATATTTTATTTTACTTTATTTTGGGTTATTTGAGTTTTCTAGGAGTAATGAAAATATTTAGTAGAGGATAATTTCATTTTAATAAATAATTTTATTTATTATTTTATAATAATACTATAATAGAATGTTATATTGTATTATAATGTCAATATATTATAATATAATTATATTGTAATGTAGTATAATATAATTATGATATAATATAGTATGAGTATGGTATAATATATTGTATATACAATGATACAATATACTACTACTAATGGTATTGTGATATTATAATTGTATATTTGTTTTACATGGGGGGGGGCAAAATAATGTTGGGGGGCACCAAAATAATGTTCGCCTACCATTTAAAATTACCTTAGACCGCCCCTGCCCATTGTGCATGTGGCAGGGCTCAGGTTGCATTGTAGTCGGTGGTCTGTGGTTTTCTCTTCTCCGCACTCGCATAGGGTTGCCACTTTTTGATATAAGAAATTAGGGACATTTACCTAAAAATACGGGATTTTTCGCAAAAATAAGGGACACTTCATTAAAAACTTGCCTAGTTCCCAACAGACCTCACAACCTCTGAGGATGCCTGCCATAGATGTGGGCGAAACCTCAGGAGAGAATGCTTCTGGAACATAGTCAGACAGCCCGGAAAAATCACAGCAACCCAGTGATTCCAGCAACGGAAGCCTTGGGCAACACATACAACTGCAGTTGTCCAGGGCGCACACTTCCTTGGCCCCACCCCTTGATAACCCACATGGCCCCGCCCCTTTTCGCGTGTCAACAAGTGTGCGTGCCTGGCTCCAGGAGGGCGGAAGCCAGGCAAGACGGCGGAACCTAGAGCCGGGAGGAAGAGGAGGAGGCTCCTTTGCGCTTCCTCCCTTTATTTATTTATTTATTTATTTATTTGTTCCATCTTGTATTCCGCCCCTCCCTGCAGGCTCGGGGCGGATAACATCATAAAATTCGGCAGGCATGTACATCCATGTCGCCATACAATAAAATGCAACATAAAACATACAATAAAACAAAATACAATAGGTCCCGAGATTAAAATTATGTACATGCCATGGCATTCCCTGAACCAGGGTGCTGATTAGGAAGATGAGTACATTCGGCTTACTCGCCTAGCCGAAGGCCAGTCTGAACAGGGCGGTCTTACAAGCCCTGCGGAACGGGATGAGCTCCGTGGCAGCTCGGACGTCGTCCGGGAGAGAGTTCCAGAGTACCGGAGCCGCCACAGAGAAAGCCCTTTGCCTGGTAGCAGACAGGTGACAGGCGCGGACCGATGGAATCAGGAGCAAATTCGACTCCTCAGAACGTAGTGATCTCGGGAATGTATGGGGCAAGGCGGTCCCTCAGGTACGCAGGCCCTAGGCCGTGTAGAGCCTTAAAGGTTAACACCAACACCTTGAAGGCAATTCGGTACTCAATAGGCAGCCAGTGCAGCTGCCGGAGGATGGGCGTGATGTGCTCCCTTACCGACGTTCCCGTCAGCAAGCGAGCAGCGGCATTCTGCACTAGCTTGAGTTTCCGAACTGTCGCCAAGGGAAGGCCAACGTAGAGGGCGTTACAGTAGTCTAATCTCGAGATGACCGTCGCTTGGATCACCGTGGCCAGGTCGTCCCTGGAAAGGTAGGGTGCCAGTCGCCTAGCCTGTCGTAGGTGGAAAAATGACGCCCTGCTGGCCGCGGAGACCTGGGTCTCCATGGTCAGCAGGGGGTCCAGGTGGACACCTAGGCTCTTAACAACAGGCGACGGGCTAAGCCGTTCGCCGTCCAGGGTAGGCAACCGGCACTCATCCCGCCCAGGTCGACCAGGCCACAAGATCTCCGTCTTCGGCGGGTTCACCTTCAGCTGGCTAGCCCGCAGCCAACCTGTCACGGCCTCTAGGCACTGATGGAAACAATCGGGTACGGTGTCCGGCCTGCCGTCCATTCTCAGCAGAAGCTGGGTGTCATCAGCGTACTGATAACACTCCAGACCAAAGTCGCGGGCCAGCTGGGCCAGGGGGCGCATGTACACGTTAAATAGAAGAAGGCTCGCCAACTGGTGCAGCTTTGCGGGGCCGGCTCTTCGCCCTTCCTTCCAAAGAGCCCAAACAATTAAATAAAAAGTCAGGGGTTGTTTATTTGCTAACCCTAACACTCCAAGAAGAGCCGGATGCCCACAAGCGCATAGAGGCATTGACAGAGGGAGACAGAGAGAGAAAGGGAGAAAGAGAGGTGCTTTCTGCTGACGATGCTGCCCTTGTCGCCCAATCAGAAGCAGCTCTGCAGCACCTGACATCCTGCTTTGCAGCAGCTGCAGAGCTGTTTGGGCTGGAAGTCAGCCTGAAGAAAACGGACGTCCTCTACCAGCCCGCACCACAGGAAGAACACCATCATCCCCACGTCAGCATAGGCATATCTGTGCTTAAGTCCGTTCAGCAGTTCACCTCCCTGGGAAGCATCATCTGTGCTAATCTCTTCTTGAAGGTTGGCTCTGCATCTCGTGGGGCCAGAGCGCAGTCTGTTCTAGGATAGATACATCCATCACATCTTTTGCGACGTAGATGATCCCGAATAAAGTCGGCATGCTAAAATAGATACCATTGAGCCTTTATTTAATCAACAGCAAAATCCTATGCACATCTACTCCAAAATCCCACTAAGCTGAGTGGGCTTCACTGGCAGGTAAATGATATGCGTAGGATGATAACTCAGACTAGATAACAACTTCCCTTTAGTCCCGATTTCTCTGCTTTAAAAACTCAACAGCATATTCTGTCTTATCGGTTTTGAAATTGGTAGGGCTTTGAAAACAGAGGCAAGTTCCACCTCCCGGGTGACATCAAAAGCAAAGGAGCATTAAAAATGCAACTCAGGTGGAAAGATTTCCGGCATTTTCAGCCTGCCTGAAATTCTAATCAACATCAGTTGGCAGCTGATAATCCTTCTGGGCCAGATTGCAGTCTCAGATAATTAATTGCATAGATCTGCTACTCGGAGTATATTACTTACTGCTGTACCAGCAGCATCAGCTGTCCTATGCTTGAGAAGGTTGCTCAGCTCATTGAGAGCTGCCCAACAGGAAGTGCAGGCTGAACTACAACTTTCCCATGCCTGTTTTAGGGGCCTTAAAGTGGCGAGCCTCCTTCCAACTTTGTGATTCTGGATAGAAAACAAACAGCAACATAACATAACATTGTTTGAGTCCACAGTGCTCTCTGGGTGTAGGAGAACTACAACTTCCAAACTCAAGGTCAATTCCCAAGCAAACCCTTTCAGTACTTTCTGTTGGTAATGAGAATTCAATATGCCAAGTTTGGTTCAATTCCGTTGTTGCAAGAGTTCAGGATGCTCTTTGATTGTGTGTTAACTATAAATCCCAGAAACTGTAACTCCCAAATGTCAAGGTCTATTTCCCCTGAACTCCATCTGTGTTCACATTTGGGCATATTGAGTATTCATGCCAAGTTTGTTCTTGATCCAACATTGTTTGAGTCCACAGTGCTCTCTGGATATAGGTGAACTACAACTCCAAAACCCAAGGTTATTGCCCATCAAGCTCTTATAGTATTTTCTCTTGGTTATGGGAGTTCTGTGTGGGAAGTTTGTGTCTTTCTGCCATTCCTGCCAGGATATCTATGTTGTGTTCATCGAAACAGGCCCAGGTTTCACACTGAGTGTATAAATACATTTAAAAACATATTAACTATCTGTATGACTGTGTTAGAGTGTCATTTTGTGTCATTTTGGTTGGTGGTGTGCCCCAAGGTTTTGTAAATGGAAAAAAATGTGCCGCGGCTCAAAAAAGGTTGAAAAACACTGCTGTAAAAGAGATTTAAGTAATTGTAACCAACTAAGCAGGTACACCTCTGAAACATTGTAATTGTAAATGTGGATGGCAGATTCTTAGGAAGAGACCTTTCGAAGTAGCAACCTCTTCACACAACTGACATTTACCACAACTTGGTGTCAAATCCGCCTTCGCAAATCGGTGGACATAAGTTTTAAAATTTGAGATTGAAGCACGCTTCTTTGCAAGTATAAACACAAAAGCAGCAGTAGCAACAACAACAACAAGAGCGGGGCCACTGAATCATTTAGATTTACCTATGTCTCGGAAAGTGTCCCCCTTAATTGTGGGGTCCCCCAAGGGGCTATCCTCTCTCCTCTATTATTTAACACCTATATGCGTCCACTGGCCCAACTGGTGCGTAGTTTCGGTCTGGAGTGTCATCGGTACGCTGATGAGACCCAGCTGGTGCTGAGGATGGAAGACCGGCTGGACTCTGTACCCAATTATTTCCATCAGTGCCTGGAAACCATGACTGGGTGGCTACGGGCCAGCAGGTTGAAGGTGAACCCGTTGAAGACGGAGGTCCTGTGGCTGGGTCGTCCCGAGGAGGGGGGGGGGGAGCTCTGGCTGCCAATAATGGACGATGAGGTGGTTAAAAGCCTGGGGGTCCAACTGGACCCTCTGCTGACGATGGAGGCTCAGGTCTCCACCGTCAGCAGAGCGGCGTTTTTCCATCTGCGCCAGGCGAGGAGGCTGGCGCACTACTTTTCCGGTGACGACCTAGCCGCAGTAATCCAGGCCACGGTCATCTCGAGACTGGACTACTGTAACGCCCTTTACATTGGCTTCCTTTGTCGGTAATCCGGAAACTAAAGATGGTGCAAAACGCTGCGGCTCGACTGCTGGCTGGAGTGACACTAACATGCCACATCACACCAGTCCTACAGCGTTTGCACTGGCTTCCCATCGAGTACCGGATTGCCTTCAAAGTGCTGGTGGTAACCTTTAAGGCAGTGTTTCTCAACCTGGGGGTCGGGACCCCTGGGGAGGTCACGAGGGAGTGTCAGAGGGGTCTCCAGAGTCCATCAGAAAACACAGTATTTTCTGTTGGTCATGGGGGTTCTGTGTGGGAAGTTTGGCCCAATTCTCCCGTTGGTGGGCTTCAGAATGCTCTTTGATTGTTGGTGAACTATAAATCCCAGCAACTACAACTCATACATGTCAAGGTCTATTTCCCCCAACTCCACCAATGTTCTCATCTGGGCATATTGAGTATCCGTGCCAAGTTTGGTCCAGATCTATCATTGTCTGAGTCCACAGTGCTCTCTGGATATAGGTGAACTACAACTCCCAAACTCAGTGCCCATCAGACCCTTCCAGTATTTCCTGTTGGTCATGGAAGTTCTGTGTGCCAAGTTTGGTTCAATTCCATCATTGGTGGAGTTCAAAATGCTCTTTGATGGTAGGTGTACTATAAATCCCAGCAACTACAAGTTCCAAAGGGCAAAATCAACCTGTCCCCAACCCCACCAGTATTCAAATTTAGGTATTTGTGGCAAATTTGGCCCATTGAATGAAAATACATCCTGCATGTCAGATATTTACATTACAGTTAATAACAGTAGCAAAATTAGAGTTATGAAATAGCGACGAAAATAAAGTTATGGTTGGGGGTCACCACAACATGAGGAACTGTATTAAGGGGTCGCGGCGTTAAGAAGGTTGAGAACCACTGCTTTAAGGCCTTGCAGGGTCTGGGGCCAGTGTACCTGAAGGACCGCCTCTCCCTGCACATTCCCCAGAGACCACTACGGTCCATGGACCAAAACGTATTGGAGGTTCCATCGCTCAAGATTTGCCGATTGTCATCGACTCGGCAGCGCACCTTTTCCGTAGTAGCGCCTACCCTGTGGAATGCCCTCCCGGCAGAGGCACGAGCAATAACGGAGTGACAGGCCTTCCGGAGGGCCTGTAAGACCACCCTGTTTCGCCAGGCGTTCAACCTCTAAGGCTGTGCTTTCCATTCTGGTCCTAATCTGTTTTTATTCTGTTTTTAACTATTGTGTTGTGTATTCATTGTTGTGAACCACCCTGAGCCTTTTTGGGAAGCGGGGTATATACATCGAAATAATAAATAAATAAATGTCTTGACACATTCGGCAACGGATTCATTGGTTCTTCTCTAGTTGAGACTCTCCAACAATATCCCAATAGCCTTTGTTTGGAAACCAAGCAGAAGTTTGAGGCTGCCCGCCATTCCTCCGTCCCTCCCCTTGCATGCCATTGGGACTTGGGTTGAAAGCAGTTTCTGAAAAGGAAGAGGTGAGGACGAGGTTTTGTTTGGGAAGGGGAGGAAGGGGAATGCCTCTCCTTTGGGGTTTTTAACTCTGGTTGCGAAGCTGCAGCTGCGGCCGGAACAGATGGCCCGGTTTTGTATCACGCGAAGCAATTTTACCGTGACTGGAGCTCAAAAGGAAAGATTAAGAGCAATGGGTCGTACGTGGAAGGGGGAGGCGTGAATTTAAATCAAGGCGAGCGGGGCAAAGGCATGCGCGCAACCATGCAGCAGAGCGAGAGGTCTTGAAAACAACATCCCGGACTCCCTCTGATCTGAGGGTATTCTTTATCCACATGCAGGCCCAGATTACCCATAAGGCCACCCTAGGCCATGGCCTAGGACGGCACCTTTTGGGGGGGCAGCAGGTCCGGACCCCCCAAAAAAAGTTTTTTAAAAATTCAATTTTTTTTAAAAAATAAAAAAAAGGGGCGCATGCGCGCGGCGGCGTAACCGCCATCCACAGCCGCCCCCCCCCCTAGCTCTGCTCTCGGCTCTGCTCCGCACCACCCCTGGCTCCGCCCCCGCCTCCTCACACGCCCAGTCTTTTTCCCTGCCTCCCTTGTTCGGCTCGCGCGCCTCAGTCTCTCTGTGTGTTTGTTTCCCTGCCTCCCTCTCTCTCTCTCTCTCGCACATACTCCTTCCTCCCTCGGCTCGCGCCCCCCCCAGTCTGTGTTTCCCTGCTTCTCGCGTGGGGGCGGGGCGGGGCGGAGCCGGTGCGGAGCTGGGGGCAGACTCAGAGCCTTTGGCCTAGGGTCCTAGTAGGGAGGAACTTAAAGACTATCCAGTCTATCCAGTCAACAAATAGCAGTAATTGTGAATATTGCAATAATGGACTATGGGACTCATGAGATGGGACTGATGCAGAATGTGTTGAATTTATGTAATTGAATGAATATCAATGAATTATTGTGAATGTCAATGAATCAATGAATTATTGTACTGATCACTGCATGAAATTACTGATGTGTATGCTTACCCGATTGCGGGCAAAACATTATGATGATAAGAATGATTTGATATGTTTATCTATATATATAAAAAGAGAGAGTCCGTTTTTGACGCTTATGGACGGGAAAACTGAAGGCCCCCCAACCACAAAACCCACCCAACACATTCCCCCAGGCCACAGGGTACAATCGTGGCACAAAAAAACCCACCTCCCTACCTTCCAACCCCCCCAAAATGAGCCCCCCAAAACCGCCCATTGGCTCCCGTTCTGCGCTGGCCACGAATGCAGAACAGAGGGAGAGCCATCGCGCAGGCGCACTCCCACCCACCCCCCCACAATGCAGGACAGAGGGAGAGCAATCACACACGCACACTGCGCACTCCGACTCCCCCCCCAACCCCCCACCCCAACCCATCCCGTCCCCCTCTCTCCCCACACACCAGCACCTTCACCACCACACCGGCGGCGCCCAACCCGCCTCCTCCAGCGCCTCACGGAGCCGGGTTGCGCAGGCGGCGCCATTCCCGCCTACTCTGCTGGCTTCTCGCCCTCCTTCCCCACTTCCATGCCACTCCTGGCAAGGAGGAGGAGGCGCAGGAAAGTACAGCGAGGGACAGACGATCGTTCCCTCCCTCCTCCTCCTCCGCCTTCATGGTTGCCAGGGCCTTCCTCGCTCCGGCCGGTTCTTTCTTCATCCCGGCAGAGGAGGGGGGAGGGTTGCCCTCTTCACCTCTCTCTCCTCCTCTCCCTGCCCTCCTGCCTTAAATCAATGGAGGACAGCGGGGCGAAGAGGAGAGAGAGGTGCCCGGGAAAAGGGCAACCCCCCCCCCTTGCCGGGATACACAAAGAACCGGCCGGAGCAAGGAAGGCCCTGGCAACCACGAAGCCAGCAAGGAGGAGGAGAAGAGGGAGCGATCATCCCTCCCTCGCTGCACTTTCCTGCGCCTCCTCCTCCTCGCCAGCTCCGTGATCGCCAGGCCTTCTCCTCCGGCCGGTTCTTTCTGTATCCCGGCAGAGGAGGTGGGGGTTGCCCTTTTCCCGGGCACCTCTTTCTCCTCCTCTCCCTGCCCTCCTGCCTTAAATCAAGGGAGGACGGCGGGGCGAAGAGGAGAGAGAGGCGCCCGGGAAAAGGGCAACCCCCCCTCCTCTGCCGGGATACAGAAAGAACCGGCCGGAGGAGAAGGCCTAGCGATCACGGAGATGGCAAGGAGGAGGAGGCGCAGGAACTGATCGCTCCCTCTCCTCCTCCTCCTTGCAGGCTTCATACCCACACATACATACAAAGACACACACATACATACACACACATATACACACACACACACACATACACACATATACATACACAGACACACACATACATACACACACACACACACACACATACATACACACACACACACATACACACACACACACACACATACCTACACATGCATACACACATATACATACACAGAAACACACATACATATACAGATACACATACATACACAAACACACATACATACACAAACACACATACACACACACACATACATACACAGACACACACACACACACACACACATACACAGACACACACACATACATACACAAGCACATACATTCACACACATACATACAAAAACACACATACATACCCACACATACATACACAGACACACACATACATACACACACACACATACACATACACACACACACATACACACAAGCACACATACATTCACACACATACATACAAAGACACACACATACATACCCACACATACATACAAAGACACACACATACACACACACATACATACACACATATACCTACACATACATACACACATATACATACACAGACACACAGATACATACACACACATATACAAACACACACACAAACATACACAAACACACATGCATACACACACATACACTGACACACATACATACACACACACATACCTACACATACATACACACACATACACACATACATACACAAACACATATACATACACAAACATACACATACATACACAAACACATATCCATACACAGACACACACATACACACACAAACACATATACATACTCAGACACACACACAAACATACACACACAAACATACACACACAAACACATATACATACTCAGACACACACATACATACACACACATATACATACTCAGACACGCACATACATACACACGCACATACATACTCACATCTCATAAATAGGGCACAGCAACGTGTGCCGGGATCAGCTAGTGATTATATAGATCATCATACAATATATTATTTGAAACTGCTATTTGTTGACTGGATAGTCTTTAAGTTCCGCCCTACTAGGACTTTACTTACTAGAGTTACCACTCTTTGAACCTTTGGCCTAGGGTGCCAAAAGGGCCTGATCCGGGCCTGTCCACATGGAGAACCACGCATATTGGCGTCCATTGAAACCCCCAGAATTGTGGTGGTTGGCATCCACTGGGACCTCCTGGCCTTTGGTGGCACACTTCTTGGACACAGAAGCCTTTGCCCAGGGGTTCTTAACCCTGTCTAGATCCAGGAAAGTCATGCTACCCTGTAGGGTCGGTCCCAGAGGGTGTTACTGGGTGACACCTGTTCGACCCCACAACCGTTGTCGTATGGAGTCCCTCAGGGTTCAGTACTGTCCCTAATGTTATTTAACACCTACATCCGTGGTTTCCAAACTTTTTTGGCCTACCGCCCCCTTTCCAGAAAAAAAATTACTCACTGCCCCCCTAGAAATTAATTTTATTTTAATTTAATAGCAATTAAACAGAAGGATTTATGTATCAATGCCGCGGTTCTCAACCTTTCTAATGCCGTGACCCCGAAATAGGATTCCTCATTTTGTGGTGACCCCCAACCATATTTTCGTTGCTACTTCATAAATAATTTTGCTATGAATTCTAATGCAAATATCTAATATGCAGGATGTATTTTCATTGTTACAAATTGAACATAATTAAAGCATAGGGATTAATCACAAAAACAATATGTTTGGGGGAGTATGGACAACGGATGATGGGCACCAGGGGGTGGTACCGCCCACTTTCAGAATCAGCGATCTACATCAGTGTTTCCCAACCTTTTTTTGGGCCGCGGCACACTTTTTACATTTACACCAACCAAAATGACACAAAATGACAGTCTTAACACAGTAATACATATAGTTAATATGTTTTTAAATGCATTTCTATACTCAGTGTGAAACCTGGGCCTGTTTCGATGAACACAACATAGATATCCTGGCAGGAATGGCAGAAAGACACAAACTTCCCACACAGAACTCCCATAACCAAGAGAAAATACTATAAGAGTTTGGTGGGCATTGACCTTGATGCCTGGCAAGAGTTGTAGTTCACCTACATCCAGAGAGCACTCAAACAATGTTGGATTAGGACCAAACTTGGCATGAATACTCAATATGCCCAAATGTGAACGCAGATGGAGTTTGGGGAAAATAGGCCTTGACATTTGGGAGTTACAGTTTAGGGTTAGGGTCTTGCAAAAATGGAATGCCAAGTGTGGTCTTGAGCAATCATTGGATGAGGGTGGCAGTGGTCTCCGAAAGTGAGTGAAGGTACTTCAACTCCCATCATCCGTGGTCCGTCCCACTCAAAATCCCAACAGGATGTAGAGTGGGTCATGGGTACTCTGTGTGCCAAGTTTTGGCCTTGTCTCTGATTTGTAGGGGCTGCAATGTTCTGTGGGAAATGATTTGGGTGAAGGTACTACAAATCCCATCATTTCTGAGCCATCCTGCCGTAAACCGTAGCAGGTTTGTAAAGTGGGCCATTGGGCCTCTGTCTGTCAAGTTTTGGCCTGATTCGTCATTGGTGTGGGCCACAGTGCTCTAAGGAAGTGAATTAAAGTACTGCATGTCCCATCATCCATGGTCCATCCTCCCTCAAACTGCACCAGGATGTAGGGTACATCTTGGGGGGGTCTGTGTGCCAAGTTTGGTCTTGTTCTGTCATTGTTGGGGGTGTAGTCAGGAAAATCAAGTTGAGGAAACCTAACAATATCCCATGAGCTGAGGCCTAGTCAGGAAAATCAAGTTAAGGAAGCCTTGTTGTCAATTTTGGGCCTGGTCTGTGATTTATAGGGGCTCCAGTGTTGCTTGGGAAGTAAATCAGGTGAAGGGACTGCAAATCCCATCATTCATGGCCCATCCTGCCATAAACCACACCAGGTTGTGAAGTGGGCCATTGGGCCTCTGTGTGCCAAGTTTGGTCCTAATCCATCATTGCTGTGGGCTGCAGTGACTGACTGCCTGAGGCTTTTCCTTTTCCCTCTGTGTCACCTTAGAATGTTGAAAGGTAGATGGCCATTCAGAGCGACTCCCCATGGCTCCGCCCTCCCTTCCAAAGCGTCACGCCAGGCTCGGAAACGGGCTAAACCTCCGCGTCCGAGCCTGGCGTGACGCGTTTGGCGAGAGGGCGGAGCCACGGGCGGCTCCCCCGTGACGCTTTGGGAGAGAGGGCGGAGCCACGGGCGGCTCCCCATAGCTCCGCCTTCCCTTCCAAAGCGTCACGCCAGCCTTGGAAGCGGGCGAAACCGTTGCTCTGCCTTCCCTCCCAAAGCGTCACGCCAGCCTCAAAAGCTGGCAAAACCGCACGCATGCGCAATTTTTTTTGAATTTTTTTTTCCAGATTTTTTTTTTAAAAATTAAACAATTTTTCTGCAGGAGGGTAGGAGGGCCGCATCCAAGGTGCTGGCGGGCCGTGTGTGGCCCGTAGGCCGCCTGTTGGGCAGGCCCGCTGTGGATAGAACCTTACAGACAGCTTCTGTGTCCGTGGCCTCCGTGCCTGGAGTCTCTTAGAGAGGTATATTCAGGTGGAAAACGTAGGATTTTTTAATGCACGGTTTCTCTGCTTTCCCTGGGGTCTTGAGCCCCTAACCCCAGCGAATGAGAAATGACTGCATCACATTGATGGTAATGGTACCTGCCCATTTGACTCCCCACTTCTAATGGGAGGTAATCTGTGTTAAGTGCTTGCTGTGGACTCCTAAAAGCCTGCTCCGGTCACCGGGTGGGCCCTTCGTCGCATTTTAACGTACCTTGCGTTTTTATTAGCGACGACAGTTGGCTTGACTGCTGATTGGATTCCTGAAAGGCTGTCAGTCCCTCGGGCATGTTCCTCGATTAAGTGGCGCATCCATTCTCACGTCGTGAAGCCACATCATGAACCTGATTTTGTCCGTCAAATGTGGCAGGCTCTGATCTATTTCCTGTCGCAAATGCGTCGGCTGAACGCCCCTTTTCCCCGCCATGATAATTGCGCGCACAGCCGCCTGTGTAATCCAAACACGCTCTTCTTCCAGCCAGGCGCATTCACTTTAAATGTCAAGATTTATTTTTTATTTTTTTTCAAATTGGGGAATGTCTTTCTTCCTTGCGAGCAGCCTTTAATTTTATTTTTTTTTGAAGTGTGCTACCATTTTGAAATCTATTTGTAGGATGAATGGCAGCAATTAATGTGCAAATGAGGCTGTGGGTACGAAGTTTTTTTCCCCCAACCGAGGCTGCTTTTTAATTACTCCTTGTGATGCAGAGATTGAGGTCTTTGCTGCTAGATTGTGATACGTTGGGCCCGGAAGACGTTGAGCGCTCCGGGCGGAGATGAATGTATTTGTGAATGAGGTTTGTGGCTGTGTAGTGTGTAGAACCGAGCAAAGGCAGCTTTGGAAGGAAGGGCCAAAGGATGGAAAGCCTTTTGGTTTGAACAGCATGGCTGGCCCCAGGCCTGGATTAACCCCTTTTGGCGCCCTAGGCCAGTGTTTCCCAACCACTGTGCCGGGGCACACTAGTGTGCCGTGAGCGAGCCTCAGGTGTGCCGTGGGAAATTGGAACCTCCAGGAGAGGGGGGGGGGGGGAAATCTAGTGTGTTGAAGTATACAAACCCTAAGAAACCTACCTCAATAAAGGCACAAAATTACAACCACCCCCCTCCCCACCCGTTGTCTACTTGGTCTCTCCCTCTCCATGCATTGGGAAGGCCCGCCTCCCTTTCCCCAAGTAGAGACCTCATCTTGCCTCCTGGGGCTTCTGTGTGGGAAGTTTGGCCCAGTTCTATCATTGGTGGGGTTCAGAATGCTCTTTGATTGCAGGGGAACTATAAATCCCAGCAACTACAACTCCCAAACGTCAAGGTCTATTTCCCCTGAACTCCATCTGCGTTCATATTTGGGCATATTGATTATTCATGCCAAGTTTGGTCCTGATCCAACATTGTTTGAGTCCACAGTGCTCTCTGGATATAGGTGAACTACAACTCCAAAACTCAAGGTCAATGCCCACCAAACTCTTATAGCATTTTCTCTTGGTTATGGGAGTTCTGTGTGGGAAGTTTGTGTCTTTCTGCCATTCCTGCCAGGATATCTATGTGGTGTTCATCGAAACAGGCCCAGGTTTCACACTGAGTGTATAAATACATTTTAAAACATATTAACTATATGTATTACTGTGTTAGAGTGTCATTTTGTGTCATTTTGGTTGGTGGTGTGCCCCAGGATTTTGCAAATGTAAAAAGTGTGCCGCGGCTCAAAAAAGGTTGGGAAACACTGCCCTAGGCCACACTTTGAAATCACACCTACAAACCAACCTCTACCGCACCCCACCACCTCCTCCTCGCGATGCACCCGCCTTCCTTGAGTCAAGGAAGGAGGGCGTGAGGAGGAGGCGGCGGAGGGAAGCCCTGCCCCCGGGGCCACTGCCGGGCATGCGCAGCAGGAGGGCGCCTCCTCCGCCATGTTCCTGGGTGCCGCACATGCTCGGCAGTGGCCCCGGAGGTGGGGCTTTCCTCCGCCTCCTCTTCGCACCCTCCTTCCTTGACAAGGGGCGGGGCGATGGCTATTCCTCCTCCCCGCCCCACACAGCGCTCCCCCCCCCCCTCGAGAGAGAGAGAGAGAGAGAGAGTAATCTCCATGCCGCGCGTTGCGGTTTTGTTTCAACATTTTTTTTGGTCCATGTGAACTGCGCCCCCAATTGGCTTGCGCCCCCCATTGGCTTGCGCCCCTAGGCCATGGCCTAGGGTGGCCTGATGGGTAATCCAGGTCTGGCTGGCCCTCTGCACATGCAGATTTGATTACTCACCGATTTGGTTAATGTTCTCTCTAGGAACCTCTCGGTCTTCCTGTGGCAGGCCTGGGCAAATTTTGGCCCTCCCTCCAGGTGTTTTGGACTTGAGCTCCCAGAAATCTCAGCCAGATTTATTTATTTACTAGCTTGGGGACCCGGCAGTGCCCGGGTTATTTGAGAAAGGCATTTTGTGCCAAGGTTGGTCTTTGGTACTTCAAGTCCCATCATCCATGGTCCACCCTCCTCCTAACTGCAGTAGAAGATAGAGTGGGTCATGGGGGCTCTGTGTGCCAAGTATGGCCTTTATCGGTCTTTGTTGGGGGCCGCAGCGGTCTTGGGCAATGAGTAGAGGTAGTTGAAGTCCCATCATCCATGGTCTTCCCTCCTCTAAACTGTAGAAGGATGGAGACTGGGTCATGGGGGCACAGGGTGCCGAGTGTAGTTTTTATAGGTCTTTGTTCAGGGCTGCAGTGGTCTGTGGGAAATGAAGGGTTTGAAAGTACTACAAATCCCATAATCCATGGAGGTACCTCAAGTCCTATCTATGGTCCACTCTCCTCCAAACGGCAGTAGAATGTAGAGTGGGTCATAGGGGCACTGTGTGCCAAGTGTGGTCTTTATTGTTCTTGGTTGGGGGCACAGTGGTATGTGGGAAGTAAAGCATGTAAAAGTACTAAAAATCCCATAATCCATGGTCCACCTCCCCTAAACCTCACCAGGATGTAAAGGGGGTAATGGGGGTTATGTGTGTGGTCTCTACCAGTCATTGGATGAGGGGCGCAGTGGTTTCAGTACGTGAGTGAAGGTACTGCAACTCCCAACTTCCATGGCCCTGCCTCCTTCAAACTGCAGCAGCATGTAAAGTGGGTCATGGGGGCTCTGTGTGCCAAGTTTGGCCTTGATCAGTCATTGGATGAGGGTTGCAGCAGTCTCGGGAAATGAGTAAAGGTACTTCAAGTCCCATTATGCGTGGTCTACCCTCCTCCAAACTTCACCAGGATGTTACGGGGGTCATGGGGGCTTTGTGTGCCAAGTTTGGTCTTGATCAGTCACTGGATGAGGGTTGCAGTGGGCTCGGGAAGTGAGTGGAGGTACTTGAAATCCCATCATCCATGGTCCGCCCTCCTCTAAACTGCAGTAAGATGTAGATTGGATAATGCGGGCACTGTGTGCCAAGTGTAGTCTTTATGGGTCTTTGTTCAGGGCCGCAGTGGTCTGTGAGGAATGAAGGGTTGAAAGTACTACAAATCCCATAATCTGTGGACGTACTTCAAGTCCCATCATCCATGTTCCTCCCTCCTACAAACTGCAGTAGAAAGTAGCATGGGTCATAGGAGCGCTGTGTGCCAAGTTTGGTTACTGTTAATTCAGGCCATACACAATGTCCCATTAACTGAGGCCTAGTCAGGAAAATCAAATTAAAGAAGTCTTACTGTGAATTCAGGCTAAGGCCTAGCCAGGAGAATCAAGTTGAGGAAGCCTTACTGTCAATTGAGGCTGAGGCCTAGTTTGTAAAATCAGCTAACGGAAGCCTTAACAGACTACGTTATCATCAGCATACTGGAGTTCTATAACTCCCGGCACTTCTGCTCTGACCGAAGGCATCCCAAGAGAGGAATAACAAAAGGGCCTTGTAGCATTTTAAAGACCAAATGCGGAGTTGTCGGTGTGTGGTGTTCCTGGCGTTCTGCAGAGCTTGTGGATATACAATGTTTTTTGTCTTTCCGTCTGCTGTGTTGATGTAGAGGTTCTGTGGTTTCCCAACTCTGGAGCACGCTACGTAGAGTTGTCCGTGGGAGAAGCATTCTGTGTCAAGGTCTATGCCACAGATTTGTAGTGTTTGTCCTTGAGCCTTGTTTATGGTGATGGCAAAAAGCTAGTGTAGTGCAGTGTCTTTCTGTTCTGGCGTTTGTTCTGCCCTTTTTTTTGTGTGCGATGTATGTAGCGTAGCGAGTGTGTCGTCCGATGCGGTTCATTTTAGGAGGCATGGCTTGTCTTTTGGGTCAGCTTATGCCTGTGTGGAAGGAAGGAATGGCATACAAATGGGTTGAGCAGTAGACGCAAGGTTGTGTTATGTGCGTATTGTGTTGTGTGTAGGTATTACTTTTGTGTTATTCTGGGGGTATGTGTTTGTCAGTGGTGCCTGTGTCCCTGGTGCCCTATTTGTCTCCCTCCTAGATCTTGGCCGTGGCAGTTTAACCCTCAACTGAAATCTCTCAGCATTCTAAGTGGCTTTGCCCACCGTTACTATGGTAACTGATGTTGGCCAATGGGTTTCGCTGGCTGCCGCAGAGGATGCTGGGAAATGTAAGTTTTATTTTTACTCGTTGTTTTTTGCGGGCCTTTTAGGTTTTGGGGGGGAAAGTTTCTTTGCTACAAACGTACCTTGCTTGAGGCCTATTTCTGTTGGCAAGTTTTCTGTTTCTGCATTGTAAGGTTTCTCTGTTTGAGGTAGTCTTCACATGACGACTCTTCCTTTATATAATAGATGTATCCCAGGAACTCTGGGTGGCATGGAGGAACAATACATAAATACTAAGGAGGGAAAGATGTCTTACAGCATAAAACATATTAAACTCTCTTAACAAATTAAAACATGGTATCTTGAAACAAATTAAAAAGAAGATGATTTACAATCTGGAAATACATGAAACTTTCTTACCAGATTAAAACAAGTTAAAACAGCTGAAACCCATGTACATGCACACAGGCTAAATGAAATTGTGAGATTCCCTTAAGGCTTTCATAAAAAGGATTACAGAAGCTTTATCCAAGGCTGATACATGTATAGTTCGCTCTCTGTATCCGCAAATTCTTCATCCATGGATTCAACCACCCACAGCTTGAAAATATACCCCTTCAAATATAATTATATCTATATCTTATCTTGTGTTTATTATATTTATTTTATTATACATATTATATTATATTATGTATGTATGTCCCTGTGTCACAAATTCTTCATCCATAGATTCAACCACCCACAGCTTGAAAATATACCCCCTCAAATATAATCTATATATATATAAGGAAGAGCCGTCATGTGAAGACTACCTCAAACAGAGAAACCTTACAACGCAGAAACACAAAACTTGCCAACAGAAATAGGCCTCAAGCAAGGTACGTTTGTAGCAAAGAAACTTTCCCCCACAACCTAAAAGGCCCCCAAACAACGAGTAAAAATAAAACTACATTTCCCAGCATCCTCCGAGGCTGCCAAAGACTCCCCCAGCCTCTACATTCTGACAACATGATTGGCTGCCAATAAGGGCGGATTTGCATAACTGCTGTACTGGCCAGCCAACATGAACATTCCGACCCATAACAAACTCTCAGATGACTGCCAGAGCCTCCTCCAACACTTTCAAATCAAAAGACCATGATGGAGATCAACACCATTCAAGGGGAGCTCTTCTTCCTTTCCCAAAAGATCTCCAGTGGCTTGGAATTCCACATTAATAAGAGGACCATCCAGCAACAATGGGGTTTGCCAAGGAGGGTGCTCCAGCCCCTCTATATGCTGGCTCCAAGGGATGGAGGTCATCACCAAGTACCTTCTGATGCCCAGCGCTGGAAGGGCTCCCTCAGATGGCCTGTCCATGAGGAAAGCCTCATCGGACATCGACCAATGGGTGCAAAAGACACAGAGCAGGACATCTTGAAAAAGAGAGGAGCAGAAAGTAAGCTAGACATGAAGATCTTGAGAAAGGTGGCCAAAAGGATAAAAGGATTTTTAACAGTCCCCCAACAGACACTGGACGCACCTGTGAAGATAGAGATCCCCTGACAGGACAAGCCCTCCCCAAGCTGATCCGTCCTGGCCATGGTACAAGTCAAACCCCAAGGACTGCAGGCAAAGAGCTGAGGCACAAACATAACACACCCAATTCACTAACAACAATTCCAACCCTTACATACTCAGACTTTCTCACATCTCCTAAATAGGGCACAGCAACGCGTGCCGGGTACAGCTAGTTATATCTATATCTTATCTTGTATTTATTATATTTATTTTATTGTACGTATTACATTATATTATATTATATTATGTATGTATGTCCCGGTGTCACAAATTCTTCATCCATAGATTGAACCACCCACAGCTTGAAAATATACCCGCTCAAATATAATTATATCTATATATTATCTTTATTATGTATATTATATTATATTATGTAAGTTCTGGTGTCACAAATTATTCATCCATAGATTCAACCATCCACAGCTTGAAAATATACCCCCTCAAATATTATATATCAATATCTTATCCTATCTTACATTTATTTTATAGATAGATAGATAGATAGATAGATAGATAGATAGATAGATAGATAGTATGTCTTGGTGTCACAGTGGGTTAAACCAGTGTTTTTCAAACTTTTTTGAGCCGCGGCACATTTTTTACATTTACAAAACCCTGGGGCACACCACCAACCAAAATGACACAAGATGACACTCTAACACAGTAATACATATAGTTAATATGTTTTTAAAATGTATTTATACACTCTGTGTGAAACCTGGGCCTGTTTCGATGAACACAACATAAATATCCTGGCAGGAATGGCAGAAAGACACAAACTTCCCACACAAAACGCCCATGACCAAGAGAAAATGCTCTAAGAGTTTGGTGGGCATTGACCTTGGGTTTTGGAGTTGTAGTTCACCTATATCCAGAGAGCACTGTGGACTCAAACAATGTTGGATCAGGACCAAACTTGGCATGAATACTCAATATGCCCAAATGTGAACACAGATGGAGTTTGTGGAAAATAGACCTTGACATTTGGGAGTTACAGTTTAGGGTTAGGGTCTTGCAACAATGGAATTGAACCAAACTTGGCATATTGGACTCTCATTACCAACAGAAAGTACTGAAAGGGTTTGCTTGGGAATTGACCTTGAGTTTGGAAGTTGTAGTTCACCTACACCCAGAGAGCACTGTGGACTCAAACAATGTTATGTTATGTTATTGTTTGTTTCCTATCCAGAATCACAATGTTGGAAGGAGGCTCACCACTTTAAGGTCCCTAAAACAGGGATGGGAAAACTTCGACCCTCTGGGTGCTTTGGACTTCAACTCCCACCATTCCTAACAGCCTGAGGCCCTTTCTTGCTTAAGAGGCTGAGGGGGGAAAAGGAAAAGGGCCTGAGGCTGCTAGGAATGGTGGGAGTTGGAGTCCAAAACACCTGAAAGGTCCAAGTTTGCCCATGCCAGCTTTCGACAGAGACCTCTTCCTCCCCCTTCCCCTTAGCGCCCTTTCTTCCCCTCCTGCCCAACACTTACTTTTTCTTCTACACTGCCGCTTCTGCTGCCATTTTGATCCGAGGGGTCAGCGTGAGCGTGTTCAGGAGGGGAGGGGGGAGGGAGGAAGGCGTGACTTGTGCGGGCGCTACTGCGCAGACTCGCCCCAGAGCAAAGTGAGCCAAAGCGAGCAGAGCGAGGCTGGGAAGAAGGGAGCCCGAGTGGAGAAGAAAAAGGGTTCGGCAGGAGGGGGAAGAAAGGGGATTGGAGGATCCTATTTCCCACGGCACACCTGATGATCACTCACGGCACACTAGTGTGCCCCAGCACACTGGTTGGGAAACACTGGGTTAAACCACTGAGCTGCTGAACTTGCTGATTGAAAGGTCACAGGTTCAAGTCCGGGGTGAGGTGTGAGCTCCTACTGTCAGCCCCAGCTTCTGCCACCCTAGCAGTTCGAAAACATGCACATGTGAGTAGATCAATAGGTACCGCTCAGGTGGGAAGTTAACGGCGCTCCATGCAGTCATGCCAGTGGCTACGTGACCTTGGAGATGTCTACGGATAATGCCAGCTCTTTGACTTAGAAATGGAGATGAGCAACACCCACAGATTTGGACACAAGTGGACTTAATGTCAGGGGAAAACCTTTACCTCTCTATCTATCTATCTATCTATCTATCTATCTCGGACTTTGATTTTGTCAGTTTATAGGAAAGACACTATTTTACTACATTATTGTATATGATGGGAGTTGACTGACATAAGGATTAAGAGAAAGAAAATTATTTGATGACCTGGTCGAACCTTTTCTTCTTCTTTTTTTGAGCTTTATTTCCATTGAATTCTTATGTTTAAAATAGTGGCTGGTGTCTTCCCCCGAGTTAGTCGGGTGTTCTCGTTGTACCTTATCCCACAACAGTGTTTTTCAACATTTTTTGAGCCGCGGCACATTTTTTACATTTACAAAATCCTGGGGCACACCACCAACCGAAATGGCACAAAATGACACTCTAACACAGTAATACATATAGTTAATATGTTTTTAAATGTGCTTATACACTCAGTGTGAAACCTGGGCCTGTTTCGATGAACACAACATATATATGACTTCCTTTCACATACTTATACATGGCTAATTGTCTATCATGTCTTCTCTCAGCCTTCTCTTCTTCAGGCTAAACATGCCCAGCTCTTCAAGCCGCTCCTCATAGAGCTTGTTCTCCAGACCTTTGTGAAATTTCACTCTGAGTGAGACTTGCTTCTAGTAAACTATGGATGTCATGAAGCTGTTATAAACAGTTCCTTTGGGGGGGGGGGGGGAACCCTCGAAAAATCCAGTGAAATAGTAAAAAAAAACAAAACATTTCCAAGTGGTGAGGTTCAATTTGTTTCTTGGAAACCTGGGGGGGGGGCTGCGGGGAGGGAGTGCCAATTTCCCACGGTGCACCTGATGATCACTCACGGCACACTGGTTGGGAAACACTGTCCCACAAGACCTGGTTGAGAGACCAGTCTCTGTGTCTCCGTCCTAGGGCCCTTGGGTCTTCACTGCCCCGCTTTCGCCCGCTAGGCAGGGGAGTCAATCTCACCTAAGGGATTCAGCGAGGTCGGAGATCTGAGGAGCCTCAGAAAGCCGTGGCGTTCGTCATCTTGCCACTACCGGAAGTCCGTTTTCTTTCATTTCCTTTTCTCCATGGTGATGGTTTATTGTTTGGCTTGTTGGACTAGGACTTTAGGAGACCAGGGTTCGAAATCGTTGTTCAGCCCTAGAAACCTGGTGGAGGCTCATATATGGTCATATATGTGGGTTTATTTTGGCATGTGTGGGTTTATTGTGTTATTTTAGGTTCTGGTGGGTTTATTATTGTATTTGTATTTATTGTTGTTTCAGGCATTGAATGTTTGCCTCTTTGTTGTTGGAATCCATCCCGATTCCCCTCGTGGAGATAGGGCAAAATATAATAATGATAGTAATAGTAGTAGTAGTAGTAGTAGTAGTAGTAACAACAGCAACAACTTTATTAATATCCCACCACCATTTCTCAAAAGGGACACAGGACGGCTTGCAGGTACTCTGGTGACTTTATATTAAGTACTAGCTGTACCCGGCAGGCGTTGCTGTGCCCTTTTTAGGAGATGCGAGAAAGTCCAATCATCCACAGTGTGCCCTCCTCTAAACTGCAGTTGGATGGAGTGTGGGTCATGGGGGGCATGGTGTGCCAAGTTGGGTCTTTATTGGTCTTGGTTCTGGGCCACAGTGGTCTGTGGGGAATGATGGGTTTTGAAGTACTACAAATCCCATTTTCCATGGTGGTACTTCAAGTCCCATCATGCATGGTCAGGGCTCTGTGTGCCAAGGTAGGTTACTGTAAATTCAGGCCATACACAATGTCCCATGAGCTGAGGCCTAGTTAGGAACAGCAAGTTAATGAAGCCTTACTGTCAATTCAGGCCATACACAATGTCCCATGAGCTGAGGCCTAGTCGGGAGAATCAAGTTAATGAAGTCTTACTGTCAATTTAGAGCGTAAACAGCTTCCCAGTAAGTGAGGGCTAGTTAGGGAAATCAGCTTAATGAAGGGCTTACTGTCAATTTTGGGCATGGTCTGTGATTTTTTTTTGGGGTGTACATTTTCGGTTGGAAGTGATTTGGGTGTTTGTGTTGGGGATTGGCTCAGGCCTTTTCCTTATTATGTTTTGGCAGTTTTTATGGATCGAATTTTCATGTTGGCTGGCCAGTGCAGCAGTTATGCAAATCCGCCCTTATTGGCAGCCAATCATGTTGTTCAGAATGTAGAGGCTGGGTGAGTCTTTGGCTGCCCCGGAGGATGTTGGTAAATGTAGTATTATTTTTACTCGTTGTTTTGGGGGCCTTTTAGGTTTTGGGGGGGGGGAAGTTTCTTTGCTACAAACGTACCTTGCTTGAGGCCTATTTCTGTTGGCAAGTATTGTGGTTCTGTGTTGTATGGTTTCTTTGTTTGAGGTATACATCACATGACGTGAACCCATTTATATAATAGATTGTTGTTGTTGTTATTATTATGATTACAATTTAAAATATGCAAACTACAAGAAAGGAGATTCCACCTGAACATTAGGAAGAATTTCTTGACTGTGAGAGCAGTTCAGCAGTGGAACTCTCTGCCCCGAAGTGTGGCGGTGGCTCCTTCTTTAGAGGCTTTTAAACAGATGCTGGATGGCCATCTGTCGGGGGTGCATTGAATGCGATTGTCCTGCTTCTTGGTGCTACAAGGCTTCTTGGATTTTACAATAAGACAAACATGAAGAGATCAATTAAGATATTCACAGGTTGTTAATTAGAGCTCAAGCAGGGTGGGTCAACCGCAGTGAGTCCCAGGGCCAGTTTTCTGCTTCTGAGAGAGTGTGGGACCCCACAGAGACTGCGCCCCAATGTGCCCCAAGGCCCCAAGACCGAAGAACACTGGGAGTTCCAGCAATAAGGAGGAGTTGCCTGATTCCTTTCTATAAACGGAAATATCCGCACCCTGCCCTCCAATGCGCCCCTAGCCAAAAGCCCTGGGCGAACTTGAAAAGAGACATTAATTGACTGCCTCTGCCCAGAATTGAAGGGTGTGTTGTTGTGGTGGTTCTTGCAAATGGAGGTTATAGTTACACACTATTTTAAGCAGTTTTCTACTATTGACTTCCTTATTGTTATTATTATTATTACTAGCTTTGGGACCCGGCGGTGCCCAGGTTATTTGAAATGGGCTGAGGCCTAGGAAGCCTTAATGCCCATTCAGGCTGAGGCCTAGGAACCCTTACTGTCCATTCAGGCTGAGGCCTAGGAAGCTTTACTGTCAATGCAGGCTGAGGCCTAGGAAGCCTTACTGTCAATTTAGGCTGAGGCCTAGGAAGCTTTAATGTCAATGCAGGCTGAGGCCTAGGAAGCCTTACTGTCCATTCAGGCTGAGGCCTAGGAAGCCTTACTGTCAATGCAGGCTGAGGCCTAGGAAGCCTTAATGTCAATTCAGGCTGAGGCCTAGGAAGCTTTAATGTCCATTCAGGCTGAGGCCTAGGAAGCCTTACTGTCCATTCAGGCTGAGGCCTAGGAAGCCTTACTGTCAATTCAGGTTGAGGCCTAGGAAGCCGTACTGTCCATTCAGGCTGAGGCCTAGGAAGCCTTACTGTCAATGCTGGCTGAGGAATAGGGAGCCTTACTGTTAATTTAGGCTGAGGCCTAGGAAGACTTACTGTTAATTTAGGCTGAGGCCTAGGAAACCGTGCTGTCAATTTAGGCTGAGGCCTAGGAAGCCTTACTGTCAATTCAGGCTGAGGCCTAGGAAGCTTTACTGTCAATTCAGGCTGAGGCCTGTTGGGAAAAGTGGTGTTTTCACCTTTGGCTGGAAGGATGTATGTCTATTTTTGGGCCTAGCTTGTAATGCTAGTAATGCTCTCAGTACATCAGGAAACTCTCTCTCTTGTAGTGAAATGCCTCAGTACATCAGGAAATGAACATTCCATTGCTAGTAATGCGGAAACCCTGTAGTGAAATCTGAAAATGAACATTCCATTGCCAACGTGCCTTTAGAGTGTTGGAGTTTTGTGGCTGGCCAATGAGATTCCTTACTGCAAATAAACCCACAGTGGCAACCAATTGAAAAGCTGCCACATATTCCTCCGCACCTCCCGCCCTCCGCACCTCCCGCCGCAAACACTGACTTTTATTATATACATAGATTATTGTTTTACTGACACAAAAACTCTGTATGTCACAGCAAATGAGATCTGTATACTGGACTTCGTATCATAAAATCACAAGCCAAACACTTGCCAAGTGTTTAGGACTGTGTGATGTATTTTCGAATGATTCACGCAGAATCCAAGTCAGGTGGTCTTTTGCAGTTGACAGATCGTGATTTTGTCGATGATGATGATGATGGGCATGGTTCTGGATTGGGGAGACACTTTGTGTCGTGATGCAGATGCCAATTAAAGCCAAACCCAAGAGTAAAAAGGAATATTTTATTGTACAAGAAAAGGGAATGGGACTAACAAAAACCTAGCCTAACCGGCCAAAACCCACAAAAAACCCTCGGAAAAGCCCAAAAATTGCTGAAGGAATGATCAAAAGTAAACGAAAGACGCCATCTGCGACGTCCTCTGAGGGTTGAGCCAAAAGTGTAGTCAATAACCAGCCTGGAGTCGTGGGCAGGAGATAGACGGAGAAACGAGGAGACAATCCAAGGTCCACAGGAGCTAAATGCATGAGGACAACATACAACGTCATCCCCACAAAACACATTGTCAACCTCCCTCCGTATATACAGTACCATTCTTGTAGTTTGTGACACTCACAGAAAGTCCAGCAGAGTTCAAACCCCGCCACAAGGAACACACGGCTGTAGCTGGACACAAAACAGAACATTGTAACCCAAAACCACCCACCTTTCCCAACTGCGGCAGCAGCATCTCAGCCCAAAAGGGCAGAGTAAAACTTCAACTCACGAGTAAACGGGATAAGGAACACGATGCAAGATATCAGGATACCAAGAACAACTCCTTACTCACCGCAAGGAAGCTCCCAAAAAGCCCACATTAAATAGACCTAGAGATCAGACTCGCCCAAAGAGGACAACTCCCCCTGATTAGGTGATGCAGCTGCTTCTCTTTCTGCAGCTGAAACCCTTTGTGAGTCCCTCCAAGATCCCCAGCGTTTTTCAAAACTTAGCGTATCCCAATCATTCCCTGAGGTTTCAGAGGGCCACTCATTATCACTATCAAACCCCAGAAAAGTATCACTACTGGTATCTGCAGCACACACATCCTGAATTTCCTTTACTTGAGTCCAGTCTAATTCAGTATCACTGTCTTCTGACGAACTATCCGCATCCCTGGGAAAACCCTCAAAGGACTCAGAGTCAGTAGGAGCCATAAGTATTTGCCGTACTCTCTTCCTTTGTGCCAAACTTTCCTTGCTGGAATTACTTGCAGCCCTCTTTCTGCCTGCTCCAGCGTTTAGGTTACTCTCAGCCCCACCCAGTTCCATACTACACTCAGACGCTGTAGATTCAGCATCCTCCCCAGCCCTACTCACAGGCAGAGCCGCAGGCTCAATCACAACACTTTGAGTTGGTGATTCTAGTGCAAGTTCAGGCTTGATTTGCTCTTAATAATAATAATAATAATAATAATAAACTTTATTTATACCCTGCCATCTCCCCAATGGGGACTCGGGGCGGCTAACATGAGGCCAAGCCCTTCTAAAACGCAACAAGACACAATAAAATATAAAATACAGAACAAAATACATCAGAAATAATAATTAAAAATTACAATTACATTACAATAATAAATAAAATACAGGAAATTCACACACAACAACCAAATAGGATGGGCAGGCCAAATGGACACGGTAAAATGATAAAAATCCTAGGGTGGGATAAGAGTAGAAAATAGCAAATAAGGGGGGCCCAAGGAAATGAAATAGTGGGGACAAAATTTCAATTTTTGGAAGGGGGGAAAGTGCGTCATAGGGGAGCACTATAGATGGGGCCACACAACTGGAGGGGATGGTCACTCTTCAAAGGCACAACGGAAAAGCCAGGTCTTCAGATTTTGCTTGAACTCTGCTAAGGAGTAAGCTTGCCTTATCTCACCAGGTAGTGAGTTCCAAAGACAGGGAGCCACAGCAGAGAAGGCTCTCTCTTTAGTTACCACTAATCTTGCCTGTGACAGTAGGAGAGGCGAGAGGAGAGCCTCCCTGGAGGATCGGAGAGGTCGTGCAGGTTGTGGCAGGAGATGCGGTTGCGAAGGTAGGTGGGTCCCAAACCGTTTAGGCCAGGGATGCGCAACCTATGGCCCATGGGCCGGATGCGGCCCGGCAGCCCATTCTGTCCGGCCCAGGGAGAAGGGCGTTGGAGTCAGGGCCAAGAGGAAGGGGTGCCGCTGCCGCCATCCCATCGCGGGCTCTGTGGGGCTTGTGTTGGCAGACATACCGGAGGAGCGGCGGCTTTGGAGTGCCTGCCATCCCTGGAGGCGATCCGGGCCTGCAGCAGGAGCATTCGGCGACCTACAACGGCTGATCGCCCTGGCGACCCGGAAGACTTGATCATCTTCCAAGTCGCCAGGGCGATCAGTCGCCTCAGATCGCTGACTGCTCCCCCTGCAGGCCCGGATCACCTCCAGGGATGGCAGGCACTCCATAGCAGGGCGATCAGCTGGGGAACGGCTGG
The DNA here is from genome assembly GCA_030556195.1 of Anolis apletophallus. Taxonomy (NCBI): domain Eukaryota; kingdom Metazoa; phylum Chordata; class Lepidosauria; order Squamata; family Anolidae; genus Anolis; species Anolis apletophallus. Next base: position 1,392,688 of record JARBWK010000021.1, read on the forward strand.
GGGCGAGAGCAGGCGGAGGCCTGCAGCCTCCGATCGCCTGCTGCTCTGCTCTCCTCCGCTGCGGCGGTAGCTGGGTCCACTTTGTCATCCTCTGGGCTGGGTCCATTGGGCCATTCCAGCTTGGTTCACACCTTGTCTTCTTGAATTTCATTTCATTTCATTTTAGCGGTTTTTATTATTATTTTATAATATAATAAATAATATAATATAATGTTATATTATATTATATTATAATTTCAATATATTATGTGTTGTGAATGAGCCTTCAGATGCTACAGCTAGTAGCATTTGGGAACCCTTTTTAACTCCTGGACTCAGCTCCTTACGTCTCTGTGCCATAACATTATGTCTATATATATACTATAATATAATTATATTAATACTAATAATATATGAATATTTCTTGATATATTAATATGTTAATATTAATGATGTGCTATATATAGTAAATACAGTAAATAAATAAATAGGTGTGGCCCTCCATAATATTTTTTGGTTCTCGTGTGGCCCCTTGGAAAAAATAATTGCCCACCCCTGGTTTAGGGCCTTATAGATCAGTGTTTCCCAACCTTTTTTGAGCCGTGGCACACTTTTAACATTAAAAAAATCCGGGGGCACACCACCAACCAAAATGACACGAAAGGACACTCTAACACAGTAAAGAACGGCTGGGGGATGGTGACCTGTGGGGAGTGCCGAAGCCGGGGAGGGGGAGGAGCCATGCCATGCCCCGCCCCTTCCCCCGGCTTCAGTTCTCCCATAACTTCGCCAGCCTTGAGGGTGCAGTGCCAAGCCAGCATTGTGCAGGCTCTACCACCGCTGGCTTGGCACTGCCCCCTCAAGGCTGGCAAAGCTGTGGGAATGCTGAAGCCGGGGAGGGGGTGGAGCCAGGCCGCACCATGCCCTGCCCCCTCCCCCTGGCTTCAGTTCTCCCACAGGTTCGCCAGCTTTGAGAGGGCAGTACCAAGCCAGCATTGTGCTGGCTCTGCCACCGCTGGCTTGGCACTGCCCCCTCAAGGCTGGCAAAGCTGTGGGAATGCTGAAGCCGGGGAGGGGGCGGAGCCAGGCCGCACCATGCCCCCCCTCCCCCCGGCTTCAGTTCTCCCACAGGTTCGCCAGCTTTGAGAGGGCAGTACCAAGCCAGCATTGTGCTGGCTCTGCCACCGCTGGCTTGGCACTGCCCCCTCAAGGCTGGCAAAGCTGTGGGAGTGCTGAAGCCGGGGAAGGGGACGGAGCCAGGCTGCATCATGCCCCCGCTTCCCCCCGGCTTCAGCTCTCCCACAGAGAAGGAGCATGAGCGGTGAACGGGCTTCAGTAGGCAGGGCTCCTCCGCGCGCTTCAACAAGCAAGGGGGAGAGAGTCATGGCGGATTGGAGGCTGGTTGGGGAAACGGCCAAAGGAGGCAGCGCCCCGGTCCCTTCTTTTTCTTCACCGCCACCTGGCCCTTCCTCCTCCTCTCCCAAGCAGCAGGAGTTTGGCAGGAAGAGGGGGGAAGGAAGGGGGGCAGAGAGCTTTTTTCACGGCACACCTGATGATCGCTCACGGCACACTAGTGTGCCACGGCACACTGGTTGAGAAACACTGTTATAGATGATGATCTGAACCTTGATGAATGACAGCCAATGGAGTTCCTTAAACCGGGGGTGGGGGGGTTGACCGCTCCCTGTGATTCACCCCAGTTATTAATCTGGCTGCCGAATGTTGGACCAATTGGAGTTTCCGGGCCGCCTTCAAGGGAAGCCCCACGTAGAGTGCATTGCAATAATCCAATCTAACTAAGGCATGGACCACCGTGGTCGAGTCAGACTTCCCGTTTGATCCCATTTACGTATCTGTGGCGTCGGCAGAACTCTCCTTCAGCACTGCATTTGGAATGACTCTGTATTTCTATCGGCTTCCTTCACTCTCTGGCTGCCACGACCCTACAAAGAAGTGAGAAATACTGTGATTTTAACCTCGGTCACAGCTCTCCACCCTGATTTTGACAGGATTGTGGATTTTCTGCTTGAGAGAGCAAGGTTGCCTCTTGCGTCATGATCGTCAGGCTTTCCCAATGCTGCTTAATTAGTGTTGTTGATTCTTCAGGGGCGTCTCTTGCTATAATAACATCGGTCTCTGTAGAGCCCCAGGGCCTGGATGCGGCTGGAAAGGCTCAGAAATCTCCGACGTGCAAAAAGGGATTTGTTAGTTTGGAATAGGATCACAAGGAACTCAAAACCTGTTAGGGCAAAGCGTGTTTCTTTATTTCGTCTCGTCGTTCTTGAAGAATAAGGGAGACTCAGATCTGGATGTAAAAGGGAGTTAAATACAGTTTGATATTTGGGCCAAAATTCCTTTTAAAGTCTCGTGACAACAAATGTGCAATTTCCCCTACGGAAGCAGTGGGGCATTTTTGCCTCTTGCAGAACAGCAACATTGTTTTTGAGATTGCGAAAATTTATTATTTATTTATTTATTTCCAGTGTTTATAACCCGCTACTTCTCAACCCCCGAGGGGGGACTCAGTGCGGCCTAACAGACGGCAACAATTCGATGCCACACAATACATAGTAGGATTGGATTGGATTGTGCGTACAGTAGGGTTGCCACTTGTCCCGTATTATACGGGATGCCCCGTATTTTTGCTCTGAATTTCGTGTCCCATATTGACAGGACAGGACAGGACAGTTGGCAGCAGGAAGCGAGGCCGGGCCAGCACTGAGCTCCACCGCACCGCCAGCAGGTTCTCCACGGCGCTTGCGCTCGCTCGCCTCAAACTAACTCGCAGGCACGGCAGGCAGCAGAGCAGCCCCAGCAGCGGCGCGCCTGCCCGGCCACAGGTGGTGCTTTGCTGCGCCACCAGGCCAGCATCCACCGTCTTCCTGGCCTGCCCCCTGCCCTATGGTGGGCTCCACTCAGGTCAGCCAATGAAGGCAGGCCACCACGGAGCGTGTGCATGGAGGGGGGACTCAGTGCGGCCTAACAGACGGCAACAATTCGATGCCACACAATACATAGTAGGATTGGATTGGATTGTGCGTACAGTAGGGTTGCCACTTGTCCCGTATTATACGGGATGTCCCGTATTTTTGCTCTGAATTTCGTGTCCCGTATTGACAGGACAGGACAGTTGGCAGCAGGAAGCGAGGCCGGGCCAGCAGTGAGCTCCACCGCACCACCAGCAGCTTCTCCACGGCGCTTGTGCTCGCTCGCCTCAAACTAAGCCGCAGGCACAGCAGGCAGCAGAGCAGCCCCAGCAGAGGCGCGCCTGCCCGGCCGCAGGTGGTGCTTTGCTGCGCCACCAGGCCAGCAACCACCGTCTTCCTGGCCTGCCCCCTGCCCTATGGCGGGCTCCACTCAGGTCAGCCAATGAAGGCAGGCCACCACGGAGCGTGTGCACGGGGGAGAGGCGAGAGCAAGAGAGACACCACAAGGCTGAGCTGAGAGCAGGACGACACCGAGAGAGCAAGAGAGAGAGAGAGACAGGCCCAGAGCTTGTTGTCGACCTTTGCAGCCCGAAAGACAGTTGCATCTGTCAAGTAGGAAATGTAGGTACCACTTTGTGGGGAGGCTAATTTAACTGATTTATGAGGCCATAAAAATCTCCAGGAAGTATGCAAAGAATGAGGAAGTGACAGCTCCCCTGGTGGCCAGAAGCTGGAATGTTAAATAGCCTCTGAGTGTCTGTCTATATGTGTTGTGTGTCTATGGCATTGAATGTTTGCTATGTGTATGTACATTGTGAACGACAGCCAATGGAAGTGACAGCTCCCCTGGTGGCCAGAAGCTGGAATGTTAAATAGCCTCTGAGTGTCTGTCTATATGTGTTGTGTGCCTATGGCATTGAATGTTTGCTATGTGTATGTACATTGTAATCAGCCCTGTGTCCCCTGCGGGGTGAGAAGGGCGGAATATAAATACTGCAAATAAATAAATGTAAAATGTACCCTCTCTCCCCAATATCCATGAGAGAGAATATATTTCACGACTTTGCTCAGATGCATGAGACTGCAGGTAAGAGCAAACCCTCTGAACAATGTGCTCCATCTTGCATGGACTGAACCCCCTTGTGTGTTTCTCCTCCTTCTCCTTCAAGGTCCACTTTGACCAGTTCAAAGATGCCCTCATCCTCATCCTGTCCAGCACATTAACCAACGAGGAGTCCTTCCAGCCACCAGGTAAGATGACGCTTTTCTATTCTGACCGTGGGAATGATGAAAGGGTCTGGGAATGGTGATGATGATACTGTATTTGTTTTCTGCTCTTCTCCCTAAAGTGGATTACAGCATATAAGCCAGTGGTTCCCAACCTGTGGTCTGTGGACCACCAGAAGTCCGCAAGAACAAAAATATGGCGGCCTCACCATTATTACATAGTTGTCTCAAAACCACACCGCAACAAGGGCGACTGGTCTCACAAAACCCTCTTCTAGTGCCGAGGCAACAGAGATACTGGGAGGGGAGAGGCTGACTACCCACGAAAAATTACTACCACCACATCATCTCTAGGTTTTATTTATTTATTTATTTAGGGTATTTCTATAGAGTTCAAAGCTTGGGTGGTTACAGTATCTTCTTAAAGGCACGTATCTTAAGGTTACAATACACTAACTATGGAGATACAACTTAATACTATATAGCTGCACACCCAGAACCAATAGCTCAGCACTCTTTACACCAACTGCTTGTCCTTAAACCCAACTGCTTTCCTAGCAGTTCAAACACAGCTTTTCTTCTACTCTCTCACAGAGTCTTTTTTTTTAAAAAAGGCTGACAGCTGGCTAAAACGGACTCTCTAATTCTCCACACACCCTCTCTCCTTCGTCTTTCGCTGCCAACTGCTAAAGTTTGAATTCGAATATTCTAAGGCTACTTGCAGGCTCTGCCTCCTGTTTCCACGGTAACTGAAACCCCTTGGAGGTTCTGCACACTAATATCTCTGTTAACCCTTTAGGGTTTGCTACGTTTTTACCCCTTTAACATATATACATATATATAAATATCACCCATATATAACACCTGTAATAAAGAAATATGACTTCACCATACATACATAATCATTAAAACAATTACATAATCATTAAAAACCAATAAATATAGCATTAGTTAAAGCCATAAAACAAATCACAATGTCATCTGCCGCAACGCCATTCCAGTCTATGTCCACTAAGGTGCAAATTACGTCTGCTGCCCCTAGGCCGAGTCCCAGAACACGATTTGATTTTTTTTCCTGAAAGCCAGGAGGGATGGAATCAATCTTATCTCGTTTGGAAGTGTGTTCCATAGGCGGGGGGCCACTGCCAAGAAGGTCCAGTCTCTCGTCCCCACCAAACGCATTTGCGAGGTTGGCGGGAGTGAGAGCAGGGCCTCCCCAGATGATCTTAGGCTGCGAGATGGGACATAGAGGCAGATGTGTTCGGACAAGTAAGCCCTATGAGGAGCAGCTTAAAGAGCTGGGCGTGTTTATCCTTCAGAAGAGAAGGCTGAGAAGAGACATGATAGCCATGTATAAAATACTAGCTGTACCCGGCACGTGTTGCTGTGCCCTATTTAGGAGATGCGAGAAAGTCTGAGTATGTAAGGGTTGGAATTGATGTTACTTATGGTCTTGGTGGGGTCATGGCTGTGTCGTTGTGGGTTGTTCTGGTGGGTGGGATGTTGAAGTCCTGGAGAGTTGTCGGTGTGTGGTGTTGCTGGCGTTCTGCAGAACTTGTGGATATACAATGTTTTTTGTCTTTCCATCTGCTTTGTTGATGTAGAGGTTGATGCTTGTGTGGGTGGGGTATTTTGGGTGTTTGTGTGTGTTTGTAGAGAAACAGTGCAGTGTTGTGTTGTGGTTGGAGTATAGGAGGAGTTGGTTTTTGTTTGTGGTGGTAGTAGGTGTTGTGTGTGCGGGGTCCCGTAAGGTTGGGGGGATGGGTTGTGATAGGAAGTTGTGTTGTGTTGTGTGGGTTGGAATTGCTGGAGTATTGTGCCTGGGACGTCTGTGTATTTGTAGGTGTGTGTGGTGGTGAGTAATGAGTGCAGTCCTGGGTTTCCTAGAGCTTGGCCTTGACAGTTTAAGCCACAAACACCAACGGACTAAACTCAAATCACTCAGCATTCTATCTAGCCTTGGCTGGCTCTGCCCACCGTTGCTATGGTTACTCAACCTCCCTGCATTTTGTGTGGGCCGATGTTGGCCAATGGGTTTCGCTGGCGGCCGCAGAGGATGCTGGGAAATGTAGGTTTTTTTATCGTTGTTTTGGGGGCCTTCTAGGTTTTGGGAAAGTTTCTTTGCTAAAAACCTTCCTTGCCTGAGGCCTATTTTTGTTGCCAACAATGGTGTCTCTGCCTTGGAAGGTTTCTCTGTCTGTCTGTCGGGAAAGAACTTGACTTTGGGTGGGAGCGGAATAAAATTGCCTTGTTGACTATTTCCAGCCTCTTGGGAGTATGTGGCAAAAACTGCCAGGTTTCTGAAACCGAGGGTAATGTTTTGAAAGGTATGGAGTAGCGGGATACTTGGGTGAGCAATTGCTTACATAAAGAGCGACCTGGGTTCATTAAGCCTGACAAGTTGGTCGTGACGAATGGCATGCGCGTGGAGTTCATACCCCTCTGTGCCAAGTCTCCAGGGCTATAGGGACAGGTCTAGGCCTGCAAGGAAAACATTGGCAAGGCGACTCATACAAAGAAAAGGCTTCACCTGATAAATAAAGGTGACTTTAGAGACCAGAACCAATGGTGAGGTGTGTACGTACATGTGTGTCAAATCAGATTTGAGATCCATAGCATTGATTTCAAGCTTTTGTATCTGTGTGCTGTAGATCAGTTTTATATCTCTCTCGGCATTACTTTGCGACCGAAGATTTTTAGGAAGGACTCATCCCACGCTTTTTACAAGCGCGTTGATGACTAAAAGGGCCAATCTGAGATAGGCAAGTCCGGTTGCAGAAAGCACTGCAGAAAGTCTACTTGGGTGATGTTGTTTCCAAGTTGCGGTTCTTTCTGCGTTGTCGTTTCTCTTCGAGACCCATTCGGCATGTCTTCTCGGAAGAGGCCGCAGCATTGTGGATAGTGCGTCTCCATGCCTCCCGATGTGAGGCCAGGGTGGACCATTGTTGCTGATCAATCTGGCCGAGCCTGAGGTGTTGTTTCAGGGAGTCCTTATATCTCTTTTTGGGGGCGCCTCTCTTGCACTGACCCGTGGCAAGTTCACCGTAGAGTAGTATCTTTGGGAGGCGGTGATCCTCCATCCTACAGACGTGCCCTGCCAGCGCAGCTGTGTTCTCAATAGCATGGCCTCTATGCTGGTGATCCTTGCTTGCTTAAGGACAGCAACATTCGTCACATAGTCGGTCCAGTATATATTTAGGATTGTGCGAAGACAGCGCTGAGGAAAGCGTTCGAGGAGTCATAGGTGTTGGCGATAGGTGACCCATGTTTCAGACCCATAGAGAAGAATAGACAGTATGATAGCTGATTTTGGTGCTTTGCCTCAGGTGCTTGTTGCTCCAGACTCTTCTGTGAAGCCTTCCGAATGCACTCTATGCCTTTGCTAATCTGTGATCGATCTCTTTATCAATCTTGGCGTCTGAAGAGATTATGCTTCCCAGGGAGGTGAACTGCTGGATGGACTTAAGCACAGATTTGCCTATGCTGACTTGGGGATGGTGGTGTTCTTCCTGTGGTGCGGGCTGGTAGAGGACTTCCGTTTTCTTCAGGCTGACTTCCAGCCCAAACAGCTCTGCAGCTGCTACAAAGCAGGATGTGAGGCGCTGCAGGGCTGCTTCTGAATGGGCGACAAGGGCAGCATCATCAGCAAAAAGCAGCTCACGGACTAGATAGTTTAGAGTCTTAGTGCGAGCCCTCAGACGGCTTAAGTTGAACAAGCTACCATCAGTACGATAGCGTATATATATGCCGTCGTCTTCTTCGAGATCTGCCGCAGCCCTTTGAAGCATCATGCTGAAGAAGATTGTAAATAGGGTTGGTGCAAGAATGCAACCTTGTTTCACTCCGTTAGTTATGAGAAAGGGCTCCGAGAGAGCATCGCCGTATCTGACTTGACCGCGCTGGCCCTCATGTAGCAGGATAATCATTTTTTGGAATTTGGGGGGACATCCTAGATGTTCCAGGATCTGCCACAGACCTTTTCTGCTCACAGAAAAGGCTTCTGTGAAAGAAAAGACTTCACCTGATAAATAAAGGTAACTTTGGAGACCAGAACCAATGGTGGGGTGTGTGCGTGTGTGTCAAATCAGATTTGAGATCCATAGCATTGATTTCAAACTTTTGCATCTGTGTGCTGTAGATCAATTTTATTACCCCAGAAAATTGGGAGAGAGAAGGACTTTGCCTCTCTCCAGTGGGCACTTCCAACTACTTCACCAAACTACAAATCCCAAAGCGGATGGAGCCACGGCTGTTAGATTGGTGTTGAACGGCCGTAACTGTGTTATGATATAAATTCTTGATGGGTCTTGTGATTCTAGGAGGGACCCACACTTAGGATTTCTGCTATCCGCATATCGGAGGTAAAAATTCTTGTGCACCACTCAAAAGGGATTATAATGCCCTGGCTTTTGAAAAGTAATCTAATTCTCTTCCGGTACATTGGGAGGATTTGGGCATATTTTAATGGGCTGACTCGGGCAAGCCGCGGCTAATTTCCGTTGGCTTTGGCTGCCTTGAGCACCTGTGGCATTATTGTGCCAGGCGGAGAGGGTTTGGGTGACGGGACCAGAGCCTTAAGGGGCAATCCTTGGAGAGATCAGCCATACGAGAAGGAGGAGGCAAAGCTGGAATGTGTCCAGAGGAAGAGGGCGACTAAAATGACCCAGGGTCTGGAGAACAATTTATTTATTTATTTATTTCTGGTATTTGTACCCTGTCACTTCTCCACCCCGGAAGGGGGACTCAGGACGGCTTACATACATAACGGTGCAAGGCCGCCACACCAGAAATATAACAATATAATCACAGTGACATACTGTAAGGGCTCTCTATATTACACTTTCAACTGTGGCTGGGTTGTTTTCTTATTCCACTCTTACCACCTTTTTATATAAAGACTTCTTTTAATTCCTCTTGCTGCCACCATATAATGTAATAAGTATTCAGACAGGTCAGCTTTCCCACTGACCTTTCGATTACTGTGTCAGGGCAGGGCATTCCTCTAACCCCGAACTCCCACTGACACTATTTGTTAACTTTCGCTGCCACCATTCACTATACTTGGCTACCCTCTAGGAAGAAGTTGTTTTTGAGGCTTGTGTGTGAAGGAACTACACGGGGAGATATCTTGGTTAAAGAACTGTAAAGTTTATTCAAACAATGTCCTAAGCGTGGAGGTTTCAGAGTTCAAAGCTTAGGTGGTTACAGTATCTTCTTAGAGGCGCATATCTTAAGGTTACAATACACCAGGGCTTTCTCAACCAGAGTGTCCTGCTGTGCCGTAGAAGGCCCTCAGCCCCCTTCCCCCCCTCCCCCTAACACCTTTGCTTGGGGGAGAATAAAAATAAAAAAATAAATTAAATAATAATATTTTAAAAATTACCCACTTCCGCCTTCCTTCGAGCATTTCCCCAGCCAGCCTCCAATCCGCCATGACTCCCACCATGACTCTCTCAACGTGAGATCACGCCTGCGTTGAGAGTGAAATCCACTGAAGGCCGTCCACTGTCTCATGATCCTCCGCTGCCGAAATCTTGGCTGGGGGAGAGGTGGGCCCACGCGACCGATTTGGACCTGAAGCTGGGGGAGGCCTGGGGCATGGCGTCGCCTCTGCTCGTGGTCCGCTACTCCTTGATCCTGCGCATTTGGGAAGGTAGGCTAACCTTTATGTTATTATTATGTAATTGTGTATGGATGCCAGCGCTGGCTGTATTCCCACCCTGCATTTCCCTTAGTAAAAGATTATATTTGATTGTATGGATGCCTCTTATGAATTGTAAGTAAATCCCAGCAGGGGGGGTGGGGGCGGAGCCAGGGGCGGTTCTTTACTGTGTTAGCCCCAGGTCATCAGTGACCGGAATTCAATGCCCCTGGGCCGGTAGAAAAAAGGACAGCCCTGCAATACACTAACTATGGAGATACAACTTGATACTATATAGCTGCACTCCCAGAACCAATAGCTCAGCAGTCTTTACACTAACTGCTTGTCCTTAAACCCAACTGCTTTCCTAGCTGTTCAAACACAGCTTTTCTTCTACTCACAGAGTAGAGTCAGAGTCTCTTTTATCTTGTTATTATAATTATAATTTATTGCGGCATCGAATCGTTGCCATTGTTAACCGCTCTGAGTCCCCCTGCGGGGGTGAGAAGAGTGGGGTAAAAATGATGTAAATAAAATAAAATAAATATTCAGGCAGTGCTTCTTGTAGGTCAGAGCACGGTCCAGGGTAGCTCCCAGGTATTTGGGTGTGCATCTCAAAGTGAATCCAACCCATCCGGGGCATGTTGGGAGTTGGCCAAACATGTTGGAAGTCCTGCCGCAATGAGTAAACCCATTAAAGCTAGACACTACATTTCCTGGCTTCGACTTTTTGGCTCTTTTGTTTGATTTCCTCCCTCTCTCCCCCTTAAAACATTTGGTTTAGATTTACAGTGCAATCCAAACATAATGATAGGTTGATTCCCACATTGGCAGAAATGCTCTTTGGAGGCAAAGATGGCCGCCTGTCTCAAGATGATCAGAAAGATTTGCTAATAGAGTATTGCAGGGCTGTCCAACTGGCGGCCCTGGGGCCGGATCCGGCCCCGTAGCCTGTTGGACATGGCCCCACCTATGCCCTCAGCCGCCATTTTTAAATTTTTTTTAAAAAATCGATTTTAAAAAAATGGCGGCCGGGGGGGAGGGGGAGGCGGGGCAGGGAGAAGGAAGAGAGCTAGCTCCTCCTTTTCGGCGCCCCCCCTCCCTACCTAGGAAGGGAGGGGGGGTGCCGAAAAAGGGCAGAAGGCGGCGCCAACGGCAGTGCGTCACAGGCCTGGCATGACGCGCTGCCCCTTGGCACCGCCTACTCCTCCTTTTCGGCGCCCCCTCCTTCCTAGGCCGGGAGCCGCCGAAAGGAGGAGTAGGCGGCGCCAAGAGCAGCGCGTCACAGGCCTGGCGTGACGCGCTGCCCCTTGGCACCGCCTACTCCTCCTTTCGCGCCTCCCCTTCTAGGGCCGGGGAGCCGAAAAGGGCAGAAGGCGGCGCCAAAAGCAGCGTCACAGGCCTGGCGTGACGCGCTGCTCTTGGCGCTGCCTACTCCTCCTTTCGGCGGCTCCCGGCCTAGGAAGGAGGGGGCCCGAAAAGGAGGAGTAGGCGGTGCCAAGAGCAGCGCGTCACACCAGGCCTGGGACGCTGCTGCTCTTGGCGCCGCCTACTCCTCCTTTTCGGCGGCTTTAGGAGGGGCGGGGCCTGGGCTGGGGCGGCGCCTGGGGGTAGGGCCGAGTGGCCCAAGGTCATCAGTGACCTCTTATCCGGCCCTGGACCCACCAGAAGTTGGACAGCACTGGAGTATTGTATATACTTGAGTATATACTTGAGTATAAGCCTAGTTTTTTCAGCCCTTTTTAGGCTGAAATAGCCTCCCTCGGCTTATACTCAAGTCAAGGTTATTTATTATTTTACTCTGTTGTTGTTATTATTATATTACTATTATTACATTTATCATTGTATTCTTTTTATTATTATTATCACAATGATTTATTGCTTTATTATTCCTCTTATTACATTTACTATTCTACTCTATTATTATTATTATTATTATTACATTTCCATTCTTTTACTCTCTTTATTATTATTGGAAGGTAACGTAAGCACATTTACATTGAAGAAGGTTAGAATAATGGTTTAATCAGAGTTGGGCCGTCTTATCTTAAATTACAGTTTTATGTAAATTCAAAAACATTTAACCTATTGATGCCTCGATTAATGTAATTTTATGGATATCTACGTATTTTTATTTTGAATTTTACCAGTAGCTGCTGCATTTCCCACCCTAGATGCATACTCAAGTCAATATGTTTTCCCAGTTTTTTGTGGTAAAATTAGGTGCCTCGGCTTATATTCGGGTCGGCTTATACTCGAGTATATACGGTAATCTGTCAACAGGAATGCTCTCTTGCAGTTAGGTTTCTGGGCATCTTTATTTTGTTTTGGTTTTTTGTCTGGTTAGGTTTTGGGGGGCATTTTTTCGCGGTCTGTGCTGTAAGGGAAGAGTCCCAGGGATGGAAATCCATCCCTTGGGATGTGTTGCATTTTCCCACTGCTATCCATAGGGAATTATTTGGTGGGACATCTAGTGAAGCCACTGGAAGCCTTGCAACAATCACTTGAAGGATCCCCTCGTGAAGTCTTAAGTCAGGGGTCGGGAACCTTTTTGACTCAGAGAGCCATGAAAGCAAAATATTTGGAAATTTATTTCAGTAAGAGCCATATAATATATTTTAAGACTGAATGCAACTAAATGTGAGTCTATACGTACATACTGTGAGGAAAGGATTCCCCGGCAGAATGACAGGACACTTCAGACCTGGCTCTGCAAAAGGCACGCTCAGGACTCTGGGAAGGAAGAGAAGACAGAAGGAAGAGGGAAAGAAAGAAAGACAGAGGAAATAAAGAAGGGAAGGGCATAGGAAGAAAGACAAGAAGAACGAACTATGGAAAAGGAAGAAAAAAAGCAGGAGAGAGACAAGGAGGGGAAAAGAAAGAAGGAAATGGAAAGGGAGGCAAGGAAAGGGTGGGGAAAAGAAAGGAAAGGGAGCGAGGAAAAAGTAAAGTAATGAAGGAAAAGAAGAAAAGAAATAAGGGGAGAGAGGGAAGTGAAAAGAAAGACAAGAGAAGGAAAGGAAGACTTGGGGGGAAAGAATAGAAGAGGGAGGGAGGAAAAGGGAAGGAGGGAGAATGGAGGAAAGAAGGAAGGGGAGAGAGGGAGGGAAAAGGAAGGAGAGAAGGAAAGGGTGAAGGGAGGAAGGAAGGAAGGAAGGAAGGAAGGAAGGAAGGAAGAGGGAGAATGGAGGAAAGAAGGAAGGGGAGAGAGGGGGAGGGAAAAGGAAGGAGAGAAGGAAAGGGTGAAGGGGAGGAAGGAAGGAAGGAAGGAAGAGGGAGAATGGAGGAAAGAAGGAAGGGGAGAGAGGGAGGGAAAAGGAAGGAGAGAAGGAAAGGGTGAAGGGGAGGAAGGAAGGAAGAGGGAGAATGGAGGAAAGAAGGAAGGGGAGAGAGGGAGGGAAAAGGAAGGAGAGAAGGAAAGGGTGAAGGGGAGGAAGGAAGGAAGGAAGAGGAGGAATGGAGGAAAGAAGGAAGGGGAGAGAAAAAAGGAAGGAGAGAAGGAAAGGGTGAAGGGAGGAAGGAAGGAAGGAAGGAAGAGGGAGAATGGAGGAAAGAAGGAAGGGGAGAGGGAGAGGAAGGAAGGAAGGAAGGAAAGGGAGAAAGGAGGAAGGAAGGAAGGGAGAATGGAGGAAAGAAGGAAGGGGAGAGAGGGGGGAAAAGGAAGGAGAGAAGGAAAGGGTGAAGGGGAGGAAGGAAGGAAGGAAGGAAGGAAGAGGGAGAATGGCGGAAAGAAGGAAGGGGAGAGAGGGAGGGAAAAGGAAGGAGAGAAGGAAAGGTGAAGGGGAGGAAGGAAGGAAGGAAGAGGGAGAATGGAGGAAAGAAGGAAGGGGAGAAGGAAAGGATGAAGGGGAGAAAGGAAGGAAGGAATAGGAAGGAAGGAAGGAAGGAAGGAAGGAAGAGAATGGAGGAAAGAAGGAAGGGGAGAGGGGGAGGGAAAAGGAAGGAGAGAAGGAAAGGGTGAAGGGGAGGAAGGAAGAGGGAGAATGGAGGAAAGAAGGAAGGGGAGAAGGAAAGGATGAAGGGGAGAAAGGAAGGAAGGAATAGGAAGGAAGGAAGGAAGGAAGAGAATGGAGGAAAGAAGGAAGGGGAGAGAGGGAGGGAAAAGGAAGGAGAGAAGGAAAGGGTGAAGGGGAGAAAGGAAGGAAGGAAGGAAGGAAGGAAGGAAGGAAGGAAGGAAGGAAGGAAGGAAGGAAGGAAGGAAGAGGGAGAATGGAGGAAAGAAGGAAGGAGAGAAGGAGAAGGAAAGGGTGAAGGGGAGGAAGGAAGGAAGTAAGGAAGGAAGGAAGGAAGGAAGGAAGGGAATGGAGGAAAGAAGGAAGGGGAGAGAGGGAGGGAAAAGGAAGGAGAGAAGGAGAGGGTGAAGGGGGATGAGGAAGAGGCGGCGGTGGTGGTGCGGAAGCGGCAGTCCCAGTGCATTTGCGTCACTCCTCCCCGCTGCATGCTGGGAAACCGAGGCCTGGGCTGCTCTGGAGAGCCAGATAAAATCATGAAAAGAGCCACGTCTGGCTCCCGAGCCATAGCTTCCTGACCCCTGTCTTAAGTCAACATGCCTGGGTTTGATCTTGTTGCCATTCAGGCCTTTCTTTCTACCTGTAAAGCAAGTTGTGATTTGCCTTGATGCTCCTAAACTCCTTGCCAACGAAGGCACAACATCAGCTCATAATGAGAACTGTGATAGATAGACAGATAGATTATATAATGCTTTCAAAAGATTATGTAGTCATTTCAAAAGCCCACAGTAGTAGAATTATATTGCATACTAGCTGTACCCGGCACGCGTTGCTGTGCCCTATTTAGGAGATGCGAGATGTAAGGGTTGGAAATGATGTTACTTACGGTCTTGGTGGGGTCATGTAGGCATGAATTGCGCACTTTCTATGTGTGCTCCAAATGATGTCATCTGGAAGCATGAGTTGTATTGTCTTATATAGCGGAGGAAGTGTTTTGATTCTGGAGTGTCTCCACTCAGCAAAGTCTGTAGTGGTTGTGGCGGAGTGGCAAGTGGTGGTAGAGAGACTTTACCGGCTAGGCAGCGCATTCCTGGTGTTTCTGCTGGGTATTTCAGGGCTTTGCAGTGTGTGCAGATGTGCGTTAGGGTGCCAATGTCGGCCTCTGGCACCATGCTGTAGTCTTCTGAAGGCTAGGCGGTGGAATTGGTTGTGGTGTTTTTGAAGTTTGTTTTCTGTGTTGCGACATCGTGTTTCTGCGCTCCTTGCGCGCTGCTGTTGTGTTGCATTTCTGCGTCTTTGTTGTTCCTGGCTGCGCGCTTCTTCTTGTCGTGCAGTTCTTTGCATTTGGTTCTCAGCTGTGCGTCGTGCAGTGACCTGTTGTTCGTGTCTCTGCTGCGCAGTTTGTTTCTGTTCTTGCGTTTGTTCTGCACTTTTTGTTTGATGTATGTAGCGTTGTGAGTGTGTCGTCCGATGCTGTTATTTTTAGAAGGCATGGCTTGTCTTTTGTGTCAGTTTATGTCTGTGTGGAAGGAAGGAATGGTTTTAGTTTGTGGTGTTTGTAGGTGTTGTGTGTTTGTAGGTGTTGTGTGTACGGGGTCCCGTAAGGTTGGTGGGATGGGTTGTGATTGGAAGTTGTGTTGTGTGGGTAGGAATTTGCTGGAGAATTGCTCCCTCAGAGTTTGGTTTTGGCAGTTTAACCCTCAAACTCCAACTGAAATCTCTCAGCATTCTATCCTAGCCTTGGATGGCTCTTGCCAGCGTTGCTATGGTTACAGCAGTTATGCAAATCCGCCCTTATTGGCAGCCAATCATGTTGTTCAGAATGTAGAGGCTGGGTGAGTGTTTGGCTGCCCCGGAGGATGCTGGTAAATGTAGTTTTATTTTTATTCGTTGTTTTGGGGCCATTTTAGGTTTTGGGGGGGGGGAGTTTCTTTGCTACAAACGTACCTTGCTTGAGGCCTATTTCTGTTGGCAAGTATTGTTTTTCTGCGTTGTATGGTTTCTTTGTTTGAGGTATACATCACATGACGTGAACCCATTTATATAATAAGATTACAGCAGAGCCTTCTGTGGTGCCGATGCCTTGGATTTTGAGGGGAGCTGACGTATCAAATAAACTCCACCGATTTTGCAACCATTCTCTTAATATCATCCGAGAGAGCTTGTCCTTTTAATGCTCAAATTAGGAAAGGTCCGCCCTTGCCTGCAAGAGCAGCTCATTTGCAGGCAGAGGTTCACGCAAGGTTCAGTGCATTTCTGAACGCCTGGTGCCTTGCGGAAGAGGGAGCCAACTTGTTTTCTGCCACTCCACAAAACAGAACACGAAGCAGTGGGTTCAAGGAGGAGAGACTCCAACTGAACCTTCTGATAGTGAGAGCTGCTCAGCAGTGAAAAAGGCTGGCTTGGAAAGTGGTAGGCTCCTGCTTTGGGTGCTGTAATGCAGTGTTTACCGACCTTTTTAAAGCCGCGGCACATTTTTTACATTTACAAAATCCTGAAGTACACCGCCAACCACAATGACACAAAATGACACTCTAACTTACTATATTCTACTATACCATTATACTGTAATATTATTAGTACTATTACAAGTAATATGAAATATATAATTTCAATATTGTATTATTTTTAAGTGTTATCTTGTATTACATTATCTATATATATAAAGGAAGAGTCGTCATCGAACGACCGTCCTAGGCAGAGAAACCTTACAAGGCAGAGACACCAAATTTGGCAACAAAAATAGGCCTCAGGCAAGGAAGGTTTTTAGCAAAGAAACTTTCCCCCCCAAAACCTAGAAGGCCCCCAAAACAACAATTAAAAAAACTACATTTCCCAACATCCTCTGCGGCCACCAGCGAAACACATTGGCCAACATCAGTTACCATAGTAACGGTGGCCAAAGCCAGCCAAGGCTAGATTAGAATGCTGAGTGATTTCAGTTTAGACAGTTGGTGTTTGAGGGTTAAACTGTCAAGGCCAAGATCTAGGATAGAGACAAATAGGCCACCAGGGACACAGGCACCACTGACAAACACATACCCCCAGAATAACACAAAAGTAATACCTACGCACAACACAATGCGCACATAACACAACCTTGCGTCTACTGCTCAACCCATTTGTATGCCAGTCCTTCCTTCCACACAGGCATAAGCTGACCCAGAAGACAAGCCATGCCTCCTTAAAAGAACAGCATCGGACAACACACTCGCAACGCTTCTTACATCACAAAAAAGGGCAGAACAAACGCCAGAACAGAAAGACACTGCACTACACTAGCTTTTGCCATCACCATAAACAAGGCTCAAGGACAAACACTACAAGTCTGTGGCATAGACCTTGACACAGAATGCTTCTCCCACGGACAACTCTACGTAGCGTGCTCCAGAGTTGGGAAACCACAGAACCTCTACATCAACACAGCAGACGGAAAGACAAAAAACATTGAATATCCACAAGCTCTGCAGAACGCCAGCAACACCACACACCGACAACTCCACAGCACTTCAACATCCCACCCACCAGAACAACCCACAACGACACAGCCATGACCCCACCAAGGCCATAAGTAACATCAATTCCAACCCTTACATACTCAGACTTTCTCGCATCTCCTAAATAGGGCACAGCAACGCGTGCCGGGTACAGCTAGTAATAATATAAATATTATAGGTACATACAGTATATTATCAGTAAAGCACAGGAGTTAATCCTGAGTGTTATCATTACTCTCATAGTCAATAACGGTATTCACCATGACTATGACAAATACTGATAATATAACAATATAATAGCATATACTAAGGGAAAATAATAATATTATGTTAATACATAGGTCATAATAATATAATAATATAGCCTATGAGGCTCCTGTCACGTCACAGTCTCTGAGGCCCGGTAGGCCGCTCGCGTACCTGCCCGGAGGCGGGCCCCGTTGTTCCCCGCGTCGTGGCAGCAGTGGGCGAAGAGGCAGTAGAGCCGCGGGTAGGAGAGGAAGCCCGTGAAGGCGGAGGCGCCGGCCAGGGCCAGGTTCAGGCTTAAGGGCTCCACTGACCCAGCCGGCCGGACCAGCGCCAGGCCCGCCGCCAAGCCCAGCACCTCCAGGTACACCCGCCGCCACATCACCTCAGATGAGGCACTTCCGCTCCACTGCCGTCCCCTCAGGGAAGGCGCTTCCGGTCCCGCCGCTTCCGCCGCCGCCATCTTGGGGCCGGGCGGGTGTTCAAGACCACCATGATGGGATTGGCCCATGGGGAGTAAAGGGACGTGGCTTATTCAAGACTCAAAAGGTTCCAATTTCCCACGGCACACCTGATGATCACTCACGGCACACAGTTGGGTCAACGTTGGAATTTCATGACGGCCTTGCTTTCAAGTGTTCTTAATTTCACGTACCAAGTTTTGCCAAGCTCCTGATTTGTGTGTTGGGTTTTTCATGCTGCCTTGTTTCATAGATTCTGGGGCCTGTTTCATGGATCTTGTTTTACCTTGAAGCTCATGGACTAACCCTTGTTTTGGAACCGGGAATGTGGCGCAGCTGGCTGGGTCTCAGCTGCATAAGATCTCTACTGACCAGAAGGTCATGAGTTCAAGGCCTGCTCAGGTCGAGGTGGGCTCTCGACTTATTGTGTAGCCTGTTGTCGACCTTTGCAATCTGAAAGACAGTTGCACCTGTCCAGTAGGAAATTAAGGTACCACTTTGTGGGGAGGCTAAATTTAACTGATTTACGAGTCCATAAAAAGATCGCCAGGAAACACGCTGAGGAATGAAGGAGTGCGACAGCTCCCCCTGGTGGCCAGATGTTAAATTGCCTCTGTCTTTTGTGTTTGTGTGTCTAAATGTAATGTGTACAATGTAATGTTAAATAGCCTCTGAGTGTCTGTCTATATATGTTGTGTGTCTGTGGCAGTGATTTTCAACCTTTTTTTGAGCCGCGGCACATTTTTTTACATTTAGAAAATCCTGGGGCACACCACCAACCAAAATGACACTCTTAACACAGTAATACATATAGTTAATATATTTTAAAATGTATTTATACACTCACTTAGTGTGAAACCTGGGGCTTTGATCCTAAATTGCCACTGTCACTTGACGCGCAGCTGCAGCACTAACTCTAACTTTGTTTACTTAGCCGCGTCTGAGCGAATCCAAGATGGCGCGACCATAGCACTCTCACGTCACTTCTTAGGTGACACAAGAGTGCTATGGTTCCATTTCTTAAAGGGACAGATGCGCCTTATAGTTTATATATGAATGAAGTTTGAAAATAATTTCCCACGGCACACCTGATGATCTCTCACGGCACACTAGTGTTCCGCGGCACACTGGTTGAAAATCACTGGTCTATGGCAGTGTTTCCCAACCAGTGTGCCATGGCACACTAGTGTGCCGTGAGTGATCATCAGGTGTGCCGCGAGAAAAGCTCTCTGCCCCCCTTCCTTCCCCCCTCCTCCAACCGAACTCCTGCTGTTTGGGAGAGGAGGAGGAAGGACCAGGTGGCGACGAAGAAAAAGAAGGGACCGGGGCGCTGCCTCCTTCGGCCGTTTCCCCAACCAGCCTCCAATCCGCCATGACTCTCGCCATGACTCTCACCGCTTGCTTGTTGAAGCCGCGCGGAGGAGCCCTGCCTACTGAAGCCCGTCCACCGCTCATGCTCCTCCTCTGTGGGAGAGCTGAAGCCAGGGGGGAGGGGGGCATGATGCAGCCTGGCTCCGCCACTTCCCCTCGGCTTCAGCACTCCCACAGCTTTGCCAGCCTTGAGGGGGCAGTGCCAAGCCAGCGGTGGCAGAGCCAGCTCAATGCTGGCGTGGTACTGCCCTCTCAAAGCTGGCAAACCTGTGGGAGAACTGAAGCCGGGGGTAGGGGGCAGGGCATGGTGCGGCCTGGTTCGGCCCCCACCCCGGCTTCAGCACTCCCACAGCTTCGCCAGCCTTGAGGGGGCAGTGCCAAGCCAGCGGTGGCAGAGCCAGCACAATGCTGGCTTGGCACTGCCCCCTTAAGGCTGGCGAAGCTGTGGGAGAACTGAAGCCGGGAGAAGGGGCAGGGCATGGCATGGCCTGGCTCCTCCCCCTTCCCGGCTTCAGCAGTCCTCACAGGTCACCATCCCCCAGCCGTTCTTTACTGTGTTAAAGTGTCATTTTGTGTCAGTTTGGTTGGTGGTGTGCCCCCGGATTTTTTTAATGTTAAAAGTGTGCCACGGTTCAAAAAAGGTTGGGAAACACTGGTCTATGGCATTGAATGTTTGCCAAGTATATGTACATTGCAATCTGCCCTGAGTCCCCTGCGGGGTGAGAAGGGCGGAATAGAAATGAAGTAAATAAATAAATAAACGGTACTGTTTTTGCTCATTTTACTGCTTTGCCTACATTTCTTCTTCAATCGACTGCTTGTTGATTTTACCAAGCTGGTGTGGCGTTTAAGGTCAGAGGTGATCCTGCTCTGGAGTACAACAACGGGGCGGATTCCCTTTTTGTATTCCACCGCCATGGTACATTTCCTTCTTTGATGAATTTTTACGGAAAGATAACGGCACGCGGAGGCTATCTCTGAGCTGCAAGGTGTGTGTAAATATTTCACAACCAGGCTTCTTCCTGGCTTGGAGATCAATAGAATAGCTTTCTACCATCGGTGTCTCCTTCCTTCCTTCCTTCCTTCCTTCCTTCCTTCCTTCCTTCCTTCCTTCCTTCCTTCCCCCCTTCCTTCCTTCCTTCCCTCCCCCAGTTTGCCTGCGTGTCTATATGGAATGCCAATGTGGGGGGAAGGCTGTCCTTGTGGGAAAGACTTGCCTCTGATGCCGATAGATAACAAAGCATCGCCCGGAGGCATGGCGGGTTCCAAGGGTGAGCAGTCAGTCTGGTGGGGAGAAGCAGGGAAGGCTCGCCGCTTCCTCCCCGCTGAAGTCTGGTTGCACGGATTGAATGGAGGCCTTCATTAATGCCTTTCTCTCGGTCTCCGGCTCTTGGATGCTGCAGTAGCCTAAAGGCCAGTGACATTTAGAGCTCTCCTGCCCTTTGAATGACCCGTTCGCAGATACTCCTTGGCTTGAGCCACAAGATCTGTATGTAGCAAAGTATACGGCTTAGGTCCAGACAAACTAAAAGTCTGTGTGATGCAACAGCTAAAAAGAAGCCACTGCAATCCTGGGCTAAATCAAAAGAAGCATGATACCTAGAGATCAAGGAAAGTCCTGGTCCTGCTTTGATCAGATCTTCTCACCTGGAAGAATCTTCTTACCTGGAATAATAACCCGATGTCCAGTTCTGGGGAAAAGCAATTCAAGGAGGGGAAGGACAAGTAAAATGTGTCCAGAGAAGGGCAAGCAAAACGATCAAAGATCTGGAAACCATGAATCCCTCTGAGGAGTAGCTGAGGGATCTGGATATCTTTGACCGGCCGGACTCCGTACCCTCTTGTTTCCAACAGTGCCTTGAAGCCGTTACTGGTTGGCTGCGTGCCAGTAGGTTGAGGGTGAATCCAGCAAAGATGGAGATACTGTGGCTGGGCCGCCCGGTGGGTGGGGAGGCCCGACTGCCTAGCTTGGATGGCGAGGCATTATGCCCGACATCCTCAGTAAAGAGCCTTGGGGTCATTTTTGACCCATTGCTGTCGATGGAAGCCCAGGTCTCCAGCGTCAGCAAAACCGCCTTTTTCCATCTGCGGCAAGCTAGGCATCTGCCCCCCTACCTATCCAGAGACGACCTGGCCGCGGTGCTCCAAGCCACGGTCATCTCGAGACTGCACTACTGTAACGCCCTTTACATCGGCCTGCCCTTGCCAGTGATCCGGAAACTTAAGCTCGTCTAGAATGCCACTGCATGGCTGTCACATAACACCCATCCTCCAGCAGCTTCATTGGCTTCCAGTTGAGCACCGGATCGCCTTCAAGGTGATGGTGTTAACTTTCAAGGCCTTGCATGGTCTGGGGCTGCTGTATCTGATGAAATTGTATTTTAATGTGTCTTAATGTATCTTAATTGTTGTGGGGTTTTGGGGTTTTATGCTGTTATGATGTGGGCATCGAATTGTGCCGTACTGTAAGCCGCTCTGAGTCCCCCCTCGGGGGTTGAGAAGAGCGGGGTAAAATCCTGAAATAAATAAATAAATAAATATCTGAGGGATCGTCCTTTCCCCTACCAACCCCAGAGGTCACTTCGTTCCGAACAAATGGACCTCCTTGAAGTGCCTAGCTCCTTGAAGTGCCTAGCTTAAATGGGTGGCCTCCTTCCTCCGGGACCGGGGACAACGTGTGGAGGGGGGCGGGGGGTCTCCGGGAGACTCCCGCTTGATTGCGGGGGGTCTCCGGGAGACTCCCGCTTGATTGCGGGGTCCCCCAGGGGGCCATCCTCTCCCCCTTATTATTCAACGTCTATATGCGCCCCCTGGCCCAGCTGGCTCGCGACTTTGGTCTGGAGTGTTATCAGTACGCTGACGACACCCAGCTTCTGCTGAGAATGGACGGCAAGCCGGACACCGTACCCGATTGTTTCCATCTATGCCTGGAGGCCGTGACTGGTTGGCTGCATGCCAGCCGGCTGAAGGTGAATCCGTCGAAGACGGAGATCTTGTGGCCCGGTCGGCCTGGACTGGATGAGTGCCGGTTGCCTACCCTGGATGGCGAGCGCCTTAGCCCGTCACCTGTTGTTAAGAGCCTGGGTGTTCAACTGGACCTCCTGCTGACCATGGAGACTCAGGTCTCCGCGGCCAGCAGGGCGTCATTTTTTCACCTGCGACAGGCTAGGCGACTGGCACCCTACCTTTCCAGGGACGACCTGGCCACGGTGATCCAGGCGACGGTCATCTCGAGACTTGACTACTGTAACGCCCTCTATGTTGGCCTTCCCTTGTCGACAATCCGGAAACTCAAGCTTGTGCAAAATGCCGCGGCTCACTTGCTGACGGGAGCGTCAGTAAGGGAGCATATTACGCCCACCCTCCTGCAATTGCACTGGCTCCCCATTGAGTACCGAATTGCCTTCAAGGTGTTGGTTTTAACCTTTAAGGCCTTACACGGCCTAGGGCCTGCGTATCTGAGGGACCGCCTTGCCCCGTACATCTCCCCAAGATCACTACGCTCAGAGGACTCGAATCTGCTCCTGATTCCATCGGTCCGCTCTTGTCGCCTCTCTTCAACTAGGCAAAGAGCCTTCTCGGTGGCAGCCCGACATTGTGGAACTCGCTCCCGGACGATGTTCGAGCTGCCACAGAACTTCTTACGTTTCGTAGGGCCTGTAAGACCGCCCTCTTTAGATTGGCCTTGGCGAGGCAAATTAGCCGACATGTACTTTTAGTCTCTGTTTTCGGGATATGTTACCGCGTTTTTATGCCTGTTTCTATTTTATTGTAAGGCTGCATGAGTGAAACATGTTAGCCTATTTTATGCCTTGTTATCCGCCCCGAGCCTGCAGGGAGGAGCGGAATATAAGACCGAACAATAAATAAATAAATAAATAAATAAAATAAATCCATCCGCCTATCATCGACCCGGCGGAGAGCCTTTTCTGTAGTGGCGCCGTCAATATGGAACGCTCTTCCTAGCGATGTACGGGCCATGCAGGACCTTCTCTCCTTCCGCAAGGCCTGCAAGACTCACCTTTTCCGGCTAGCCTTTGTTTGCTAGGCCAGAAATCTTTTTTAAGCTAGTTTAATATGTATGCTTTTACCTCTGTGTGTTTTACCTGATTGTAAGCCGCTCCGAGCCCTCGGGGAGTGGCGGCGTACAAGTCCAAATAATAAATAAATAAAATAAATATCTTTGACTTCAAGAAGATACTCCACTTAGGCAGAGAAAATGAAATGCAAAGAGACAGAATGGGGGACGATGCGTGGCTCGAGAGCAGGACGTGTGAAAAAGATCTTGGGGTCCTCATGGACAACAACGTAAACATGAGCCAGGAATGTGATGCGGCGGGGAAAAAAAGCCAATGGGATTTTGGCCTGCATCAATAGGAGTCTAGTGCCTAGATCCAGGGAAGTCGCGCTCCCCATGCTCTATTCTGCTTTGGCGAGACCACACCTGGAATCATACTGTGTCCAATTCTGGGCACCACAATTGAAGGGAGATGTTGGCTCTAAGCAGGAATGCGTCCAGAGGAGGGCGACTGAAATGATCAAGGGTCTGGGCGAGATGACGGCTGAGAGGGAGCTCTGGCGTGGGATGGTCCATGAGGTCACGAAGTGTCGAAAGCAAGTGAACGAATAAACAATAACAATAATCTGATGTGTCCTCTCACACTGGAAATTGCAATAAAAAGAAGCTATGATTTAAACATGTTTCTTTGCAACAGCTGCAGAGCTGTTTGGGCTGGAAGTCAGCTTGAAGAAAACGGAAGTTCTCTACCAGCCCGCACCACAGGAAGAACACCATCATCCCCACGTCAGCATAGGCAAATCTGTGCTTAAGTCCGTTCAGCAGTTCACCTACCTGGGAAGCATCATCTCTTCAGATGCCAAGATTGAGAAAGAGATAGATCACAGATTAGCAAAGGCATAGAGTGATATAAGGACTCCCTGAAACAACATCTCAGGCTCGGACAGATTGATCACCAACAATGGTCCATCCTGGCCTCACATCGGGAGGCATGGAGACGCACTATCCACAATGCAGTTCACCTACCTGAGAAGCATCTTCTCTTCAGACACCAAGATTGATAAAGAGATAGATCACCGATTAGCAAAGGCATAGAGTGCATTCGGAAAGCTTCACAAAAGAGTCTGGAGCTACAAGCACCTGAGGCCAAGCACCAAAATCAGTGTGTACAGAGCTATCGTACTGTCTATTCTCCTCTATGGGTCTGAAACATGGGTCACCTATCGCCAACACCTAACACTGGACCGACTATGTGACGAATGTTGCTGTCCTTGAGCAACCAGGGATCACCAGCATTGAGGCCATGCTATTCAGAACACAGCTGCGCTGGGCAGGGCACATCTCTAGGATGGAGGACTACCGCCTCCCAATGATACTACTCTATGGTGAACTTGCCACGGGTCAGCACAAGAGAAGCGCCCCCAAAAAGAGATCTAAGGACTCCCTGAAACAACATCTCAGGCTCGGCCAGATTGATCACCAACAATGGTCCACCCTGGCCTCACATCGGGAGGCATGGAGACGGACTATCCACAATGCTGCGGCCTCTTTTGAGAAGACACGGCAAATGGGTCTCGAAGAGAAACGACAATGCAGAAAGAACCACAACTTGGGAACAACATCACCCAAGGGGCTGATTCGAAGGTGGAAGTGGTCCCGGCGGAAGCGGAAGTCATAGCTGTGGAGCCTGGAGAGGAAGATGCGTCCGCTATCGCTGCTGAAAACGGCCCAGAACCACCCCATGCTGGTGGAGCTCAAAAATGGAGAGATGTACAACGGGCACCTGGTGAGCTGCGACAACTGGATGGACATCAACCTCCGTGAAGTCATTTGTACCTCCCGGGACAGAGACAAGTTCTGGCGGATGCCAGAGTGCTACATCCGGGGCAGCACCATCAAGTACCTGCGCATCCCAGATGAGATCATCGACATGGTGAAGGAGGAGGTGGTCTCCAAGGACCGTGGCCATGGTGGGATGCAGCAGCAGAAGCAACAGAAGGGCACGGACTGGGAGGCACTGGGCGTGGTGTGTTTGGAGGCCGTGGCCGAGGTGGGGTGCCCAGGAGCGGCCGAGGGCAGCAAGAGAAGAAGCCAGGAAGACAGGCCGCAAAGCCCTGAGCAGCTCATGGCTGCTGGGGAAGGGGCCCAGGGTCCGACAGCAATCCCATTGGCAAAGGGACCAGCCATCTGCCTTGGTTCCACAAGACGAACGTTAGGTTGTGCTCTTTCCTTTCTTTTTTGATGTTTTCTCTTTTTTTATATATATAAAAAATACGAAACGGCGTTTGGATCAAATTCTCCTGACTTTCAAGGAGTTCCTCACCTGAAACGACAGAGTATATGACGGGATTGTTTTGGTTCTCTTTCGTCCTCTTTTGGCTTTCCCTGGGAGAGAAGCTCAATCCTTGCAACGTTCCCAAAGCCTGGGATTTGTGAGAACCGAGTGTTGTGTTGGCTTCGGGACCAATCTGGGTTCAGACCACCGACAAGCAGCATTTGCTCATGCTTCAACTGCTGCTTTGTGGGGAAATGAGGCCTGTGCTGGGAAGGGTTCTTTGCAATCCTTACAGTCACAGGTTTCATTGATCAGTAGGATCTTGTTTCCTACCTGGGATTATCCCCTAAAACAGTGCTGTCCAACTTCTAACCGGCCAAGGGCCGGAATCCAGGTCACTGATGACCTGGGGGGCTGCCCGGCCCCGCCCCCGGCTGCCGGGATGCTTTGGGAGAGAGGGAGGAGCCACGGGGCACCCCCCTCCCTTCCAAGGCATCCTGGCCGCAGATGAAGCTGGTGGTTTCGCCAGCTTCAGCTGCTGCCGGGATGCCTTGGAAGGAGGGAGGCGCCGCGGGACACCCCCTCCCTTCCAAGGCATCGCGCATCGGCGCCGGCTTCATCCGCTGCCGTGATGCCTTGGAAGGGAGAGCTGCGGGGGACCCCCTCCCTTCCAAAGCATCGCAGCCGCGAGCTTTCATCCGCTGCCGTGATGCCTTGGAAGGGAGAGAGGCGCTGCGGGGGACACCCCTCCCTTCCAAGGCATCGGCACTGGCGAGAGAGGGAAGAAGAGGGCGGTGCAGGGAGGAGGAGCTAGTTGTCTTTTTCCTCCCTGCACGCCCCTTGTCCCTCTCTCACCGGCGCCGATGCGATCCGGTTTGCACCGGCGGCGCGAGAGAGGGACGGAGGGGCGGTGCAGGGAGGAGGAGCTGGCCTGCCCCGCCTCCCCCGCCTCCCCCGGCCGCCATTTAAAAAAAAAATTTAGAAATTTGTTTTGTTAAAAATGGCGGCCGGGGCATAGCGGGGGCCGTGTCCAACAAGCTGGGGGGGCGTGTATGGCCCCCCGGGCCGCCAGTTGGACAGCCCTGCCGTAATATATACCCTTTCCCTGTCACCCTGAAATAAAAGAGGTTGAACATCACCCAAGGAGACATTCTGCTGTGCTTTCTGCAACCAAACTTGCCTATCTCAGATTGGCCTTTTTAGTCATCAACGCGCTTGTAAAAAGCGTGGGATGAGTCCTTCCTAAGAATCTTCGTTCACGAAGTAATGCCGAGAAGGAAGTGTATAGTAGTGGCTATGCGGCACTCTATTCTGCCGTAGATGCCAAATATTCCTACGTTAAGCAAGGAGAAATCCCATTGCAAGAAACGAGACACACACAGGCACCCCGCCGCCTCATTTTTCCCGGAGAACAAGGCCAGGAAATGAATCCGGCTCCACCAGCAAAGCGAACATGCCAGCCAGGGAGGGAGGGAGGGAGGGAGGGATGGTGCCAGAAGCGGCCCATCCGTAATGGCGGTGATAAGGTTTGCTTTTGTTCTTCTGGGTCTTATTTAATCATCCCCGTCTCGTTTCTGATTTCCCCTACCTGCGCACTCCATCGCCGGGCTTTCATGTCCAGGCTCCCGGCTGCGGGGGCCCTTGTTAAGAGGGCCTTGTTCAAACCCACGTGCCAGCCGCTCGGGGGCCCCGGGGCTTGCAATATGCATGGAGGGAGCCGGGGTCCGGAGGAGGGGGAGAGATATCAAAGGGCTCCCCGTCTTGTGTATTTTATAATTCATTGCATAGCTAAGCTGCGGAATACATTTCCACTAACAAGCTCCAAGGCGGTGTTTGTATAGAAGGCCTTTCCAAGACGACGCTGGAGGATTCGCGTCTAGACCTCCGGTAGCTTCGCCTCTGCATTCTAATGTGGAGAGATTTCGATTCCCTCGCTATTGAACCCATACTGTCTTTGGTGATTTTAAAGAATTTTTTCCCCACTCAGGTGTACAACGTGCCCTTTAATCAGTTTATTAGCCCAGTGTTTCCCAACCTTTTTTGAGCCGCCGCACACTTTTTACCTGTGCAAAATCCTGGGGCACACCACCAACCAAAATGACACAAAATGACACTCTAACACAGTAATACATATAGTTAATATGTCTCTAAATGTATTTATACACTCAGTGTGAAACCTGGGTCTGTTTCAATGAACTCAACATAGATATCCTGGCAGGAATGGCAGAAAGACACAAACTTCCCACACAGAACTCCCATAACCAAGAGAAAATACTATAAGCGTTTGGTGGGCAGTGACCTTGAGTTTTGGAATTGTAGTTCACCTATATCCAGAGAGCACTGTGGACTGAAACAACGTTGGATCAGGACCAAACTTGGCATAATACTCAATATGCCCAAATATGAACGCAGTTGGAGTTCAGGGGAAATAGACCTTGACATTTGGGAGTTGTAGTTGCTGGGATTTATAGTTCCCCTGGAATCAAAGAGCATTCTGAACCCTACCAATGATAGAACTGGGCCAAACCTCCCACACAGAACCCCCAGGAGGCAAGAGGAGGTCTCTACTTGGGGAAAGGGAGGCGGGCCTTCCCAATGCATGGAGAGGGAGAGACCAAGTAGACAGCGGGTGGGGAGGGGGGTGGTGGTGTTTGTAATTTTGTGCCTTTATCGAGGTAGGTTTCTTAGGGTTTTTATACTTCAACACACTAGACCCCCCCCCCCCTCCCGGAGGTTCCAGTTTCCCACGGCACACCTGATGATCACTCACGGCACACTAGTGTGCCCCGGCACACAGGTTGGGAAACACTGTATTAGCCATCAAGCCATTAATGTGCCATGGAACGAAGAGGAAAGTGTGTTCAGTAGCAAAAAAAAAGCACCTGCCTCTTTCAACTGAATACTTCACTCATTAATATCAGGCATGGACAAACTACCTGCTGTTAGGAATCAAAGTCCAAAACACTTGAAGGGCCAAAGTTTATCTCGCGGAGTCCCTCAGGGTTCAGTACTGTCCCCGATGTTATTTAACATCTACATGAAACTTAATCCGGAGTTTCGGAGTAAGGTGTTATCTGTACGCAGATGACGTCCAGATCTGTCACTCCTTCCCACCTGTCACTAAGGAGGCTGTCCAGACTTTGAACCGGTGCTTGGCTGCTGTGTCGGACTGGATGAGGGCGAGCAAATTGGAACTTAATCCAGACAAGACAGAGGTCCTCCTGGTCAGTCGAAAGGCCGAACAGGGCATAGGGTTACAGCCTGTGTTGGAGGGGGTTGCACTCCCCCTGAAGACACAGGTTCGCAGCTTGGGAGTGATCCTGGACTCATCGCTGAGCCTGGAACTCCAGGTCTCGGTGGTGTCCAGACAGGCCTGGATTAAGCGATTGTGGCGCCCTAGGCCACACTCTTGAAGCGCCGCCCCCACTCCGGGGGGCAGGGCCGCTTGCAGGGGGGCCCCTCCCTCCTCACTGCTTGCGCCGGCCCTGCCCCTCTTCCTTCACGGACTGAAAGAAGAGGGGCGGGGCCAGCGCGAGCAGCAGGGAGGGGGCGGTGGGACTTCCCTCCACCCCCTCCTCTCTCTCTCACATCAGGAGGGGGCGGAGGGAAGTCCTAGGCCCCCTCCCCGCTGCTCGCGCCGGCCCTTCCCCTCTTCCTTCACTGACTGAAGGAAGAGGGGCGGGGCCAGCGCAAGCAGCGGAGAGGGGGGGCGGGACTTCCCTCCGCCCCCTTTTTTCTCTCTCGCATCAGGAGGGGGCACAGGGAAGTCCTAGGCCCCCTCCTCACTGCTCGCACCGGCCCCGCCCCTGCTGGCACGAGCTGCGAGGAGGGGGCGCTTCCACCGCCTTGCGCATGCACCCTTTTTTTCTGAATTTTTTTTGAATTTTTTTAATCGTGTACCAGCTGAGACTCTGAGGGTTGGTGCTCATCTCCATTTCTAAACTGGCTTTGTCCATAGACACCTCCAAGGTCATGTGGTGAGCATGACTGCATGAAGCGCTATTACCTTCCCATCGGGGTGGTACCTATTGATCTACTCACATTTGCATGTTTTCGAACTGCTAGGTTGGCAGAAACTGAGGCTAATTTATTTATTTACTTATTTGCAGTATTTATATTCCACTCTTCTCACCCCGAAGGGGACTCAGGGCGAATCACAAAGTACACATACCTGGCAAACATTCAATGCCATAGACACACAACACATGTGTGTCTTTTTTCTGGCCACCAGGGGAGTTGTCGCTTCACCGTCCATCTGCGACACTGATGGAGTACTTTCCGCATTCCCCGCATGCTTTTTGCTGGAGATTTTTTATGGCCTCATAAATTTGTTAAGTTAGCCTCCGCACACATACAGTAGGTAGCACCTAATTTCCTACTGGAGAGATACAACTGTCTTTTGGGCTGCAAAGGTTGACAACAAGCTACACAATTGGCTGGAAGCTCATTCCGACCCAAGCTGGCTTTGAACTCATGACCTTTACGTCAGTAGTGATCTTAATGCAGTTGACTCCGAGCCAGCTTCGCCACAGTCCTGGTGCTAACAGCGGGAGCTCATGACACTTCCCGGATTCGAACCTGTGACCTTTCGGTCAGCAAGCTCAACAGGTCAGCGGTTTAACTCACTGCACCACCGGGGACTCTAATATTAAAGAACCAGTATTGAAGAACTCTAAAATCAGGGCAGTAAACAAAGAGAGTCCCGAAAGATGTCATTCATAAAGTGCTGAAACGTGGCAGGGGCGTTGCACAAACCGAAACTCATGACCAGGTATTTGTCGGAGCCCCACTTGGTTTGGAAAGCCAAGTGGTTTGGCTGTGCCCCTGTCGGGTGGGCTTGGGTGGCGGATTCCTCCGGGGCCGAACAGGGTTGGACTGGATGGCCCTTGGGGTCTCTTCCAGCTTTGTGATTCTGTCCTGATGATGATTGGACGGAGAGGTCTTAATGCGCTTAAGGAGAAAGCCTTAAGTGCTTATAACTCAGGTAGGCTCCAATAGAAAGACACGCTCTTCTAGGTTTCCTATCGACAGGCGAATACGCCGCTGCCTGGGAGTGTGGCGGAGCCTCTTTCCTGGAAGATTTCAACCGGAAGGGCCTTTTATTGGAAGGTTCTGTATTGTATGCTCATTGCTATGCATCCTATGTGTTTTACTTAGCTATAATTGCTGTGTTATCGGATTGCCTATTGGTTGTTTTCTAGCTTTTTTGTGATGTAAACATGACGTGTTCCTTTGCTGTATTGCGTTGTAATGCATCTCATGAGCCAGGCTGGGTCGAGTCGCCTTCAGGCGGGGCGGTATAGAAATATAGTAGATAAATAAATATATTGTGAGAAAGGCAGGAGAGACACAAGAAACATCAATGCAGGCGCACCATTGCCGCATGCAAAGGTGGACAGGGGATTTAAAGGGCTCTCCCTGTCAACCGAGGTCTCGAGATTGACCAAGGAAGGGGATCAAGGTAATCCCCAGCAGGATCCATTGGTTTTTCTACAGAAAGTAGGGAATTTTCCACTGGCAGGGGTCTGGGCAACAGTGAGTGGGC
The DNA here is from genome assembly GCA_030556195.1 of Anolis apletophallus. NCBI lineage: Eukaryota > Metazoa > Chordata > Lepidosauria > Squamata > Anolidae > Anolis > Anolis apletophallus. The sequence goes on from JARBWK010000021.1 coordinate 1,423,825, forward strand.
TCCCTCTAGATCAGTGTTTTCCAACCTTTTTTTGAGCCGCGGCACATTTTTTACATTTACAAAATCCTGGGGCACACCACCAACCAAAATGACACAAAATGACACTCTAACACAGTAATACCTATAGTTAATATGTTTTTTAATGTATTTACACACTCAGTGTAAAACCTGGACCTGTTTCAAAGAACACAACAGCAGGAATGGCACAAAGACACAAACTTCCCACACAGAACTCCCATAACCAAGAGAAAATACTATAAGAGTTTGGTGGGCATTGACCTTGGGTTTTGGAGTTGTAGTTCACCTATATCCAGAGAGCACTGTGGACTCAAACAATGTTGGATCAGGACAAAACTTGGCATGAAGACTCAATATGTCCAAATGTGAACACAGATGGAGTTTGGGGGAAATAGACCTTGACATTTGGGAGTTACAGTTTCTGGGATTTATAGTTAACACACAATCAAAGAGCATACTGAACTCTTGCAACAATGGAATTGAACCAAACATGACATATTGAACTCCCATTACCAACAGAAAGTACTGAAAAAGTTTGCTTGGGAATTGACCTTGAGTTTGAGATTTGTAGTTCACCTACTGTACATCCAGAGACCACTGTGGACTCAAACAAGGATGGATCTGGACTAAACTTGACACAGATACTCAATGTGCCCAAATGTGAACACTGGTGGAGTTTGGGGAAAGAAGGCCTTGATATTTGGAAGTTGTAGTTGCTGGGATTTATAGTACACCTACAATCAAAGAGCATTCTGAACTCCACCAATGATGGAATGGAATCAAACTTCCCACACAGAACTCCCATAACCAAGAGAAAATACTATAAGAGTTTGGTGGGCATTGACCTTGAGTTTTGGAGTTGTAGTTCACCTACATCCAGAGAGCACTGTGGACTCAAACAATGATGGATTTGGACCAAACTTGGCAAAAATACTCAATATGCCCAAATGTGAACATTGGTGGATTTAGGGGAAAATAGACCTTGACATTTGGGAGTTGCAGTTGTTGATGTTTATAGTTCACCTACAATCAAAGAGCATTCTGAACTACACCAACAATAGAATTGGGCCAAACTTCCCATACAGAACCCCCACGACCAACAGAAAATACTGTGTTTTCTTATGGTCTTAGGCGACCCCTCTTGTGACCCCCTCAGGGGTCCCGACCCCCAGGTTGAGAAACACTGCTCTAGATCAGGTACGAGCAAACTTGGCCTCTCCAAGTGTTTTGAACTTCAACTCCCACCATTCCTAACAGCCTCAGACTCTTTCCTTTTCCCCCTCAGCCACTTAAGCCTTGAGGCTATTAGGAATGGTGGGAGTTGGAGTCCAAAAAATAAATACATAATAATTATTGCATTTATTGATGTTTTTATAATACTTTGTACGAATTGTTTTTATTGATTGTATTTGCATAGCATAATTGCTGCATTGTGACGCCGCCCTGAGTCCCCCTCTGGGAGAAGGGCGGGGTAGAAATAAAGTAAATAAATAAAAATAAATAAAACACCTGGAGGGCCCAAGTTGGCCCATACCTGCTCTAGATTCATGACCCTCCAAGATGAAAGTTTGGGCATCCATTTGATAAACGTCCCAGAGAACTGTCCTCCTTTATGCCCTAGTCTTTATTACGAGAGTGCGTCAGTAAGTCCGTGACTTTTTGAATTTCCCACCTCTGAACTGAAAGGGCGACACTGCTCCTGTCAAGAGGCACCTGTCAGTTGACTCCCGTCAAAATTTGAACAAGCTGGGTCATTTAGTTTGTGTTTGACAGCCATTGATAGCAGACTACCACGTGATTTGAGGAGAAAATGGAAAAAAGTGAGTTTTGTGTGCTCATTAAGCATTATTTTTTGCGGAAAGACCCATCACTCAAACCAAGGCTAAGCTTGATCAATACTATGGGGACTCTGCACCATCAATTTCAATGGTAAAAAAGTGGTTTACTGAATTTCGTTGTGGCCGTACAAGCACGGAAGATACCGGACGTTCTGGATGCCCAGTTGAGGTCTCTACACCTGAAACAACAGAAAAAACTCACGATATGGTGTTGGCCGATCAGAGATTGAAAGTGCGCGACTTTGTGGAAGCCATAGGCATCTCACATGGCTCAGTGGTTTCAATTTCAAATGATCACTTGGGTATGAGAAAGCTTTCTGCAAAATGGGTGCCACGTTTGTTCACAATGCAAAGGTATATATACTAGGCCTGGGCAATCATGGTTCTAAATGGTTCTAAAGTACTTACAAAACTAAAGGTCTGGTGGTGAACACTAGGTGGCGCTGGTGCTTTGCTTCTACAGTGTTGCTAAAGTCCTGGTGGTGAACACTAGGTGGCGCTGGTGCTTTGCTTCTACAGTGTTGCTAAAGTCCTGGTGGTGAACACTAGGTGGCGCTGGTGCTTTGCTTCTACAGTGTTGCTAAAGTCCTGGTGGTGAACACTAGGTGGCGCTGGTGCTTTGCTTCTACAGTGTTGCTAAAGTCCTGGTGGTGAACACTAGGTGGCGCTGGTGCTTTGCTTCTACAGTGTTGCTAAAGTCCTGGTGGTGAACACTAGGTGGCGCTGGTGCTTTGCTTCTACAGTGTTGCTAAAGTCCTGGTGGTGAACACTAGGTGGCGCCGATGCTTTGCTTCTACAGTCCTGGTGGTGAACACTAGGTGGCGCTGGTGCTTTGCTTCTACAGTGTTGCTAAAGTTCTGGTGGTGAACACTAGGTGGCGTTGGTGCTTTGCTTCTACAGTGTTGCTAAAGTCCTGGTGGTGAACACTAGGTGGCGCTGGTGCTTTGCTTCTACAGTGTTGCTAAAGTCCTGGTGGTGAACACTAGGTGGCGCTGGTGCTTTGCTTCTACAGTGTTGCTAAAGTTCTGGTGGTGAACACTAGGTGGCGCTGGTGCTTTGCTTCTACAGTGTTGCTAAAGTCCTGGTGGTGAACACTAGGTGGCGCTGGTGCTTTGCTTCTACAGTGTTGCTAAAGTTCTGGTGGTGAACACTAGGTGGCGCTGGTGCTTTGCTTCTCCAGTGTTGCTAACGTTCTGGTGGTGAACACTAGGTGGCGCTGGTGCTTTGCTTCTACAGTGTTGCTAAAGTTCTGGTGGTGAACACTAGGTGGCGCTGGTGCTTTGCTTCTACAGTGTTGCTAAAGTTCTGGTGGTGAACACTAGGTGGCGCTGGTGTTTGCTTCTACAGTGTTGCTAAAGTCCTGGTGGTGAACACTAGGTGGCGCTGGTGCTTTGCTTCTACAGTGTTGCTAAAGTCCTGGTGGTGAAAATTTCAGAACTCTAACAAAACTTTCAGAATGTCGTTTTTATTTCAATTTTGCCGAATTTTATGACAGAACCAATTAGGAACTGCTACTAATAACGAAATTTTGAAAGTTTTGTTAGAGTTCTGAAATTTTCACCACCAGGACTTTAGCAACACTTTAGAAGCAAAGCACCAGCGCCACCTAGTTTTGGAAGAACTTTAGAACCATTTATAAACAAGGATTGCCCATGCCTAACCTGCAGCTAAAATGTGAGGATGCTTAGAGAGATTAAAGATGTTTTATGCCGATAGAACAATGTTGGGTCAGTTGGCAATTCACCCACCTCCACTGATAGATTTGTAGCTTGGCCCACTGTCCGTGTGACCGTGAATCTGTTCCTGGTTTCAGGTTGGGTGCCAAAAAGGGCTCTGAAACACGCTGGATCTTTCCCCAGCACCCTGGACAGCACTCTTCGAGCGAAAACCTGGCATTCAGCACCTTGTGTCACTCTGCTTTAATCAGACCTCACCAGGAATCCTACTGTGTCGGGTCCTGGGCACCACAATTTAAGATGGAGATTGATCAGCTGGGATGTGTCCACGGGAGAGCAACCAAAATGGCCAAAGGACTGGAAACAATGAATCCCTCTGATGAGGATGTTTGGCTTTGAGAAGAGGAGGTTAAGAGAGGGCACGAGAGCTGTTTCTGAGTGTTTGAAAGGAAGACACAATGAGGAAGTCACAATGAGCACCAGGACTGTGGCGCAGCTGGCTGGGAGTCAGCTGCATTAAGATCACTACTGACTGGAAAGTCATGAGTTCGAAGCCAGCCCGGGTCGGGGTGAGCTCTCGACCAAATTGTGCGGCTTGTTGTCGACCTTTGCAACCCAAAAGACAGTTGCATCTGTCAAGTAGGAAATTTATGTATCACTCAGAGGCTAATTTAACTGATTTATGAGGCCATACAATCTCCAGGAAGTATGCAAAGAATGTAGGAATGCGACCGCTCCCCTGGTGGCCAGAAGCTGGAATGTTAAATAGCCTCTGAGTGTCTGTCTATATATGTTCTGTGTCTATGGCAGGCCTGGGCAAAGTTGGGCCTACCAGGTGTTTTCGACTCCAACTCCCACCATTCCTAGCGGCCTCAGGCCCTTTCCTTTTCCCCCTCAGCCGCTTAAGCAGGAAAGGGCCTCAGGCTGTTAGGAATGGTGGGAGTTGGAGTCCAAAGCACCCAGAGGGCCGAAGTTTTCCCATGCCTGTTTTAGGGACCTTGAAGTGGTGAGCCTCCTTCCAACATTGTGATTCTGGATAGAAAACAAACAACAACATAACATAACATTGTTTGAGTCCACAGTGCTCTCTGGGTGTAGGTGAACTACAACTTCCAAACTCAAGGTCAATTCTCAAGCAAACCCTTTCAGTACTTTCTGTCGGTAATGAGAGTTCAATATGCCAAGTTTGGTTGAATTCCATTGTTGCAAGACCCTAACCCTAAACTGTAACTCCCAAATGTCAAGGCCTATTTTCCCCACACTCCATCTGCGTTCACATTTGGGCATATTGAGTATTCAGGCCAAGTTTGGTCCTGATCCAACATTGTTTGAGTCCACAGTGCTCTCTGGATATAGGTGAACTACAACTCCAAAACTCAAGGTTAATGCCCACCAAACCCTTCCAGTATTTTCTGTTGACATTGCTCCCGTTTTCAACCACATATCTGTGTGAGATGAGCTTCTCTAGCTTGACTGCGATAAAAACTAAACCCAGAGAGAGACTGACAGCTGTTGAGCAAGAGCTTCGTGTGCGTCTTTCTGCCATTCCTGCCAGGATATCTATGTTGTGTTCATCGAAACAGGCCCAGGTTTCACACTGAGTGTATAAATACATTAAAAAACATATTAACTATATGTATTCCTGTGTTAGAGTGTCATTTTGTGTCATTTTGGTTGGTGGTGTGCCCCAGGATTTTGTGAATGTAAAAAATGTGCCGCGGCTCAAAAAAGTTGGGAAACACTGGTCTATGGCATTGAATGTTTGCCTGTATATGTCCATTGCAATCCGCCCTGAGTCCCCTGTGGGGTGAGAAGGCCGGAATATAAATACTGTAAGTAAGTAATTACCGTATTTTTCGCACCATAAGACGCAGTTTTTTTCCTCCCAAAGTAGGAAGAAAAATGAGCCGCGTCTTATGGAGCGAAGATGCAGGCAGGGAGGGGCGGGGAGGCGCTGGAGCAGAGGGGGGGCGGCGATATACTCACGCTATATTCGCCCCCGGGCGGCTCCCGGCCTCTCTTCCGGCCGTCCTTACAGCGCGCGGCCGGCGAGGCCTTCCTCCCCTTCCTCCTCGCCAGAGCGCGACGGAGTGACGTCACGAAGATGCGCCTCTGGCTCTGGGCCCTTCCGAGACGCAGCGGTAGCAGCAGCAGCGCCCGGAAGGGCCAAGACAGAGGCGCATCTTTGTGACATCACTCCGTGCGCCTGCCGGAGGAAGAGGAGGAAGGCCTCGCCGGAGAGAGGGAGCCCTGCGGAGGCGTTGCGGCCTCTTCCTCCTTCCTCCCTCCCTCCCGCCCCGTGAGTCCCCTCTTCCGCCCCGTTCCTCCGCGCCGCCCGACTGGCTGCGGCGACACGGCAGCGGGAGCCTGGCCATCTTGCGGGCGCAGCCAGGAGCCGCCGGGAGCCGCCGGGCGCGAATATAGCGTGAGTATATCACCGCCCCCCCTCTGCTCCAGCGCCTCCCCCCCTCCATATTAGTGTCCCATATAGTAGACAGCCCCCATTTTTTCCCCCAATTTTCCATCTCTAAAATCTAGGTGCGTCTTATCAGCAGGTGCGCCTTATGGTGCGAAAAATACGGTAAGTAATTAAGTAAGTAAGTAAGTAAGTAAGTAAATAAATAAAATAAAATAAGGGGCAAGATTGTTTTGTGCTTACTTGGCAACTTTGACTAAGACTTCAATACACGACAAAGTAATCACTATTGCAACTTCTATACACACTGCTAAACCACAATGTTTAAAGGGGCAGTGTCAAAGGAATACCAAGGCATAGCATATATAGGTAAAAACTACTATATTGTATGGCCGTATATGCTCAATAGCAGAACAATATTACAAGCAGTACAATGTAATGCAAATAATCAATCATGTGATAAATACACAGTATGAGCATGGATCACAAGCCCATGTACATGGTTGGGCCTGCCCACCATAGCAGCCACCAGCTCTGCCACCTACCAAGGTTCCCCTATTGACTCAGTCGCAGGTCCATGGGTCACTACACCCAGGACTTCACTTAGGGTTACTCAGTGCCAAGTGGAATACTCCTTCGCCCAACCATGTACATGGGCTTGTGGTTTAGCAGTGTGTATAGAACTTGGACTAAGAGCCATGGATTCAAACTCCAAGAAAAGAGATTCCACTTAAACATTAAGGAAAACTTCCTGATGGTGAGAGCTATTCGGCGGTGGAATAGGCTGTCTGGGAGTCCAGTGGTTTTCAAGCTGGATGGCCATCTGTCAGGAAGGCTCGGAGTGTGTCTTGCTAGAGGGCAGAAGGGAAGTGAACTTGATGGCATTGGTGTCTCTAGTGTTAAGGCATGTAAAAAATCGGTGAGTGTGTCAACTAAAAAATGCAAAGCACGAAACTGATTGGTTGGGCGACACCCCAGAAGCTAGCTGAGCCTGGGAGTTTTGGCAACCATTACATATTTAGGCTTTAGCTGTGGAGGAGCCTACAGAGAGAGACAGTTCTTGCTTCATGAGCTGCTGGAAGAAGATCTTCCCCATGGACACCTAAATACCATTTGAATCTCTCGCAAAGGCAGGGGCGGTCCTACAAAATAGGCGAAGTAGGCGGCCGCCTAGGGCGCCATCTGGGAAGGGGCCGCCATCCTGGCCGCATGGGGCGCCATCCTGGCCCTGCCGATGTTCCTCAGACATTTACATTGGGATCCTAATTTTGGACTTATGGGAGACTCCTATGAATTATGAGTCGGGTGGTAGGTAATATATTCTGATTTTGATGCATTTACATTGCATTTCTTGTTGATTATTTTACAGTTCTGCTTAATATTGTCATACAATATAATACAAATACAATATAACAATAGAATAATGATATATTTTATATTACATGTAATATTACAAACAATATTGCAGTATAGTGGTATTGTACAAAATAGTAATATATCATATTTAATTTTACTTTATTTTGGGTTATTTGAGTTTTATAGGAGTCATGAAAATATTTAGTAGAGGATAATTTTATTTAAATAAATAATTTTATTATTTTATAATAATAATATAATAGAATGTTACATTATATTATAATGTCAATATATTATAACAGTGCTGTCCAACTTCTGGCGGGTCCAGGGCCGGATAAGAGGACACTGATGGCCTGCGGGGCCGCTCGGCCCCGCCCCAGGCCCCGCCCCAGGCCCCCCCCAGCCCAGGCCCCGCCCCTCCTAAAGCTGCCGAAAAAGGAGAAATAGGCGGCGCCAAGAGCAGCGCGTCACAGGCCTGGCGTGACGCGCTGCTCTTGGCACCGCCTACTCCTCCTTTTCGCGCCCCCTCTTCCTAGGCCGGGGGAGCCGCCGAAAGGAGGAGTAGGCGGTGCCAAGAGCAGCGCGTCACGCCAGGCCTGTGACGCGCTGCTCTTGGCGCCGCCTTCTGCCCTTTTTCGCGGCTCCCCCCTAGGATGGGAGGGGCGCCAAAAGGGCAGAAGACGGCGCCAACGGCAGCGCGTCACAGGCCTGGCGTGACACGCTGCCCCTTGGCACCACCTACTCCTCCTTTTCGGCGCCCCCTCCCTTCCTAGGCTGGGGAGCCGCCGAAAGGAGTAGGCGGCGCCAAGAGCAGCGCGTCACGCCAGGCCTGTGACGCGCTGCTCTTGGCGCCGCCTTCTGCCCTTTTCGCGCCCCCTCCCTTCCTAGGTAGGGAGGGCGCCGAAAAGGAGGAGCTAGCTCTCTTCCTCCTCCCTGCCCCGCCTCCCCTCCCCCGGCCGCCATTTTTTTAAAATTTAAAAAAAATGGCGGCTGAGGGCATAGGTGGGGCCGTGTCCAACAGGCTACGGGGCCGGATCCGGCCCCGGGGCCGCCAGTTGGACAGCCCTGTATTATAATATAATTATATTGTAAGGTAGTATAATATAATTATGATATAATATAGTATGAGTATGGTATAATATATTGTATATACATTGACACAATATAATACTACTAATGGTATTGTGATATTATAATTGTATATTTGTTTTACATGGGGGGCGGCAAAATAATGTTTTTTTGGGGGGGGGGGCACCAAAATAATGTTCGCCTACCATTTAAAATTACCTTAGACCGCCCCTGCGCAAAGGACATTGTGTGAGCCAGTGCAACTGTTTGCATGACTGTCTATATGTTGCTCTGCAAGTCTCGGGTTGGATTGCTGTGCAGAGAACTCTTGGCTTCTCTGATTCCGGACATGACTTCCTGTCTTCTCTTAACATCCTGCCTTCCGCCTCTCCTTTGCAGACTCTTCTCCGGAGGCTCAGCCCAAATACATCAAAGGCGGGAAGCGCTATGGAAGGCGGTCCTTGCCGGAGTTTCAGAAGTCCGTGGAGGAGTTTGGAGAGGTGACCGTGATCAAACCCCTGGACGAGGAAGGGCAGCCGTCCCACATCCCCAATGATGACTGCGATGAGGTAAGGATTCAATCGCATGCAGGATAGATTTGACAAAAATGAGGAAGGTGCGCAACGTGGCTTCATGTTTTTCCTTATTGTCAGACATGTTTGAATGTATTTCGTGACCATTCTGCATTTGTCACTACTGATCCTTGTTCCGTCTTGACGCTAGAGCTTTATTTTAACTCATGCCTCTTTATTTACGGGGTTGACCCCTTTGTGGGATGTGAGGCCCCATTTCCAGCACTGTTCACAGACACACACACACCCATATCCGAAATATAATTGTCCTACCTAAAATGGTGACAGGAAGCCCGATGAGGAGCGGCTTAATCGAGAACAAGCCCTAGGAGGAGAGGCTTAAAGAGCTGGGCATGTTTAGCCTGAAGAGGAGAAGGCTGAGAGGAGACATGATGAGGGCCATGGATCAAGATGTGACGGGAAGTCATAGGGAGGAGGAGGGAGTAAGCGTGTTTTCTGATGCCCTGGAGTCCAGGACGCAATGGAGCAATGGCTTCAAACTACAAGATACATGAGGAAAAACTTCCTGACTGTGAGAGCTGTTCAGCAGTGGAACTCTCTGCCCCAGAGTGTCGTGGAGGCTCCTTTTTTTCCTAAAATGGTTGGGTTTGCAGGAAAAAATGGGCAAATTCCTAAATCACCCCCCAAAAGGCCGTAAGCCTCCCTGACCTGTTCCCTGCTAAGTTCCAACACTTCGAATGGAATCTTCTCTTGGCTCTGGGCCTGGCTCCCTCTCTCGTTCTCTCGGGGTCGTCCAGCTCTCAGTTCAGCCTTATGGTGTCTCTGCTGCTCTCGCCCCTCTCCCATGCGCACGTTCCGTGGTGGCCTGCCCTCATTGGCTGACCTGAGCGGAGCGCGCCATAGGCCGGGGGACAGGCCAGGAAGAAGGTGGATGCTGGCCTGGCGGCACAGCAAGATATCACCTGTGGCCAGGCAGGTGCGGCACTGCTGGGGCTGCTCTGCTGCCTGCCATGCCTGCGAATGAGTGTGAGGCAAGCGTGTGCAAGCGCCACAGAGAAGCTGCTGGCGGTGCGGTGGCGCTCACTGCTGGCCTGGCCTCACCTCCTGCTGCCACCTGTCCTGTCAATACGGGACAGGAGCTGAAAATGTGGGACACAAAATTCGGAACCAAAATACGGGATGTCCCGTATAAGTGTTTTTCAACCTTTTTTGACGAAATTGAAAGCAATTCCATATAGGGCGATTCCACCCTCCCAGGATAGTTATAAGCTAAATGCTTGCCGGAACAAAGCAGTTTTACATGCTCTCCGGAAAGCCATCAGCTCACCAATTGAACGGAGTTCTGGTGGTAGGCTATTCCACAAGCAAGGTGCAGCCACAGAGAAGGCTCTCTGTCTGATTCAAGGCAGACGAATAGTTCGTAATGGCGGAATCTGTAGAAGATTGAGGTCATCTGAACGGAGGGATCTCTGGGGAACGTATGGGAGTAGACGGTCCCTCAAGTACACCGGCCCCAGACCATGCAAGGCCTTAACGGTCAATACCAACACTTTGAAGATGACCCGGTGCTCAATTGGTAACCAGTGCAGACGCTGCAGAATTGGAGTAATATGAACCCTGGCCGGCACTCCAGCCAGGAGTCATGCTGCAGCGTTTTGCACCAGCTTGAGCTTCCAGATGACCGACAAAGGAAGGCCTATGTAGAGGGCGTTACAGTAGTCCAACCTCGAGATGACCGTCGCTTGGATTACCGTGGCTAGGTCATTACCGGAGAGATAGGGCGCCAGTCGCCTAGCCTGCTGTAGGTGATAAATAGCGGATCTGCTGACAGCAGAGACCTGGGCCTCCATTGTCAGCAGCGGGTCCAACTGGACCCCCAGACTCTTTACTACAGACGACGGGTGTAATGCCTTGCCGTCCAGAGTAGGCAGCCGGAGCTCACACCCACCCGGTTGGCCCAGCCAAAGGATCTCCGTCTTCGATGGATTCACTCTCAACCGACTGGCTCGTAGCCAACCAGTCACGGCTTCGAGGCATTGTTGGAAACAATCAGGTACAGAGTCTGGTCGGCCGTCCATCCTCAGCACCAGCTGGATGTCGAAGGAGCAGGTGGTTGGTCTCGCTGCAATCATGATCCTATCGACAGCCTCTACATCCAGTAAAGAGAACCGGTCAAGAGTGGGCCCACTGAGTGGCCACGGAGTCTCGAGTTTACTAACTGTATCAACCATGGCAGGAAGGTCCCGGCGGAGTAGCGAGATCTTGTCTGCCAAGAAGCTCTGAAAGGCCTCAGCTGACGGGGCCAGATCATTACCATTTGGGACAGTAGGAACCGTCGTTAAGGACCGAATAATACTAAACAATTTAGCTAGGCGTGAGCTAACAGACTCTATCAAGGAGGCATAGTAAACTTTTTAACCTCCCTGATAGCATCCTCATAAGCTTTTTAAAATCGCTTGTAAGTTGATCTCGTCGCTTCGTCACGGAGTTTTCACCACACACCCTCCATCCATCTCTTTCCCCGCTCCATCGCTCGCAGTTCCTCAGACAGTACTGATGACACTCCAGACCAAAACTCCGTACCAGCTTGGCAAGGGGTCGCATGTAGATGTTAAACAATAAAGGGGAGAGAATGGCTCCCTGAGGCACCCCACAACTTAAGGGAAGCCTCTCAGAAACCAAACTTCCTCTCTCCACTCGCTGTCCCTGATCCAGGAGAAAAAAGGACAACCATTTGAGGGCAGTCCCCCTCACCCCCATCACAGCTAAGTGGTGGGTTAACAATGTGTGGTCTACTGTATCAAAAGCTGCCGTGAGGTCCAATAGCACGAGCAGTGCTGATCCCCCTTCATCCAGTTGGCAACGGAGCTGGTCTGTGATGGCGACCAGCACAGTCTCTGTCCCATGCGCAATACGGAAACTGGACTGGAAGGGGTCTAGACCAGCTGTGTCTTTTAGGAACTGTTGCAGTTGGCCCGCTACTGCCCTCTCAATCACCTTGCCCAGGAACGGAAGGTTTGACACTGGGCGGTAACTGGAGGGAACTGCACAATCTAAATCCGTTTTTTCAGTAGCGGGCTCACCATTGCCTCTTTCAATCTCCCTGGAACCACTCCTTGCTCAAGGGAGTGGTTAACTATCTTCAACAGGGGGCCACATAACCCTTCCCAGCAAGATTTAACTAGCCAGGAAGGGCACGGGTCGAAGGAGCAGGTGGTTGGTCTCGCTGCAATCATGATCCTATCGACAGCCTCTACATCCAGTAAAGAGAACCGGTCAAGAGTGGGCCCACCGAGTGGCCACGGAGTCTCGAGTTTACTAACTGTATCAACCATGGCAGGAAGGCCCCGGCGGAGTAGCGAGATCTTGTCTGCGAAGAAGCTCTGAAAGGCCTCAGCTGACGGGGCCAGATCATTACCATTTGGGACAGTAGGAACCGTCGTTAAGGACCGAATAACATTAAACAATTTAGCTAGGCGTGAGCTAGCAGACTCTATCATGGAGGCATAGTAAACCTTTTTAACCTCCCTGATAGCATCCTCATAAGCTTTTTAAAATCGCTTGTAAGTTGATCTCGTCGCTTCGTCACGGAGTTTTCACCACACGCCCTCCATCCATCTCTTTCCCCGCTCCATCGCTCGCAGTTCCTCGGTAAACCAAGGTGAGCGATTACTTTGGAGTTGGAGAGGGCGTCTAGGGGCGATCTCGTCTAGTGCTTTGGAGAGCCCAGCATTCCAGGCCCCCACTAGCAGTTCTACTGAGTCGCTGACAGGATTCCTTTCCGAAAATGGTGGCGGTGGCTTCGAAATGGCAAATTCACTTCTGGGTTGCTTACATCACGTCAAAACCCCTTCAAAAGTGAATTTAATCTGAATTAATTCCGATTTTAGAAACATTCCGACGATCCTAACCAGGCCCACTAGATTCCCCAGTTGTTTCTATCTAACTCGGCAGCTCAGTGTTTCCGTAATAACTCTCCTTGGCTTTGCAAAAGAGAAGGGCAGGCGCAACGTAATTGCACGGAAGCAACAATGGAAATTAGCTGCAGGCCTCTGGCTCCGGAGACAGGGCAGGCCTTGCCCTTTTATTGTGCCGTGGTCAGCTTGTCCTTTCCTGCCCTCTGCGCATCCTTCCCGGCTCTGACTCTTGGCCAACCCATGTGCCAGAACAAGGGCACAATTATTCTATCGGATGGACGCCCGCAACCTGTTCCCGGCGGAACGGCACATTTTGAGGACGTTGTTATCAGGGCTTGCGGGCTGCTCTTTCTCCCAACGACGGAAGGCTGGCAATTGACTTGCGAGGTCGTCCTTTTGGCCCTTGCGCCCGATCAAAACGTGTCATCTGGATGCCCCATTCCCTGCAGGTTTCTTCCAGCTCTCCGGGGACGGCTTGATAAAAAGATGGCGGAAAGGGTCAATATTTCAATCACTCCTGGGTTGTGTAGCATGTTAACAGATAAGGACCGGTTCGAGCCAGCTTGTACATGGCGGCGGTGCCGAGATGTGTGAATAGACTCCGTTCCATTGAATAGTATTGAACCGGCTGTCAGGGTTTCCCCAGGAACTGATGGATTGATTTCATTAAACCTCCCAGTTTAAATGGTCTGGGCACCAGCGGGTGAGGAGTGATTTAATAACGCAAACCGCAAAGTGTCGGTAGAACAATGGCCGCAAGGCATCCTGTGATGGAGCCGCCATAAAAGCAACAGCGGGGATTGGAAAGAAACAATGCCATGCACATTAAAACTGAAATTTCCTCTTTTATTTATTTGTTTCTTTGTTTGTTTGTTTGTTTCCCAAATTCAACCATGCCTCCTCCATCATTCGCACAGCAGTATAAAAAATAAAATATGAAAAAGCTCTGTTGGCTTTATTACTTCTACTTATTCTGATTTCATACATTGCATATAATTGTGTCGGACTGGATGAGGGTTAGCAAATTGAAACTTAATCCAGACAAGACTCCTGGTCAGTCGCAAGGCCGAACAGGGCATAGGGTTACAGCCTGTGTTGGATGGGGTGACACTCCCCCTGAAGACGCAGGTTCGCAGCCTGGGAGTGAGCCTGGACTCATCGCTGAGCCTGGAACCCCAGGTCCCGGCGGTGGCAAGGGGAGCTTTTGCACAGTTAAGACTCGTGTGCCAGCTGCATCCGTACCTTGGGAAGTCTGAGCTGGCTATGGTCATCCACGCTCTGGTCACATCCCGAATAGATTACTGCAACGCACTCTACGTGGGGCTGCCTTTGAAGACAGTTCAGAAATTACAACTAGTCCAATGGGCGGCAGCCAGACTACTAACTGGAGCTACATAGAGGGAGCATACCACCCCCCTGTTGTGTCGGCTCCACTGGCTGCCGGTCCAATTCCGAGCTCAATTCAAAGTGCTGGTTTTGACCTTTAAAGCTCTATATCAGGGGTGCTCACACTTTTTCAGCATGGGATCTACTGATTAAAAAACCAAGTCCCAAAGATCACCTACCCAGAAATGTAAAATGTATAACTATTTTCTTATTTATTTATTTATATTTCTTATTCATTTTTATGTGCCGCTCCTTCCAGCAGGCTCGGGGCAGTTTACATAAAATGAAGTTATAAAACATCGATTTCATTTCAATATTAAAAATACATCCAACAATTTCTCCCACACTAAAACACATATTATCAGCCAGAAAGTAAGAAGAGGCTTTTGAACTGCAAATTTAATACATCCAAACAAAGGGGCATGCAAAAATACATCCAACCACCCCATTTTCCCACACTGCCATATTACCACACATATTATCAGCCAGAAAGTAAGAAGAGAGGCTTTTGAACTGTAAACCACCCCATTTCTCCCACACTGACATTTAATACTCAGCAAGGTAAACAAAGGGGCATGCAAAAATACATCCAACCACCCCATTTCTCCCACATTTCCATATTCCCCAACATATATTTCTCAAGGAACAAAGCAAGCAGAGAGGCTTTGGAGCTAAAAGGCCATTTTTAAACATTAAAAATAAACAAAGAGACATGCCACAGAACAATCAAGCACCCACCCCAAAGTAAAAGACCGACCTTTGAGATGCAGTAAGGAAATGACCCCAAAGCGTCCTTCTCCTTCCTCCTCCGTAGTTGCTCCTATTTCCACACCGCCAGCATGCGTGCCGCCTCAAGAGCTCACGAGAAGTCAGAGGGGAAGAATGGGCGCTTCTGCGCATGCATGCGGGGCCAGCCATGCATCACAAGCCAGCCCCCCCTTTGGTCTCCTACAACTCTGAGTGGCTGGAGAAGGACGGAGGGGGGAGGAATCCAAAAGAGGGGGCCCATTCTGCCTCTTGGACTCTGGAGCTTTTGGAGGCGGCGAGCAGGGAGCGGGGAGGAGCAACGACGGAGGACTTCTTTGCAGCGTGCAGGGCGTGTGAAGAGGACCAACAGCAAAAAAAACCTGGTCAGGGTCCTGAAGATCACCAGGATGAGGCCCGAAGATCACCCTGGTGATCCCGGTCACCATTCTGAGCACCCCTGCTCTATACGGTTCTAGCCCAGCTTACTTGTCCGAACGCATTTGCCGCTATGTCCCACCTCATACTTTGAGATCATCCGGGAGGCCCTGCTCTCGCTCCCGCCGGCTTCCCAGGTGTGGCTGGTGGGGACGAGGGAGAGGGCCTTCTCGGTGGTGGCTCCCCGTCTGTGGAATGCGCTCCCTAGCGACATACGATCAATTCCATCCCTCCTGACATTTAGGAAAAAAGTGAAAGCCTGGATGTGGGACCAGGCGTTCGCATAGTAGCACAGGACAGCACTTTAGTAGTTTTAATGGAAAGTTGGTGAATAGGGCTCAATGCTTTTATGGGCGGAACACTGTTTTTAACATAGGCGAATGCATAGGATGTGTGAATATAATTGTATTTTAATGTATTTTAGTGTCGAATGCTGGAGGGTATTATATTGTGTTTTTATACTGCGATTGTGATGTAGGCATCAAATTGTGCCTTTTGGAAGCCGCTCTGAGTCCCCCCTCGGGGGTTGAGAAGAGCGGGGTAAAATGCCATAAATAAATAAATAATTAATATAATGTATTTTTAATTGGCTTGCTGTAGGTTTGTCAGGCTGTCTGGCCATGTTCAAGAAGCATTCTCTCCTGACGTTTTGCCTGCATCTATGGCAGGCATCCTCAGAGGTTGTGAGCAGGGGCGGATCTAAGTGTAAGCGAAGTAAGCAGCTGCTTCCGGGCACCACGTGGCCAGGGGGACATCCGGCCATGGCCGGCAGGTTCAGCGCATCATGCCGTGCCATTGCTCTGGGCCGGCATGTGGGTGTGAGGCGAGAGGCTCCGCCCCGGCTGCAAAATGTTCCCCCGTCCTTTTCATCCTCTTGGGAGTGCGTTTCGCTACTCCGTCCACCAGAAGCGCTCTGTCCCAATAGTGCATGCGCGAAACTAGCTGCCTGTGCGCATGTGTGCTCCGGCAAGCGCATGCGCAATGTCCACCAGGCTGGAGAGCCAGGGGGCGCCAAAATAATGTTCGCTTACTACTTTTTATTACCTTCGTCCAGTCCTGGTTGTGAGGTCTGTTGGAAACTAGGATAACTGGGTTTATATATCTGTGGAATGATGTCCAGGGTGTGAGAAAGAACTCCTGTCTTTTGGATCTAGGTGTGAATGTGGACATTGGCCACCTTGGTAAGCATTTGATGACCAGACAGGTTTTAGGTGTGGCTTGTTACATACAAATACCATAGATTAAAACAGCATTAGTTACATATCATAAAGCCTTTTCCATTACAACAATCGCAAGGTCAGATTCAATGTTCAGTGCCATTATATCCATTAGCCAAAAGCCGGGTTCCACAACCATGTCTTCAGTTTTCTTCTGAAGGGAGGGAAGGAGGACGCCAATCTGACTTCGCTGGGAAGCAAATTCCACAGGTGGGGGGTCACCACGGAGAAGGCCCTGCCCCTCGTCCCCACCAGCCGTGCTTGCAAAGCTGGTAGGACCGAGAGCAAGGCCTCCCCAGCGGATCTTAGGCTACGAGCCGGAACTTAGAGGGAGATATGTTCGGGCAAGTAAGCTGGGCCAGAGTCGTATAGGGCTTTATAGGCGAAGACCAGCACTTTGATTTGTGCTCACAAATGGACCGGCAGCCAGTGGAGTTGACGTAACGAGGAAGTATGCTCCCTGTATGTTGCTCCAGTGAGTAATCTGGCTGCCACCCGTTGGACTAGTTAAAGTTTCCGAACAGTCTTCAAAGGCAGCCCCACGTAGAGCGCATTGCAGTAGTCTATTCTGGATGTAACCAGAGTGTGGACCACCATGGCTAGATCAGACTTCCCAAGGTACGGACGCAGCTGACGCACAAGCTTTAACTGTGCAAAAGCTCTCCCGGCCACCGCCGAGACCTGGGGTTCCAGGCTCAGCGATGAGTCCAGGATCACTCCCAAGCTGCAAACCTGCGTCTTCAGGGGGAGTGTCACCCCGTCCAACACAGGCTATAAGCCTGTGCCCTGTTTGGCCTTTCGACTGACCAGGAGAACCTCTGTCTTGTCTGGATTAAGTTTCAATAAGTAACAAGTAAGCTGGGCTGGAGTCGTATAGGGCTTTATAGACCAAGACCAGCACTTTGAATTGTGCTCAGAAATGGACCGGCAGCCAGTGGAGTTGACGTAACAGGGAGTGGGCAATCTGGCTGCCGCCCGTTGGACTAGTTGAAGTTTCCGAACAGTCTTCAAAGGCAGCTCCACGTAGAGCGCATTGCAGTAGTCTATTCTGGATGTAACCAGAGCGTGGACCACCGTGGCCAGATCAGACTTCCCAAGGTATGGGCACAGCTGGCACACAAGCTTTATCTGTGCAAAAGCTCTCCCAGCCACCGCCGAGACCTGGGGTTCCAGGCTCAGCGATGACTCCAGGATCCTCCCAATGAAGCCCTATTGCATTAAGCAATTGCAGACACGACGCCGTGGGCTGAAATGGAGGCCAGGTGGCCCTTGAGCCCCTGTGACCCTAACCCCCTGCCGTTTGTTGTGCTCCAAGTTGACCTCGCATCAGCGGCCTTTACAAGCCAGAAGTGTCCCGTGGGGAGGGAGGGAGCCCTCGTGGATCCTGTTAAGCGAGAGGCGTTTCCTCCATCTGCCTCCTGCGTGATGGATTTGCCCCGTCAGAGCAGAGGGACTAATCCATCTCCCATGCACCGCGTTGACCTTGGAATTAATGGCCGGGCGATCCCCAGAGGGATGGTCAGCTTCCCCAGGAGCAACTATTCCTCTCTATTCGTGGAAGGGGTTAGTCCAGTGGTTCTCAACCTTCCTAATGCTGTGACCCCTTAATACAGTTCCTCATGTTGTGGTGACCCCCAATGATAAAAGTATGTAGTTGCTATTGTAATAACTGTAATATTTCTCCTGTTATGAATTGTAAATATCCAATATGCAGGATATATTTTCATTCACTGGACCAAATTTGGCACAAAGACCCCATACGCCCAAATTTAAGTACCGCTGGGGTTGGGGGGGGGGGGATTGATTTTGTCATTTGGGAGTTGTAGTTGCTGGGATTTATTGTTCAAACAAAGCGCATTCTGAACTCCACCAACAATGGAATTAAGCCAAACTTGGCACACAGAACACCCATGGCCAACTGAAAATACTATAAGGGTTTGGTGGGCATTGACCTTGAGTTTTGGAGTTGTAGTTGACCTACATCCAGAGAGCACTGTGGACTCAATGATAGATCTGGACCAAACTTGGCATGGATCCTCAATATGCCGGAATGTGAACACTGGTGAAGTTTGGGGAAAATAGACCTTGACATTTGGAAGTTGTAGGGATTTATAGTTCACCTACAATCAAAGAGCATTCTGAACCCCACCAATGATAGAATTGGGCCAAACTTCCCACACAGAATCCCCATGACCAACAAGAAATAATGTATTTTCTGATGGTCTTTAGCGACCCCTCTGGCACCCCCTCGCGACCCCTCCAGGGGTCCCGACCCCCAGGTTGAGAAACACTGGGTTAGTCCATTAAGAGGGCCAGTCAATGAATTGAGTTAGTCGGCAGCCACTGTTTCCACACCTCAAAACCGTCGGGCGGCGAGTGTTTTTTCTCAAGTGTTTCTAGGAAGATCTATTAGCTGCCTAATGAGATCTCGTCTGCACATGGGGCGAAGCCCCCCCCCCCCACACACACACACACACACACAGCTGCCTCTTGGCGTCTCATTTGGCACCTTTGGAAAAGGAGAATCTCCAAGGGAAATGGAAGAGAGATTTGCGGAGAAATAAAGAGATCCTTTCCTCGGTCTCAAGAGAGAAGTCCCTTCGGGAGAAGAGAGGAAAGGATCTCTCTCTTTCACATCATCTCTTGGTTTACTAGGCATGCGTGAAAGGTTTCTGCCTCGTGTTCAAAGCACTGGGAGGGAAAAATCAGCATTTTTTGCCCCTGGATTCCGGATTTCACTAAAATAGCCCTTGGGATCCCTTCCCATTCTTTGATTTGAAGGTGTGTCTTTTAGGATTTTGTTTAATTTTTTGTGCCATATGCTCAAAAATGATCCAGGGTCTGGAGAACAAGCCCTATGAGGAGCGGCTTAAAGAGTTGGGCATGTTTGGGGGTGCTTTGAATGTCAAGGTCTATTTTCCCCAAATTTCACCAGTGTTTACGCTTGGGCATACTGAATATTCATGCCAAGTTTGGTCCAGCTCTATCATTGTTTGGGTCCAGAGTTCTCTCTGGATGTAGGTGAACTACAACTCCAAAACTCAAGGTCAATGCCCACCAATCCTTTCCAGTATTTTCTGTTGGTCATGGGAGTTCTGTGTGCCAAGTTTGGTTCACTTCCATAGTTGAGAATGCTCTTTGATTGTAGGTGAACTACAATCTGCCTTGAGTAGCCTTCGGGCTGAGAAAGGCGGTATATAAATATGGTAAATAAAATTAATGAACTATAAATCCCAGCAGCTACAACTCCCAATTGTCAAGGTATATTTCCCCCAAACTCCACCAGTGTTTACATTTGGGCATATTGAGGATTCGTGCCAAGTTAGGTCCATCATTGTTTGAATCCACAGTGCTCGCTGGATGTAGGTGAACTACAACTCCCAAACTCAAGGTCAATGCCCACCAAACCCTCCCAGTATTTTCTGTTGGTCATGGGGGGTTCTGTGCGTCAGGTTTGGCTCAATTCCATTGTTGGTGGAGTTCAGATTGCTCTTTGGTTGTAGGTGAACTATAAATCCCAGCAACTACAACTCCCAAGTGACAAAATCAATCTCCTCCAACCATGCCCGGATTACCCATAAGGCCAACGAGGCCATGGCCTAGGGGTGCAAGCCGGGGGGGGGGGGCGCAGATCACGGACCAAAAAAAACCCAAAACTGGTCTGCGCCCCTCTTTCCCCCTTTCTCATGCCCCTCCTCGTTCCTTCTCCCAGCAAAGTCTCTACTCCGTCCCCTCTGTCTCTCGCGCTCTCTCACTCTCGCTTTCTCGCTCTCTCGTGTGCTCTCTCTCGCGCACACGCTCTCTCTCTCTCTCTCTGTCGCTCTCTCTCGCGCTCTCTCTCGTGCGCGCTCTCTCTCTCTCGTGCTCTCCTTTGGAGCGAGTTTGCACCCACTGCGCTCTCCCCAAGCCTCCCGACTCCCGAGGAGACCTTCTGAGCACAGCGGAGCTTTCCAGCTGGTAGGAATGGGGACCTTGGAGGTGGCGGGAGGTTGGCTTAAAGGGGGCGTAATTCCAAACTTTGGCCTAGGGCGCACAAAAGTGTTAATCCGGGCCTGCCTCCAACCCCACCAGTATTCAGATTTGGGCGTATCGAGTATTTGTGCCAAATTTGGTCCAGCGAATGAAAATGCATCTTGCATATCGGATATTGACGTGACGATTCATAACAGGAGCAAAATTACAGTTATGGGGTAGCAGCGAAAATAATGTTATGGCTGGGGGGGTCACCACAACATGAGGAACCGTATTAAGGGGTCACGGCATTAGGAAAGCTGAGAAACACTGACCTAGACATAAAACATTGTGATTTCTTTATTGGTGTTTTCCCACTTTCAGGGGGGCCTTGTGCCTTAATTCCAGCAAATATGGAGGGCTAACTGCCTATCGTAGTTTTGCTGTCCGAAAAACTTAAGGGTGTGTGTGTGTGTGTGTGTCTGTGTGTATCCCAAAGCCATCGTGTTCTGTGCCCTTGACCCTTTAAGTCAGTGTTTCCCAACCAGTGTGCCGTGAGCGATCACCAGGTGTGCCGTGGGAAATGGGAACCTCCAATACCCTTACTTCCCCCTCCTGCCGCACACTTTTTCTTCTCCACTCGGGCTCCCTTCTTCCCAGCATCGCTCTGCTCGCTTTGCCATGCGGGCGCTACTGCGCAGACTCGCCCCACATCTTCCTCCCCCCCCTCCTGAACATGCTCACGCTGCCCCCTCAGATTAAAATAGCAGCAGAAGTGGCAGCGTGAGCAAACCGAGGCAAAGCGAGCAGAGCAAGGCTGGGAAGAAGGGAGCCCGAGTGGAGAAGAAAAAGTAAGTGTTGGGCAGGAGGGGAAAGAAAGGGCGCGAAGGGGAAGAGGGAGGAAGAGGTCTCTGTCGAAAGCTGGCATGGGCAAACTTGGACCTTCCAGGTGTTTTGGACTCCAACTCCCACCATTCCTAGCAGCCTCAGGCCCTTTTCCTTTCCGCCCTCAGCCACTTAGGCAGGAAAGGGCCTCAGGCTGTTAGGAATGGTGGGAGTTGGAGTCCAAAGCACCCAGAGGGCCAAAGTTTTCCCATGCCTGTATTAGGGTCCTTAAAGTGCCGAGCCTCCTTCCAACATTGTGATTCCGGATAGAAAACAAACAACAACATAACATAACATTGTTTGAGTCCACAGTGCTCTCTGGGTGTAGGTGAACTACAACTTCCAAACTCAAGGTCAATTCCCAAGCAAACCCTTTCAGTACTTTCTGTTGGTAATGAGAGTTCAATATGTCAAGTTTGGTTCAATTCCATTGTTGCAAGAGTTCAGGATGCTCTTTGATTGTGTGTGAACTATGAATCCCAGAAACTGTAACTCCCAAATGTCAAGGTCTATTTTCCCCCAAACTTCATCTGTGTTCACATTTGGGCATATTGAGTATTCATGCCAAGTTTGGTCCTGATCCAGCATTGTTTGAGTCCACAGTGCTCTCTGGATATAGGTGAACTACAACTCCAAAACCCAAGGTCAATGCCCACCAAACTCTTAGAGCATTTTCTCTTGGTTATGGGAGTTCTGTGTGGGAAGTTTGTGTCTTTCTGCCATTCCTGCCAGGATATCTATGTTGTGTTCATCGAAACAGGCCCAGGTTTCACACTGAGTGTATAAATACATTTTAAAAACATATTAACTATATGTATTACTGTGTTAGAGTGTCGTTTTGTGTCATTTTGGTTGGTGGTGTGCCCCAGGATTGTCTATCTATCTATCTATCTATCTATCTATCTATCTATGAATCCCAGAAACTGTAACTCTCAAATGTCAAGGTCTATTTTCCCCAAAACTAAACACAGAGAGAGACTGACAGCTATTGAGCAAGGCCTTTGTGTGTGTCTTTCTGCCATTCCTGCCAGGATATCTATATTGTGTTCATTGAAACAGGCCCAGGTTTCACACAGAGTGTATAAATACATTTAAAAACATATTAACTATATGTATGACTGTGTTAGAGTGTCATTTTGTGTCATTTTGCTTGGTGGTGTGCCCCAGGGTTTTGTAAATGGAAAAAATGTGCCGCTGCTCAAAAAAGGTTGAAAAACACTGCTTTAAATTAACAATATCTCCTGCAAGGGAATAAAGACCTGCCTTAAAGGCAGCAGATGGCCCGGTGGAAGGAATGGCGAAGCCGGGAGGGAGAGGAGCCGGCACTCGAGCGTGCCCCGGCCGCAGATGCTTTCACGGGTTTTGAGCTTGGTCATTGTGTGACTTGGGGCCATCTGTTCTTGATGCCAGCAAAGGCTTGTGCGCCTCTCTCTCCAGAGAAGGGTGTAATGTATTCCTGGAATCCAGCAGGAGTCAAGAACAATTCCCCCCACCCCACCCCAAAGATAATGTGTGTGACCCCCGCCCGGCTGCCAAACAATGGCTCTTCTGTATGAGAATACCTGGCCGGGCCAGGAGGGAGGAGAGGCTTCTGGTTCACCACACTCATGGAGGTGCCCCTCTTTTGTCTCCGCCGTCTTCTAGCTTGCCTTCTGGGGTAGCCATTTTCGGCAGATTTGACCTCTAACCCCGTTTGCCTTCTCTGCACAATGAGGCTCTTGTTGGGTATGCTAATGAGGGAGCATGCGTCCCCACGCATGTGCACAGAGGGGCTCGGCCAGCGGATATGCCCAGGCGTGATGGTGGAAGGCAGACCGACATCATTCCGCAAGACCTGGGTTGCCAGTCTTTGCTGCCGGCTCTCTTTGTATCCCGTGACCTGTCAAAGTCAAAGTAGGGTTGGGTGGCAGTGGCCATGTTCCAGAAGCATTCTCTCCAGACGTTTCGCCCACATCTATGGCAGAAGTTGTGAGGTCTGTTGGAAACTAAGCAAATGAGGTTCATGTACCTGTGGAATGATGTCCAGGGTGGGAGAAAAAACTCTCAAGTGCGAATGTTGCACTCGGCCAGCTTGATTAGTGTTGAATGGCCTTGTAGCTTCAAAGCCTGGCTGCTTCCAGCCTAGGGGGGGGGAGAAAGGGGGCTGAGGCTGTTAGGAATTATGGGAGTTGAAGTCCAAAATGCTCAGAAGGCCCAAGTTTTCCCATGCCTGTTTTAGATTCAACTCACAGAATATGAAAGTTGTAGGTAAAGTCCAAGTCGTGCCTGACTCTGGGAGTTGGTGCTCATCTCCAATTCTAAGCCGAAGAGCCGGCGTTGTCCATAGACTCCTCCAAGGTCATGTGGCTGGCATGACAGCATGGAGAGTCGTTACCTTCCTGCTGAAGCGATACCTATTGATCTACTCAAAATTAGCATATTTTAGAACTGCTCGGTTGGCAGAAGCTGGGGCTAACAACGGGAGCTCACTCCCCACCCCCCGAATTCGAACCCAAGGGCCCTTCGGTCAGCAGGTTCAGCAGCTCAGCAATTTAACCCACTGCGCCACTGGAGACTCCTATTAAAGTTGTAAGGGATCACAAAGACCATCTAGACCAGTGTTTCCCAACCAGTGCGCCGTGGCACACTAGTGTGCCCTAAGCGATCATCAGGTGTGCCATGGGAAATTGGAACCTCCAATACCCTTTCTTCCCCCTCCTGCCCACAGTGCTCTCTGGGTGTATGTGAACTACAACTTCCAAACTCAAGGTCAATTCCCAAGCAAACCCTTTCAGTACTTTCTCTTGGTAATGAGAGTTCAATATGCCAAGTTGATGTTGGTCTTCGACCGTAAATAAATATCTATCTATCTAATATGCCAAGTTTGGCTCAATTCCATTGTTGCAAGAGTTCAGGATGCTCTTTGATTGTGTGTTAACTATAAATCCCAGAAACTGAAACTCCCAAATGTCAAGGTCTATTTTCCCCAAACTCCATCTGTGTTCACATTTGGGCATATTGAGTATTCATGCCAAGTTTGGTCCTGACCCAACATTGTTTGAGTCCACAGTGCTCTCTGGATATAGGTGAACTACAACTCCAAAACCCAAGGTCAATGCCCACCAAACTCTTCTAGTATTTTCTCTTGGTTATGGGAGTTCTGTGTGGGAAGTTTGTGTCTTTCTGCCATTCCTGCCAGGATATCTATGCTGTGTTCATCGAAACAGGCCCAGGTTTCACACTGAGTGTATAAATACATCTAAAACATATTAACTATATGTATTACTGTGTTAGAGTGTCATTTTGTGTCATTTACGTTGGTGGTGTGCCCCAGGATTTTGTAAATGTAAAAAATGTGCCACGACTCAAAAAAAAAAAGGTTGAAAAACACTGATCTAGACCAGGGCTGTCCAACTGCCGGCCCTGCAGGTGTTTTGGACTTCAACTCCCAGAAATCCTAGCCAGTTTACCAGCTGTTAGGATTTCTGGGATTTGACGTCCAAAACACCTGCAGGGCCGGCAGTTGGACAGCCCTGAGTAGACCACCCCACTCACATACACACAATTATATCACTTCTGAACGATGCCTGTCCCACGTCTATTTAAAGACCCCCAAAGAGAGATAATCGCCAGGCCACTCTGATGCGGAACTGATGTTACATTAAAGATGGCTTTCCTGTTCTTTCAGTGGAATTGTTTTTCTAGTGATTTGAATACAGAGCCCTTGGTATCTCTCCACTGATTTTGTTTCCAGGATTTTTCCTGGATTCCAAAATTTCTGGATGCCTGACTCCTGTTCTGTTCGGTGTCGTGGTTCAGCCCACCTTAAAGGAGCCAAGCCCAGTAAAGTAAACTGTAAAAGTTTATTAACAAGTCACAAACTTCCAAAAACTGTTCAAAATTGCCTAAAGGCACTGAAAAGCTGAGCAAACGAACTCAAGCAAATAAAAACACAACCAGCCAGGTCAAAAGAGTCACACAAAGAAAAAAGCGGATTAAACCGCTGGAAAACCCGCGTGTGGTGAAGTCACTATATGTAATGAGGGTTTTATATTTATTTTATGGTTTAATGTGTCGTTTGTATTATTACATTTGTATTGTATTAGATTGTTATATGCTAAACAGACTACAAAGGGTTAACGGGGAATATTAAAGTGCACAGCCTCTGAGATGTTTGGTTGCTATAACAACAGGAGGCGGAGCCTAACACTGGCTTTAGCAGGTGCAAGTTTGAATTTCGTCAGTTAGTTAGGAGCGGTTAGACTAGCTGGTAGCAATTTGAAGAGTTTCTGTTGTCTTTTCTGAGGGAAATAGAAAAGGCTGGTTTTAGATACTGCAGGAAGGCAGTATAGGCTTAGAGAGCCTATAGGAACCGCTGTTTATAGGTTAGGCTGGTAAGCTAACCTAATATATAGATAGGAAGCTTATTGAGGCAGAGTATCTATAGTATTGTCAAGCCAGTGATTGAAAAAACTCAGTCAAGCATTGTATTTAGGAACTTTGTAACATTAAGATCTGTACCTCATCTGAAGTTACTGTAACCACCTAAGCTCTGAACGCTTTGAAACCTCTACGCTGTTGTTAAAAATAAACTGTTGAAGTTCCACCTTACAAATCTCTCTGTGACATCATTTCAAAACACAAGCCTCAAAATAAACCCCTCACATTGGGTGGCTAAGATTGTTATGGTGGCAGCTTGATTATAAAAAGAGATCCTCCAGTAGCTGTAGGCGGCGATTCTTTACACCACGTTACTCAAAACTCAGCAAGCACAGGGAAATGGAAGCAGCACATTGTCAGCCAATCCGTTGTCGTCAGACTGGGAGAGAGGCAAGCAGTAAGAAGTCATCAAAGCAGTCCTGGGTCAAGCCGAAAAGAGAAGCCAGCAAAGTAGCGAAGTCAAACCAGTCCGGAGTCGAAACAGGAAGGCAGCCAAATCTAGCACACAGGGATTTAAGGTGGTGCAGCCGATGACAGTATACAAGATGCGCAGAACCCACGGAATATGATACCAGCGTCCAGAAAGAAAGTCCAAGGTCCAGAAATCCACATCCAATGATCAGTCCAGCAGCAATCCAGCAACAAAGGGCAGAGCTTGGAGGGCAAATACAACTCCTTGCCAGCTGCAAAGTATGGTTATTTGCAAGCCCCCTTTATTCCAAGCTCTTCCTCAGAACTTAATTGAACCGACGCCCCGTTATCATTCCTCTCAGCTGCTAACACTTCTTCCCGTCCTCCCCTTTGCCTCTCACGTCAAGCCATACACCTTCTGCAATGACTTAGTTCACTCCAGCAAGAAGCCAGATTCCCATCTCTCCAGTTCCCATTTCCTGTGAGTCCCACAAATGAATCACAAGGTTCTTCACAAACGTCCCATATCTGTTGCTATGGTGTTTCAGCCTGGTGCTCATGTGCATGCTAGGGATGATGGGAATGTTCCTGCAAATGCTGATGATGGGATGCTTAGTGAGAACTCTGAGATGCAAAGTGACCTTTCAGATGAGGCTTCCTTTCCTGGGAACAGTTCCCTTCCCAGGGCCTCCGTAGATGAGAATTCTTGTGTTCAAGATTCAGAAAGTCTTGATGCTGATAACGGAATGCCTGGGAATTTTAATGAGCTTACGTTTGACCGCCGAGATAGCATTCGGCAATCTAGGCAGGCTGCCAGCCTGCGACGTAGCAGTAGGTTTGCAAAACGAAACTGATTGTCTTTATAATAGTTGGCTAGAGAAATTGTCTTCAGATTCCAGGCTTCGTTTAGAAAACCATGCCAGATCTTGTCTTGTCTCCAAGCTCCTGATTTTGCCTAGGCCTTTGTGCACGTTTTGCTCCATAGCTGCCTTGTATTATTCATGTGGTTTTCATCAAGCATTTTACCTTTGTCTTTCGATTTTGGGGCTATATCTTTGTCTTTGGATTTTGGGACTATTTGAACTGTGTATTTTACCTTGGATATATTCTACTATTGATCTTCTTTTAACCCTTTGTTGGACACTTTTTTGATTACATTTGGCTGGTGTGTGTGTGACAAAAAGTCCAACAGTTGCACCTTAGTCAATCACCACCAACCAAAGTGTTTCCCAACCTGACACAAAAAATGACACTCTAACAAAATGACAGTAATACATATAGTTAGTATGTTTTTAAATGTATTTATACACTCAGTGTGAATCCTGGGCCTATTTCGATTAACTCAACATAGATATCCTGGCAGGAATGGCAGAAAGACACAAACTTCCCACACAGAACTCCCATAACCAAGAGAAAATGCTATAAGAGTTTGGTGAGAATTGACCTTGAGTTTTGGAGTTGTAGTTCACCTATATCCAGAGAGCACTGTGGACTCAAACAATGTTGGATCAGGACCAAACTTGGCATGAATACTCAATATGCCCAAATATGAACGCAGATGGAGTTCAGGGGAAATAGACCTTGACATTTGGGAGTTGTAGTTGTTGGGATTTATAGTGCCCCTACAATCAAAGAACCCCACCAATGATAGAACTGGGCCAAACTTCCCACACAGAACCCCCAGGAGGCAAGAGGAGGTCTCTACTTGGGGAAAGGGAGGCGGGCCTTCCCAATGCATGGAGAGGGAGAGACCAAGTAGACAGCAGGTGGGGAGGGGGTGGTTGTAATTTTGTGCCTTTATCGAGGTAGGTTTCTTAGGGTTTTTATACTTCAACACACTAGACTCTTCCCCCCGCCCCCTCCTGGAGGTTCCAATTTCCCACGGCACACCTGATGATCGCTCACGGCACACTAGTGTGCCCCGGTACACTGGTTGGGAAACACTGCTCTATGAGACCCCAACCCCATCTCCCATAGACCGCTCCTCATCACCACACCCATCATCCTCTGAAAACCCTAAAAACGTTTCATCCTCTGAAGACCCGTTAAGTATTTGCCGGATTCTCTTCCTTCCTTGCTCCTTATCCGACTCTTGCTCACGAGTAGACCTTTTAGTATTTCTGGCTACAGTCGCTTTTCTCGCAGCCTCAGGCTCAACTACAACATTCAGTCTCACAATAAAATAGTGTCCTTTACATATAATGGCAAAATAAAGGCTTACTTTCTGGAATTAAATAACAATAATAATTTTTGAGCCATGGAGAGTTGGATTTGTGGAGACAGAAGGCCGGCAGTGTATGCTTCTTGAATTATAGATAGCGTTCAAGGGCATACGTATACCTGAATCTCAACTAAAGGAAAGCCAAGGCACGCTTCATCGGCTGGATTCTTCTCTTTTGCATCTCCGTCCTTGTTTCTTTCTCTCTCTCTCTCTCTCTCTCTTTTTTCATTGCAGGTCATCTAAGGAAAAACAGAAAACCAATTCTCCCTAATTCCTTAATACCTTTTACTAAAGTAGAGCACGCTGAATGGCACAGTGTTTTAATTCTTTTGCAAACTCAAGTCGATTAAAACAGGCCCCGGTTTGTCTGCTCAAAGCTCTGATTTTGGAAACTGCCGCTTTAGGAGGTTTGCTTTGTATATGGCAAAGTCCAGTTTCCACAGGCCGTCCCGGTCAGGGAAAATGAGGGTTC
Source organism: Anolis apletophallus (assembly GCA_030556195.1). NCBI lineage: Eukaryota > Metazoa > Chordata > Lepidosauria > Squamata > Anolidae > Anolis > Anolis apletophallus. The sequence goes on from JARBWK010000021.1 coordinate 1,452,791, forward strand.
AGCAAGCCCAAGATGGGGCCCTTCCCACTCCACCTGGATCAATACGGAGATTTAGAATCATAGAAGAGATCCCAAAGGCCATTCACTCCGACCCTTAGAATTCAGGAACTCACACTCAAAGCCCTCCCGACAGATGGCCAACCAACCTCTGCTTAAAAACTGTCACAGGATAGGTGCATGATTCATGTATTTATGTATTTATTTATTTATTCGCAGTATTTATATTCCGCCCTTTTCACCCCGCAGGGGACTCAGGGCGGATTACAATGTACATATACATGGCAAACATTCAATGCCATAGACCAGTGCTGTCCAACTTCTGGCGGGTCCAGGGCCGGATAAGAGGTCACTGATGACCTGCGGGGCCACTTGGCCCCGCCCCCAGGCCAGGCCCCGCCCCCTCCTAAAGCCGCCGAAAAGGAGGAGTAGGCGGTCCCAAGAGCAGCGCGTCACAGCCAGGCCTGTGACGCGCTGCTCTTGGGACCGCCTACTCCTCCTTTTCGGCGCCCCCCTTCCTAGGCCGGGAGCCGCCGGGGAGGGTAGGCGGTGCCAAGGGGCAGCGCGTCACAGGCCTGGCGTGACGCGCTGCCCCTTGGCACCGCCTACTCTCCTTTCGCGCCCCTCCCTTCCTAGGCCGGGGGCCGCCGAAAGGAGGAGTAGGCGGTGCCAAGGGGCAGCGCATCACAGGCCTGGCATGACACGCTGCCCTTGGCACCGCCTACTCCTCCTTTCGGCGCCCCCTTTCCTAGGCCGGGGAGCCGCCGGAAGGAGGAGTAGGCGGTGCCAAGGGGCAGCGCGTCACAGGCCTGGCGTGACGCGCTGCCCCTGGCACCGCCTCACCTCCTTTTCGCCCCCCCTTCCTAGGCCGGGGAGCCGCCGAAAGGAGGAGTAGGCGGTGCCAAGAGCAGCGCGTCACGCCAGGCCTGTGACACGCTGCTCTTGGCGCCGCCTCTGCCCTTTTTCGCGGCTCCCACCCTAGGTAGGGAGGGGGGGCGCCGAAAAGGAGGAGCTAGCTCTCTTCCTCCTCCCTGCCCCGCCTCCCCCTGGCCGCCATTTTAAAAAAATCAATTTTTTTTAAAAAAAATAAATTTAAAAATGGCGGCTGAGGGCATAGGTGGGGCCGTGTCCAACAGGCTACGGGGCCGGATCCGGCCCCGGGGACGCCAGTTGGACAGCCCTGCCATAGACACACAACATATATAGACAGGCACTCGGGCTATTTAACATTCCAGCTTCTGGCCACCAGGGGAGCTGCCAATCCAATTTTCCCTAAATTTTCCCAAATAAGAATCTCACCAAGTTGAAGAAATGCCACCGAGTTGTTTATTTTGTTCCAGCTGGAGCAGATGTCAAATTGCAATCAATCAAAACTTTATTACGGTCACAGACCAGCACAAAGCGGGCACAAGCGCCCTAAGAGGAGGACAACTCCCCAGTAATCATTTGCCAGAGCCGACAGAAAGTGCAAGGCAAAACAGAGCTGTCGAAGATCAAATTCCCCGCCCTCCACCCCTTTGCCAGCTTCGCGCTGATAGGTTGAACCGGCTTAGCCCCGCCTCAGCCAACCAGAAAGCCAGCACCGCTTCGGGCTCTCGTCCAATGAGAGCGGTCCGTTGACTCACGGATACGGCCCCCGATGGGTTTCTGTATCCGCAGTTTAAAGGAACACAGTTTCGGCCTCCTCAGGACGCCGTAAGGGCATCCTGGGTGAGCCAGCAGTGATCTGGTTCATGCTTTGAGTGAGATACATTGTGTCCTTTACTTTGAGACAGTAAAGGACACAATGTATCACTATGGAGTGGAAAAGTTACTATTAAATTATTCTTTATTCGAGGATTTGTTACAATGTTAAGCCCCAGGGGAAGAGAGCAAAGAGACTGCTTGTTGAGCTGCTGTTGTAGCCACATTCCCAACTATGCTTGTCCCAATTGGGGCACCCAGGAACTGCGGAACTCAATGCTGCAGGTCAGATCAACTTGAACGCAGGGGGCCCTTGGTTGTTCGCCCTCACTACCATGGGTTTTTCTTGACAAGAGGTTTGTCCTTGCCTTCCTGTGAGGCTAAGAGAGTGTGACTTGCCCGAGTTCACACAGTAGTTGGTTTAACATCGCTTTGGAACATTTGCAACCTGTGTTGTCGAAGGCTTTCATGGCCGGAATCATTGGGTTGCTGTGAGTTTTCTAGACTGTAATGTCATCTTCCAGAAGCATTCTCTCCTGACGTTTTGCCCACATCTATGGCAGGCATTATCAGAGTTTGTGACCATCCCCCCCACAGTGGCATATAAGAGGACACGTAACCTAAGGGACATTCTCACTCACTCAGACCACACCCTCAGAACTACACGTAGTGCCATGTCACCAGGAACTAAACCGTGTGGCCACTGTGCAGTATGTCCACTGGTGGACCAAAGAAAAGAGATTTGTTCCATCAACAGTAAAAAAAACTTACAAAATTAGGTGTTTCTGTACCTGTGCCACAGCAAATGTAATTTATTGTATCACATGTGCTTGTGGGCGTGTCTATGTGGGCCAGACCTCTAGAGCAAAGGTGCCCACACTTTTTCAGCATGCGAGCTACTTATATTAAAACCAAGTCAGAACGATCTACCTATCTCCTCAAGGCTGGAGAGGGGAGGGGACAGGGTGGGACTTGGCCAGAGGGGGTGGAGCCAGGCCACCCCAAGCCCCGCCCCCTCCCCTCTGGCTTTGGAGCTCCCAGCAGCTTCTCCAGGCTTGAGGATGGCAATGCCAACCCAGTGGTGGCATAGCTAGCACAAGGCTGGCTTTGCCCTGCCCTCCTCAAACCTGGAGCAGGGAGTGCCAAAGCCGGGGAGGGGGTGGGGCTTGGTGTGGACTGGCTCCGCCCCCCTCTGAGAAGCGATCTGACTGGGATCGACCTCCTTCGGTCCCGGGATCGACTGGTCGATCGCGATCGACTTCCTGGGCAGCCCTGCTCTAGAGCATTACGCCTTAGGATTGGCGAACATTGTTCTAAAAGTTGTGAGGATGCCTGCCATAGATAGGGGTGAAACGTCAGCAGAGAGTGCTTCTGGAAGATGGTCAGTCAGCCCGGAAAACTCACAGCAACCCATTTGAAACCTGGTCTTGAAGGTTGTGGTCCAGTCTCAGACCATGATACCACACTGCCTTTCAGGAAAACCTGGACACTTGTGCCCAAATAATCCCTAAGCGTGTCAGGCAATGGGAAAGCAAAAGTTATTAAGACACACAAACTCACTATTTTTAGCAGTAGTTTTCTTTTCCCAGAGTTTTCTGGTGCCAATCATTTTGGATGAGGGATGCTCTCCCTGTATCTATTTATTATTATTTATTATTTATTTACTTTATTTCTATTCCGCCCTTCTCACCCCGCAGGGGACTCGGGGCGGATTACAATGTACACATTACATTTAGACACACAAGCACACAAGACAGACAGAGGCAATTTAACATCTGGCCACCAGGGGGAGCTGTCGCACTCCTTCATTCTTCAGCATGTTTACATTTAGACACACAAGCACACAAGACAGACAGAGGCAATTTAACATCTGGCCACCAGGGGGAGCTGTCGCACTCCTTCATTCTTCAGCATGTTTACATTTAGACACACAAACACACAAGACAGACAGAGGCAATTTAACATCTGGCCACCAGGGGGAGCTGTCGCACTCCTTCATTCTTCAGCATGTTTACATTTAGACACACAAACACACAAGACAGACAGAGGCAATTTAACATCTGGCCACCAGGGGGAGCTGTCGCACTCCTTCATTCCTCAGCGTGTTTACATTTAGACACACAAACACACAAGACAGACAGAGGCAATTTAACATCTGGCCACCAGGGGGAGCTGTCGCACTCCTTCATTCCTCAGCATGTTTACATTTAGACACACAAACACACAAGACAGACAGAGGCAATTTAACATCTGGCCACCAGGGGAGCTGTCGCACTCCTTCATTCCTCAGCATGTTTACATTTAGACACACAAACACACAAGACAGACAGAGGCAATTTAACATCTGGCCACCAGGGGGAGCTGTCGCACTCCTTCATTCTTCAGCATGTTTACATTTAGACACACAAGCACACAAGACAGACAGAGGCAATTTAACATCTGGCCACCAGGGAGCTGTCGCACTCCTTCATTCCTCAGCATGTTTACATTTAGACACACAAACACACAAGACAGACAGAGGCAATTTAACATCTGGCCACCAGGGGAGCTGTCGCACTCCTTCATTCCTCAGCGTGTTTTCTGGAGATCTTTTTTATGGCCTCGTAAATCAGTTAAATTAGCCTCCCCACTAAGTGGTACCTTAATTTCTACTTGACAGATGCAACTGTCTTTTGGGTTGCAAAGGTCGACAACAGGCTACACAATAGGTCGAGAGCCCACCTCGACCCGGGCAGGCCTCGAAATCATGACCTTCTGGTCAGTAGAGATCTTATGCAGCTGACATCCAGCCAGCTGCGCCACATTCCCGGTGCTGGGAAACCATCTGAGAAGCCTAGACATGGTGGATTTGAAACAAAACATGACCTGTTCCTGTTCCCATGACTACCCTGGTAGATTAGTGGTATTTTAGCCGTAATCTGAAAGAGCGGCATTAAAACTTCTCCGTGATGACGCCGATGCCTTTCTTGAGTGTTCGGCAGTCCTGCTTCCAAACCCACCCATCCCTTGTGTAAACGCACTCTTGGTCTTCGTAAACCATTTTAAATTGCAGGATATTAAAATGCCCACTTCTGTCCTTTTCGGAAAGCGGAGAGCTGCCTTTCATTTTGGTGTGTGCGTGTGCGGGTGCGCGTTTGTATCTAAATGGGGAATGGATTCTTGCATGCCTTGCAGAAGGGGGTGGGTCTCTCCGAGGGACGGGAGCCTTATCTCATTTCGAGGATGCGTCAGAACTGCTTTGATGCCTGTTTGGAAAATAACCCAAACATGATCAACATCCGAAGCCTGATTGAGAGGCGGAAGGAGGGCTCCCTGCTGCGCCCCCTGAATCGCAGGCCTTTCATGCCGACAGATGTTTAGCCAGAGGAGATTGGGCAGCTGTTGCGTCGTCCTTGGACTGTCATCTGTTCTCATCTGCTGGCTACATGATGCCCTTGTCCCTCCTCCTTGCTTCTTCCTCTCCTTTTGCTGCCTCCTCTCTTAAAACTATATCGTCGGAAGAGGTCTTGGGCCATTGAGTCCATCCCCGGCAAGGGAAGGAACCCGCAGCTACGGCCGGTTCGTCCATTAGGCAGAGGAAGCAGGCGCATAGGGCGACGTCACCAGGGAGGGGCCACGCCACCCGGGAGAGGTGCCGCCTCCGCGCCGCCAGTGCCACGCTGCCCCGCCGCCGCGCCAGCCAGGCCTCCGCAGCGCCCGGCCGCGCTTCTGCATGTGCGGAGCTTTTTGCACATGTGCGAAAAGGTCCGCGCATGCGTACTGGCTCCCGCTTTGGAGCCAGTGCGCGTGTGCAGATTGGCGCATGCGCACTGGCCACCAAAGCGAGAGGCGCTCTGGGGCCAGTGCGCTTCGAAGATTGCCGCATGCGCACTGGGGCGCCTGGACAATTTTCCCCGCGTTCCTAATGTTTAGGGAACAGCTTGGTCCGCCCCTGCCCGCAGCTAAGGCATTCTTCGAAGGAGGCCTTCCAACTTCTGCTTCAGTGAAGGAAACTGAAGGCCTGGACAACACTTTCCCAAGTTCTTCTTAATGTTTAGTCTGAATCTCCTTTCACTTGGATTCACTCGTTCAGGACAGAAAGCAAGCTTGCTCCATCATCTATACCAGTGTTTCCCAACCTTTTTTGAGCCGCGGCACACTCTTTACATTTACAGAATCCTGAGGCACACCACCAACCAAAATGACACAAAATGACACTCTAACACAGTAATACATATAGTTAATATGTTTTTAAATGTATTTATACACTCAGTGTGAAACCTGGGCCTGTTTCTATGAACACAACCTAGATATCCTGGCAGGAATGGCAGAAAGACACAAACTTCCCACACAGAACTCCCATAACCAAGAGAAAATGCTATAAGAGTTTGGTGGGTATTGACCTTGAGTTTTGGAGTTGTAGTTCACCTACATCCAGCGAGCACTGTGGACTCCACCAACAATTTAATTGAGCCAAACTTGGCACACAGAACTCCCATGACCAAGAGAAAATACTGGGAGGGTTTGGTGGGCATTAACCTTGAGTTTCAGAGTTGTAGTTCACCTCTATCCAGAGATCACTGTGGACTCAAACAATGTTGGATCAGGACCAAACTTGGCATGAATACTCAATATGCCCAAATGTGAACACAGATGGAGTTTGGGGAAAATAGACCTTGACATTTGGGAGTTACAGTTTCCGGGATATATAGTTAACACACAATCAAAGAGCATCCTGAACTCTTGCAACAATGGAATTGAACCAAACTTGCCATATTGAACTCTCATTACCAACAGAAAGTACTGAAAGGGTTTGCTTGGGAATTGACCTTGAGTTTGGAAGTTGTAGTTCACCTACGCCCAGAGAACACTCAAACAATGTTATGTTATGTTGTTGTTTGTTTTCTATCCAGAATCACAATGTTGGAAGGAGGCTCACCACTTTAAGGTCCCTAAAACAGGCATGGGAAAACTTTGGCCCTCTGGGTGCTTTGGACTCCAACTCCCACCATTCCTAACAGCCTGAGGCCCTTTCCTGCTTAAGTGGCTGAGGGGGGACCAGGAAAGGGCCTGAGGCTGCTAGGAATGGTGGGAGTTGGAGTCCAAAACACCGGGAAGGTCCAAGTTTGCCCATGCCAGCTTTCGACAGAGACCTCTTCCGCCGCCTTCCCCTTCGTGCCCTTTCTTCCCCCTCCTGCTGAACACTTACTTTTTCTTCTCCACTCGGGCTCGCTTCTTCAGGAGGGAAGGGGGGAGGGAGGAAGACGTGACCCGTGTGGGTGCTACTGCGCAGACTCGCCCCATGTCTTCCTCCCCGCTCCCCTTCTGAACACGCTCACGCTGTCCCGTCGGATCAAAATGGCGGCAGCGTGAGCAAAGCGAGGCAAAGCGAGCAGAGCGAGGCTGGGAAGAAGGGAGCCCGATTGGAGAAGAAAAAGTGTTCGGCAGGAGGGGGAAGAAAGGGTATTGGAGGTTCCAATTTCCCACGGCACACCTGATGATCGCTCATGGCACACTGGTTGGGAAACACTGGTCTACATTGTAAAATTAATACAGTTGGACAGCACTCAAAACTGCCGCGGCTCAGTGCTATGGAATCCTGGAAGGTCCAAGTTTGCCCTTGCCAGCTTTCGACAGAGACCTCTTCCTCCCCCATTGCGCCCTTTCTTCCCCCTCCTGCCCAACACTTACTTTTTCTTCTACACTGCCGCTTCTGCCACCATTTTGATCTGAGGGGGCAGCGTGAGCATGTTCAGGAGAGGAGGGGGGAGGGAGGAAGACGTGACCCGTGCGGACGCTCCTGTGCAGACTCACCCCAGAGCAAAGCGAGCAGAGCGAGGCTGGGAAGAAGGGAGCCCGAGTGGAGAAGAAAAAGTGTTTGGCAGGAGGGGGAAGAAAGGGTAGTGGAGGTTCCAATTTCCCACGGCACACCTGATGATCGCTCACGGCACACTGTGTGACACGGCACACTGGTTGGGAAACACTGGCATAGACAACAAGAACTGGGAAACCCTGGACCTTGATCGCTCTAGCTGGAGGTCAGCTGTGACCAGCAGTGCTGTAGAATTTGAAGAGGCACAAATGGAGGGCGAAAGAAAAAAACCAACCCTGACCAGGACCGCCTTCCACCTGGAAACCGATGCCCTCACTGCAGGAGAACATGCAGGTCAAGAATAGGGCTTTACAGTCACCTATGGACGCACCGCCAGGACACCAAACTTGGAGGACAATCTTACTCGGACAATGAGGGATCGCCTAAGTAAAATGAAGAGGTGCCATGATTCACTGACACAAAGAGGAAACGTGAATCCCTTGGGCTGTCCCCAGAGTGTCTTCTCCCCCATGGCCTGCCCCTGTTATGTCTTTGGCTGCCTCTCCCCGCAAGGATCAAGGGGCTCGGCCTGCTTAAGCATCCATCCCTGTCGTCACCACAAAACAAGCCTCCTTCCCTCCCTCTCGCCCCATCTGGCTCCCGCACAACCCGCACAACCCTCCTGCTGTCCTCCTGGCTCCCCCCCCCCCCCCCAAGATCTCCGGGGTCTCTTTGTATTCCAAGTGGATCTTTTGTCAGAGGAATTGCCGGAGCGGCGGGGGTCTCTGTGAGAAGAAAGCCACGTTCTCTTGTGAACCAGGGTACAAATGTCGCCTTGGAAGTGGGCTTGGAATCGAAGTGTTCACAGAAGTCTGGAAGAGATGGGCTCCTCAAACGATGGCTTTCCTTTTAACCTCATGAAGGAAGAATCGATCAGAAGCCGGGTGGCATCGCAACATTTCCCAATTGTGGAATGGTTTTCAACGCTTGGACAAGAAATGAGAAAAGAAGACTCTTGGGGCATCTTAAAGGGCTAATATAGGGAATTTGCAATTCCCACCTCTTTACATTCCTGGACGTGAGCACTTTTCCTTGCTTTCACACAAACACATTCGTCACCATCATTACAAACCACCCCAAGCACCCAAGAGGCCAAAACATGTATTGATTTGTTGCTGTTTTCACAATAACTCTGTTAGCCTTTAAGGCAGGGGTGGGCAACCTACAGTCCGCGGGCCAGATGCGGCCCGGCAGCCAATTCCGTCCGGCCCGGGGAGAAGGGCGTCGGGGGCGAGGCCAAGAGGAAGAGGTGCCGCTACCGCCATCCCATCGCGGGCTCTGTGGGGCTTGTGTCGCCAGACAGGCCGGAGGAGCAGCGGCTTTGGAGTGCCTGACATCCCTGGATGCGATCCGGGCCTGCAGTGGGAGCAATCGCCGACCTGCGGCAGCTGATCGCCCTGGCGACCCAGAAAACTTGATCGTCTTCCGGGTCGCCAGGGCGATCAGCCACCTCAGATTGCCAACTGCTCCCCCTGCAGGCCCAGTTCGCCTCCAGGGATGGCAGGCACTCCATAGCAGGGCGATCAGCTGGGAACGGCTGGGGGCGAGAGCAGGAGGGCTGCAGGCCTGCCTGCCTCCGATCCACTTTGCCATTCTCTGGGCTGCCATTGCCATCTCCATCTTGGGATCCTTCCTCTCTTGAGGGTGTCAGCCTGTATCTTGGTTCGCACCTTGTCTTCTTGAATTTCATTTTATTTTATTTTAGTGATTTTTATTATTATTTTATAATAATTTTATTACAACAATATAATAAATATTATAATATAATGTGATATTATAATTTCAATATATTATAATGTCTATATAGATATACTACCGTGTTTCCCCGAAAGTATGACACCCCCGATTGTAAGACGTATCGGGGGTGTCAGAGGGGTCGGCTTATATAAGCCGTACCCCGAAAGTAAGACGTACTGTGGGCGGCATGGCGTGGCTTCCTGGCTGGGCGACGAGAGGCTCCCAGGGGCCCCAAAAGGGGCCCAGAATCATCCTCCTCTTCCTCCTCTTTCTCCTTCCAGCGGCGCTTCCAGCCTCCTCCTTTCCTCCCAGCGCGCCTTTCCTTCCGCCGGTTCCGCCCTCCCTTCAGTGAAGGGAGGGGCGGAGCCGCCGCCGCGAGAGGGAAGAGCGCCGGGAGTGAGTCGCCGCAGACCCACTCAGGCGTGCCTGCCGCCCCGCCGCCCGCCGCCTCCAAACACGAGCGGGCGAGCGGGGCGGCGCGAAAGCGCCTGAGTCGCCCTGGGGGCGGGACTCCGCCAGCGCCTTCTTCCTTCGCTGGCGGGCGGCTCTCCTCCCTTCAGTGAAGGGAGGGGGCGGAACCGGCGAGAGGAAAGAAGGCGTCGGGGCGGGAGTCCCGCCCCCCAGGGCGACTCAGGCGCGCCGCTGCCGCCCCCGCCTCGCCCGCGCCTCCAAACACGAGCGGGCGGCGCGGTGCGCCTGAGTCGTCCCTGCGGGCGGGATCCGCCAGCGCTTTTCCTCTCGCGGCGGCGGCTCCGCCCCTCATCCCTTCACTGAAGGGAGGGGCGGAACCGCGAGAGGGAGAGGCGCCGCTGGGAGGAAGAGGAGGAGAATTCCGGGCCCCTTTGAGCCCCTCTGGGAGCCTCTCCGCCCAGCCAGGAAGCCACGCCATGCCGCCGCCAGCACGCCTTACTGCCTTACTCTTCGGGGTACCGTCGCCCAATATAAGACATACCCCGAAAGTAAGCCGTAGTGGGGATTTTGGGGGTCAAAAGAAAGTAAGATGCTGTCTTACTTTCGGGGAAACACGGTATAATATAATAATTATGATATTAATGCTAATAATATATTTCCTTATATACTAATATGTTAATATCAATGATGTGTAATATATAGTAAATAAATAAATAATGTAGATTAGAATGTAGTTCAGCCTTTAGGTGCGGCCCTCCATAATATTTTTTGGCTCTCGTGCAGCCCCTTGGAAAAAATAATTGCCCACCCCTGCTTTAAGGTGATTCTTGGGTCGTTCACCTGCAACAGGTACCGTATTTTTCGCACCATAAGGCGCACCGGATGATAAGACGCACCTAGATTTTTTTTAAAAAAATAATTTTTATTGAAAGTTTTGGTTACATCTGAATAAAAGATAGAAAAGGGTTTTCGGGCTAGGAAAGGTTAAGGGTCGGGGAAGAGAGGAGGGTTAGGGAAGGGAAGGGGTGGGAATAGGAGGTGTTGGGGGTAACGGATTGAACCGATCCTGCGGGGAAAACCACCGGGCAAGGGTAGTGAGATAGGATAGAAAGAAAAGGAAAAAGAAGGGGGATTCTTGCTGAGTTCCATCTTCCAGGAGCCCTGGTTTCATTCTGACATATCTAATACAGTTCTTTTATTCTTTAAAGTGTCACTTCTTTCTTTCTGTTCGTCTTCTTTAGTTGTATGTCCATGTCAGGTCTTCTTATGTCCCTTGAAACTATTATCTTTTTACTATTATTTCTATTATCTCTCCTCAGTTGTTTTTTTTAACCCTTCAATTAGGTGATTAGAGTGCCCATGACCATTAGCTAGTATTTGTCGGTTAGGTAGTTAGTTCTGTTCGTTCCTTTTCCCTGAGGTCGTATCTAACCATTTTCTTTAGGGATTCTGCTTCTCCTTCATCCGCCTCTGGGGATCATGTTTCCAGAGGCCATAGTTTGTAGTCATCACGGCACGGAGAGGGCATATTTTCTGTACTTTACCTTTCCCTCTTCGGCTCTCTTTGTTCCCTTGGCTTTTCTCTTTGTTGAAGTGCTTTCCAGTTCCGTTGGTTTTATTCCTCTTTGGGAGCTGAGAGGGGTTCTGCTGGAGGGCAATGTACATCCTAGTCTTGGTGGACAAGCTGACAGCATTCTGTGGCACAGCCCCAGCATTTTTAGCTCTCTGAATGGACTCCAGCTGTTCCCATACTTCTTGCTTTTGCTTTTGGTCTATGTTTTTCCTCTTCTCTCTCCTTCAATTCGCCTTGCATTGCTGATTCCTTTTCCTTGCCATTATCTTTTCCCTTTCCTTCTTCATACTCATTCGTCAGCATAGCGGTCCCTTCTTCAGTTTGTTCATCTCTCCCCAGTGAGGTTGCTCCTGAACCGCATTCTTGTGCCCCTCTAGCATTATTTCCACCTTTTCTAGGATCAGGTCCTGCTTTTGTCCCAGCCTCTGCAACTCTCTCAGAATATCCTTCAGAGACATAGTTGTTTGTCCTGTGTCTGGGCTCTCTTTTTTCCCTCCTTCGTTTTTTGTTTGTTCTTTACTCCTGTCCCTTTCTTCCTCTCTTCTCCTTTTATTTTGTGGCTTTTTCCCCCCCCCGGGTGCCTCTCCGCTCCGGTCCTCCCCGTTCTGGTCGTCCCCGCAAGGCTTTTTCCCTCCTGTCCTTTGCTTCCCTTTTCACTTGGTCAGCGGGTCTCCTTTTCCCCTGGACGATAGGCTTCCTTACCCCCTCCTTCTCCGGTGTTGGTGGAATGGACTGGGCAGTCAGTGATCGCGGCTCCCGCCCGCTTTACTTCCTGCCTCTTCTCCCCTTGGTGTCCGCTCCCCAATAGAGTCCGGATGTCTTGTTGCCTTCACTTCCTGGCTTCTCCCCGCCTTCCCCGGTGGCTGATTGGGATTTCCCGCCTAAACATGGAGGTCTTCTTCAAAGAGGCTTCCTCCCGTTCCTCAAAGGTTGTTGTTTGGTCCGCCATATTGATGCCTGGTGATGTTACTATTATTTTTCCCCCGCGACTCTTATCGTCCCTTAATTGTGATGCCGGTGGGAAGGGGGAGGAGGGGGTCGCGTTCACTGCCCTTCTCGTGGCTTCTCCCTGTCTGTTTTTGTGTGGTTGGGCCTCTAAATTTGGGGCTTCTTGGGAGGGGGTTCCCGCCCGTTGTTTGGCTTATCTTCTGTCCCCCTGTCCCAGGTCTCCCCCACTCACTTTGCGTTGTTGGTTTGGGCCGGGCTGGCAGTGAGTGCAGGCGTGAGCCTGCTTCCCTCACACCAATCTGCTCACCAGGCTGGGAGGCCACCGGGCTCTCTCCGTCTCCCCCTCTTGAGGAGGGGGGGCGACTTATAGAGCCCGCGCTGGGGTCCCCTGGCTTCGCTGCCTCTTGGCTGATCGGCTCAGCCTGAGGTGGGGGCGCGATTCGCCCTCCGATCGGTGATTTCGGTTGATGTCTTGAGGAGCTCTCAAGACACTCGTCCTGCCGCCATCTTTGCCCCTTTTCCTCCAGACGCACCTAGATTTTAGAAGAAGAAAATTGGAAAAAATATTTTGGGCCAAAAAGTGCTTCAAGCGCCGGGGCCCACTTTTTGGCCCAAAATATTTTTTCCAATTTTCTTCTGGAAGGGTGGACCCTCCTCGGCGCCCTCCGCCATCCCTAAGCCTGTCCCTTGGCCACCTCCTCCTCGGTCCGCCTCCTCCTCCGCCTCCTCTGCCTCCGCCACCGCCCACCGCCCGCCCCCGCCGCCCCTCCGCCGCTTTCCGCCGCTCTCGCCGCTTTTCCGCTTGCCGCTTTCCGCCCCTTTCCGCCCGCTTTTGCCGCTTTTACCGCCCCTTTCTGCGCCTCCGCCACTTACCCAAGCCTCCTGGCGCGCCAGACGCCAGACGCGCCAGACGCGTCTGGACCTCAGGCGTCATGCGGCGGCGAGCGAGGGACCTACGGCAAGTGGCGGAGGCGGCGGAAAGGGGCGAAAAAGCGGCGGAAAGCGGCGGAAAGGGGCGAGGGAGGCGGCGGAAAGCGGCGGAGGCGGCGGTAAGCGGCGGAGGCGGCGGGGGGGGGCGGGCGGTGGCGGAGGCAGAGGAGGCGGAGGAGGAGGCGGGACCGAGGAGGAGGCGGCCAAGGGAAAGGCTTTCTATCGCCTCCCTCTTCGGCTCCATAAGACGCAGCTGATTTTTCCTCCTACTTTGGGAGGAAAAAAACTGCGTCTTATGGTGCGAAAAATACGGTAAATAAATAGGTCTTTTCATTTTATCCTGAAACATCCAACAAATCTATTTTCCTCTATTTTGTTTCTTAGCGCTGGAGATCCCAGGACAGCGAGGAATATGAAGCTGAAGGTAAGAAGGCTTCACCACACAGTCTCTCCTGTTGGCTGGTTTGTTTTTATATGCAATATTATTCATATATTTATTTGTTGTTTATTCGTTCAGTCTCTTCCGACTCTTCTTTGTGTCCTCATGGACCAGCTCAGGACAGAGCTCCCTCTCGGCTGTGGCCACCCCCAGCTCCTTCAGGGTCAAGCCAGTCACCCACCTTGCCCTTGGTCGGCCCCTCTTCGCTTTTCCTTCTCTTTTCCAAGCTTGCCTGTCTTCTTATTATGTGGCCAAAGTATTTCATCTTGGCCTCTCATATCCTTCCCTCCAATGAGCAGTCGGGCATTATTTTCTGGAGTATGGATTAGTTTGATCTTCTCGGGGTCCATGACACTCTCAGGATTTTCCTCCAACACCACAGTTCAAAAGCATCTCTCTTCCTTTGCTCAGCCTTCCCAGCTCTTGCATCTATAGGTGACTACTAGGCCTGGGCAATCATGGTGCTCATTAGGTAGATCGCAATCTACTGGTAGATCGCGTAGGGCGTCCTGGTAGATCGCAGGCAGGGCGGGAGGACAGTGTGTGTCAACTGTAAAATAGGATATGTGGAAGGGCCCTGGATTATCGGAGGTCCTTTCCACACAGTTGAATAAAATCCCATGTTATCTGCTTTGAATCCGATTATATGGCAGTGTGGTCTCCGAAAACCCAGTTTAAAGCAGATATTGTGTTATATGTTTCACATTTTTGTAGTGGGTAGGTAGATAATTTTGACTTGGTTGTTTTATAAGTAGCTCGCATGCTGAAAAAGTGTGAGCACCCCTGTTCTAAATAGTTCTAATGTACTTACAAAACGAAAGTTCTGGTGGTGAACACTAGGTGGCGCTGGGGTTTTGCTTCTGTAGTGTTGCTAAAGTTCTGGTGGTGAACATTTCAGAACTTTAACAAAACTTTCAAAATTTTGTTATGAATGGCAGTTCCTAATTGGTTCTGCCTTAAAAATCGCCAATAATGAAATAATAAGGAAGTTTTGAAAGTTTTGTTAGAGTTCACCACCAGAACTTTAGCAACACCCTAGAACAGGCCTGGGCAAACTTCGGCCCTCCAGGTGTTTTGGACTCCAAAACACCTGGAGGCCGAAGTTTGCCCAGGCCTGCTCTAGAAGCAAAGCACCAGCGCCACCTAGTGTTCACCACCAGAACTTTAGCAACACTATAGAAGCAAAGCACCAGCGCCACCTAGTGTTCACCACCAGAACTTTAGCAACACTATAGAAGCAAAGCACCAGCGCCACCTAGTGTTCACCACCAGAACTTAAGCAACACTATAGAAGCAAAGCACCAGCGCCACCTAGTGTTCACCACCAGAACTTAAGCAACACTATAGAAGCAAAGCACCAGCGCCACCTAGTGTTCACCACCAGAACTTAAGCAACATTATAGAAGCAAAGCACCAGCGCCACCTAGTTTTCACCACCAGAACTTAAGCAACATTATAGAAGCAAAGCACCAGCGCCACCTAGTGTTCACCACCAGAACTTAAGCAACACTATAGAAGCAAAGCACCAGCGCCACCTAGTGTTCACCACCAGAACTTTAGCAACACTATAGAAGCAAAGCACCAGCGCCACCTAGTGTTCACCACCAGAACTTAAGCAACACTATAGAAGCAAAGCACCAGCGCCACCTAGTGTTCACCACCAGAACTTTAGCAACACTATAGAAGCAAAGCACCAGCGCCACCTAGTGTTCACCACCAGAACTTAAGCAACACTATAGAAGCAAAGCACCAGCGCCACCTAGTGTTCACCACCAGAACTTAAGCAACATTATAGAAGCAAAGCACCAGCGCCACCTAGTGTTCACCACCAGAACTTAAGCAACATTATAGAAGCAAAGCACCAGCGCCACCTAGTTTTCACCACCAGAACTTTAGCAACACTATAGAGCAAAGCACCAGCGCCACCTAGTGTTCACCACCAGAACTTAAGCAACACTATAGAGCAAAGCACCAGCGCCACCTAGTGTTCACCACCAGAACTTAAGCAATACTATAGAAGCAAAGCACCAGCGCCACCTAGTGTTCACCACCAGAACTTAAGCAACACTATAGAAGCAAAGCACCAGCGCCACCTAGTGTTCACCACCAGAACTTTAGCAACACTATAGAAGCAAAGCACCAGCGCCACCTAGTGTTCACCACCAGAACTTAAGCAACACTATAGAAGCAAAGCACCAGCGCCACCTAGTTTTCACCACCAGAACTTTAGCAACACTATAGAGCAAAGCACCAGCGCCATCTAGTGTTCACCACCAGAACTTAAGCAACACTATAGAGCAAAGCACCAGCGCCACCTAGTGTTCACCACCAGAGCTTTAGCAACACTGTAGAAGCAAAGCACCAGCGCCACCTAGTGTTCACCACCAGAAGTTTTGTAAGTACTTTAGAACCATTTAGAACCATGATTGCCCAAGCCTATTAAATATGCTTACGTATCCATCTAATAATAATAAAGAGAGTAAAATAATAAATGTAATAATAATAATAAGGTAAAATACTGTAAATATAATCATAATAATAAAGTAGAATAATAAATGTAATAAACATAATACTAATAACGAAGTAAAATAATAAATAACCTTGACTCGAGTATAAGCCGAGGGGAGCTTTTTCAGCCTAAAAGGGGACTGAAAAACTAGACATATATTCGAGTATATTATACAGTATTTCGTTCAGCAAAGAAAAAGATCTACGGCTCCCTTTTTTCTCCTCTAGGCCAGTTGAGATTCTGGAATCCCGATGATTTGAATGCCTCCCCCAGCATCTCCCCCACTCAGGACTGGATTGAAGACAAGCTGTGTGAAGTGTGTGAAAGCCTTGGCATCTCCCGGGACGGGCACCTCAGCCGGAAGAAGCTGGTCTCCATTTGCGAGCAGTACGGCTTGCAGAATATTGGCGCTCAGGTCAGGCCCGGATCATGGCCTTTCGCCGCCCAAGGCACTGCCCCCGCCCCCAGCTCCGCCCAGCCACCGGCTCCGCCCCCGCCCCGCCCCTCCCCCGGGTCCGCCGGCGCGAGGAGGAGGAAGGAAAGCCCCACCCCCGGAGCTGGTGCTGCGCATGCGCGGCAGTGGCCCCAAGGGCGGGGTCTCCCCGCGGCTCGCCCCTCCCTCCCGGGGCCGTGACATGCCAGCCGCCTCAGATTTCGTCGCTTCTGAGGCGGGCGGCATGCCGCGGCCTTGGGAGAAAGGGACAAGCTGTGAGGGAGCATCTCCCCCGCGGTTTGCCCCTCCCTCCCAGGGCTGTGACATGCCGGCCGCCTCAGAAGCGGCGAAATCTGTGTCGGGCGGCATGCCGCGGCCTTGGGAGAAATGGACGAGCTGTGAGGGAGCAGCTCCCCCGCGGCTCGCCCCTCCCTCCCGGGGCCGTGACATGCCGGCCGCCTCAGAAGTGGCGAAATCTGAGGCGGGCGGCATGCCGCGGCTTTGGGAGGGAGGGTTTAGGAGGGAGGGCTTTAGAAGAAAGGGACGATCATAGGTGCTTCTGCGCCTGCACGCAGGGGGTGCCATAGATTCGCAGAGGCAGCGGAAAAAAAAAATTTGGGGGGTCCAAATCGGCCGCCCCCCCCCATTCTGCCGCCTGAGGCCATGGCCTCAGGTGGCCTTATGGGTAATCCGGGCCTGGCTCAGGTATCCGTTGAGGCCTCCGTCTCCCTGCTCCGAGTACTACTCCTCTGCTATTTGCAGTATTTATATTCCGCCCTTCTCACCCCACGGGAGACTCAAGGCGGATCACAATGCACATATACATGGCAAGCATCCAATGCTATACACACACAATATATAGAGATAGACACACAGAGGCTATTCAACTTCCAGCTTCATGTGGGTATGCTTTGAATTCCGGCCACTGGGGGAGCTGTTGCTTCACCGTCCACTTGTGACACTGATGGGAGTCAAGAAGCACACAACAGAAGGCCTCCAAGCTCTTCTGCGTGTCCTGGCTTGGCCAAGATGCTCAGCTCCTTGACTTGCACTGCCTCTTCATCATTCTCCTGGACATCATGTTTCAGAGGGAGGTGGCCAACCTGATGTCTTTAGTGAGGGAGTTCCACAGGCGGGGGCCACTGCTGAGAAGGCCCTGTCTCTCATCCCCACCAACCGCAAGGACCAAGTACCATGTCCTTAGGGAGGGAGTTCTACAGACAGGGGGCCACTGCTGAGAAGGCCCTGTCTCTCGTCCCCACCAACCGCAAGTACCAAGTACCCCAAACCTTCCCAAAATAGACCTTCCCCAACAGAAAAAATAAGAAGAAAATCAACCTTAATAGTGGCTAGAAGTTACATCACACTCGCACCAAAACACACCAGTGCAACCCGAGGCACAGAAAGGCAAAATGTCCCCGATTCTCTGCTTAGTTGCCTTCTGCTACTCTAGTGAAACTCGGCTTTTTACCAGAAGCTTATCTTTCTTCTGTCTTCTCAGCACTGTTGGTGCTGAGTTTTCTACAACGGTCTGCAAATCTTCCTTCCGCTCCCCCTTTGTTGTGCTTGACACTGTGTTTTCCCCCTTTCTCAGGTACTAGAGGAGGTCTTCCGCGACCTCGAGCACAGCAATGGCACCATGAGCATCGAAGACTTCTTCTACGGCTTGTTTAAGATCAGGAAGCCCCTTCCGCCCTCCGCCTCCACCCCATATCGGCAGCTAAAACGGCATCTCTCTATGCAGGTGGGGACCCCGTGTTGCAAGCCAAAACTGTTGGAAATGGCAGCCTTCAACAAGCCTCCTACACTAGGGATTTGTTATGTACATCGTTGTGATTGCTAATGTTTTGGTATGCAGCCTCCTTAACTCTAGGTTGTTTGAGGTTGTAGGAGTGAATTCTGAGGTAGCAAAGTTTGCAGACGACACTAAATTGTTCAGGGTAGTTACAAATGAAACTGATTGTAAAGAGCTCCAGAAAGATCTCTCGAAATTGAGTGAATGGGCAACAAAGTGGCAAATGCCTTTTAACCTAAACAAGTGTAAAGTCATGCACATCGGGGCAAAGAACCCCAACTACACCTACAAATTGATGGGGTGAAAGCTTTCCGAGACAAACCAGGAAAGGGATCTTGGGGTCTTGGTGGACAGCTCAATGAAGATGTCAACCCAGTGCGCAGCAGCAGCGAAAAAAGCAAATTCTATGCTTGGCATGATCAGGAAGGGAACCGAAAATAGGTCGGCAAATGTTGTATTGCCTCTCTACAAATCGATGGTAAGGCCACATTTGGACTACTGTGTACAATTCTGGTCTCCGCACCTTAAGAAGGATATAACGGAACTGGAAAAGGTACAGAAAAGGGCAACAAGAATGATCCAAGGGATGGAGCAGCTCCCTTATGAAACCAGGTTGCAACGCCTTGGTCTTTTCAGCCTTGAAAGACGGCGTCTAAGAGGTGACTTGATCGAAGTGTATAAAATCATGCATGGGATAGAAAAGGGGAATAAAGAAAAATTATTTTCACAAAACACTAGGACTAGGGGGCACTCCCTGAAGCTCCAAGGTAGGAAACTTAGGACTAATAAAGGGAAATATTTCTTCACCCAGAGGGTCATTGGGTTATGGAACTCACTTCCAGAGGAGGTTGTGACAGCGGTCAGCCTGGACAGCTTCAAGGCAGGATTAGACAGATTCATGGATACCAAGTGTATCGGTAGTTACTGAAAAGGACATTCAAGTGCCACCTCGGAGTTGGTTGAGGTAGGCAGGATTTCCTGGGTACTGGTTGTGGGGGGTCGGGAGCAGGTCAGGGTTCTGCCCTCCCTTCTGCTCGAGATCCCCGTGTACAACTGGTGGGCCACTGTGTGATACGGAATGCTGGACTAGATGGGCTGAGGTCCGATTCAGCATGGCTCTTCTTATGTTCTTATGTTCTTATGAGGTTGTGGGAGGGGCTGCAAACCATGTCACCAGATCTGGGACTATTCAGACTGAGACTCTATTTTAGAAGTCAGTACAGTCCCCCAAACCAATCTCTACCGCACCCCCCCACACACACACATTCCTTCTTTCCGCCTGCCTCTCCTCTCTCACCGATGTGCTGCGTTCAGAGGGCCAGCAAGGCCTCGCCCAGGCCCGGCTCGGCGCCCTTGTGCAGCTGGGCCAGGCAGGAGCCCAGGGATTAGGAGCTGCTCCCAGGCCCCTTCCTGGCCCCTGGGCCTTTCGGAGCCGGCACCCAGGAACATTGGGGAAGGAGGCAGAGGCGCTCGCGCCCTCTTGCCGCACGCGCATGCCTGCCAGCGGCCCCAGGGGCGGGGCTTCCCTCTGCCTCATCCTCGCCCCACCCTCCTTCCTTGGGCACAAGGAGGATGAGGCGGAGGGAAGCCCCGCCCGGGGCTGCTGGCGGGCATGCGAGCGTGGCATGGGGGCGCAAGTGCCTCTGCCTCCTTCCCCAATGTTCCTGGGTGCTGTGCATGGCCGGCAGCGGCCCCGGGGGGTTCTCTTCTTTCCTCCTCCTCCTCGGGAAAGAAGGGAAGCCCCCGGGGCCGCTGCCGGCCATGCGCAGCACCCAGGAACATGGCGGAGGAGGCAGAGGCGCTTGCGCCCGCCTGCCACGCCGCATGCCCGCCAGCAGCCCCGGGGGCAGGGCTTCCCTCCGCCTCATCCTCCTCACGCCCTCCTTCCTTGACAAGGGGGCAGGGCGATGGCGAGGGGGGGCGCCATTCCCTCCGCCCCGCCCCCTTGCAGCGCTCTCCTCCCGCCCTCCCCCGAGAGAGTCATCGTGCCGCATTGCGGTTTTGTTGGAACTTTTGGTCCTTGATCTGGCGCCCCCCTAGGCCTGCGCCCATAGGCCATGGCCTAGTGTGGCCTTATGGGTAATCCGGACCTGCGTGTCAGTGTTCAGTCAGTGTATTATGCATTGTATACTTATTTATTTACGACATTTATATGCCGCCCTTCTCATCCCAAAGGGGACTCAGAGCGGCTTACAAGTTCTATGTAAATACAATATATTATACTAGCTGTACCCGGCACGCGTTGCTGTGCCCTATTTAGGAGATGCGAGAAAGTCTTTGTTGTTCCTGGCTGCACGCTTCTTCTTGTCGTGCAGTTCTTTGCATTTGGTTCTCAGCTGTGCGTCGTGCAGTGACCTGTTGTCTGTGTCTCTGCTGCGCAGTGTGTTTCTGTTCTGGCGTTTGTTCTGCCCTTTTTTGTTTGATGTATGTAGCGTTGTGAGTGTGTCGTCCGATGCTGTTATTTTTATAAGGCATGGCTTGTCTTTTAGGTCAGTTTATGTCTGTGTGGAAGGAAGGAATGGTTTTTGTTTGTGGTGTTTGTAGGTGTTGTGTGTACGGGGTCCCGTAAGGTTGGTGGGATGGGTTGTGATTGGAAGTTGTGTTGTGTTGTGTGTGTAGGAATTTGCTGGAGAATTGCTCCCTCAGAGTTTGGTTTTGGCAGTTTAACCCTCAAACTCCAACTGAAATCTCTCAGCATTCTATCCTAGCCTTGGATGGCTCTTGCCAGCGTTGCTATGGTTACAGCAGTTATGCAAATCCGCCCTTATTGGCAGCCAATCATGTTGTTCAGAATGTAGAGGCTGGGTGAGTCTTTGGCTGCCCCGGAGGATGCTGGTAATGTAGTTTTATTTTTACTCATTGTTTTGGGGGCCTCTTAGGTTTTGGGGGGGAAAGTTTCTTTGCTACAAAAGTACCTTGCTTGAGGCCTATTTCTGTTGGCAAGTATTGTGTTTCTGCGTTGTATCGGACGACACACTCACAACGCTACATACATCAAACAAAAAAGGGCAGAACAAACGCCAGAACAGAAACACACTGCGCAGCAGAGACACAGACAACAGGTCACTGCACGACGCACAGCTGAGAACCAAATGCAAAGAACTGCACGACAAGAAGAAGCGCGCAGCCAGGAACAACAAAGACGCAGAAATGCAACACAACAGCAGCGCGCAAGGAGCGCAGAAACACAACGTCGCAACACAGAAAACAAACTTCAAAACACCACAACCACTTCCACCGCCTAGCCTTCAGATACAACGCTGCAGAAGACTACAGCATGGCGCAGAGGCCGACATTGGCGCCCTAACGCACATCTGCACACACTGCAAAGCCCTGAAATACCCAGCAGAAACACCGGGAATGTGCTGCCTAGCCGGTAAAGTCTCTCTACCACCACTTGCCACTCCTCCACAACCACTACAGACTTTGCTGAGTGGAGACACTCCAGAATCAAAAGACTTCCTCCGCTATATAAGACAATACAACTCATGCTTCCAGATGACATCATTTGGAGCACACATAGAAAGTGCGCAATTCATGCCTACATGACCCCACCAAGACCGTAAGTAACATCATTTCCAACCCTTACATCTCGCATCTCCTAAACAGGGCACAGCAACGCGTGCCGGGTACAGCTAGTCTATATATATAAAGCGGAATGTATGTACAGTATGTATGTATGTTTGTGTGTTTGTGGGTTTGTATGTGGCAGCATTCTGATTGGCTCCCGGCCTCTACATTCTGACAACATGATTGGTTGCCAGTGAGGGAGTATTTGCATAACGCCTCTATTGGCCAGCCAACACGAACATTCCGACGCTCTAAAGTGGCAGAGGGGGTGAGGAAAAGGCCTGAGGCAGTCAGGCATGGTGGGAGTTTCAGACCAAAACACTTTGCGACCCCTTTGCGACCCCAAAAAATGAGAGAATAAGACCAAACTTGGCAGACAGAACCCGCAAGACCCACTCTACATCCTGGTGCAGTTTGAGGGAGGATGGACCATGGATGACGGGACTTGCAGTACTTTAACTCACTTGCTTAGAGCACTGTGACCCACACCATAGAAGGATCAGGACCACACTTGGCACAGAGGCCCACGGGCCCACTTTACCACCTGGTGCGGTTTAGGGCAGGATGGGCTACAAATGATGGGATTTGCAGTACCTTCACCCGATTCATTTCCCACAGAACATTGAAGCCCCTGCAAATCACAGACCAGGCCCAAACTTGGCACACAGAGTACCTATGACCCACTCTACATCCTGCTGCAGTTTTGAGTGGTACGGACCATGGATGATGGGACTTGAAGTACCTTCACTCACTTTCTGAGACCACTGCAACCCTCATCCAATTACCAAAAAAGAACAAACTAGGCACACAGAGCCTCCATGACCCACTTTACATCCTGGTGCAGCTTGGAGGAGGGCAGGCCATGCATGATGGGACTTGAAGTACCTTCACTCACTTCCCAAAACTGCTGCAAACCTAATCCAATGACTGATCAAGACCAAACCTGATACACAGAGCCCTCATGACCCACTCTACATCCTGGTGCCGTTTGAAGGAGGATGGACCATGGATGATGGGACTTGAAGTACCTTCACTCACCTTCTGAGAACGCTGCGACCCTCATCCAGTGAATGATCAAGACCAAGCGTGGCACACAGAGCCCCAATGACCCTCTCTACATCCTGGTGCTGTTGGGAGGGGGATGGACCATGGCCGATGGGACTTGTAGTACCTTCACTTAACTTCCTGAGACGACTACAAGCCACGTAAACATATCATAAGGACCACCTTTGGCACACAATGCCGTTTTCAAATAACCCGGGCAGGGCCGGGTCCCCAAGCTAGTATATTATATTATTAGCACAGCACAGTATTAGCTGTTGGGTTTAAAAATGTAAATGGGCTAATTATTTTGTACAATGTAAAAGTATTCATTGAATTTAAATGGGACTACTCTGGGTAAGTTTGCTAAGAAACTTAGAAACATCTAGAATAATGCTGGTGGGGCTACAGCTGTTTTTACTTTGCGGGTTCCCCTCTATATAATGATAATGAGTTAGCTGAAAGAGTGTTGTTGCGGGGGTTTGAGTTGGTGGAGGAGTGTCTAAAGAAACGGTCGGTCGTAAAAGGAGCAAATAAGGTGTTTTGTTTTTCCTTTGGTGTTTGGAAAGTCAACAACAGCTATCTTTTGGCAGGCAGCCTGGAAGAAGCATTGTTTTGTTTATGCTGAAGCAGCTTTCAAGGACTAAATGTAAGACTGCTGTTTTTTCCTTGCAATTGACGGCATGAGAAGAAGAATCTGCAATTTAGCAGCATGTTTATATGTTACTACCGTGTTTCCCCGATAGTAAGACACCCCCGATTGTAAGACGTATCGGGGGTGTCAGAGGGGTCGGCTAATATAAGCCGTACCCCGAAAGTAAGCCGTACCCCGGCCGCCGCGTTACTCGGTCCCGCCTCCCCGCCGCCGCCCAAACACTTGCCTTGAGGTGAAGAAGAAGGGGAGCGCCGCCTTGAAGCAGCCAACCCTCCCCTCGTGCGGCGGTCTCGCACTCGCGGTCCTGCGAGGGACGGGAGAGGAAGAACATGGCCGCTTTGGAAAAGAAAGAAAAGCGGCTGTTCTTTGGGAGGCGTGTCAGCGGCCGGCTCGCCATGGCCATCCCCGCAGCCTCGGCTCCTGCCTGCCTGCCTCGCTCCTTCCCTCACGCGCCTCCATGCCGCTCCGAGGAGAGAAGCCTCCGCCTCCTTCTCTCGCTCTCCAATCCAAGCCGGGCCCGCTCCACCCCCGGACCCAGGGAGGAGGGGCTTCCGGCCGGGAGGAGAACAGAGGCATCCCGCCAAAGCCGGCCTCGCAGGGAAAGGCGGAGAGCGAGCGACGCTTGCAGGAGCCTTGCCGCCATGTTCTTCCCTCCCCCCTCCCCTCGCAGGACGCGCAAGTGCGAGACCGCCGCACGAGGGAGGGTTGGCTGCTTCCAAGGCGCGCGCTCCCCTTCTTCACCTCAAGGCAGGTGTTTCGGCGGCGGCGGAGGAGGAGGCGGGACCGAGTGACGCGGCGGCCGGGGGCACGACTTACCGCCGCCCCCGTACCCCAAAAGTATGACGTAGTGGGGCTTTTGGGGGTAAAAAGAAAGTAAGACTTTCGGGGAAACACGGTAGCTAAGGACCCGGTGGTGCCCGGGTTATTTGAGGAAGGCATTGTGTGCCACGGTTGGTTCCTATTAGATGTTTATGTGGCTTGCAGTGGTCTCAGGAGCTTAGTGAAGGTACTGCGAGGGGGCCATGGTGCATCCCCCTCCAAACAGCACCAGGATGTTGAGTGGGTCATGGGGGCTGTGTGTGTCACATTTTGTCTTGATCATTCTCTGGATGAGGGGTTGCAGTGGTCTCTGGAAGTGAGGGAAGGTACTGGAAGTCTCAGGATGAGTGTTGCAGCGGTCTCAGAAAGTGAGTGAAGGGACTTCAAATCCCATCATCCGTGGTCTGTCCCACTCAAAACTGCACCAGGATGTAGAGTGGGTCATGGGTACTCTGTGTGCCAAGTTTGGGTCTGGTCTGTGATGTATAGGGGCTGCAGTGTTGTTTGGGAAGTGAATGAGGTGAAGGTACTGCAAATCCCATCATTCGTGGCCCATCCTGCCCTAAACCACACCAGGTTGTGAAGTGGGCCATTGGTCCCTTGTTTGCCATGTTTGGTCCTGATCTGTCATTGCTGGTCTGTGATGTATAGGGGCTGCAGTGTTGTTTGGGAAGTGAATGAGGTGAAGGTACTGCAAATCCCATCATTCGTGGCCCATCCTGCCCTAAACCACACCAGGTTGTGAAGTGGGCCATTGGTCCCTTGTTTGCCATGTTTGGTCCTGATCTGTCATTGCTGGTCTGTGATGTATAGGGGCTGCAGTGTTGTTTGGGAAGTGAATGAGGTGAAGGTACTGCAAATCCCATCATTCGTGGCCCATCCTGCCCTAAACCACACCAGGTTGTGAAGTGGGCCATTGGTCCCTTGTTTGCCATGTTTGGTCCTGATCTGTCATTGCTGGTCTGTGATGTATAGGGGCTGCAGTGTTGTTTGGGAAGTGAATGAGGTGAAGGTACTGCAAATCCCATCATTCGTGGCCCATCCTGCTCTAAACCACACCAGGTTGTGAAGTGGGCCATTGGTCCCTTGTTTGCCATGTTTGGTCCTGATCTGTCATTGCTGGTCTGTGATGTATAGGGGCTGCAGTGTTGTTTGGGAAGTGAATGAGGTGAAGGTACTGCAAATCCCATCATTCGTGGCCCATCCTGCCCTAAACCACACCAGGTTGTGAAGTGGGCCATTGGTCCCTTGTTTGCCATGTTTGGTCCTGATCCGTCATTGCTGTGGGCCGCAGTGGCTGAGTGCCTGAGGCCTTTTGCTTTCCCTCTGAGTCACCTTAGAAGTGTCTTGGGTGAAGGTACTGAACATTCCATTTCCAACAGAAAAACTGTCAACTGGCTAACTTCTAGTCCATCCTTTTATGCCTGCCTCGGGCCTTCTCCTCTCCTCTCTGTGCTGTGTTGGAATGTTGGGAGGCTGTCCAGTCACAGCCATTTATGCAAATAATCCGACAAGTTGCAGCCATTCGAAACACTGGCACATATTCACTTGGTCGCACCACCCACCCACCGCCCGCAAACACTGGCTTTTATTGATATAGATAGATGATAGATAGATAGATAGATAGTCTTAAACTGTTGCCAAAGTATATTTTGATAAAGTATTTCTTTTGGAAGCACAAAGACTTTTGTTGCATTTTTACTACAGAGAGATTACAGGCAGACAAGGAGAACTAAAACTCCCAGCCTTTACTAGACTCAGCAGTACTCAAACAGATCCAATAGAAACTCAACATTAGTAACATATATTCCCATATTGTACTACACCAGTATACTGTAATATTATTAGTAATAATAATATAATTAGTCATTAGTATTATATTGTTTGTTATAACATTATTATCAATATTATTATGCTAGTCAGTGTTTGTTATGCATTAGACTAGGGCTGCCCACGAAGTCGATCGCGAATCCAAATGAGGTCGATCGCAGCCTCTCGTTCTGCCGCTGCACGGCGCTTGTGCTGCCACGCGCTCCTGCTCTCCTGCTCCTTCCACACAGCATTGCGGGAACAAGGGAGCGCCTTCCGCGGGGCAGTGCGGGAACACTGCCTCTCTCTCGCCGGCAGCTTCCCCGCCTCGCGCTCCCTCGTTCCTGCAATGCCCCGCGGAAGGAGCGCCGCGCGGGTGGATGGCGCAGGAATGCAGGAGCGCGCGCGGCAGCGGCAAGACAAGAGAGAGGCAGGGCGGAGCGCGAGGTGGGGCCTTCGGATGCCCCGCCTCACGCTCCCTCCAGAGGCCCCACCTCGCGCTCTCTCATTCCCGCAATGCTCCATGGAAGGAGCACAAGGCGGGCGGAACGAGCAGGAGCGCGCGCGTGGCAGCACAAGCACGCATGCTGAAGGTAGGTAGATTTTTTCGGCTTGGTTGCTTGAAAGTAGCTCGCATGCTGAAAAAGTGTGGGCACCCCTGCATTAGACATAAGACAGAGAAGAGACTGCAACAGAATGCCTTGGAGTACTTGGAGAGTACTTAGAGTACTTACTATTTACACACTCAAATGATAATAAATGTTACTTTTAATGAAGACTACGTATTTTGTCTCTTGAAAGCATGATGTAAAACCAAATACAAATTGTGGGAGAGTAGATGTTTTGGGGCAACTGAAATAACACCTCTGAGGATCTGCCTTGTATTTTGTGCATTGTTCCTAACAGTTCAAAGAGATAAACCGGGTATATCAGTCTAACAACTGAGAAACCTAAGTTGCCTTGCATGAATGCTAGTGGATATTTACTAGGCCTGTTTGATGAAAAAATGGTTCAAAACTCGTTCAGGGTGTAGGGGGCGCTGGTGCTTCGAATCTGAATGACTTCTGAAATTTTCTGGGGGGGAAATCGGAATTTCCCGAATTAGTTCCAAAAATTCGGAATGGTTTTGTTAATGGCGGACACACATGTTTAACCCAGTTTGGATGGGGATGATTTCCCTCCGCGTCAGAACTGGGGCGACAGCTGTATTTAACCCAATTTGGTTGTGGCTGTCGCCCCAGTTCTGACGCGGAGGGAAGGACGTCCACCTCCAAACTGGGTTGAACAGCCAATGAGGGGAAAGCCCCTCGGGAGGGGCAGAAATCTAATGCCGATTCCTTTCCGAAAATGGCAGCGGTGGCTTCGAAATGGCAAATTCACTTCCGGGTTGCTTACATCGCTTCGAAGCCGCTTCAAAAGTGAATTTAATCCGAATTCATTCCGATTTTACGAGCATTCCGACGAACCTACCCAGGCCTCATATTTACCACCAAAGAAGAGATTAACTCAAATGAGTTTTTAAAATTTTTCTCAGGAAGATCATCTATCTATCTTATCTATGTATATAATAAAAGTCAGCGTTTGCGGCGGGAGATGCGGAGGAATATGTGGCAGCGTTTTGATTGGTTGCTACTGTGGGATTATTTGCATAAAGGACTCTGAATGGCCAGCCTCAGAACTCCAACATTCTAAGGCAGCAGACAGAGGGGATTGGTTGCCACTAAGGGAGTATTTGCATAAAGGACTGATTGGCCAGCATCCAAGAATCCAAGCCTTTACATTCAAACAACATGATTGGTTGCCACTGTGGGAGATTTTGCATTAAGCACTCTGATTGGCCATCTACATTCCAACATTGTAAGGTGACGGGAGAGGCCTGAAAAGGAAAGGCCCTCACTTAATGGGATACAGTCAGTCACTGCGGCCTCACAGCAATGACCTGGATCAGGACCACACTTGGGATACACACAGAGGCCCAATGTCCCACTTCACAACCTGGTGTGGTTTAGGGCAGGATGGGCCACGAATGATGGGATTTGCAGTACCTACACCCGATTCGCTTCCCACAGAACATTGTAGCCCCTACAAATCACAGACCAGGCCCAAAATTGACAGTAAGGCTTTATTAACTTGATTTTCCTGACTAGGCCTCACTTAATGGGATACTGTTTAAGGCCTGAATTGACAGTAAGGCTTCATTAACTTGATTTTCCTGACTAAGCCTCAGCTCATGGGACATTGTGTATGGCCTGAATTGACAGTAACCTACCTTGGCACACAGAGCCCCTATGACCCACGCTACATTCTAGTGCAGTTTGGAGGAGGGTGGACCATGGATGATGGGACTTGATGTACCTCCATGGATTATGGGATTTGTAGTACTTTCAAACCCTCATCCCCCACAGACCACTGCAGCCCAGAACCAAGACCGATAAAGACCAAACTTGGCACACAGTGCCCCCATGACCCACACTCCATCCGACTGCAGTTTAGAGGAGGGCGGACCATGGATGATGGGATTTCAAGTACCTCCACTCACTTCCCGAGACTGCTGCAACCCTCATCCAAATCCTGAACAAGACCAAACTTGGAACACAGAGACCCCATGACCCACTTTACATCTTGGTGCAATTTGGAGGAGGATGGACCATGGATTATGGGACTTGAAGTACCTTCACTCACTTCCCGAGACCACTGCAAGCCAAATAAACAACTGAATAGGACCAAACTTGGCACACAATGTCTTTCTCAAATAACCCGGCCAGGGCCGGGTCCCCAAGCTAGTACTTTATGAAATGAGTTATGATTTTCCCAATGGTAGTGAATGCCAATTGCTCTCCAGAAGGTCACGCTTCCAAAAGGCTTTGGAGATTATGGTTTTCCAAAAGGTTTTATCTCAAAGCTCAAACTTTTCCCAAAAGGTTATGCCTTTCCAAAAAAAAAAAAAAAGGAAAAGTAACTTTTTTGTATTTGGGCAACAGGGTTTGATCTCTCTCTCTCTCTCTCTCTCTCTCTCTCTCTCTCTCTCTCTCTCTCTCTCTCTCTCTTTTTCTACCGTCTCAGGCCTTTGATGAGACTGGGAGACGCAACACCACGCCATCAGCAATGACCAGTACAATCGGGTTCCGGGTGTTCTCCAGCCTGGATGATGGGATGGGTTACGCTTCGGTGGAACAGATCCTGGATGCGTGGCATGAAGAAGGGATTGAGAACAGTCACGAGATCTTGAAGGTGAGGGATTCCATTGTCTGCGGCAGGTACTGCAAACTTGGTCCCTCCAGGTGTTTTGGACTTCAACTCCCACCATTCCTAACAGCCTACCGGCTGTTAGGAATGGTGGGAGTTGAAGTCCAAAACACCTGGAGGGACCAAGTTTGCCCATGCTCGGTCTACCAGCTACTATAGTGACTGAGCCATGCCACCTGAAATGTCTTCTCCGTTGGGTTCCATTTGTCTTCTCCAGTAGTCAGCCTTCTTATTTATTTACTAGCTGAACCCGGCACGCGTTGCTGTGCCCTATTTAGGAGATGTGTGGAAGTGTGGGTATGTAAGGGTTGGAAATGATTTGACAATGTGTTTTGTGTGTGTATATATGTGTTTGTATGTGTGTGTGTATGTATGTGTGTGTGTTTGTATGTGTGTGTGTTTTTGTGTATGTATGTGTGTGGATGTGTGTGTGTCTGTGTATATATATGTATTTGTGTATGTATGTGTATGTAGTTGTGTGTGTATGTGTATGGATCTGTGTGTGTGTGTGTATGTATGTGTATGTATGTGTGTCTGTATGTATGTGTATGTATGTGTGTGTTTCTGTATGTATGTGTGTATGTACACTTCCCCCCTCTCTCTGTCTGTTTCCCCCCTTTGTCTCTCTCCCCTCCCCCTCTCTCTCTGTTTCACTTTCCCACCTCTCTCTCTCTCCCCTCTCCTCTCTCTCGCTGCCTGATTTCCCCCTTCTCTTCCCCCCCCTCTTTCTCTCTGTGTCACTCCCCCCTCTCCCCCCCTCTCAGGCCTCCCCTCTGTCTCTCTCATTACCTCCCGCCGTGTCCCCCGCGGTTGCGGCGGCCGCACGTGAAGCAAGGTAAGCCCGGGAGCTTACCTTCTTTCAGGCGCGGCCACCGCAACCGCGGGGGACACGCCGGAGGGCGGAAGGGAGGCCCGGAGATCGCTGATCCGCCCTCCGCCGTGTCCCCCGCGGATGCGGCGGCCGCACGTGAAGCAAGGTAAGCTCCCGGGCTTACCTTGCTTCAGGCGCGCCTGCCGCAACCGCGGGGACACGCCGGAGGGCGGAAGGGAGGCCCGGAGATCGCCGATCCGCCCTCCGCCGTGTCCCCCGCGGTTGCGGCGGCCGCACGTGAAGCAAGGTAAGCCCGGGAGCTTACCGTCTTTCAGGCGCGGCCACCGCAACTGCGGGGGACACGCCGGAGGGCGGAAGGGAGGCCCGGAGATCGCCGATCCGCCCTCCGCCGTGTCCACTTTATTGAAGTGCGGCGTTTTGGACTACACTTCCCAGAAACCCCGGCATGACCACTTCCGGTTTATGCGGAGGTTTCTGGGAAGTGTAATGCGGCGGCCTAAAGCTGCTCTGGGACCGGGGACGTGTGGTCAAGGGCGAGGATGGCGAGGAGGTGGGTATTGTGTCGCCGGTGTGGCTGCGAAGGTCCCGGTGAGTGGGGAGAGAGGGTGACGGGATGGGTTGGGGGGTTTTGGGGGGGGTCGCTGTGCCCCTGCGCAATTGCTCTCCCTCTCTCCGGCGCTCGCGGGCAGCGCAGAATGGGAGTCAATGGGCGGTTTTTGGGGGCTGTTTTTTGGGGGGGTTGCAAGTTAGGGAGGTGTGTTTTTTTGTGTTATGTCTGTACCTCGTGGTCTGGGGGAATGTGTGTCGTGGGATTTGTGTTTGGGGGGGGGGGTTAGTTTGGCCGTGCATATACGACATCCCACGACCACTCGATTTTTATATATATAGATTTCTGGTATTTGTACCCCGTCACTTCTCAGCCCCCGAAGGGGGACCTAGGACGGCTTATATTCGCAACGGTACGAGGCCACTACACCATAAATATAACAATATAATCACAGTCACATACATGAACATAAAAACAATTGCATAATCATTAAAAACCAATAAATATAGCATTAGTTAAAACCATAAAACAAAGCACAATGTCATCTGCCGCAACGCCATTCCAGTCAATGTTCACTAAGGTGCAAATTACGTCTGCTGCCCGAAGGTCTGGTCCCAGAACCACGATTTTATTTTTTTCCTGAAAGCCAAGAGGGATGGAGTCGATCTTATCTCGTTTGGGGGTGCGTTCCATAGGCGGCGGGGGGCACTGCTGAGAAGGCCTGTCTCTCATCCCCGCCAAGCGTGTTTGTGATGTTGGCGGGAACGAGAGCAGGGCCTCCCTAGATTATCTTAGGCTGCGAGATGGGACATAGAGGCAGATGCATTCGGACAAGTCAGCTGGGCCAGAACCGTATAGAGCAGGAGTGCCCACACCTTTTCAGCACGCGAGCTACTTATAATAAAACCAAGTCAGAAAGATCTACCTACCTCCTCAAGCCTGGAGAAGCTGCTGGTAGAGCGGAAGCCAGAGGGGGGCGGAGCCAGGCCGTGCCAAGCCCCGCCCCTCCCCTCTGGCTTTGGAGCTCCCAGCAGCTTCTCCAGGCTTGAGGATGGCAATGCCAAGCCAGTGGTGGCATAACTAGCACAAGGCTGGCTTGGCCTTGCGCTCCTCAAGGCTGGAGCAGCTGCTGGGAGTGCCAAAGCCAGGGAGGGGGCGGGGCTTGGTGTGGCCTGGCTCCACCCCCCTCTGATAAGCAATCCGGCTTGAGAAGCAAGCTCCTCAAGGCTGGAGGGGGGGCGGGGGGCTTGACACGGCCTGGTTCCGCCCCCTCTGGCTTCAGCTCTACCAGCAGCTTCTCCAGGCTTGAGGATTGCAGTGCCAAACCAGCCTTGTGCTAGCTATGCCACCACTGGCTTGGCATTGCCATCCTCAAGCCTGGAAAAGTTGCTGGTAGAGCAGAAGCCAGAGGAGCCAGCAGCTTCTCCAGGCCTCCACGCTGGCTTTGGAGCTTGCTTCTCCAGGCTTGAGGACGGCAGTGCCAAGCCAGCCTAGTGCTAGCTATGCCACCACTGGCTTGGCACTGCCCTCCTCAAGGCTGAAGCAGCTGCTGGGAGTGCCGAAGCCAGGGCGGGGCGGGGCTTGGTGCGGCCTGGCTCCGCCCCCTCTGATAAGAATCCGGCAGAAGCAACCTCCTCAAGGCTGAGGGGGCGCGGGGGGCTTGACACGGCCTGGCCCCTCTGGCTTCAGCTCTACCAGCAGCTTCTCCAGGCTTGAGGATGGCAGTGCCAAGCCAGCCTTGTGCTAGCTATGCCACCACTGGCTGGCATTGCCATCCTCAAGCCTGGAGAAGCTGCTGGTAGCAGAAGCCAGAGGGGGGACAGCTTCCCCCTCTGGCTTTGGAGCTCCCAGCAGGCTCCAGGCTTGAGGACGGCAGTGCCAAGCCAGCCTTGTGCTAGCTATGCCACCACTGGCTCTGCATTGCCATCCTCAAGCCTGGAGAAGCTGCTGGGAGTGCCGAAGCCGGGGGCGGGGGCAGGGCTTGGTGCGGCCTGGCTCCGTCCCCCTCTGAGAAGCACCCCATCCTGGGATCGACCTCCTTCAGTCCCGGGATTGACTGGTCAATCGCGATCGACTACCTGGGCAACCCTGGTATAGCGCATTATTGGTCAATACCACCACTTTGAATTGGGCTCGGCAGGCATGTAGCCGGGGGGGGGGCTGTCTGCCCCTCTCCCGAATCAAATTCTTCCCCCTCCCCCCCGAATCTAAATCCTGGCTACGGCCCTGGGGCTCGGAGATGGACCGGCAGCCCATAGAGCTGACACAACAGGGGGGTGATACAGTCCCTGTATGTCGCCCCAGTTAGTAATCTACCTGCCACCCATTGGACCAGCTGTAGTTTCCAAGCCATCTTCAAAGGCAGCCCCACGTAGAGCGCGTTGCAGTAACCTATTTGGGATGTGACCAGAGCGTGGACGACCGTAGCCAAGTCAGACTTCCCAAGGAACGGGCGCAGTCAGCCTTCTCTCGTAGTCAGTCTTCTATATACACAGACTCAACTATCCTTGCATCCCAAAATGCAATAAGATCGGTTTGCTGGCTAAAAGTAGAAATAATTTTACAGAACTGATGATTTTTCCATATTCTTTTCCAACAGGCTCTAGATTTCAGCTTGGATGGGAAAATCAACCTGGCAGAGCTCACCCTGGCCCTGGAGAACGAGCTTCTGGTGGTCAAGAACGGGATCTACCAGGCCGCCCTGGCCAGCTTCAAAACAGAGATCCGGCATTTGATGTACGTTTTTATTCTGTGTTTAAATGCGAGTTGAGCATCCCTTCCCTGGAATTACAAAATTATTCAAAATTGCCATTTGGGTGGCTGAGACCGTAATGTCTTTGCTTTCGGATGTTTTGAGTTTACAAACTTTGTAATTCAGATAAGCTGTAGTGCTGATAGGTTTATATTAATTACTAGCTGAGGACCCGGCGGTGCCCAGGTTATTTGAGGAAGGCATTGTGTGCCAAGGTTGGTTCCTATGAGATGTTTATGTGGCTTGCAGTGGCCTCAGGAACTTAGTGAAGGTACTGCGAGTCCCATTGGCCATGGTCCATCCCCCTCCAAACAGCACCAGGATGTAGAGTGGGTCATGGGGGCTGTGTGTGTCACATTTGGTCTTGATCATTCTCTGGATGAGGGTTGCAGCGGTCTCTGGAAGTGAGGGAAGGTACTGGAAGTCCCATCATCCATGGTCCCCCATTCTCCAAACTGCACCAGGATGTAGGGTGGGTTATGGGGGCTCTGTGTGCCAAGTGTGGTCTTGATCAGTCATTGGAAGAGGGTGGCAGCGGTCTCAGAAAGTGAGTGAAGGTACTTCAACTCCCATCATCCGTGGCCTGTCCCACTCAAAACTGCACCAGGATGTAGAGTGGGTCATGGGTACTCTCTGTGCCAAGTTTGGGCCTGGTCTCTGATTTGCAGGGGCTGCAATGTTCTGTGGGAAGTGAATTGGGTGAAGGTACTGCAAATCCCATCATTTGTGAGCCATCCTGCCGTAAACCACAGCAGGTTTGTAAAGTGGGCCATTGGGCCTCTGTGTGCCCAGTTTGGTCCTGATTCGTCATTGGTGTGGGCCACAGTGCTCTAAGGAAGTGAGTTAAAGTACTGCAAGTCCCATCATCCATGGTCCATCCTCCCTCAAACTGCACCAGGATGTAGGGTGCATCTTGGGGGTCTGTGTGCCAAGTTTGGTCTTGTTCTGTCATTGTTTGGGGCCTAGTCAGGAAAATCAAGTTGAGGAAGCCTAACAATATCGCATGAGCTGAGGCCTAGTCAGGAAAATCAAGTTAAGGAAGCCTTGCTGTCAATTTTGGGCCTGGTCTGTGATTTATAGGGGCTACAGTGTTGTTTGGGAAGTGAATGAGGTGAAGGTACCTCAAATCCCATCATTCCTGGCCCATCCTGCCCTAAACCGTACCAGGTTGTGAAGTGGGCCATTGGGCCCGTTTGCCAAGTTTGGTCCTGATCTGTCATTGCTGTGGGCCGCAGTAACTGACTGCCTGAGACCTTTCCTTTTTCCTCTGTGTCACTTAAGAACGTTGGAATGTGGTTGGCCAATCGGAGTCCATTATGCAAATACCATTTCACTGGCAGCCAATCCCCTCTGTCTGGGGCCGTAGAATGTCGGAGTTCGGAGGCTGGCCAATTGGTGTCCTTTATGCAAATAATCCCACAGTTGCAGCCAATCGAAATGCTGGCACGTATTCATCCCACCACACCACCGCCCGCAAACACTGACTTTTATTATATACATAGATAATTCTATTTTTTATTTATTTGTTTGTTTATTTACAGTATTCATATTTCGCCCTTCTCACCCCGCAGGGGACTCAGGGCGGATTACAATGTACATATACTTGGCAAGCATTCTATGCCATAGACACACAACATATATAGACAGACACTCAGAGGCTATTCAACATTCCCGCTTCTGGCCACCAGGGGAGCTGTAGCTTCCTCATTCTTTGCATACTTCCTGGAGATTTTTATGGCCTCATAAACTAGTAAAATTAGCCTCCCCAGAAATTTGTACCTAAATTTCCTACTTGACAGATGCAACTGTCTTTCGGGCAGCAAAGGTCAACAACAAGCTCCACAATTTTTTTGGTCGGGAGCTCACTCCGACCCGGGCTGGCTTCAAACTCATGACATTTTGGTCAGTAGTGATTGTGATGCAGCTGACTCCCAGCCAGTTGCGCCACAGTCCCGGTACTTCTTACCCACCTCTCCTTGTGGGTCGAGGCAGGTTACAACATAGCTAGAACCACATAATCATTATGTAAAATACATGCATTAAAACCTATTTCTTAAAAAATACATATATTAAAATACACAGAACAAAGATTCTGTGTATTTTAGCACAGCAGGTTAAACCATTGGTTGCAGAAGAACCTGTTGACCGGAAGGTTGGCAGTTCAAAATCACGGCTTGGGGTGAGCTCTGGCTGTTAGCTCTAGCTTCTGCCAACCTATCAGTTCTAATGTGAGTAGATCAATAGGTACCGCTTTGGTGGGGACATAAGGCAACCACAGACAACAGGCTCCTCGCCATGGAAAAATTGAACGAGAGCACCTCTGAATGGCCGGAGTTGAGCACAGCCTCCAGACGCCGGAGATCAAAAGGGGGAAGCCTTTGCCTCTGTCTGTGTACTGTTGGTTTTTGTTGTTAATTGTATAATGGCATTGAACGTTTGCCATACATGTATTCTGTAATCCGCTCTGAGTCCCCTTGGGTAGATAGAGCAGAATATAAATAAAGTACATGTATTATTATTATTATTTCATTATTATTATTATTGAAATATAGTTAACACAAGTTTAAAACTCATGATAAAAACTGGCTGAATGGTTTCATTCATCCAAAATGCTTGTCTGTGTTTTATTTTGGCTAAAAAGTACCATTATTATTATTATTATTATTATTATTATTACTAGCTGTACCCGGCACGGGTTGCTGTGCCCTATTTAGGAGATGTGAGAAAGTCTGAGTATGTAAGGGTTGGAATTGATGTTACTTATGGTCTTGATGGGGCCCTGGCTGTGTCGTTGTGGGTTGTTCTGGTGGGTGGGATGTTGAAGTCCTGTGGAGTTGTCGGTGTGTGGTGTTGCTGGCGTTCTGCAGAGCTTGTGGATATACAATGTTTTTTGTCTTTCCGTCTGCTGGGTTGATGTAGAGGTTGATGCTTGTGTGGGTGGGGTACTTTGGAAGTGAGTGGAGGTACTTGAAATCCCATTATCCATGGTGTGCCCTCCTCTAAACTGCAGTTGGATGGAGTGTGGGTCATGGGGGCACTGTGTGCCAAGTTGGGTCTTTATCGGTCTTGGTTCTGGGCCACAGTGGTCTGTGGGGAATCAAGGGTTTGAAAGTACTACAAATCCCATAATCCATGGAGGTACATCAAATCCCATCATCCATGGTCCACCCTCCTCCAAACTGTAGTAGAATGTAGCGTGGGTCATAGGGGTTCTGTGTGCCAAGGTAGGTTACTGTAAATTCAGGCCATACACAATGTCCCATGAGCTGAGGCCTAGTCAGGAAAATCAAGTTAATGAAGCCTTACTGCCAATTCAGGCCATACACAATGTCCCATGAGCTGAGGCCTAGTTGGGAAAATCAAGTTAATGAAGCCTTACTGTCAATTCGGAGCTTAAACAGCATCCCATTAAGTGAGGCCTAGTCAGGAAATCATGTTAATGAAGGCTTACTGTCAATTTTGGACGTGGTCTGTGATTTGTAGGGGTTTAAATTTTCTGTGGGAAGTGAATTGGGTGTTTGTGTTGGTGACTGCCTCAGGCCTTTGCCTTATCCTCCTCTGACAGTTTATTATGGGTCAGAATGTTCATGTTGGCTGGCCAATAGAGGCGTTATGCAAATACTCCCTCACTGGCAACCAATCATGTTGTCAGAATGTGGAGGCTGGGAGATTGGCTGACGGCCGCAGAGGTCGCTGGGAAATGTCGGTTTTTTTGTATCGTTGTTTTGGGGGCCTTCTAGGTTTTGGGGGGGAAAGTTTGTTTGCTAAAAACCTACCTTGCCTGAGACCTATTTTTGTTGCCAAGTTTGCTGTCTCTGCCTTGTAAGGTTTCTCTGCCTAGGACGGTCGTTCCATGACGGGACCTCCTTTATATAATAGATTATTATTATTAGAACGAGAGGCAGCAACGTGTTTCTCTTCATTAGGGAGCGGGTTGACCAAGTTGTCAGAGAAAAAGAGAAGCTACGCTTGGATTTGGAGAAAGCGGAGAAGCTGACGTCGCTCATGGCTCGGGAGGTAGATGACCATCACGCTGCCATTGAACGCCAGAACGAGTACAACTTGAGGTAGGCCTCTCTTCCATTTGGAGCAGGGAGTTTTCGGTAACCGTTGGTTCTCCAGATGTTTTGGACTTTAGTTCCCAGAATCCCCCACCATTGGCCATGCTGGCTGGGAGCTGAAGTCCAAAGTTGGAGGACCAGATGTTGAAGACGACTGTGGCGCAGCTGGCTGGGAGTCAGCTGCATAAGATCTCTACTGACCAGAAGATCATGAGTTTGAGGCCTACCCGGGTCGGGGTGAGCTCTCAACCAATTGTGTAGCTCTTCTGTCTATATATGTTGTATGTCAATGGCACTGAATGTTTGCCTGTATATGTGCATTGTGATCCTCATGTGCCCTGAGTCCCCTGCGGAGTGAGAAGGGCGGAATATAGATGATGTAAATAAATAAAATAAATAAATAAATAAATTTATGACGACAGTTTTTTTAAAAAATTAAGAAATTATTGTTCATGGTTTTAATGTTTTGATGTTTTAGATATTGCTATGATATGTTTTGATTCGATTGATGTATGTTTTAGAGATGGCATCGAATTGTGCCGATTGTTCACCTGCTCTGAGTCGCCTTTGGGCTGATATGGGCGGGGTATAAATGATGTAAACTGGGGCTGTCCAACAGGCAGCCCGCGAGCCGCACACGGCCTGGCAGCCCTTTGGATCCGGCCCTCCCACCGTCCTGCAAGAAATCAGCTGGGAGTCGGCGGCGTAGAAGCCTCAATAAATAAATAATAATAATAATAAATAAAATTAAAAAATGTTTTTTAAAAAAATTCTTTAAAAACCCCCAAAAAAGTGTGCATGCGCGCGGCGGCGCAAGCGCCATCCACGGCCGCCCCTCCCTTTGCTCTGCTCCCCATAGCTCCGCCCTCCCTCCTAAAGCGACATGCCGGGCGGCCTCAGAAGCGGGCGAAATTGCCGCTTCTGAGGCTGGCGTGACGCTTTAGGAGGGTGGGAGGAGGCAAGGGGAGCCCCCCATGCCTCCTCCCTCCCTCCTAAAGTGTCATGCTGGGCGGCAGAAGCGGGCGAAATCGCCACTTCTGAGGCTGGCGTGATGCTTTAGGAGGGAGGGAGAAGCCATGGGCGACTCCCCTTGGCTCCTCCCTCCCTCCTAAAGCATCACGCCAGCCTCCGAAGCGGCGATTTCGCCCGCTTCTGAGGCCGCTTGGCATGTCGCTTTAGGAGGGAGGGAGGAGCCAAGGGGAGGCCCCACCCCTCAGGCCACTGCCGCGCGTGTGCGGCATCGGCTCCGGGGGTGGGGCTTTCCTTTCTCCTCCTCCTCGCGCTGGCGGCCCCCCAGGTGATCAGTGACCGGAATTCCGACCCTTGGACCGGTAGAAGTTGGACAGCCCTGATGTAAACAAACAAACAAACTTAGGGTCACAGTGGCAGAATGGGTTAAACCCTTGTGCTGCTGAACTGCTGACCTAAAGGGCCGATCTAATGTCCCTGGGGAGGGCATTCCATAGCCGAGGGGCCACAGCTGAGAAGGCCCTGTCTCTCATCCCCGCCAATTGGGTCAGCGAATAAGGCGGAGCCGAGAGCAGGGCCTCTTCGGACGATCTTTAACACCTGGATGGTTCATAGGGAAAGATGCGTTCGGACAGATAAGCTGGACCAGAACCATTTGGGGCTTTCCACATTCTCCGATTGTTTATGGCCTTGTAAATTTGTTAAGTTAGCCTCCCCACACATAGGTGGTACCTAAATTTCCTACTTGACAGATGCAACTGTCTTTTGGGTTGCAAAGGTCGACAACAAGCTACACAATTGGTCGGAAGCTCACTCCAACCCAGGCTGGCTTCGAACTCATGACCAGCTGCACCACAGTCGGTGCTTTGGGAAGCTAGGTTACATTTCCAACTAGAACAGATTCACCACCACCTTAGTCTTCTTTTTACGAAGAGTGAGTTAGGCATTCCCATCCATTTCTTTGCGAGAGAGAGAGAGAGAGAGAGAGGAAGCTCAAACCTCGTCCCAAGCTTTCTGAATCTGTCTTCACAGCAAGCTGGATGAGGAGTACAAGGAGCGGGTTGCAGCCCTCAAGAACGAGCTCCAGAAAGACCGGGAGCAGCTCCAGCAGCAGGC
This sequence comes from Anolis apletophallus, assembly GCA_030556195.1. Lineage (NCBI taxonomy): Eukaryota > Metazoa > Chordata > Lepidosauria > Squamata > Anolidae > Anolis > Anolis apletophallus. The sequence continues at coordinate 1,492,514 of JARBWK010000021.1, forward strand.
CAGCAAGCAGCGGGCGGAAATGGAGCAAGAGGTGGAGAAGCTGAAGACCGAGGAGAACTACCTTCGGGACCGCCTCGCTCTGACCCTGAAGGTAAGTCACTCTATTTAACATGATTTTTGTTCCTGACATTACAGAGTAGGTAAAACATTAACTTAAAGTGGAGCTGATCTAATTTCGCTGGGGAGTGTGTTCCAGAGGCGGGGGGCCACCACCGAGAAGGCTCTGCCTCTCTTCCCAACCAGAAGAGGGTGGGATCGAGAGCAGGGCCTCTCCGGATGATCTTAAACTCCAAGGCAGGACGTAGAAGGAGATACGTACGGACAAGTAAGTTGGGCTGGAACTCTAAAGGGCTTTATAGGCCAAGACCAGCACTTTGAATTGTGCTTGGAAGTGGACTGGCAGTCAGTGGAGCTGACACAGCAGCGGGGTGGTATCCTACCTGTATGTCGCTCCAGTGAGTAATTTGGCTGCCACCCGTTGGACTAATTGAAGTTTCTGAACAGTCTTCAAAGGCAACCCCACGTAGAGTGCGTTGCAGTAGTCTATCTGGGAAGTACCAAGAGCATGGACCACTGTGGCCAAGTCAGATTTCCCAAAGTACAGGTGAAGCTGGCGCACAAGCTTTAACGCCGCTCTGAGTCGCTTTCGGGCTGATATGAGCGGAATAATGAAAATAAATAAAATTAATTAATTAACACTGAGATCTTTTTCATACTGAGGCCTACTAACACTGAGGCCTCCCTCACACTGAGGCCTTCTCATACTGAGGCCTACTGACGCACTGAGGCCTCCCTCACACTGAGATCTTTCTCATACTGAGGCCTACTAACGCACTGAGGCCTCCCTCACACTGAGATCTTTTTCATACTGAGGCCTACTAACACTGAGGCCTCCCTCACACTGAGGCCTTCTCATACTGAGGCCTACTAACGCTAGAGTTGCCACATGAATAAGGGACAGGTACCTAAAAATACGGAATTTTTCACAAAAATAAGGGACACTTCATAAAAACTTGAAAATCATCAATTGATTTTCAAGTTTTTATGAAGTGTTACTTATTTTTGTGAAAAATTGCCTATTTTTAGGTACCTGTCCCTTATTCTTATATCAAAAAGTGGCAACCCTAACTAACGCACTGAAGCCTCCCTCACACTGAGATCTTTCTTATACTGAGGCCTACTAACGCACTGAGACCTCCCTCACACTGAGATCTCTCTCATAATGAGGCCTACTAACGCACTGAGACCTCCCTCACACTGAGATCTCTCTCATAATGAGGCCTACTAACGCACTGAGACCTCCCTCACACTGAGATCTCTCTCATAATGAGGCCTACTAACACACTGAGGCCTCCCTCACACTGAGATCTCTCTCATAATGAGGCCTACTAACGCACTGAGGCCTCCCTCACACTGAGATCTCTCTCATAATGAGGCCTACTAACGCACTGAGGCCTCCCTCACACTGAGATCTCTCTCATAATGAGGCCTACTAACGCACTGAGGCCTCCCTCACACTGAGATCTCTCTCATAATGAGGCCTACTAACGCACTGAGGCCTCCCTCACACTGAGATCTCTCTCATAATGAGGCCTACTAACGCACTGAGGCCTCCTCTCACTGAGATCTCTCTCATAATGAGGCCTACTAACGCACTGAGGCCTCCCTCACACTGAGATCTCTCTCATAATGAGGCCTACTAACGCACTGAGGCCTCCCTCACACTGAGATCTCTCTCTAATAATGAGGCCTACTAACGCACTGAGGCCTCCCTCACACAGAGATCTCTCTCATACTGAGGCCTACTAACGCACTGAGGCCTCCCTCACACTGAGATCTTTTTCATACTGAGTCCTACTACCATACTGAGGCCTTTCTCCCACTGAAGCCTTCTCATACTGAGGCCTACTAACGCACTGAGGCCTCCCTCACACTGAGATCTTTCTCATACTGAGGCCTACTAACACTGAGGCCCAGGGCCGTAGCCAGGATTTTGATTCGGGGGCTGAGTTTGGTTCGGGGGGCTGAGACTGGGTGGAAGAGGGTCTACCCTAGCAAATCTTTTGTATTGTTATCCCAATAACCCCATTAATGTGGGATATAATGAGCATGGTGATCAGATCATGATATAAGTGCACATAACAGTTTAAATAATGTACCAGTAAGGCCTTCTCGCGGACCACCCTGAGAATTTCGGGGGGGCTGAAGCCCCCTTAGCCCCCCTGGCTACATGCCTGCTGAGGCCTTTCTCCCACTGAGACCTTCTCATACTGAGGCCTACTAATGCACTGAAGCCTTCCTCACATTGAGATCTTTCTCATACTGAACTGGAAAAGGTACAAAGAAGGGCAACAACAATGATCCAAGGGACGGAGCGGCTCCCTTATGAAACCAGGTTGCAACGCCTTGGTCTTTTCAGCCTTGAAAGACGGCGTCTAAGAGGTGACTTGATCGAAGTGTATAAAATCATGCATGGGATAGAAAAGGTGAATAAAGAAAAACTATTTTCTCTGTCACCCAACACTAGGACTAGAGGGCACTCCCTGAAGCTCCAAGGTAGGAAAGTTAGGACTAATAAAGGGAAATATTTCTTCACCTAGAGCAGTGTTTCTCAACCTGGGGGTCGGGACCCCCAGGGGGGTCGCAAGAGGGTTTCAGAGGGGTCGCCAAAGACCATCAGAAAACATGTATTTCTGATGGTCTTAGGAAGTCCTTTGGCAGAGAAGGCTGAAGATCTCTCCGCTTGTCCTTCTCTTTCTTTTCGGAAACAGACTGCGAATTCTCCCACCTAAAGCCCTCCTCTGCTGTGATTAGCAGGCCTCCCAGCCAAGGGGAGGGCTGTTTCTGAGACTCCAAGCGGGGAGGGGAGAGCAGGCGTGCTTGGCGTATGGCAGCATGATGCGCATGTGTGGGTGAGGGAGAGTGAGGTGGGATGGAGGCTCACACCAGCTAGTCCCTTCAAGGCATGAGGGTTCTATGTAGGACGTTTGACCCAATTCTATCATTGGTGGGGTGCAAGGGGCTCTTTGATTGTAGGTGAACTATAAATCCCAGCAACTACAACTCCCAAATGTCAAGATCTATTTTCCCCAAACTCTACTAGTGTTCACATTTGAGTATATCGAGGATGAGTGTCAAGTGTGGCCCAGATCCATCATTGTTGAGTCTATAGTGCTCTCAGTGTAGGTGAACTACAACTCCCAAACTCAAGGTCAGTGCCCACCAAACACTTCCAGTATTTGCTGTTGGTCATGGGAGTTTTTTGTGCAAGTTTGGTTCAATTCCATTGTTGGTGAGTTCAGAATGCTCTTTGATTGTGGGTGAACTATAAATCCCAGCAACTTCCAAATGACAAAATCAACCCCCCCCCCCTCAAAAGTACAGTTATGAAGTAGCAATGAAAATAATGGTTAGGGGTCACCACAACATGAGGAACTGTATTAAGGGGTCGCAGCATTAGGAAGGTTGAGAAACACTGTCCTAGAGGGTCATTGGGTTATGGAACTCACTTCCAGAGGAGGTTGTGACAGCGGTCAGCCTGGACAGCTTCAAGGCAGGATTAGACAGATTCATGGATACCAAGGGAATCAGTAGCTACTGAAATGGACATCCAAGTGCCACCTCTGTGTTGATGGAGGCAGGCAGGATTTTCCCCGGGCACTGGTTGTGGGGGGTCGGGAGCAGGTGAGGGTTTTGCCCTCCCTTCTGCTCGAGATCCCCGTGTACAACTGGTGGGCCACTGTGTGACACAGAAGGCTGGACTAGATGGGCTGAGGCCCGATTCAGCATGGCTCTTCTTATGTTCTTATGTTCTTATGAGGCCTACTAACGCACTGAGGCCTCCCTCACACTGAGATCTTTCTCATACTGGGGTCTCTCTTAGACTGTAACTGAATAAGCAAAGCTATGGAGAAGTGATACTGTGCATATCCATTCTGTATCTGTATCCACAAATTCCGTACCCATGAATTCAGCCATCCACAGCTTGAAAATATATCTCTAAAATCCCCCAAACGAACCTCGATTTGGCCTGATTATAAAGGAGCATCATTTTATCCCACCATTGTATCCAATGAGACTTGAACACCCACAGATTTTGGTAATCAGAGGAGGAGGTGATAACAAAGGCCACTGTGTCGTGATATTTAGAGATGGTTTTGTCTCAATTCTAGGAAAACACTCGCTTGGAGAAGGAACTCTTGGAGACGGGAGAGAAGGTGGCCAAGTATGAAGGCATGATGAGCAAGCTGCAGAAGAACTGGGAAAATGTTCTGGCGGAGAAGGCAAGGGACCCGGACTAATCTGTATCTGTATCCCTTTATAAAACAGAATGTTTGTATGTGTGTATGCGGAGGGCGGGAGGGCAGAAGGGCGGAAGCAGCCACTTTCACAGGCCAGGGCGGATATGTGGCAGCCACTTTCACAGGCCACAGCGACCAGCGCGGGTGATGGACCTGCACCAAACTTGGTACACATAACCCCCCTTGCCCCCATGACCCACTCTACGTCCTGGTGCAGTTCGGAGGAGGGTGGACCATGGATGATGGGACTTGAAGTGCCTCTACTCACTTCCCAAGTCCGCTGCAACCCTCATCCAATCACTGATCGAGACCAAACTTGGCACACATAACCCCCATGACTGCCTTCACGTCCTGATGAGGTTTGGGGGAGGACTGACAATGGATGATGGGATTTGTAGTACCTTTACACCCCTCTGTTCCCACAGACCACTGTGGCCCCCAACAAACACTGATAAAGACCACACTTGGCACACAGAGCCCCAGTGACCCAGTCCACATCCTACTGAAGTTTGGAGGGGGACAGAACATGGATGATGGGTCTTGCAGTACCTTCCCTCACTTTCCAAGACTGCTACAAACCTAATCCTATAATTGATCAACACCAAACTTGCCACACAGAGCCCTCATGACCCACTCTACAATCTGGTGCAGTTTGGAGGAGGGTGGACCATGGATGATGGGACTTGAAGTACCTCTACTCACTTCCCAAGTCTGCTGCAACCCTCATCCAATCACTGATTGAGACCAAACTTGGCACACACAACCCCCATGACTGCCTTCACGTCCTGGTGGTTTGGGGGAGGACTGACAATGGATGATGGAATTTGTAGTACCTTTTTCACACCCTCTGTTCCCACAGACCACTATGGCCCTCAAAAAACACCGAGAAAGTCCACACTTGGCACACAGAGCCCCAGTGACCCAGTCCACATCCTACTGAAGTTTGGAGGGGGACAGAACATGGATGATGGGACTTGCAGTACCTTCCCTCACTTCCCAATCCTGCTACAAACCTAATCCAATGACTGATCAACACCAAATCCGGCACACAGAGCCCTCATGACCCACTCTACAGCCTGGTGCAGTTTACTGTGAGACGGACCACGGATGATGGGACTTGAAGTACCTTCACTCACTTCCGAAAAACAATGCATCCCTCATCCATTCACCAATACAGACCAAACTTAGCACACAGAGCCCCCATGACCCAATCTACATCCTACTACACTTTGGGGGGGGACGGGACACACAGTGATGATGGGACTTGCACTACCTTCAGTAATTTCATGATACCAGTGCAACTCCCAATAATGATGGATCAAGACTAAACTTGGCACACAGAGCCCCCATGACCCACTCTACATCCTGCTGCACTTCTCAAATGACCCGGGCTGGGCCGGGTCCCCAAGCTAGTCCACAATAAAGTTGGGCAAGGCGTGCGCCAGCAAAGCCTTTTGGCTGCTTGTTTGGTTAAAAAAAAAGGGTGTCGTCCCCCCCCCCCCTTTTATCACAAATAATAAAATGTTTGTGTAGTGTTAACCAAGTGGTTCACACGGAGGAGAAGAATGACTTTCGGTGTCTTTTGCATCTAGTTTGGTGATCTCGACCCAGGAAGTGCAGAATTCTTCCTGCAAGAAGAGCGGCTGATGCAGATGAAGAACAAATACGAGCAGCAGTGCAGGGTGAGTACAACTCAATTATTATTTCACTAGCTGTCCCGGCCACGCGTTGCTGTGGTTTTTGGTTTTTTTTTTTAACTTGGGGACTGTGTGTGTAGTCATGTATATGTGTATGCGTGTATATGTGTGTACTTATGTATATGTGTGTTTGTATATGTATGTGCATGTATATGTGTTGATGTGTACAGGTGTGTTTATGTATGTGTGTATGTGTATATTTGTATATTTCTGTGCATGTATATATGTGTGTGTATGTGTTTCTGTGTTCCTTTCTTCTAACCTCTTTCCTTCCTTCCTTCCTTCTATCCTTTCCTTCCTTCCCCCTCATCCTTCTATCCTTTCCTTCCTCTTTCCCCCCTTCCTTCCATCCTTCCCTTCCCTTCCTTCCTATCCTTCCTTTTCCTTCCTTCTCCTCTTTCTTCTCCATCCTTCTATCCTTTCCTTGCCTTCCTTCCTTCCTTCCTTCCTTCCTTCCTTCCTTCTGTCCTTCCTTCCTTCCTTCCTTCCCCTCCTTCCCCTCCTTCCTTCCTGCTATCCTTCCTTTTCCTTTCTTCTTCTCCTTCCTTCCTTCTTCTTCTATCCTTCCTTCCTTCTTCCTCCCCTCTTCCTGCTCCTTCCTTTTCCTTCCTTTCTCCCCTCTCCTTCTCCTTCTTCCTTCTATCCTTCTTTCCTTTCTTCTCCCCTCTTCCTTTCCCTTCCTTCTTTCCTTTCCCTCCCTCCTGCCATTCCTCCCCTTTCTGTATCAGTCCTTGCTCCCCTTGCCTCTTCTCCCTCCCTCCCTTCCACCAGCATTCCGACATTCTAAACTGCCAGAAGGGTGTGGTGTGAGGGATCATGGGAGTTGTAGTACAGTGGTTTTTTTGTATTTTTGGTCGTGTTGTGGGGTTTTGTGTGTATGTGGGCTGATTTGGTGTCTCTGCCTTGTAAGGTTTCTCTGTTTGGGACGGTCGTTCCATGACGGGAACCCCTTTATATAATAGATTATTGGCCATTTTTAAGACAGAACCAATTAGGAACTGCCATTTATAACGAAATTTTGAGCAAGTTTTGTTAGAGTTCTGAAATGTTCACCACCAGAACTTTAGCACCACTGTAGAAGCAAAGCACCAGTGCCACCTAGTGTTCACCACCAGAACTTTAGCAACACTGCAGAAGCAAAGCACCAGCGCCACCTAGTGTTCACCACCAGAACTTTAGCAACAATGTAGAAGCAAAGCACCAGCGCCACCTAGTGTTCACCACCAGAACTTTAGCAACACTGCAGAAGCAAAGCACCAGCGCCACCTAGTGTTCATCACCAGAACTTTAGCAACACTGTAGAAGCAAAGCACCAGCGCCACCTAGTGTTCACCACCAGAACTTTAGCAACACTGTAGAAGCAAAGCACCAGCGCCACCTAGTGTTCACCACCAGAACTTTAGCAACACTGCAGAAGCAAAGCACCAGTGCCACCTAGTGTTCACCATCAGAACTTTAGCAACACTGCAGAAGCAAAGCACCAGCGCCACCTAGTGTTCACCACCAGAACTTTAGCAACACTGTAGAAGCAAAGCACCAGCGCCACCTAGTGTTCACCACCAGAACTTTAGCAACACTGCAGAAGCAAAGCACCAGCGCCACCTAGTGTTCACCACCAGACCTTTAGCAACACTGTAGAAGCAAAGCACCAGCGCCACCTAGTGTTCACCACCAGAACTTTAGCAACACTGTAGAAGCAAAGCACCAGCGCCACCTAGTGTTCACCACCAGAACTTTAGCAACACTGCAGAAGCAAAGCACCAGCGCCACCTAGTGTTCACCACCAGAACTTTAGCAACACTGTCGAAGCAAAGCACCAGCGCCACCTAGTGCTCACCACCAGACCTTTAGCAACACTGTAGAAGCAAAGCACCAGTGCCACCTAGTGTTCACCACCAGAACTTTAGCAACACTGCAGAAGCAAAGCACCAGCGCCACCTAGTGTTCACCACCAGAACTTTAGCAACACTGCAGAAGCAAAGCACCAGTGCCACCTAGTGTTCACCACCAGAACTTTAGCAACACTGCAGAAGCAAAGCACCAGCGCCACCTAGTGTTCACCACCAGAACTTTAGCAACACTGTAGAAGCAAAGCACCAGCGCCACCTAGTGTTCACCACCAGAACTTTAGCAACACTGTAGAAGCAAAGCACCAGCGCCACCTAGTGTTCACCACCAGAACTTTAGCAACACTGTAGAAGCCAAGCACCAGCGCCACCTAGTGTTCAGCACCAGAACTTTAGCAACACTGCAGAAGCAAAGCACCAGCGCCACCTAGTGTTCACCACCAGAACTTTAGCAACACTGCAGAAGAAAAGCAAAGCACCATCGCCACCTAGTGTTCACCACCAGAACTTTAGCAACACTGTAGAAGCAAAGCACCAGCGCCACCTAGTGTTCACCACCAGAACTTTAGCAACACTGTAGAAGCAAAGCACCAGCGCCACCTAGTGTTCACCACCAGAACTTTAGCAACACTGTAGAAGCAAAGCACCAGCGCCACCTAGTGTTCACCACCAGAACTTTAGCAACACTGTAGAAGCAAAGCACCAGCGCCACCTAGTGTTCACCACCAGAACTTTAGCAACACTGTAGAAGCAAAGCACCAGCGCCACCTAGTGTTCACCACCAGAACTTTAGCAACACTGTAGAAGCACAGCACCAGCGCCACCTAGTGTTCACCACCAGAACTTTAGCAACACTGTAGAAGCAAAGCACCAGCGCCACCTAGTGTTCACCACCAGAACTTTAGCAACACTGCAGAAGCAAAGCACCAGTGCCACCTAGTGTTCACCACCAGAACTTTAGCAACACTGTAGAAGCAAAGCACCAGCGCCACCTAGTGTTCACCACCAGAACTTTAGCAACACTGCAGAAGCAAAGCACCAGCGCCACCTAGTGTTCACCACCAGAACTTTAGCAACACTGTAGAAGCAAAGCACCAGCGCCACCTAGTGTTCACCACCAGAACTTTAGCAACACTGCAGAAGCAAAGCACCAGCGCCACCTAGTGTTCACCACCAGAACTTTAGCAACACTGTAGAAGCAAAGCACCAGCGCCACCTAGTGTTCACCACCAGAACTTTAGCAACACTGTAGAAGCAAAGCACCAGCGCCACCTAGTGTTCACCACCAGAACTTTAGCAACACTGCAGAAGCAAAGCACCAGCGCCACCTAGTGTTCACCACCAGAACTTTAGCAACACTGCAGAAGCAAAGCACCAGCGCCACCTAGTGTTCACCACCAGAACTTTAGCAACACTGCAGAAGCAAAGCACCAGCGCCACCTAGTGTTCACCACCAGAACTTTACCAACACTGCAGAAGCAAAGCACCAGCGCCACCACCAGAACTTTAGTTTTGTAAGTACTTTAGAACCATTTAGAACCATGATTGCCCAGGCCTATTACGTGGTTTTCTCCTAAGCCTGAATTCCCCTCTCACCCATCAACTGGGACAAAGGTACAGGCCTACCTTGCAGGAGTGCTATCAACATTACAGCAGAGTGCTGTAAAAAGAAGGCAGGATCTTCTAAGACTTGGTTGTCATTCACTATCAAGTTACCTTCAGCCTGTGGTAGCCCTGTGAACGGGAGACCTTCCAGAAGCCTTGTCATGAATAGCCCTGCTTCTTCTACACCCACAACCTCTCCAGAAGCCTCCTTGCAAGCAGTTTCTCCTTAAAAGCGTATTGACAGAAGGAGGAAAATGGGTTTGTTTCAGTTACTTGTCATATTGCTCTGGTCCTGAAGCTGTTGGTTGCAACTTCCCCAGGAATTCCAAGACCAGATCGACGAGCTTCAGTCTCAACTAGAAGAATATCAGGTTCAAGGCAGAGTTGTCCGGCCTTCCCTACAAAACTCTCTTTACCAGGAGTTGGACGATGGCGGAGTTGAGTGCGATCAAGGTAAACGCAGCCTGGAGAGTTGTTTATTTGGGGTCAGAGGCCTAGGCTTGGTCTAGTAGCCCTTTGGGAGTACAGAAGCTGTCGTGACTTCATGCATCTAGTGGGGTACACTTACATTTATGAAGGCTTCTGCTATAAGATCCCTTCTGTAGACTGAGGCTGAAATGTTAAATTGCCTCTGAGTGTCTTGTCTTACATGTTTGTATGTCAAGGGCATTGAATGTTTGCCTGTATATGCGCATTGTGATCCGCCCTGAGTCCCCTGTGGGGTGAGAAGGGCGGAATATAAATGATGTAAACCAGGGCTGTCCAACTGGCGGCCCGGAGCCCGTATACGCCCCCCAGCCCCTTCCCTACGCCCCCCTAAGCTTTTAAATAAAAATAAAAAATGAAAAATAAAATAAATAATAATTTTTTAAAAAATACCTACTTCCGGGTTCGAGCAAGTATTGCGAGAATACGCAATCCACACGGGATTTCGCTGTCAACGCGAGATCACGCCGGCGTTGACAGCGAAATCTCGTGTGGATTGCGTATTCTCGCGATACTCTTCGGCTACTCTACTACTGAATCGCTGAGGCCCACAGACGCGATTAGGACCTTCTTCGACTCAGTCGGTCGTCGCCTCTCTCGTCGCCCGGGTACTCCTGGTTCCTGCGCGTTTGGAAAAGGTAGGCCGAAGCAGGGGGCTCCTCGTTCCCTCCCCCCATCTCCCCTCATGTATTAAATATAAAATTAAATATATTTAAAGATGAAATAAGGGAAGATGGGATACATTAAAATAAGGGGAGGGGGATGGAATTAAATATATTTAATATTAAATAAAAATAAGGGGAGAGGGGAGGATGGAATTAAATATATTTAATATTTAATAAAAATAAGGGGAGAGGGGAGGATGGAATTAAATATATTTAATATTACATTAAAATAAGGGGAGGGGAGGATGGAATTAAATATATTTAATATTTAATAAAAATAAGGGGAGAGGGGAGGATGGAATTAAATATATTTAATATTTAATAAAAATAAGGGGGGAGGGGAGGATGGAATTAAATATATTTAATATTAAATAAAAATAAGGGGGGAGGGGAGCGGGGGCGGAGCATTAAAATAAGGGGGGCAGAGCCGGGGCAGGCCGGGCGGGGCAGACCCTATGGCCCCCCAGATCATCAGTGACCAGAATTCAGGCCCCAGGGCTGGTAGAAGTTGGACAGCCCTGATGTAAACAAATAAATAAATAAATAGGAAGTCTTGCTAGGAGTGAAGAGGTAGTGGGAACTGCTTGGCGGGTGTAAAGGCAAAGGGATTTAAGACGTTTGACAAATCCCCCTAGCTGACACCACTTACAATAAATCAAGGGCTGGAACCCTTGGCTGCCACCAATTATAATAAGATAAGGGTTTGTGTAGCCCAAATACAATAGAATGTGCGGTTGTTTAAAAAAGAATTCAAAATCTGCAATAAGCTGGAACAGGCCTGTGCACTGGGGTAATACTGACGAGATTGCTTCTACTGTGGTGTTCCAGCCTAGTGGTCATGGACAAACACCGGGGGTCCCAGCTGATCAGGGTCAGATCAGGGATGATGGGTGGCCAGATGGATACGGGTCTGCAGATGAAGAATTAGCCTGGGATGATGGATTGCTACAGGGATATGGGCCTGAAGTTGAGGATAATGATGACATCATGGAATTTAGTTCTGAAGTAGACAGTGAGAGGCCCAGCGACCTTGATTCTCATGAGGGCTGCTTCACTCCTTTGCCCGATGCACATTCCGAGGATGGGGAGGACCAAGTTTCCCAGCAAGATAACAGTGCACCTGGGCCTGCTAATGAGGAGGAATTTGTCAGGAGAGCTAGCATCTTATCTTCCAGGAAAGATTGGAATTTGAGAAAGGGGGTGCATTGGTTTCATAGAAAGTAGTTCTCTTTATTAGATTGTGCCCAGGGGATTCTAGTCAGACCTGAAGCTACGTTCAGCTTGGAAGGTTCAAGATCCAGGACTCTTAAGTTCACCAGCAGGAGCGGTTTGCCTGTCTCAGGACCTTCATACTCTTGTTTTGTTTTGATTTGATGCAAGTCGGTTTGACTTGCCAGTTCTTAGGACTATTTTGGATTTAATTTTGGGACTATTGAATCACATTTTCATCTTTCCATTTTGGACTATTCTTTATCTATTATATAAAGGAGGTCCTGCCGTCGAACGACTGACAGAGACAGAGAAACCTTCCAAGGCAGAGACACCAAACTTGCCAACACAAATAGGCCTCAGGCAAGGAAGGTTTTTAGCAAAGAAACTTACCCCCCAAAACCTAGAAGGCCCCCAAAACAACGATACAAAAAAACCTACATTTCTCAGCATCCTCTCGGCAGCCAGCGAAACCCATTGGCCAACATCAGTTACCATAGTAACGGTGGGCTAAGCCACTTAGAATGCTGAGTGATTTCAGTTGAGGGTTAAACTGCCATGGTCAAGATCTAGGAGGGAGACAAATAGGGCACCAGGGACACAGGCACCACTGACAAACACATACCCCCAGAATAACACAAAGTCATACCTACACACAACACAATAGGCGGGAGATAACACAACCTTGGAGTCTCCTGCTCCCTCCTCCTTTTCAGTATGCCATTCCTTCCTTCCACACAGGCATAAGCTGACCCAAAAGGGAGTCCCGAGCCATGCCTCCTAAAAGAACAGCATCGGACAACACACTCACTCTCTCTCTCTCCATACATCACACAAAAAAAAGGCCAGAACAAAAGCCAGAACAGAAAGACACTGCACTACACGCATGCCTTTTGCCATCCCCATAAACAAGGCTCAAGGACAAACACTACAAATCTGTGGCATAGACCTTGACACAGAAGGAGCGCTTCTCCACGGTCAACTCTCATCCGGCGTGCTCCCAAAGTCACCTGGGGAAACCACAGAACCTCTACATCAACACAGCAGATGGAAAGACAAAAACATTGTATATCCACAAGCTCTGCAGAACGCCAGCAACACCACACACCAACAACTCCACAGGACTTCAACATCCCACCCACCAGAACAACCCACAACGACACAGCCATGACCCCACCAAGACCATAAGTAACATCAATTCCAACCCTTACATACTCAGACTTTCTCGCATCTCCTAAATAGGGCACAGCAACACGTGCCGGGTACAGCTAGTTCTAAATAAAAGTACATTTATTGCATCTGCCTAGTGTGTGTGATCTAGGGGGGGCTGTCCGGGGTCTGAGGTGCAACAGCTTGAAAATGTACGCTGCCACCATTAGACTCTTGATTGCTGCAGGGAACTGATTTAAGACTTCTTTGACAGAGGCACACATGAGGCAGATTTTTGTAACAACAAAACAATTAAGTTTATTTAAGAGAACTTACAAAATAGGTACTAAGCTTAATGGTTCAGAGATTTTGGCATGATTTTGGCATTTTGGTATGGTTCTTTTAAACAGTTCAAATCTTAGATACAAAATACCACTCCTTTCTCCCTCCAAGAATTTACTGACAGGAATTCCTCTGCCTAGCAAATCTTAACCCCAATACAGATAGTCCTACTCTGGATCTATCTCTCTACTCCTCTACCAACTATCTTCCCTGATAGATGTAGGGTCTCCTCACTAGCCGACACCGCTGGCTTCCTGACCAATTTCAGGCCACTTCTCTCTAACACTAATTCCCCCAACTGCTCTCTAACACTCCTCCTGCTTATCCTCTGACACCCAAACACCAACTTCTCTGACACCCAAACACCAACTGCTGTCAGATTTTAATATGCCTCCTCTTTAGGGCATTTCTTTTTCTTTTCCTAAGTTAGGCTCCGCCCCCTTCTCTACCAGCCAATCCCAACTCCCCTCATTTCCCTGAGGCCCATCACGTTTATGGCAAAACCTGGCGATCTCGCAACGATGTTGGTTTCTCTTCTGCCTTGAATTCTAGAGCCCGCTTCTGAGGAAGGCAACTCGCTGAACATGAGCATAGAAGCCGAAATGGTGATTGAGCAAATGAAAGATCAGCACTACGGGGACCTCCACGACTTACAGCAGGAGCTTGAAAACACGGTAAGCTGCTCCCACTTTGGCCTGGAAGCCCACATGGTGCTTGTCTCTGCCAAAGGCTGTATTCACGATTGTTCAGCACATGCATCTCTATAGAGGCAAATATTGAGGTTGTGCACTTTGACCCGTTTTGTGTCCCGGCTTTTGTTGGGAGCCCCAATCTGTTTTTGTTTGTTTGGAATTGAGGGGAGTTAGGATTGGCTGGTAGAGAAGGGGGCGGAGCCTAACTTAGAAAAAATCAGGAGGGCAGATACCTGTTTTCGGTTTGGGCCCCCCGAAAGATCAATTTTCTATGGGACCATTATTGCGGGGCGGGGGGGGGGGGCGTCCACTCAGACTCCCCTTCCGAGCGTGCCCTTTAAGTAGGCTTCTTACCTGGCTGCTGTTTCTACTCGAGAGGAGGCACTTGGCTGCAGGTACTGGCAGGTCATTGTGAGCTGACAACAACAAGGCATGGGCAAACTCCAGCCGTTCAGGTGTTTTGGACTGCATCTCCCACCATTCCTAACAGATGGTCCAAAACACCTGGAGGGCCGAAGTTTGCCCATGCCTTGTTGTTGTTTATTCATTCAGTCACTTCCGACTCTTCGTGACCCTCCTGGACCAGCTGACGCCAGAGCTCCCTGTCAGCCGTGGCCACCCCCAGCTCCTTCATGGTCAAGCCAGACACGTCCAAGGATGCCATCCACCCACCTTGCCCTTGGTTGGCTCCTCTTCCTTTTCCCTTCCATTTTCCCCAGCATCGTTGTCTTCTCTAAGCTTTCCTGTCTTCTCATGATGTGACCAAAGTACTTCCTCTTTGCGTCTCATATCCTTCCCTCCAATGAGCAGCCGGGCTTTATTTCCTGAAGTATGGTCTGGTTGGATCTCTAAGGCAGTGTTTCCCAACCTTTTTTGAGCCACGGCACACTTTTAACATTTAAAAAATCCTGGGGCACACCACCAAAATGACACAAAATGACACTCTAACACAGTAATACATATAGTTAATTGACCTTGAGTTTTGGAGTTGTAGTTCACCTACATCCAGAGAGCACTGTGGACTCAAACAATGATGGATCTGGACCAAACTTGGCAAGCGGGCCCCTCAGGCAGTACAGCAGGCTGAGGGCCACCACCAAGCCCAGGCTCCAGCCCAGGGTCCCACCGCCAGCCTCAGCCACTCCCATTGCCATGGGTAGTGGCTCACGGGCGAAAGGGGCAGCGGGGGACAGGGAGAAGGCAGCAATTCCCCATCCCGGCGCCACTCTCCGCCATGACTTCGGCCCCTCGCTCGCTGGCGCCACACTGAGGAGGAGGAGCATGAATGGTGGACGGGCTTCAGCCCCGCCCACTGAAGCCCGTCCACCGCTCATGCTCCTCCTCCTCGCAGTCTCAGTGAGCGAGAGGCCAGAGTCATGGCGGAGAGCGGCGCCAGGGATGGGGGCTGCTCTCCGCCATGACTCCCACCATGATTCCTGCCCCTTGTTCGCTGAGGCTGCGCGGAAGAGGAGGAGCATGAGCGGTGGATGGGCTTCAGCCCTGCCCACTGAAGCCCGTCCACCACTCACGCTCCTCCTCCTCCATGCAGCCTCAGCGAGCGAGGGGCTGGAGTCATGGCAGAGAGCGGTGCGGGGGGCGGGGCATCCCCGGCGCCCCTCCCCGCCATGACTCCTGCCCCTCGCTCACTGAAGCCACGCAGAGGAGGAGGAGCATGAGTGGTGGACGGGCTTCAGCCCCGCCCACTGAAGCCCGTCCACCACTCATGCTCCTCTGCGCGGCCTCAGCGAGCGAGGGGTCAGAGTCTTGCCGGAGAGCGGCGCCGGGGACGGCGGCCGCTCTCCGCCATGACTCCCGCCATGACTCAATCATGGGAAGGGGGCGGGGCCCGAGCAACATCACCCTTCCCTCCTCCCTTCCTCTATTGGAGGCTGGCTGGGGAAACGCCCGAAGGAGGCGGCGCCCCAGCCCCTTCTTCTTTTTCTTGACACAAAATGACACTCTAACAGAGTAATTCATATAGTTAATATGTTTTTAAATGTATTTATACACTCAGTGTGAAACCTGGGCCTGTTTCAATGAACACAACATAGATATCCTGGCAGGAATGGCAGAAAGACACAAACTTCCCACACAGAACTCCCATAACCAAGAGAAAATGCTATAAGAGTTTGGTGGGCATTGACCTTGGGTTTTGGAGTTGTAGTTCACCCATATCCAGAGAGCACTGTGGACTCAAACAATGTTGGATCAGGACCAAACTTGGCATGAATACTCAATATGCCCAAATGTGAACACAGATGGAGTTTGGGCACTGTGGAAAACAGACAGGACCAAACTTGACATTTGGGAGTTACAGTTTCTGGGATTTATAGTTAACACACAAAGAGCATCCTGAACTCTTGCAACAATGGAATTGAACCAAACTTGGCATATTGAACTCTTTTTCTTCTACACTGCCGCTTTTGCCGCCAGTTTGATCCGAGGGGGCAGCATGAGCGTGTTCAGGAGGGGAGGGGGGAGGGAGGAAGACGTGACCCATGCAGGCGCTACTGTACAAACTCGCCGCAGAGTAAAGCGAGGCAAAGCAAGCAGAGCGAGGCTGGGAAGAAGGGAGCCCGAGAGGAGAAGAAAAAGTGTTCGGCAGGAGGGGGAAGAAGGGGTATTGGAGGTTCCAACTTCCCACGGCACACCCGATGGTCACTCACGGCACACTGGTTGGGAAACACTGCTCTAAGGGGTTCATCAAGGGAGAGAAGTCCTTCAAATAGCTTTGATCCCAGCCAGTAATCGTTGGCATGAGTTCTCCGCATCTTCCACCTCCACAGCTTACGTGGAAGTGGCAGTTAGTGATACTGGTTCTTCTTCTCTTCCGCCTCTGTCCCAGATAAACCATTATGAGAAGCGGCTTGAGGACACCAAGGCCCTCTGTGACCAGGAGTGCGGAGACCTCCGGTGTTCCTTCAGCGAGGAGAGGGAGAGCCTGGAGGAGGAAGTGGGGCGCCTGCAAGCCCAGGTCGGTGAGCTCCAGGGAGAATTGGTGAGGGTCGAGCAGCGGGTGGAATCCCAACGGAGCCTGGAGAAAGTGTGCTTAGAGGAGGAGGCCGGCCAGTGTGAGAAGGAGCTGCAGGCCCAGCTGGAAGAGGCCCGGGAGAGCTTTAGCCGCGAGCGGGAAGAGTTGCTCCAGGCAAGAGCTTGGCTGGAAGAGAAGATGAGGAGCTTTGCAGAGAGCGCCCAGAAGGAGAAAGCAGAGCGGGAGAATGGTTTCCAGGAGAGGCTGCAACAGCTGCTCGAGAATCACGCCCTGGAAAAAGAGCGGCTGCAGCGAGCACTGATGGAGGAGCGCCAGCAGGAGCTGCAGGAGCAAAGGTGAGAGTTTGCCGGTCATGGCAGTGCAAAGCGAGGTGGGTGGTAGTGAGGGTGAGGAGTCAATCACTAGCTCCATTTATCCCTTTACATCAGGCATGGGCAAACTTGGGCCCTCCAGGTGTTTTGGCCTTCAATTCCCACAATTCCTGTTACCGGTTGAACTCCAAACCACTTGAAGGGCCAAATTTTTCCCACACCTTTCTCTCAATAATGGGATTCAAATAAACTGGCAGCATCAAAAGCAAATAACTGAACAGATGGGGTATACAGTGTTCCCTCGCTTATCCCGGGGTTTCCGTTCCAGGACCACCCGCGATAAGTGAAAATCTGCAACACAGGGATATTTAAAGAGAGTTGTAGTTCACCTACACCCAGAGAGCACTGTGGACTCAAACAGTGATGGATCGGCACCAAACTTGGCATATTGTTGGAAGCCGCCCTGAGTCCCTCTTTGAAGGTCGAGAATAGGATGGGATACAAATGCTCTAAATAAATAATCTATATATATAAAGGAAGAGCCGTCATGTGAAAACTACCTCAAACAGAGAAACCTTACAACGCAGAAACACAAAACTTGCCAACAGAAATAGGCCTCAAGCAAGGTATGTTTGTAGCAAAGAAACTTCCCCCCCAAAAACTAAAAGGCCCCCAAAACAATGAGTAAAAATAAAACTACATTTCCCAGCATCCTCTGCGGCAGCCATTGGCCAACATCAGTTACCATAGTAACGGTGGGCAAAGCCACTTAGAATGCTGAGTGATTTCAGTTGAGGGTTAAACTGCCACGGTCAAGATCTAGGAGGGAGACAAATAGGGCACCAGGGACACAGGCACCACTGACAAACACATACCCCCAGAATAACACAATAGTAATACCTACACACAACACAATACGCACATAACACAACCTTGCGTCTACTGCTCAACCCATTTGTATGCCATTCCTTCCTTCCACACAGGCATAAGCTGACCCAAAAGACAAGCCATGCCTCCTAAAAGAACAGCATCAGACGACACACTCAACGCTACATACATCACACAAAAAGGGCAGAACAAACGCCAGAACAGAAAGACACTGCACTACACTAACTTTTGCCATCACCATAAACAAGGCTCAAGGACAAACACTACAAATCTGTGGCATAGACCTTGACACAGAATGCTTCTCCCACGGACAACTCTACGTAGCGTGCTCCAGAGTTGGGAAACCACAGAACCTCTACATCAACACAGCAGACGGAAAGACAAAAAACATATCCACAAGCTCTGCAGAACGCCAGGAACACCACACACCGACAACTCCATAGGACTTCAACATCCCACCCACCAGAACAACCCACAATGACACAGCCATGACCCCACAAAGAACATAAGTAACATCAATTCCAACCCTTACATACTCAGACTTTCTCGCATCTCCTAAATAGGGCACAGCAACGCGTGCCGGGTACAGCTAGTAAATACTAAATGAATACTCAATACAGGGAGGGAGGGAGCCCAAGGCCAGCCGAGGAGGAAGTCCGAGGAGAGAAACACCCCCCCCCCCCCAGCCAAAAATTGGGCCAAAGATCCAAAGTAAACCCGCTTCCAGCCAGTGCTGCCATGTCTCCGCTGCTGCTGCTTGCCAACACATTCGCCACCAAAGCAAGGCCAGGCCCAGATTACCCATAAGGCCAACCCAGGCCATGGCCTAGGGGCGCAAGCCGAGGGGGCACAGATCACGGACCCCCAAAAAATGTTTTTAAAAACCCCCCTTCGTGGCCAGCCCTTGGGAATGGCAGGAGTTGAAGCACAAAGGCCCCGGAGGGAGGGCCGAGCCTGGTCTCAGGGCAGAGCACGCAGGGCGAGGAGCAGCAGCCTCACTCCCTCCCTCCCTCCCTGGGCCAGGAGTGAGTCCTCCGAGCTCGCCTCCTGGCCCCGCCTCCCGCCTTGTGACACCTATCGATCAAAGCTGAAGAGCGGCAGCCGGCCAATCAGGGAGCCTCCCTCCCTCCCGGATGGGCGTGGCTCCGTGGACTCAACCAATAGGAAGGCGGGGGCCTGCTTGGAGACAGAAGTCCACGGAGGGGGGTTCTCCCTGAGCCACGGATTGCAACCGAGGAGGAGGAGGAGCAGCGGCCCTGAAGGAGACGGTAATGGGTGGGTCTCTCTCTATCTCCCGAAGGAAGGCCCCCCCAAGCCTCTCCCCACTACTCTCCCTCCCTGGGGCGCGGGGAACCTAATCATCCCCAGCCACCCCACCACAGCCCCCAAGCCCCCGGGCAAGGAAGGAAAGGCAGGCGCGGCTTGGGCCCCACCCTCCCTTCCCGGATCCCAAACAACAACTTTCAGTGCCGGTAGTAGAGGGGGCGTAATTCCAAAGTGTGGCCTAGGGAGCAAAAAGGTGTTAATCCGGGCCTGGGCAAGGCACGCTGCCTAGCGTTGCCTTCCACAGCCCAGCCAATTGAGGGAGACCAGGGTCCACCTCCCACTTGCTGGCCACTTCACTGGTGGGAACTTATCCCGCTGCCGAGGGGGCTGCTGGGAAGAAGAAGCCCCCTCTTGTCACCATGACGGAGGAAGGAAGGCAAGGAGGGAGCCAGGGAAGGTGAGGAGGAGGATGGCTGCGAGGGCGCAGGGAAACCCGCAAAACAGCGAGTCCATGGTAAATGAACTACGAAGCGGCAAGGGAACACTGTAATAACACCGTGTTTCCCCGAAAGTAAGACAGCGTCTTACTTTCTTTTCCCCCCGAAAAGTCCCCCTACGTCTTACTTTCGGGGTACGTCTTATATAAACTAAGACGTACCCCATCGCCACACCCACGCCGCTGCTGCTGCCGCCGTCACGCCGCCGCGGCACACCTCCGCGGCGCAGCTTTCTGGACAAAGGAAGGGAGGGGGAAGAAAGCCAGAAGCATGGCAAGCGCCGCTGCGTCAGAGTGACGCGTCGTCGCTCTGCCCGCCCCTGGCTCTCTTCTCCCTCCCTTTCTTGGACAAAGGGAGGGGGAAGAGAGCCAGGGGCGGGGCAAAGCGACGACGCGTCACTCTGACGCAGCGGCGCTTTGCCATGCTTCTGGCTCTCTTCCCCCTCCCTTGGAGGCCTGGCAGAAAGGAGGTGTGCCGCGGAGGTGTGCCGCGGCCGATGGGCCGGTTGCGGCGGCGGCGGCGGCGGCGTGGGCGTGGCGACGAGGTACGGCTTACATTCGGGGTACGGCTTACATTAGCCGACCCCCCTGACACCCCCGATACGTCTTACAATCGGGGGTGTCATACTTTCGGGGAAACACGGTAGTATGCATACAATATAGTAATAGCATCCCTTGAAAAGCATGACAGGACTTAAGCTTAAGATCCGGACACAAATGGTATGGAAAGGTAAATTATCCCCTTTATTTTTATTTTCTTTACTTTTGGTTGTTTTTGGTTTGTTTGGGCCAGCCTTCCCTTGTAGGTGGCACTCATTGAGAATGGTCCGGCATCAAGCCTTTTCATCATATCTGCTGACGTAGTGTCAAGATCCATTTTGTAGGCACTGTACACACATTAGGATACCATGGCGGCGCAGTGGGTTAAACCGCCGAGCTGCCGAACTTGCTGACCAAAAAGTCAGCAGTTTGAATTCAGGGAGCGAGACGAGCTCCCGCTGTTAGCCCCAGCTTCTGCCAACCTAGCAGTTCGAAAACATGCAAATGTGAGTGGATCAATAGGTAAGGCTCCGGCAGGAAGGAAATAGCGCTCCATGCAGTCATGCCGGCCACGTGACCTTGGAGGTGTCTAAGGACAATGCCGGCTCTTCGGCTTAGGAATGATGTGCACCAACCCCCAGAGTTGGACATGACTAGACTTAATGTCAAGGGGAAACCTTTACCTACACACATTAAGGAGAATAGAACTCACAGTCTGCCTCTTAAATACATGTGTATGTGTTGGGAGCGATTGCAAGGTATAGCATAGCCCAGTGTTTCCCAAGTGCTGTTCTGTGGCACACTAGTGTGCCGTGAGCGATCACCTGGTGTGCCGCAGGAAAATCTCTCTTCCCCCCTTTTTTCCCCCTCCTGCCAAACTCCTCCTGCTGCTGCTTGGGGGAGGGGGAGGAGGAAGGGCCGGGTGTCGGCGAAGAAGAAGGGGACTGGGCGCCACCTCCTTCGGCCGTTTCCCCAGCCAACCTCCAATCAAGGGAGGGCAGGGAACGGAAACGGAAGTGAGGAGCGCAGTCCGAGGCAGGCCCACCATGGACCGAGTGAGTGCCTTCCCTTCAGGTGTGGAAGAGGGAGAGAGCCATTCAGGAAGGGAGCCACCTGGGGGTTCTGTGTGCGAAGTTTGGCCCAGTTCTATCATTGGTGGGGTTCAGAATGCTCTTTGATTGTAGGGGAACTATAAATCCCAGCAACTACAACTCCCAAATGGCAAGGTCTATTTCCCCTGAACTCCATCTGCATTCATAATTGGGCATATTGAGTATTCATTTCAAGTGTGGTCCAGATCCATCATTATTTCAGTCCACAGTGCTCTCTGGGTGTAGGTGAACTACAACTTCCAAACTCAAGGTCAGTTCCCAAGCAAACCCTTTCAGTACTTTCTGTTGGTAATGAGAGTTCAATATGCCAAGTTTGGTTCAATTCCATTGTTGCAAGCGTTCAGGATGCTCTTTGATTGTGTGCTAACTATAAATCCCAGAAACTGTAACTCCCAAATGTCAAGGTCTATTTTCCCCAAACTCCACCTGTGTCCTCATTTGGGCATATTGAGTATTCATGCCAAGTTGGGTCCTGATCCAACATTGTTTGAGTCCACAGTGCTCTCTGGATATAGGTGAACTACAACTCCAAAACCCAAGGTCAATGCCCACCAAACTCTTATAGCATTTTCTCTTGGTTATGGGAGTTCTGTGTGGGAAGTTTGTGTCTTTCTGCCATTCCTGCCAGGATATCTATGTTGTGTTCATCGAAACAGGCCCACTGAGTGTATAAATACATTCAAAAACATATTAACTATATGTATTACTGTGTTAGAGTGTCATTTTGTGTAATTTCTGTTGGTGGTGTGCCCCAGGATTTTGTAAATTTAAAAAATGTGCCGCAGCTCATAAAAGGTTGGGAAACACTGGCATAGCCTATAGGTCCCATGATGTAGTTTGAGGCCAAAACTAATCCATAAAAAGGCAAAGGACTATTGTGCTGAGTGACCTATATTTTGCTTTCCCGGAGTTAGTACAGATTTCAGTAATGTGTTATGTTGACCACGTTTAGGGTGCAAATGGAAGGTGAGTTTAATGGAAGGATGTCATTGAAAGAGGAGCAGTTTGCCGCCGACCGACAGGCGCTTGCCAGCAAGTATGGGGAAGCCATCCAAGGGCTGGAGGGACGCTACCAGCGAGAGATGCGGGAGCTTTCGGAGCTGCAATACGAGGAGAAATCCCAGTGGGAATTTGAGAGAGATGAAATAGTTCAGGACGGGGCCGAGGCCCAGGAGAGGTGGAGAGCCATGCTGGAGGGAGAAAGGTCCGTGGCTTCCGCACTTGCCGAGGAGAAGGACCTCCTGGAGAAGAAGCTCAAGGAGAGCGTGAACTCCCTGGCGTTGGAGAAAGAGCAGCTTCGGAAAGAGCTGCAGGACATGAAGACGCAAGAGGATGAACTACGGGAGAGACTCTTGCAAACTCAAGCCACCCATGAGCAAGAATGGAAGAGAAGAGAAGAGGAAACGTCTGCCGACGAGGAAGATCGGAAGCAGGCTCTCCAAAAACTTGGAAAGCTGGAAGCGGAGTTTGCACGTGAGGAAAAAGAGCTGAAATCCAGGCTGGTGGCTTTGGAGCATTCGAAGCGAGAGGCGCTCAATAGAGCGGCAGAAGATCAAGAAAAACTGAGATCGAAAGTATCAGTGCTTGAAAGTCACGTTCACGAACTCCAGAATGAGTTGCAGCACCGCCCAAAACTGCAAAGCCATTTGGGCTTTGAAGCAGGGCCGCCGGGCGGTGATTCTCCCTGGTCGGACATATCTCAGGAGCCCAGAGAAATCACAGATCTGCTCTCAAACCAGGAAGAGTCGCAAGAGCCACCCGGAGAAGGTGATGTGGCGACGCTTTGCCTGATGGATAAGTTACCAAAAGAGCCGGAGGGGGAACTAACCGAGTCCCCTGGTTTCGTACCTTTGGTTCCGGACTCATCCGTTGACTCTCGTCTCCTAAACGTAACGGATGGAGAAAACAGCCAAGGTGGAATTAGAAAACCGGACGGGAATGCGTGCTTCGTGTTGGCAACGGATGGGACCGTGTTTGACGAAAGCATGGAGACGTCTCTGGCCTTGGAGAAGGCCTATGAAGAAACGCTAGCGGAGAATCAAGTCCTCAAAGCTCAGCAGGCTCTCCTCGAAGAGAGGATCGAGCTCCTGGAGGCTGACTGCGACCGAATGGCTCATGACCGGCACGACATGGCTTCCCAGGTCCAGAAGGAACTCGATGAGATCCTGAAGACCATCCCTAAGCCTTGTGGAAGAGATGACTGTGAGGAAAGATTTCCCTGGGAGACGGCTGACGTTGAGATGTTGCATGCAGACTCTCCAACGGGAAGCAACGGTCTCTTTGCCGAAACCTTGGAGGCTGAGGAGATGAGTGCCGGATCTCTGCAGCTTGAGATGGACCACAGATGGGAGAATGGAGAGCTGAACTACTTGGTGCCCGAGCCTTGGGATGTGGACGCCCAGAAGCAGGCCTGTTCCAGATTGCAGCCAAAAGCTCTCATGTTGCCGGAAGATCTCAAGACGGAAAACCGGGCCCTGAAAACGGAAGTGGTCAAGCTCCTTGAGCGGAACAATAAACTGGAGGGATACCTACCCAAACTCATCAGCTTGCAGTGCCAGTTGGACGAAGTTGACCAAGAAGCCCTCGTGCTGAAGGAAGAGAAGGCCCACAGCCTGGGGGAAGTCAGGAAACTGGAAGAGGTCCGCGACCAGCTGGTGGTGGACAACGCCGAGCTGCAGAGCGCCAACCTGGTCTTGCAAAGCAAGCTGGGGAAGATGGAGGAGCTGGTGGGCAACCTGAAGGCCCTGAAGGGTGGCCGGCACAGCCGCTGCGAGAGCGCTGCCAAAGAGGTGGAGGCGGAGAAGAAGGGCCTCCAGGAGCTCAACAGAAAGCTGAGGGAGAAAGTGGCCGCGCTGCTGAAGCAGAACGGCACCCATGGGCAGGAGCGGGAAGACCTGAAGGCGGCCCTCCTTGACTTGCAGAGCACCTGCGCTCAGCAGCGGCAGAAGCTGGAGTTCCTCAGGTAACGCCGCGCCCGGCCACAGCCTAACGCTCTGCTCTGCTTTTCTCAACACTAACCAACTACCGCCTCACTGGCCACCTTGTAACCACTACTTTACTCAACACTAACCAACTACAGCCTCACTGGCCACCTTGTAACCACTACTTTACTCAACACTAACCAACTACAGCCTCACTGGCCACCTTGTAACCACTACTTTACTCAACACTAACCAACTACCGCCTCACTGGCCACCTTGTAACCACTACTTTACTCAACACTAACCAACTACAGCCTCACTGGCCACCTTGTAACCACTACTCCTGTTACTTCTTCACTCTTCTTGTATTAACAAGTAGATTAGCCTTGGGTCGAGGGAGGCCAAAGCCTTCTGGTACTTAACAGAAAGCAATAGCTATGAATCACACTCTGGGTTTAGGGAAACATGGGATGGATGGATGTTTTTTTGCCTGTCTCACAATTCTAACCCAAAGTTGTTGGTTGTTTGTGTTGCCTGACCTCTAGTGCGCAAACTTGACTGATGTGAAGCTTAGTTAGATTCTGTCCTTTGCCTACCACTGTATCGCTTTCCTGTCGCCATCTTGTTTTCTCTTGTTTTTAGTCATTACGGTCAGCTCTCCACATCTATAGAACTCCCACAAGAGTGTAAAGCCGTTCATCAAAAATTGCCATTTGTTTTACCTTAGCGAATGCCACTAGGAATCTCTAGCTCTTCTGGTGTGACTTCCATGGAAGCTGATCATCCTGAAGAACCCGGTGATCCCAAGAGAAGTCTCCTTTCTCTAGGTCAGGGCTGCCCAGGAAGTCGATCGCGATCGACCAGTCGATCCCGGGACCGAAGGAAGTCGATCCCAGCCGGATGGGGCGCTTCTCAGAGAGGGGCGGAGCCAGGCCGCGCCAAGCCCCGCACCCTACCCTGGCTTCAGCACTCCCAGCAGCTTCTCCAGACTTGAGGATGGCAGTGCCAAGCCAGCCTTGTGCTAGCTATGTCACCACTGGCTTGGCATTGCCATCCTCAAGCCTGGAGAAGCTGCTGGGAGCTCCAAAGCCAGAGGGGGAGGGGCGGGGCTTGGTGCAGTCTGGCTCCGCCCCCCTCTGGCTTCCACTCTACCAGCAGCTTCTCCAGGCTTGAGGATGGCAGTCCCAAGTCAGTGGTGACATAGCTAGCACAAGGCTGGCTTAGCATTGCCATCCACAAGCCTGGAGAAGCTGCTGGTAGAGCGGAAGCCAGAGGGGGGCGGAGCCAGGCTGCACCAAGCCCCACCCCCTCCCCTCCGGCTTTGGAGCTCCCAGCAGCTTCTCCAGGCTTGAGGATGGCAATGCCAAGCCAGTGGTGACATAGCTAGCACAAGGCTGGCTTGGCATTGCCATCCTCAAGCCTGGAGAAGCTGCTGGTAGAGTGGAAGCCAGAGGGGGGCAGAGCCAGGCCGCACCAAGCCCTGCCCCGCTCACTCCCCTCTTCGGCCTTGAGGAGGTAGTTTTCACCACCAGAACTTTAGCAACACTGTAGAAGCAAAGCACCAGCGCCACCTAGTGTTCACCAACAGCACTTTAGCAACACTGTAGAAGGAAAGCACCAGCGCCACCTAGTGTTCACCACCAGAACTTTAGCAACACTATAGAAAGAAAGCACCAGCGCCACCTAGCTTTCACCACCAGAACTTTGGCAGTGCTATAGAAGCAAAGCACCAGCGCCACCTAGTGTTCACCAATAAAACTTTAGTTTTTTAAGTACTTTAGATCTGTTTAGAACCATGATTGCCCAGGCCTACAGTATATGGTGATCTGAAGGTGGACCTGTAATAAGGTTTTCTCGAGGCAGAGGATTAGAGCTTAGCAGAGTTATTATTTTAGACAACAATCTGACGCACCATGGCTATGGGGAGTTATAATCCAACAACAACAATTTGTCAAGGCACTTCTCTAGATCTCCAGCAACCCGGTAGGCCTACCCTAGATCTACTAATATTGGAAAACCCATCCCAGAAATTTGCTTGGCATCCTTGTTAGGCAAGATGACAGCATGGTAGGAAAGGCTCTCTCAAGGTTGGGAAAACGTTGCGGCCATATCAGAAGTGAAGTGTTCTTTGACTCGTGGAGCCAAACTGACGGATATTGGAGTGTCCCAAAGGCTCTGTGTTGGAGTAACTTAAAGGTTCTGTGTTTTGCACCCAGATGTGAAGCTGAGCGCCTCAGAGAAGAAAACACTGTTTTGAAGAACGAAATTGGTTTGCTAAACGAGGAAGGGAGCGTTTCCAACCTACGACTGAGGGAACTCAATGGGTCTCAAGAAGAACTCTGGTAGGTCTCTATCAACTATAAATAGGGGAAACTCAGTGTGATTGCTGTGTCGTGTCTTTCGGTTCCACATGCGTTACTCTGGGGGGGGGGGGTTGATCATGGAGCCCCCGGTGACGTACATAACTACTGGTATGTACTTTTCCTTAACTCTTTGTTGTGGGAGGAGCTGCCGATCATGTGATCAGATCTGGGCTTGTTCGGGTTTCAGACTCCATTTTAGGAACAGTATACTTTAGGCTTCAATAGGAACTGTATGGAGCCCCTGGTGACACAGTGGGTTAAACTGCTGAGCTGCTGAGCTGCTTAAACTGCTGAGCTGCTCCGCAGTGGCTCCAATCCTTCCTGGAAGGGCGTACCCAGAAGGTGTCATTGGGTGACACCTGTTCGGCTCCACAGCCGTTGTCCTGTGGAGTCCCTCAGGGTTCAGTTCTGTCCCCGATGTTGTTTAACATCTACATGAAACCGCTGGGAGAGATCATTCGGAGTTTCGGAGTCAGGTGTTATCTGTACGCAGATGACGTCCAGATCTGTCACTCCTTCCCACCTGTCACCAAGGAGGCTGTCCAGACTTTGAACCGGTGCTTGGCTGCTGTGTCGGACTGGATGAGGGCTAGCAAATTGAAACTAAATCCAGACAAGACAGAGGTCCTCCTGGTCAGTCGTAAGGCCGAACAGGGCATAGGGTTACAGCCTGTGTTGGATGGGGTTACACTCCCCCTGAAGACGCAGGTTCACAGCTTGGGAGTGATCCTGGACTCATCGCTGAGCCTGGAACCCCAGGTCTCGGCGGTGGCCAGGGGAGCTTTTGCACAGTTGAGACTCGTGCGCCAGCTGCGCCCGTACCTTGGGAAGTCTGATCTGGCTACGGTCGTCCACGCTCTGGTCACATCCCGAATAGATTACTGCAACGCACTCTACGTGGGGCTGCCTTTGAAGACAGTTCGAAATTGCAATTAGTCCAGCGGGCGGCAGCCAGATTGCTAACGGGAGCTACATACAGGAGCATACCACCCCCTGTTGTGTCAGCTCCACTGGCTGCCTGTCCACCCGAGCTCAATTCAAAGTGCTGGTTTTGACCTTTAAAGCTCTATACGGTTCTGGCCCAGCTTACTTGTCCGAACGCATCGGCCGCTACGTCCCACCCCGTAACCTAAGATCATCCGGGGAGGCCCTGCTCTCGCTTCCGCCGACTTCTCAAATGCGGTTGGTGGGGACGAGGACAGGGCCTTCTCGGCGGTGGCTCCCCGCCTGTGGAATGCGCTCCCTATGGAGGTACGGTCCACCTCATCCCTCCTGGCATTCAGGAAAAAGTAAAATCCTGGCTTTGGGACCAGGCGTTTGCACACCAGCACTAACAGCATGTTAGATGGGGATTTTAATGGAAGGGATGAAGAGGGTCAATGTTTTTATGGAGTGAATATTGTTTTTAACTTGGAATGACTGTGTATGTTGCTGATGGAACTGTATTTTAATGTGTTTTAATGTATTTTAATTGTTGTGGGGTTTTGGGGTTTTATACTGTATGATGTGGCATCGAATTGTGCCGTACTGTAAGCCGCTCTGAGTCCCCCCTCGGGGGTTGAGAAGAGCGGGGTAAAATCCTGAAATGAAATGAAATGAACTTGCTGACCGAAAGGTCGCAGGTTTGAATCGGGGTGCGGTGTGACTAAAAAGACCAATCTGAGATAGGCAAGTCCGGTTGCAGAAAGCACAGCAGAAAGTCTCCATGGGTGATGTTGTTTCCAAGTTGCGGTTCTTTCTGCGTTGTCGAGACCCATTCGGCGTGTCTTGTCGAAAGAGGCCGCAGCATTGTGGATAGTGCGTCTCCATGCCTCCCGATGTGAGGCCAGGGTGGACCATTGTTGGTGATCAATCTGGCCGAGCCTGAGATGTTGTTCCAGGGAGTCCTTATATCTCTTTTTGGGGTGCCTCCCTTGCGCTGACCTGTGGCGAGTTCACTGTAGGGTAGTATCTCTGGGAGACGGCGGTCCTCCATCCTAGAGACGTGCCCTGCCCAGCGCAGCTGTGTTCTCCATAGCATGGCCTCAATGCTGGTGATCCCTGCTTGCTCAAGGACAGCAACATTCGTCACATAGTCGGTCCAGTGTATATTTAGGATTGTGCGAAGACAGCGCTGATGAAAGGGCTCGAGGAGTCGTAGGTGTTGGCGATAGGTGACCCATGTTTCAGACCGATAGAGGAGAATAGACAGTACGATAGCTCTGTACACACTGATTTTGGTGCTTTGCCTCAGGTGCTTGTTGCTCCAGACACTTTTGTGAAGCCTTCCAAATGCCCTCTATGCCTTTGCTAATCTGTGATCTCTCTCTTTATCAATCTTGGCGTCTGACGAGATGATGCTTCCCAGGTAGGTGAACTGCTGAACGGACTTAAGCACAGATTTGCCAACTATGCTGATGTGGGGATGATGGTGTTCTTCCTGTGGTGCGGGCTGGTAGAGGACTTCCGTTTTCTTCAGGCTGACTTCCAGCCCAAGCAGCTCTGCAGCTGTTGCAAAGCAGGATGTGAGGCGCTGCAGAGCTGCTTCTGAATGGGCAACAAGGGCAGCATCGTCAGCAAAGAGCAGCTCACGGACTAGATAGTTTCGAGTCTTCGTGCGAGCCCTCAGACGGCTTAAGTTGAACAAGCTACCATCAGTACGATAGCGTATATATATGCCGTCTTCTTCTTCGAGGTCTGCCGTAGCCCTTTGAAGCATCATGCTGAAGAAGATTGTAAATAGGGTTGGTGCAAGAACACAACCTTGTTTCACTCCATTAGTTATGAGAAAGGGCTCCTACAAGATAGAGTTAAGGGAAAACTGCATACCAACACATACTTATACAATACAGTAAGCAATCTGAATTATATACATAATAAATAACTAGGGTAGGAGTCTTGAGAAGGTTGCCATTTCCAACCGTTCTGTCCTAAATTTTGAATTGTGTTTTTTTAAAATTGGCATGCGAACTAACTTTGCCCTTTTTCCAGAAAATAAGATTTTAAAATTACATAAATATGTTAATTCGAAGGATACCCATTTGGTCTGCTGTGTGTCTTTTAGGCATAAGATTGGGACTGCACAGAAGGAGAAAGCGGCAATGCAGAAGATGGCTGAAAACTTTAAGAAGCAGGTAAGCCCCCTTCTTTTGCATCAGCTGCAAAAGGCCACCGTACTGAGATCTGCGCACATTATTAGCCGATACATCACACCATCCTAGACACTTACGTATTATTTACTGCATTTCTATGCCGCCATTCTCAGCCCTAGGGCGACTCATGGCGGTTTACAAAGTGTCACAATTCGATGCCAACAATATAAAAACAGATAAAACAATTAAACATAGTTAAAATTACAATTACATATGAAAACATAATAAAACCATAAATATTTACTATATTTCTATACCGCCCCTCTCAGCCCGTAGGCGACTCGAGGCGCTTTTCACATGGCAGTCAGTGCCCATAATATAAAATACAATTTAAAACAATACAACACCCAGATAAAAACAGTAATAATTAACTGCTCCTCCCAATCAAAAAATACAATTCCCAGCGTCTCATCGTTAAAATCATTTTCCATCGCATCGTCATATCGTTCCATAAATCACAATTAAACAGTTATACTGCATCTGCAAATGCCAGCCACGTGTTAACTTTCTTTCTAAATGTTAGGAGGGAGGAGGGCGATCTAACGTCTCTAGGGAGGGCATTCCATGGCCGAGGGGCCTTCACTAAAAAGGCCCGATCGTGTCAGGCCCAGCCAGAGCAGTTCAATAAACAGCTTGGCTTTGGGCTGGCATAGCAACAAGGAGCCAGCAGAGGGGGAAGGGCCTAAGTCTGAGAGGAGGGAGGGAGTTTACCAGGAGGGTTTTTCTCTCAGCGTTTTGGCGGGAAAGCTCAGATTCCTCTTTGCTCTGCCTGGAGTAAGGCTGAATAAAGCTCAATTCCTCTTGTTAACTACTTGAGTGAGTGTGCCATTATTTACAGGCCTACCAGGCCTGACAGATCGGGTCTGCGAAGAAGGTGGGGCCGAGAGCAGGGCCTCTCCAGACGATCTTAAACACCTACCGTGTTTCCCCGAAAGTAGGACAGCGTCTTACTTTCTTTTGACCCCCAAAATCCCCACTACGGCTTACTTTCGGGGTACGGCTTACATTAGCCGACGGTACCTGCCGTACCCCGAAAGTAAGCCTTTCCCCTTGGCCGCCGCGCGTCACTCAGTCCCGCCTCCTCCTCGGTCCCGCCTCCTCCTCCGCCTCCTCCGCCCGCCGCCTCCCTCCGCCGCCTCCGTCGCTGCCCGCCGCCGCCTGCCTCCTCCGCCGCCTCCGCCCGCCGCCGCCTACCTCTGGCGCCGCCGCCTTTTAGCAGCCCCACGCCTCGCCAGGCGCCGCCGCTGGCGCGCTCAGGCCTTCTGCCCATGCGCGAATGTCTGCACATGGGCAGAAGGTACTGAGCGCGTCTGACGCAGGCGCGCTGACGCAGGCGCGCTGACGCAGGCGCGCTGGGCACGCTCCAGGCCTTCTGCCCATGCGCGAATGTCTGCGCATGGGCAGAAGGTACCGAGCGCTCCTGACGCGCCTGCGTCAGCACGCCTGCGTCAGACGCGCTCGGTACCTTCTGCCCATGCGCAGACATTCGCGCATGGTCAGAAGGTCCGGAGCGCGCCGCGCAGCGGAGGAGAAGGCAGGCGGCGGCGGGAGGCGGCGGAGGCGGCGGAGGAGGCAGGCGGCGGGCGGGCGGCGGCGGAGGCGGCGGCGGGCGGAGGAGGAGGCGGAGGAGGCGGGACCGAGGAGGAGGCGGGACCGAGTGACGCGGCGGCCGGGGGTACGTCTTATTTTCGGGGTACGGCTTACATTAGCCGACCCCCCTGACACCCCCGATACGTCTTACAATCGGGGGTGTCATACTTTCGGGGAAACACGGTAGATGGTTCATAGGGAGAGATGCGTTTGGACAGGTAAGCTGGGCCAGAACCGTTTAGGGCTTTAAAGGCTAAAGCCAGCACTTTGAATTGTGCCCGGTAGCAAACTGGCAGCCAGTGGAGCTGGCGCAACAGGGGAGTTGTGCGCTCAATGAGTGCCACTCCTGTTATCAACCTGGCTGCTGTCCGTTGGATTAATTGAAGCTTCTAAACAGTCTTCAAAGGCAGCCCCATGTAGAGAGCATTGTAGTAGTCTATACGGGATGTATAGGGTGTGTACTACCGTGGCCAAGTCAGGCTTCCCAAGGAAGTGTCCAACTTCCTTGCTTCCCAAAATTAGAGAACTTGTTCTTCCAGTCAGAACTCCTAATACATCATGTTCATGGATTTTGTTTGGACTCCTAATCTCCCAACAGGCATCCGAACTAAGAGCGAGGAACCATCAGCTAGAAGTGGAAAATGCCAAACTTGGCCGCCGAAGCGCCCCACATCAGGCGGACACCCAAGACCTGAACCAGCAGCTGAGGAAAGTGTTTCGGCCGCGAGAAAAGGAAGCTGGAAAGTGTGGGCCGGAAGAAGGCGGGAGAGAGTGCTCCCAGCTCAAGGGGGAACTGGAGAATTACAAAATCCAGGTATTACTAGAGTCCTGAAGGACCTTTTCATCACAAACCACACTTTGTCCAAGTAATCTTGTAAGTAGAAGTTTATTTAAAGTAGAGTTTATGTAAAAAAAAAATTAGCAAATTAACAAAAGAGAATCAAAGTTCAAGAGGTTATTTCCAAGATAGCCGAGAATCCCACAATCCTTTCAAATACAATCTCCAGAGTCACTCCACAAATATATCCATAAACAAGATAACATGATTCCAAGGCAGGCAACCTACGCGACACATGAACTAGAAGCAAGAACGAATTCAGACACTTGAATACATGAATTCCAAGAACATAGGACCAAAAACCGAGAGCTGTTTACCTGAATACAACACTGCTCTCACAAAGGTTTATACCAGCAGGAACCACTTTTAAAGGCCTCAGTCCCTCCCATAACATCATTTCTCACGCACCTGCTTTTTCTTTCCTTATATCTAATTCTCTGGGGAAAGCAAGTCTGTGTTTGTTGCATGTTTTGTCTCTGCAATTCCAATTGCCTTGACTTAGACCAGTGGTTCCCAAACTCTGCCATTGCTGGCTTGGCCCTGCCCCCTCAAGGCTGGAGAAGCTGTGGAAGAGCTGAAGCTGTGCGGAGGAGGCGGGGCATGGTGTGGCCTGGCTTCGCCCCCGCCTCCTCACTTCAGCTCTCCCACAGCTTCTCCAGCCTTGAGGGGGCAGTGCCAAGCCAGCATTGTGCTGGCTATACTGCCGCTGGCTTGGCACTGCCCCCTCAAGGCAGGAGAAGCGGTGGGAGAGCTGAAGTGAGGGGGCAGGGCATGGCATGGCTTGGCTCCTCCCCCTCCCCGGCTTCCACTCTCCCACCGCTTCTCCAGCCTTGAGGGGTCAGTGCCAAGCCAGCATTGTGCTGGCTCTGCCACCGCTGGCTTGGCACTGCCCCCTCAAGGCTGGAGAAGCTGTTGGGAGTGGCGAAGCCAGGGGGAGGGAGCGGGGCATGGCGCAGCCTGGCTCCGCCCCTCCCCAGCTTTGGCACTCCCAGCAGCTGCTCCCAGCAGGCCACCATCCCCCAGCCGTTCTTTACTGTATCAGAGTGTCATTTTGTGTCAGTTTGGTTGGTGGTGTACCCCCGGATTTTTTTTAATGTTAAAAGTGTGCCGCGGCTCAAAAAAGGTTTGGAAACACTGGCCTAGATTATTGTCCAAACTAACCTAAATTGTAGACAAGGCATGGGCAGACTTCAGCCCTCCAGGTGTTTTGGATTTCAACTCCCACATTTCTTAGCAGCCAGTAGGAATTATGGAAGTTGGAGTCCAAAATCCCTGGAGGTCCAGAGTTTGCCCATGTCTGTGGTAGACCCTAATTGTGAAAGGACTTCCCTTTGCTGCTGTTGTTTTCCTCCCCCCCCTCCCTCTTTTGTGTCAATCTGAAAGAGATTTCTCCCATCTTCTCCTGCACCCAAACTTATTTTTCTGTGGTTTGCTTCTAGTCCTCAACGCTAGTCTCATCCTTGGAGACGGAGCTGTCTCAGCTCAGGGTTCAAGCCCAAGCTCTGGGCCAGGAGAACAGTTTCCTTAAAGAAGAACTGGAGAAGGTAAAGCAGGTAAGGACAGTAGTGTTTCAGGAGCCTATGGGCGTAGGCCTAGGAGGGCGCCAAATCACGGACCAAAACAAAAAACCCTTTCTCTTCTGCCCTTAGGCTGCGGCACCTCCTTCCTTCCCTTCCTCCCTTTCTTTCTTTCCCCCACATCTGAGAGGGGGCGGGGGCCGCCGCAGGGGGGTGGACAGGGCGCCCCGGCGTCCTGCGCGGCGCCCGACCCTTTTTGGCGGCTAATGGCGCATCTCTCCCTCAACCAACCTGCGGGGCTGGGTGACGTCAGGCGCGGTGGTGAGGGCGAGGAAGAAGAGGCGGAGGGAAGCCGCAGCGCCTCTTCGCGAGCACCGCGGCCTCTGCCTCCTCCGCCATGTTCCTGGGTGCCGCAGTGGCTGCCTGGGGGCTTCCCTTCCTTCCTCTTCCTTCTCCGAGGAGGAGGAAGGAAGGGAAGCCCCCGGGCGGCCGCTGCAGCTCTGAGGAACATGCCAGAGGAGGCAGAGAGGCCACGGCGCTCGTGAAGAGAGGCCGCAGCGCTCACGCCCTGCCGCGCATGCGCTGAAGCGGCCCTGCCCCCGGGGGCCGGGCTTCCAAAATGTGGCCTAGGGCTCCACAAACAGTTAATCCGGGCCTGGATGTATCTCAGTATCCCTTTGAACTGTTAGGGACAAAGATAGGCCAGTGCACAAAACATACACATATAGATCAGAGTTTCAGAAGTGTCCTTTTAGTTGCCCAAATGAGCATCTACTCTCCCTTTAAACCTCTTGTTTTGAATCATGCTCTCAAGTGACCAAACATGAGCAGACTTAGTTGGCTTACTCACAAATTTCATGTATTCAGCATACAGGTACTTTGCATCTCAATCCAGTTACAGATGGGATTTGAAGGAGTTTCTCTGTGTAGGCATCACAGGGCATAGATCTTAGAAAGTCTAGTGCCGTCATTCCCAAAGTGGACGCTACCGCCCCCTGAGGGGCGGTGGAGCGATCCAAGGGGGCGGTGGGGAGCCCCACGGATAAGCCCCATGCAGGGGCAGTCTAAGGTAATTTTAAATGGTAGGCTAACATTATTTTGGTGCCCCCCCCCTAAAAAACATTATTTTTCCGCCCCCCATGTAAAACAAATATACAATTATAATATCACAATACCATTAGTAGTATTATATTGTATCAATGTATATACAATATATTATACCATACTCATACTATATTATATCATAATTATATTATACTACATTAGAATATAATGATATTATAATATATTGACATTATAATATAATGTAACATTCTATTATATTATTATTATAAAATAATATAATTATTTATTTAAATAAAATTATCCTCTACTAAATATTTTCATTACTCCTATAAAACTCAAATAACCCAAAATAAAGTAAAATAAAATATTATATATTACTATTTTGTATAATACCACTATACTGCAATATTGTTTGTAATATTACATGTAATATAAAATATATCATTATTCTATTGTTATATTGTATTTGTATTATATTGTATGACAATATTAAGCAGAACTGTATAATAATCAACAAGAAATGCAATGTAAATGCATCAAAATCAGAATATATTACCTACCACCCGTCTCATAATTCACAGGAGTCTCCCATAAGTCCAAAATTAGGATCCCAATGTAAATGTAAATAGAAAAACAGCCAAAATGTTCAAATGAGGTCGAATACAGGCAGCGTGGCCTGGGCAAACTTGGGCCCTCCCTCCCTCCTTCTAAGTGTTTTGGACTCCAACTCCCACAACTCCTCATAGCCTCAGGCCCCGCCGGTCTAGACAGAAATAGAGCCGAAGAAAGGAAGGAGGGAGAGAAGAGGTCACAGAGGAGGAGGAGGAAAGCCCTTCATTCATTCCTTCACTTACACTTCCTTCACTGATTCTTTTCTCCTTCCCTGCAAACGTGCGCACGCGGCGGAGACAAAGGGAGAGGGGAAGCATTCCCTGCCTGCCCGATAGGGAGTGCTTTGCTTACAGGCTTCTGCGCAAGGGAGCTACTGGGCATGCGCGGAGGTTTTCGCGAGTGCACAAGGCCGGGTCAAAAAGCAGGCAGCTGCAGCACTGTCTGAGGAACATCGGCAGGGCCAGGATGGCGCCCCATGCAGCCAGGATGGCGCCCCCTTAACAGATGGCGCCCTAGGCGGCCGCCTACTTGGCCTATCTTGTAGGACCGCCCCTGGCCCCATGGCCACGGCTCCCTCTTCCGTCGAGGAAACTAGGGAGGAGGAGGGAAAGGCAAGCCTTCCTCGGCGGAAGCTGTGGCAAAGGAGGAGTAGGGAGCCCCAGCGGCAGGCTTTTCAGCGGCCTTGCTCTCCTTCTCCCTTGTTCCATGCCCGGCTGCGGGGGCAGTGGCGGGAGGAGGCAGAAAAGTCACGCATGGGGAAAGGGGGGAGGGAAAGGCGCGCTCCTCTCCCCTTGCTCTCTCGCCCCCCGCGTACGCCTTCCTCGGCAGCGGAGGTAGGAAAGGCAGGTGAGGGAGAAGAGGAAAGGTGCACGCCTTTCCCTCCTCCCATGCCCCGTGCGTGCCTTTACCCCCGCTGCCGCCAAGGAAGGCGCGCAGCGGGCGAGAGACCAAGGGGAAAGCAGCGCGCCTTTCCCTCCCCCCTTGCCTAATGCGTGGGTTTTCTGTCTCCTCCCGCAGCTGCCTGCACCCCCACGGCTGCGCATGGGACAAGGGAGAAGGAGAGCAAGGGCGCGGAAAAGCCTGTCGCTGGGCCTCCCTCCTACTCTGTCGCCGCTGCTGCTGCTCAGGAAAGCTCACGCACTGCAGGGGGGGGGGGGGAGGGAAGTAATACATATAGTTAATATGTTTTTGAATGTATTTATACACTCAGTGTGAAACCTGGGCCTGTTTCGATGAACACAACATATATATGGCTTCCTCTCACATGTTTATACATGGCTATCATGTCTTTTCTCTGCCTTCTCTTCTTCAGGCTAAACATGCCCAGCTCTTCAAGCCGCTCCTCATAGAGGTTGTTCTCCAGACCCTTGTGAAATTTCACCCTGAGTGAAACTTGCTTCCAGTTAACTATGGATGTCCTGAAGCTGTTATAAACAGTTCATTGGGAAGGGGGGAGGCAACTCTCGAAGAATCCAGTAAAATAGTAATCAAAACCAAAACATTTCCAAGCGGAGAGGCTCAATTTGTTTCTTGGAAACCTGCGAGGGGGCTGCTAGGAGCGGGGAGAGTGGCAATTTCCCACGGCACACCTGATGATCGCTCACGGCACACTAGTGTGCCATGGCACACTGGTTAGGAAACACTAGACTAGATGACCCTTGGAGTCTCTTACAACCTTCTTCACTAGTGGTGTTGTTGTTCTCACTACTACTATTATTGAGACTATTATTGAGACTGGGTGATCATCTGTCAGGGGTGCTTTAATTGTGCTCTGCTGCATGAAGGTAGAAGGCGTTGGACTAGATCAGGGGCTCTCATTAGGTAGATCGCGAGCTACTAGTAGATCTTTGGCCCTCTTCCAGTGATCTTTGGGCCTCACCAGCCGGATGGGGCGCTCCTGCCATGCGCGCGCACACCCTGCGCGCACGCGTGCTCCTGCTGCTGGCTTCTGCTCTCGCGGTGCTTCTTCCACCTGTGGGGCATTGCAGGAAGGAGGAAGCACGAAGCGGGGCCTCCGGAGGGAGCGCCTCGTGCTCCGCCCTGCCTCTTTCTCGTCCAGAAGCAACCGTGCAGCCTCTGCTGCCAGCGAGAGGGGCAGGGCGAAGTGCAAGGCGGGGCCTCCGGATGCCCCCCTCACGCTCCTTCCTTCCCACAATGCCCCGCGGGCGGGAAAAGCGCAGCGCGGGCGGAAAACGGTGGCGAGGGGAGCGCGTGCAGATAGATCTTTGTGACTTGCTTCCTTTAAAAGTAGCTCGCATGCTGAAACAGTGTGGGCACCCCTGGACTAGATGGTCTTCAGAGGTCCCTTCCAACACTATTACTATTATTATAATTAATTAATTTATAGGGGGGCACTGAGTAAAAAAAATTCTGGAAAGGGGGCGGTAGGCCAAAAAAGTTTGGGAACCACTGGTCTAGTGGCTTCTAAAAGCGTACATCTGTTTCTACTGAAGTCGCTAAGCATACAGTTCCTAGGTAAAGGTTTCCCCCTGACATTAAGTCGAATCTGGGGATTGGCGCTCATCTCTATTTCTAAGCCAAAGAGTTGGCATTGTCCTTAGACACCTCCAAAGTCATGTGGCCAGCATGACTGCATGGAGCGCCGTTACCTTCCCACCGGAGTGGTACATATTGATCTACTCACATTTGCATGCTTTTGAGCTGCTAGGTTGGCAGAAGCTGGGGCTAACAGTGGTAGCTCACCCTGAACCTGTGACCTTTTGGTTAGCAAATTCAGCCGCTCAGCAGTTTAACCCACTGTGCCACCGGGGACTCCATACAGTCATTAGAAATCATTAGAAGGAGTCAAGAACGGACACGTGTTCAATCCGCGCGAATGACCGCACCACGTTGACTCTTTTGCAAGGCATGCCTGAGTACATTTTGAATGGGCTCCCCTTGTACAATCGAGTCTGGTTTCTTTTGACAGTTGCCAAGGTGCCCGGATCTCTCCGACCTCCAAAACGAGATTTCCAGCGTCATTGTGAAAAACGAGAAGCTGCTGAAAGAGAAAGAAGCGCTCAATGAAGAGCTGAACAGATGTGTCGAGAAGGTGAGGCCTTTGGGAGGCCCTGGCTGCCGAAAGGAAAACCTTTTTTACTACCGTGTTTCCCCGAAAGTAAGACAGCGTCTTACTTTCTTTTCCCCCCCAAAAGTCCCCCTACGCCTTACTTTCGGGGTAAGTCTTATATAAACTAAGACGTACCCTGTCGCCACACCCACGCCGCCGCCGCCGCCGCAACCGGCCCATCGGCCGCGGCACACCTCCGCGGCGCACCTTTCTGCCAGGCCTCTGACGCAACGAAGGAAGGGAGGGGGAAGAGGGCAAGGGGCGGAGGGAAGCGGCGACGTGTCCGAGCGTCACTCTGACGCGTCGCCGCTTTCCTCCGCCCCTGCGCCTTCCCCCCCCTTCTTGGACAAAGAAGGGAGGGGGAAGAGGGGCGGAGGGAAGCGGCGACGCGTCAGAGCCGTCACTCTGACGCGCCGCCGCTCCCTCCGCCCCTGCGCCTTCCTCCCTTGGACAAAGAAGGGAGGGGAAGAGCGCAGGGGCGGAAGGAAGGGCGACGCGTCAGAGCCGCCACTCTGACGCGTCGCCGCTCCTCCGCCCTTGCGCCTTCCCCCCTCCCTTTCTGGACAAAGGGAAGGGAAGCAAGGCGGAGGGAGCGGCGACGCCGCCAGAGCGCCACTCTGACGCGCCGCCGCTTCCCTCCGCCCCTGCGCCTTCCTCCCTTTCTTGGACGAGTCAGAGGCCTGGCAGAAAGGTGCGCCGCTGGAGGTGTGCCGCGGCCGATGGCCGGCGGCGGCGGCGGCGGGCGTGGCGACGAGGTACGGCTTACATTCGGGGTAATACGGCTTACATTAGCGAGACTCCTGACACCCCGATACGTCTTACAATCGGGGGTGTCATACTTTCGGGAAACACGGTAGTAGAAAAAGGCCCTTGTGCTTTTTCGATCACGATCACAGTTTGCATCACTCAGAAACTTCCGCTATTCAGATCTATTTATTTATTTACATAATTTTTACCCCGCTCTTCTCACTCCCGCGGGGGGACTCAGAGCAGCTTTTGTTTTAGCTGCGTTTTTTAAGCCGTACCAATGCTTAGTTCTGTTTGGGAGCGCCAGATCAGAAATCGTAGAGCGGCGCCTGGCTGCAGGTTATTGTCAAGGGCCCTAAAATGCTGGATGCTCAACAAGCTCTCTTCCGGGGGCTTCTCTCCTTCCCTTGCAGTTGGCTAAAGCAGCCTTCCTGGAGAACCTCGTCAGTTCCTTGAAGCAGGAGAAGACCTCTCTGGAGCACCAGAATCAGTCGCTGAAGACCCAGATCGCAGCATCCCAAGACAAGGTGAGTGGCTGGCTCTTGCTTCTTAAGTCTTAGGAGGATGTCGGTGTTAATAGATTACTGCAACGCACTCTACGTGGGGCTGCCTTTGAAGACGGCTTGGAAACTACAGCTGGTCCAACGGGCGGCAGCCAGATTGCTAACTGGGGCAACATACAAGCAGTGCCGGCCTTTGCCATTCCGCCGAGTAAGCGGCCGCGTAGAGCGACGGGTCCTGGGAGGGGCGTCGCCGCCTGGGAGGTGCGCCGCCACGCTGGCCGCCCCGCCCCTCCGCCGCGCCTCCTACCCGGGAGCCAGTGCTGCTCGCGCCTCCGTCGCCGGCAGCTCAGCCGGGCGGTGCAGCCGCGCCGACGCACTTTGCAGCTGCGCGGCAGGATATCACCACGCATGCGCAGCCGCGTGTGACGCAGCCACGCAGCTGTGCGTGACGTCGGCACGCGTGACGCAGCCGCGCAGCTGCGCATGACGTTGCCGCGGCGTCCAGCAGCCATGGGGGGGCGCAAAAATAAGACTCGCCTACCCCCCTGGGAGAGGTGAAACCGCCCCTGCATACAGGGAACATACCATTATATAATAATAATTGAAAGAGGCTGTGGTCTCTCCATTGCTGAAAAAACCAGGATTAGATCCCTCGGTTCCCTCCAATTACCGCCCAGTTTTGAACTTGCCGTTTCTGGGTAAGGTGATTGAGAGGGCGGCAATGGAGCAGTTGCAGACCTTCCTAAATGACACAGCTGGTTTAGACCCCTTCCAGTCCGGCTTCCGTTCGGGGCACGGGACGGAGACAGTCTTGGTCTCCATCACAGACCAGCTACGTTGCAGCTTGACCAAGGCAGATCGGCGCTGCTTGTGTTATTGGACCTCACAGCAGCGTTTGATAGTGTCGAATAAGACCTTTTGACGCACCGCCTTGCCGTGGCTGGAGTGAGGGGGACAGCTCTGAACTGGCTGTCCTCATTTTTCCACAATCGGAAGCAGCGTGTGCAGAGGGGTGGGCTGGCTTCTGGGGGATGCCCCTTGCCTTGTGGGGTCCCTCAGGAGCCATTCTCTCCCCTTTGTTATTTAACATCTATATGCGACTGCTCACTCAACTGGTACATAGTTTTGGGCTCGAGTATCACCAGTACTCTGATGACACTCAGCTCATTCTGAGGATGGAGGGCCGTCCGGACTCCGTACCCAATAATTTCCATCTGTGACTTGAAGCCATTACTGGATGGCTGCGAGCCAGTAGGTTGAAGGTGAATCCAGCGAAGACAGAGATCCTTTGGCTGGGTCGTCCGGGCGATAGGGATATCCAACTGCCAACCCTGGATGGCGAGGCACTACGCCCAAATACACACGTGTAGCTGTACAATGCAATGAAACTAAACAATAGCAACCGTGCCAGTAGTGTGGATGTATGTCGTATGAAGTCCGTAAAGACAAGCTGCTATCCCCCACTGGGCCCGGCACTGCTGGTGGGGGGACGCGCGAGGGCCCCCGCTACAGCTCCACAAGGAAAACTCCCTGGAGCCAGGTCACCAAGAGAGGGGCAAAGCCTGGGTGTCCATTTGGACCATCTGCTGTCAATGGAGACTCAAATCTCCAATGTCAGCAGAACTGCGTTTTTCCATCTGCGACAGGCGAAGCATCTGGCTTCCTATCTTTCACGGAACGACCTAGCCACGGTAATCCAGGCCACGGTCATCTCAAGACTCGACTACTGTAACGCTCTTTACATTGGCTTACCCTTGATCGTGATCCGGAAACTTAAGCAGAATGCTGCAGCCCGGCTTCTCGCGGGGGAATCCACGAGCTGCTGTATAACACCTATACTGCAGAGTCTGCACTGGCTGCCTATTGAACACCGGATCACTTTCAAGGTGTTAGTTCTTACTTTCAAGGCCTTGTATGGTCTGGGGCCATTGTACCTATGGGATCGCCTGATTCCATATAACCCCCCGAGATCACTACGCTCAGAAGACCGGTATCTTCTTGACATTCCCAGTGTGAAGTCTTTCCATCTGACTTCGATCAGGCGCA
Source organism: Anolis apletophallus (assembly GCA_030556195.1). Taxonomy (NCBI): domain Eukaryota; kingdom Metazoa; phylum Chordata; class Lepidosauria; order Squamata; family Anolidae; genus Anolis; species Anolis apletophallus. Next base: position 1,534,515 of record JARBWK010000021.1, read on the forward strand.
GGGCATTCTCCATCATCACCCCGGTTTTGTGGAAGGCGTTACCTTCAGAGACGCGGGCTGTGCGAAATCTGGCCACCTTTCGCAGAGCCTGCAAGACGCACTTATTCAGACAGACTTTCAAATGCTTGTGATTTTAGCATGTGTTTTATATGTGTTTTATTTACAACTGTATTCATTGAACTATGTTGTAAACCGCCCCGATCCTTTGGGAGTGGCAATTTACAATAAATAAATAAATAAATACCTTCATTCATACCCCGGCCCATCTCCCCAATGGGGACTCGGGGCGGCTCACACGAGAGCAAGCTCAAACAACAAATTACAGTAAAATAAAATCAAAACACCATAAGAACATAAGAACATAAGAAGAGCCATGCTGAATCGGGCCTCAGCCCATCTAGTCCAGCATTCTGTGTCACACAGTGGCCCACCAGTTGTACACGGGGATCTCTAGCAGAAAGGAGGGCAAAACCCTCACCTGCTCCCGACCCCCCACAACCAGTACCCGGGGAAAATCCTGCCTGCCTCCATCAACACAGAGGTGGCACTTGGATGTCCATTTCAGTAACTCCTGATTCCCTTGGTATCCATGAATCTGTCTAATCCTGCCTTGAAGCTGTCCAGGCTGACCGCTGTCACAACCTCCTCTGGAAGTGAGTTCCATAACCCAATGACCCTCTGGGTGAAGAAATATTTCCCTTTATTAGTCCTAACTTTCCTACCTTGNAGCTTCAGGAGTGCCCCTAGTCCTAATGTTGTGTGACAGAGAAAATATTTTTTCTTTATTCACCTTTTCTATCCCATGCATGATTTTATACACTTCGATCAAGTCACCTCTTAAACGCCGTCTTTCAAGGCTGAAAAGACCAAGGCGTTGCAACCTGGTTTCATAAGGGAGCTGCTCCATCCCTTGGATCATTTTTGTCGCCCTTCTTTCTACCTTTCTACCTTTTCCAGTCTTCTTGAGGTGCGGTGACCAGAATTGTACACAGTACTCCAGATGTGGCCTCACCATAGATTTGTAGAGAGGCAATACAACATTTGCCGACCTATTTTCGATTCCATCCTGATCATGCCAAGCATAGAATTTGCTTTTTTCGCTGCTGCAGCGCACTGGGTTGACATCTTCATTGAGCTGTCCACCAAAACCCCAAGATCTCTTTCCTGGTTTGTCTCGGAAAGCTTTGACCCCATCAATTGGTAGGTGTAGTTGGGGTTCTTTGCCCCGATGTGCATGACTTTACACTGGTTTAGGTTAAAATGCATTTGCCACTTTGTTGCCCATTCACTCAATTTCGAGAGATCTTTCTGGAGCTCTTTACAGTCAGTTTCATTTTTAACTACCCTGAACAGTTTAGTGTCGTCTGCAAACTTTGCTACCTCAGAATTCACTCCTACATCCAGATCATTAATGAATAAATTAAAAAGTAACGGACCCAAAACTGAACCTTGGGGTACGCCACTTCTCACCTCTTTCCACCCAGAGAAGCAATGAACACAATAAAAAGATACATGTAAATAAAAACAACATACAACTAGATATCTAAAATCACAAAGACAGGGCAGGCTGCAAGCACATACGTATATAAAATGTTAAAACTCAAGGTGGGATACTCGAAATAGCATCCTTTTCAGGGAAAACATCCTTTATGGGGGGAGTTTGTGGGGGGAGGGGGTCTCAGTGGTCTGTGGAAGTCAGAGCTGAATTGGTCAAAGGTACTGCAAATCCCATCATCCATTATCCATACTCCCCCCAAACATATTGTTTTTGTGATTAATCCCTATGCTTTAATTATGTTCAATTTGTAACAATGAAAATACATCCTGCATATTAGATATTTGCATTAGAATTCGTAAGAGTAGCAACATTATTTATGAAGTAGCAACAAAAATATGGTTGGGGGTCGCCACAAAGGCAAATAGTCAAAACAAGCCACGTAGTTCAAAAAATATACAATCTTATCTGAGAGGATAGGGATATACTAAACCAGCAATATGATCAGTGCATGAGAATAAAGGTATAGTATCCACATAATACGTAGCTTATAGTACATGTAATGGAAGGAGAAGGAGAAGCTGGCAAAATAAATTCAAAGCATTTATCAAAATACACACAAGATACATACTATATAAGTATTGCAGAGATACAGAAATCAGGCATAGCATGTCACACACGTGAGAGAGCACAAATGAGTACAATCAATGTTAAACACATTTGTGTGGGGACATACAGTGTATATTATATAGATCAGGGTGGCCAACAGGCCGCCCACGGGCCGAATCCGGCCCCCAGCCTGTTGGACACGGCCCCCGCTACCCCCAGCAAGATTTTTTCAAAAAAAAAAATTTCAAATTTTTTTTGAAAAAAAATGGCGGCCGGGGGGGGGAGGAGGCGGGACAGGGAGGAGGAAGAGAGCTGGCTCCTCCTCCCTGCCTGTATCGCCCCCTCCGTCCCTCTCTCGGCTGCGCCGATGCGATGCAGTTTGCATTGGCGCCGCCGAGAGAGGGAGAAAGGGGCGGTACAGGGAGGAGAAGCCAGCTCTCTTCCTCCTCCCTACACCGGCCCCTTCTCTCTCTCTCTCGGCGCTAATGCAACTGCATCGCATCGGCGGCGCCGAGAGAGGAACGGAGGGGGCGATACAGGCAGGGAGGAGGAGCCAGCTCTCTTCCTCCTGCCTGTATCGCCCCTTCTCCCTCTCTCGGCGGCGCCGTTGCGAGGCAGTTTGCAGCGGCGCCGCTGAGAGAGGGAGACGGAGGCGATACAGGCAGGAGGAAGAGAGCTGGCCCTCCTCCCTGTACCGCCGCCTTGTCCCTCTCTCGGCGGCGCCGATGCCTTGGAAGGGGCGGGGATGCCCGTGGCTCCTCCCTCCCTTCAAGGCACCCTGGCAGCAGCTGAAGGCGGCGAAATCGCCGCCTTCAGCTGCTGCCAGGGTGCCTGGAAGGGAGGGAGGAGCCACGGGCATCCCCCCCCTTCCAACGGCTCCCGCTTGGGACGCCGCCACCGGGAGGAAAGGAAGGACGGAGCGGGCCTGGCAGGGAAGAGGCAGCGATCCGCTGCCTTCTCCCTGCCAGGACGCCTCCCTCCCTCCTTTCCCCTGACCAGAGGGAGGCGAGATCTGGGCGACAGCTCTCTCGCAGGCTTGGATCTCGCTTCCCCCACGAGCCATCCAGGCCTGCGAGAGAGCTATCGCCCGGCTCACGCTTCCCTCTGACCAGAGGGAGGCGAGATCCGAGCAAAACCCCTCCTGCAAGCTTGGATGGCTCGCGGGATGCGAGATCCCGGCTTGCGGGAGAGTTTTCGCCTGGATCGCCTCCCTGGGTGACGCCTTCAGCTGCTGGCGGGGCGGGGGCGCGGCCGGGGGCATGGGGGCGGGGCCGAGCGGCCCCCCAGGTCATCAGTGACCAAACATCAGGCCCCCGGTCCGGTAGATGTTGGACAGCACTGATATAGATATTACAAAAATGCAAAGATGAAACATCACATGTAATGCACATATATCACAATAAGGAGAAACTGATGAAGCAAATCGTGTCTCTATGCAAACCGCAAAAGCGGTGCCTGGAAATGCAAAACGGCAAAGCCGCGGCTTCTCCTCCGCCACCCGTACCGGGGGGGGGGGGGGATTTGGGCGGGGAATGGGACACAGTCGATATGAGAATTTGTCCGGTGCCTACTGCACAAATAGGGGGGTCCACATTCCAGTGTGGGTACTCACTCAGAAAAGAAGAAGACACGCGGAGCGGTCCGCAATGTCCTGGCCAGAGTTCAATTGGCATGTAGCCGTAAAGTGAACGTCGCGAGCTGCTGCAAACTGAAATCTCGTTGCAAGAATGGCGCGAGGTTTCCCCGTGATGACAGGGAACCTTAGCGGAGAATTGTAGCAAGACACAAAGGGCAAAGATGCTTCACACCGATAGTGGAAGCCTTGGTGGGGGTCACCACAACATAAGGAACCTTATTTAGGGGTCACGGCATTAGAAAGATTGAGAACCACTGCATTCATACATATATCTTTCTGTTTAATTGCTATTAAAAAATTTAAAAAAATCAATTTCTAGGGGGGCGGTGAGTAATTGTTTTTCTGGAAAGGGGGCGGTAGGCCAAAAAAGTTTGGGAGCCACTAGCATAAAGGAACCATACATTTTTGTGTCAATTTTTCTGAACCACTAAGTTTAATGCCTATTTTGTAAGTTCTCTTAAATAGACTTCATTGTGTTATCGTTCAACACACCTGCCTCATGTGTGCCTCTGCCAAAGAAGTTTTAAAGCAGTTTCCTTTTTAAAAAATCACATTATAAGTGGTGTCAGCTTGGGGGATTTGTTCACGATTGAATCCCCGTCCCTTATTATATCTGTCAACAACCAAATCCACCCAAGTTGAACTCACAAAAACAGAGGGCCAACTACACCCATTAGTCCTATCAGCATTGGACTGATCTTCCTTCTGTTTTCCCCTGGATTTATTAAGATACAGAGCTTTGATGACGCCGTGCAGAATGTCAATCTCCAGATATCCCGGCTCAGCTCAGACCTCAGGCTGTCCCAGCAGGAGAAGGAAGCTCTGGAGCAGGATGTGATGTCGTTACACAAGCAACTACAGACAGCCAATGACAAGGTAGTAGGCCTCTTTTTTTAAAATATAATTTTTTATTGAGTTTTTGTGTTATTTAAGTACACATATATCACACCTTGGGGAGGGAGGGTGGGATATAGGGGAAGGAGGTGTTGGGAGGGTAGGGAACAGGGTAGGTTCGGGGGGGGGGGGTCTATAACAGACCAGACATGCTAACAACATAAAACACATAAATACATTTGACTTCCATTCGGATCAAAAGTGGTTCTTTTTCCTATTAAAGTTCTGTGGCGAATTTTGGCTAATTTTTTATTAAATGTCTCCGTTTAACTTTAGGTTAGCCTTTTAGTCTTTTTATACATCTTTATTGGACTCCAATCCGTTTAGTTTCTGGTCGGCCGGTGTTTTTACTCAGAAAGAATGTTAAAGTGTCCATGTCTTTTATATCGTCTAGTTTTTGGAGCCAGTCCTCTTGTTGCGGGATTCTGTCAGACTTCCAAATTCTAGCAAATGCAATTCTTGCTGCCATCGTCATGAAGATGAAGAGCTTCTCGGTATTCTTGTCCATTCCCCTGACTTTGTCGGAAAGTCCCAGTAGGTAGTACTCAGGTTTCATCGGATATTTTACTTTCAGGATGTTTTGTGTGGTCTTGTGTATCTCTCTCCAATACTTTGTCGTGGTCGGGCAGGACCACCACATATGGAAGTAACTGCCCACCTGTTTGTGGCACTTCCAACAATTAGGGTTACTGTTTTTGTACATCTTCCCGATTTTTTGGGGTGTGATATGCCAGCGATGTAGCATTTTTAGCTCTGTTGCGTATGTGTATTTCATTTTCTTATTCCAAATGAGTTGCCATTCCTGTATTTTAATTTGTCTGTCGATATTCTTAGCCCATAGAATCATGCAGTTCTTTATTAATTCTTCTTCCGTGGCCCATTCTAATAGTTTGTTGTATATCTTTGTGATGTTTTTCTTGTCTGATTGGATAAGTTTGTCCCAGAAGTCTTCATCTGTGTGGAATCCCTCTTCTTTGTCTAAGTTGTATCTCTTTCTTAGTTGGAAGTATTGGAGCCAGGTTGTATTCTCCAGAGTTGATTTTAATTCTTCTTGAGTTATGAGCTCCAAGGTTCCTTCTGACCATTTCAGCAACTTTTTGTATGTGGGCCATATGGTCCATCCCTGGAGTCTTCGGTGTTCTGCCTCCATTGGGGATATCCAGAGTGGCGTCTTTGTGTAAAAACGTCTTGAGTATTTATTCCAGACAAGCAAGAGGGCTGATCTTACGAAGTGGTTTCCAAAGTTTTTCTCCACCGATGTTTTTTTGTACCACAAGTAGGCGTGCCAGCCCACTCATAAGTCAAAGCCCTCAAGTATCAGCAGATGTTTCTTCCTTAGGGAAATCCATTCCTTCACCCACGTTAAGGCACATGCTTCGAAGTATAGAGTGATATCCGGTAGGCCGAATCCGCCCCTGGATTTCTTGTCTATCATGATCTTATGATTGATTCTTGGCCTCTTTCCATTCCAGAAAAATTTTGAAATTTCTTTTTTCCATACTTTAAACAGACTCTTATTTCTTACAATTGGGATGTTCTGGAAGAGATACATGAGTTTGGGTAGGACGTTCGTCTTGATCAGCGCTATTCTTCCTAGCAGAGATAGTTGTAGAAATCTCCAGTTTGTCAGATCTTTTTTGATGTTTCTCCAATTTTCTTCGTAATAAGGTAGTAGGCCTCTTTGATCCACACACAAAAAGTTCAAAACTCATTCCGGACGTAGGGGGCACTAACGCTTCGAATCTGAATGACTTCCGAAATTTTCCGGAAAAATTTCAGAATTTCCCGAATTAATTCCGAAATTTCGGAATGGCTTCGTTAATGGCGGACAGGCACGTTTAATCCAGTTTGGATGGGGATGCATCTCTCCGCATCACAACTGGGGCGACAGCCGTGTTTAACTCAGTTTGGATGTGGCTGTCGCCCCAGTTCTGACACGGAGGGAAGATATCCGCCTCCAAAGTGGGTTAAACAGCCAATGAGGGAAAAGCACCTCGGGATTAAACGTGCCTGTCCGCCATTAACGAAGCCATTCTGAAATTTCGGAATTAATTCGGGAACCTAATGCTGATTCCTTTCCGAAAATGGCGGCAGTGACTTCGAAATGGCAGATTCACTTCCGGGTTGCTTATATTGCTTCGAAACCATTTCAAAAGTGAATTTAATTCAAATTCATTCTGATTTTACGAGCATTCCAGGCCTACAAGGTAGCCCAGGCATCACTTTCGGGCCATGTGGGGAGAGGACAAAGATGAATGGGAAGTGGGGCAGTCTTACCTTTAGCAGCACGAACCTCTGAATTACATTTCTTTGTGCGCTCTTTGTGTTGTCAGTCTGCATTTGTCTTGCCAGAATCAGAGGTCTTTTGGCCTTCAGTCTCCCACCCAGCATGGATAATAGGAGGCACAGTCCCAAAAGTAAACATGCCAACCTCTGCTGGTTTTGAAGTCTCAGGGATTCTCATTTGGCCAAGTTATATCCATACTTTTTCTCAGGCCCGGATTAACACTTTTTTGCGCCCTAGGCCACACTTTGGAATTATGTCCCCTTAAGCCAACCTCCCGCCACCTCCAAGGTCCCCATGCATTCCCACCGGCTGGAAAGCTCCGCTGTGCTCTGAAGGTCTCCTCGGGAGGCGGGAGGCTTGGGGAGGCGCAGGTGCAAACTCGAGGAGAAAGGCGTGCACGAGAGAGAGAGAGAGAGAGAGAGAGAGGGAGGGAGAGAGAGAGAGAGAGAGAGAGAGAGAGCATGCACGCAGGGCTGGGCAAAGGTAAAAAATTATATTAAGCCAACCTTTTTTTGACGCCCCCTGGGTCTTTAGTGTGATGATGATGGCGTGCGCTCGTGCGTGCAAACAGCTAGTTTCGTGCATGCGCTATTGGTACCGAGCGCTTCTGATGGAGGGACAGGGAGTTGCTAAATGCATTCCCAAGAGGATGAAAAGGACAAGCCAGGAGGGAACATTTTGCAGCCGGGGCGGAGCTTCCCACACGTGCGCCGGCCACCCGCAGCAATGGCGACTGCGGCCCGGATGCGCCCTTGGCCACGTGGCGCCCTGAGGCGGCTGCTTAATTTGCCTCCACTAAGATCTGCCCCTGCGTGCATGAGAGAGAGAGAGTGAAAGAGAGAGAGCAAAAGAGAGAGAGAGCGTGCGCAAGGGGGAGAGAGCGAGAGAGAGAGCGTGCGCAAGAGCAAGAGAGAGAGAACGAAAGAGAGAGAGTGCGAGAGAGAGAGGGCACGAGAGAGCGTGCAAGAGAGAGAGCGCAAGAGAGAGAGACGGAGTGGATGGAGCAGAGACTTTGCTGGGAGAAGGAGCAAGGAGGGGCATGAGAAAGGGGGAAAGAGGGGCGCAGACCAGTTTTGTTTTGTTTTTTGGTCCGTGATCTGGGCCCCCCCCCCCCTGGCTTGCGGCCCTAGGCCATGGCCTCGTTGGCCTCATGGGTAATCCGGGCATGCTTTTTCTCAGTCTGAGGCACAAGGTGGCTGCCTGAATCCCTTCCTTATCCGTGCCCGTGCCCCTCTCGTTCTCCCACCAGAATCGGGTTCTGGAGGCAGCCATGAATTCCTCTGGGCTGCAGAGCCAGCAGAAGAAGCTCTGCTGGGAGGAACTGGATCAGTTGCTCAAGGAGGAGCAGCAGCTGTTACGGCAGGAGAATGAGAGGCTGCAGCGGGAAGCCCATGGCGCCAAGGCCGACCTCACGCACTCCAGGGAGAAGGTAAACGGGGGGCCCTTTCAGGTGCATTTCCATGTTAACGTTGGAAACGGCAACCTTCTTCAAGTCTCCTACACTAGTTATTGGTTATGTGTATAATTCAGATTGCTTACTGTATTGTATATGTAGTTTCCTCTTAACTCTGTGTTGTGGGAGGGGCTGCAGACCATGTAAACCGGTGATTCTCAAAGTGGGCGGTACCGCCCCCTGGTGGGCGGTCACACATTCCAGGGGGCAGTAGCAGCCTCCGGTGAAATTGGGGGGGCACTGAAGCCCTGTAAGGGGGCGGTGGCGTTACCCTGGTATTGGGCTGCCATTTGTCCCCGTTGGCATGGGCGGAGTTGAGGAGAGGAAGAGTCGGTCGCTGCAGTTTCCGTGCAGTGCCTGTCCGGGTATTCCAACTTGCAGGCGCACACACTCGCGCGCTTGTGAGTGTGCGTCTGCAAGTTGGAATACCCGAGCAGGAGTTGCACGGAAACCGCAGCATCCGCACCCTTCCTCTCCTCAACTCCGCCCATGCCAACGGGGCTGTATGGCATGGGCGGAGTTGAGGAGAGAAAAGGGGCGGGCATTGTGGTTTCCAGGCAACGCTTGCCTGGGTATTCCAACTTGCAGGTACACACGCTCGCACGCTTGTGAGTATGCGCCTGCAAGTTGGAATACCCGAGCAGGCATTGCCTGGAAACCACAGCGACTGCTCCCTTCCTCTCCGCAACTCCACCCACGCCAACGGAGCTGTATGGCATGGGCGGAGTTGAGGAGAGGAAAGGGGCGAGCACTGCGGTTTCCAGGCAACGCCTGCCTGGGTATTCCATGGTTCTAAATGGTTCTAAAGTACTTACAAAACTAAAGTTCTGGTGGTGAACATTAGGTGGTGTTGGTGCTTACAAAACTAAAGTTCTGGTGGTGAACACTAGGTGGCGCTGGTGCTTTGCTTCTACAGTGTTGATGAAGTTCTGGTGGTGAACACTAGGTGGCACTGCTTCTACAGTGCTTTGCTTCTACAGTGTGCTTTGCTTCTACAGTGTTGCTAAAGTTCTGGTGGTGAACACTAGGTGGCGCTGATGCTTTGCTTTTACAGTGTTGATAAAGTTCTGGTGGTGAACACTAGGTGGCGCTGGTGCATTGCTTCTACAGTGTTCCTAAAGTTCTGGTGGTAAACACTAAGTGGCGCTGGTGCTTTGCTTCTACAGTGTTGCTAAAGTTCTGGTGGTGAACACTAGATGGTGCTGGTGCTTTGCTTCTACAGTGTTGCTAAAGTTCTGGTGGTGAACACTAGGTGGCGCTGGTGCTTTGCTTCTACAGTGTTGCTAAAGTTCTGGTGGTGAACACTAGGTGGCGCTGGTGCTTTGCTTCTACAGTGTTGCTAAAGTTCTGGTGGTGAACACTAGGTGGCGCTGTTGCTTTGCTTCTACAGTGTTGCTAAAGTTCTGGTGGTGAACACTAGGTGGCGCTGGTGCTTTGCTTCTACAGTGTTGCTAAAGTTCTGGTGGTGAACAGTAGGTGGCGCTGGGGCTTTGCTTCTACAGTGTTGATAAAGTTCTGGTGGTGAACATTTCAGAACTCTAACAAAACTTTCAAAACTTCATTATTATTTCATTATTGGTGATTTTTTAAATGACAGAACCAATTAGGAACTGCCATTTATAATGAAATTTTGAAACTTCTGTTAGAGTTCCGAAATTTTCACCACCAGAACTTTAGCAACACTGTAGAAGCAAAGCACCAGCGCCATCTAGTTTTCACCACAAGAACTTCAGTTTTGTAAGTACTTTTCCATTTTAATAGATTCAATGACTTGTGTTTTTACCCCTCGGAAAATAAAACAATATTTGTCCTGCTCTCTTTGCCAGGTGCGGCAGCTGGAGTCCACCGTGCTCTCCTTCAAGCACCAAAAGCACCAAAGCCAGCCAGGGACTGTGAAAGCCATGGAGCAAGAAAAGCTGGGCTTGAAGCGGGAGTGCGAGAGGCTGCAGAAGGAGCTGGCCTTGGCCAACAGGAAGGTTAGTCCGCGCCCGCCACAGTGTGTTCTGTTCCAGGCGACGACATGAGCAATCAGAAGGCACTCGATTAAACTAGTGTTTAGTTTGAACCTTGTTTTAATTCAATGTTGTCATGATTTAAATCTGTATTTTCTTTGTATTGTCGAAGGCTTTCATAGCCAAAATCTGTGGCTGGCACCTTCAGAGGATCTGATGGTGGTAAAGCAAGTGGAGTATAGTTACCTGTAGAATGTCCCGTATTGGAGGAAAGAACTATTGTCTGTTAAAAGCAATTACCGTATATACTAGAATATAAGCTGACCCGAATATAACCCGAGGCTTATATTTTTCCACAAAAAAACTGGGAAGACGTATTGACTCGATTATCAGCCAAGGTTGGGAAATGCAGCAGCTATGAGTCAACTTCAAAATAAAAACAGATAACAATAAAATTGCATTAATTGAGGCATCAGGAGGTTAAATGTTTTGGAATATTTACATAAAACTGTAATGTAAGATAAGACAACTTAAACCATTATTCTAACCTCCTTGTATGTAAATGTGCTTACGTATCCTTCCAATAATAATAGAGTAAGATAATAAATGTAATAATAATAAAGTAAAATAATGTGAATGTAATAATAAACAGAGTAAATACATATAATAAATTAATAATAGAGTAAAATAATGTGAATGTAATAATAAACAGAGTAAATAAATGTAATAAAAATAATAATAGAGTAAAATAATATAAATGTAATAATAAACAGAATAAACTAGCTGTACCCGGCACGCGTTGCTGTGTCCTATTCAGGAGATGAGAGAAAGTTTGTGTACGTAAGGGTTTGAAATGATGTGACTTACGTTCTTGGTGGGGTCATGGATGTGTCGTTATGGGTTCTTGTGATGGGTGGGATGTAGAAGTGTTGTGACTGTCATGTTGTGGGGGTGGTATTTGTCAAGTGGAGGATTTGTGGTGTGTGTTTGGGATGGTGGTTGCAGAAGAGTGTGCTGTGTTGAGTGTGTAGGTTGTTGCTGTGAGTGTGTAGTGGTAGTGTGTTGTGGATATACGGTGTGTATGTGGGGTGTAATGTTTGGTTGTACTGTGTTTTTTTCTTTTTAGCAGTGTTATGTATGCGTTGTGTGTGTGTCTGTTGTGTTGTGGGTCTGTAGAGGTAAGTATTGCGAGTTGTTTGGTTGTAATGTTGTGGGTTTGGTCATTGTTAAGTGAGTGTATGTTGTTGTGGGTGTGTTTGGCTGGGCCGAAGGGAGCGGCAAGGTGGCAGAAGCGACCCCGTTCCTTCTGTCTTCACCCTGTGCCATCCGGAGGGTAGTAGAGGTGAGGCCAGCGCCCCCACGCCTCCTCCTTCTTGACCCTCTGTCCTCTGGAGGGCAGCCTCAGCGGCGGGGAAGGCTCTCTCCCCCAGGGGAGTGCAGCGGCAGGCGGGAGCCCGTTGCCGCCGCTGCTCCGTGGCAGGCGCCATCTTTTATGGCGTCACTTCTGGCCGGGAGGTGGGCGTGACTTCCGGTTGCTAGTGTTTGGGTGGCAATTGCTGCCCGGACCCTTTTCCTGGCGGACCGACTTCCGGTGGAGCCTTTTCGGCCGGGCCGGAAGTGGGTCGGCGGCCATTTTTGTTGTAGTTTTTTGGGGGGTTTTCCCCGTGGTCCAGTGCTGCCTCCCCGGAGAGTCGTAGAAGCGACCGAAGCGGCGGCGATTGGCTGGGGGTTCCGTCAGCGATGGAGGCAAAGGGATGCGGAGGAGGAGGTAAGGCTATGATCCTTCCCCCCTCGCTGCTCTTTCTTCCTCCTCTGCCTTGTCCTCTTTCTCCTTGCCGGCTGCGTTGGGCATTGCCATTCACCAAGCACTGCGATGCTTGGTGTGAATGGCGGTTTTTTGGGGGTCGTATTTAGGGGTTTTGCGAGGTATGGAGGTCGGGGTTTTTGTGCTCCGTATGTACCTCGTGGTATGTGGGAATGTGTTCGGTGGTTGTTGTGGTTCTGGGGGTTCTAGTTTTCCTGCCTATACCCGACATCACACGACCATTCCTTTTTTATATATATAGATAAATGTAATAAAATAATAATAGAGTAAAATAATGCAATTGTAATAATAAACAGAATAAATCAATGTGATAAAATTAATGCTAGTAACAGAGTAAAATAATAAATAACCTTGGCTCGAGTATAAGCCATGGGGAGCATTTTCAGCCTAAAAAGGGGGGTGAAAAACTAGGCTTATATTCGAATATATACAGTAAGTTCCTCAGGTGTTATGTCTTTGAACTATTAGGGACAAAGATATGCCAGTGCATATACATATATCTTTATCTCTCTCTAAAAAGAGACCCAAACTGGTTAGCACTAAGAACAATTGAACATTCAATTTAAAACCTCCTCTAAAACGCCATTTCTCTGCCCGACAGATCAGCCAGATGAATTCTCTTGAGCGTGAGCTGCAGACCATCAATTTGGAAAACGAAGGCCTCAGGAAGAAGCAAGTGAGACTGGATGAACAGGTGATGGGGGCACTTCTCTGTACGCGGGGTATCCCTTGTTGTGATCAAAAAGAAGACATAAACGGGTTTTTTCCAGCTTTTTCCAAGGCGTTCTCTTGAATTACAATGTTCTCCTTGGCCATATGACAATTATTTTGGAAAATTATGATATTTGGAAAGGCATGACCTTGTTAGAAATCATAACCTTTTTGGGGGAAGGGGGAAGTTCGCATGCTCTAATGCTGGCAGGAGCTAGGGTTTACAGCGGGAGCTCACCCCAACCCATGGCTTCGAACTGCTAACTATGGTTAGCATTCCAGTACAAAGTGTTGCCTTTTGGTTTGACTGGGGCTCCTCGAGTGTTCATGCTGTGCTAACGTGGCCCCGTTATAATAATGCAATGGCCCCGCCACATTTGCTAGGATCGGGGGCCTTCCTTCCTTCCCCAGCGGGCCGTGGAGTCCACTCCCTCCGTCCGCCACTGCCATGGTCCGGGCCCTCCTCGAAGAGGGGGGAATAAAGACAGGCAGAGAAAAAGAAGGGAAGGAAAGAGGTAGGAGAGAAAGAAAGAAAAGAGGGAGCACAAGGAGGAGGGAAAGGAGAGAAAGAGGGAGGGAAGGAAAGACAGCTAGAAGGAAGGATGGAAGCAAAAAGTGAAGGAAGGAACGAAAGAGGTAGAGAAGGAAAAAAAAGAGAGAGAAGATAAATAAAAGAGGCAGGAAGAACATACAGTAGAAAGGAAAGACAAATGAAAGGCATCAAAGAGGTACAGAAGGAAGGAAGGCGAACAGACAGGAAGGAAGGAGGGAAGAAAGGAGGGAGGGGAAAAGGGCAGGATTGCAAGAGGGAAAGGGGGAGAAAGGTAAGACAGAACGAGGGAGGGAAAGAAGGAAAGAGGGAGGGAAGGAATATATACATATATATATACACATCCATGCACGTATATATACACACATACGTATACATAAAGACATGCACACATACACACATATACATGCACATAAATATACACATGCACACATACATACACACATATGAACATACAAACATCAATACATATACATGCATATACATATACAAACACATATACATAACTACACAAACATACACAATATACATATACACATATACACACAAACATAAGCACACACACATATATACACATAGACACAAATATATATATATACACACACACACACACACAACACATCTATACAGACTGCGCCACAGAAAAGAGGAAAAGAAGGAAGAGGGAAGAACAGGAAATAAAAAGGGATAGAAGGAGGGAAACAGGGAGGGAAGAAAGGTAGGAGAGATAGAAGGAAGGAAGGAAAGAAAGAAAGGAATGCTATTTCATTCTCTACTTCCTTCTTTGCCTCTTTCCTAATTAAGATTGGGGAAAAGAAAGAAAGATTTATCTCTACCTGTACCCAGACACGCATTGCTGTAGCAACCCCTTTCGACCCTTTCCTTCATTTGATTGTACTTCTCTACAACACCACAGCAACGCTGCCTGTCATAAAGGAGGGGGCTGGACTAGATGACCTTTTCCAACTGGGAGTCTAATACCACTACTTTCTCAGGACTTCACTTTGGAAACCACCACAGTCAGCCACAGCAAAGCGTGGCCGGGTACAGCCAGTACAATATAAAACCACAACAAAATGCATTATATAGCAAACATTTGGCAACCTTCAATGGTCTGAAGAGTGCACAGTCCTGAATTCGGGTGGACAACTGGTGCAGATCATTTAACAAAGGACAGGGTTAATGGATAAAGTGCTAAAGGAAAGTACATAACAGGATTTGTACCTAAGGGGTAGTAGAAAGGGAGCATTATATCGCTAACCAGGACAATGGTAACATGCGATATCTAATTAGAATCGAACTGAGAGCCACTCACATTGCATGTTTTCAAAGTGCTAGGTTGGCAGGAGCTAGGGTTTACAGTGGGAGCTCCCCTCGACCCATGGCTTCGAACTGCTAACTATGGTTAGCATTCCAGTACAAAGTGTTGCCTTTTGGTTTGACTGCGGCTCCTCGAGTATTCATGCTGTGCTAACGCAGCCCCATTATAATAATGCAATGGCCCCACCACATTTGCTAGGATTGGGGTCCTGAAAATGGAAAAACTGTGAATGCAAAATGTGTGGTGCTTTCTTTTTTAAACTGAGGAATATCTAGATGCTCTAGGGCAGGGCTGTCCATCTTCTACCGGGTCCAGGGCCGGAATAGAGGTCACTGATTACCTCGAGGGCCGCTCGGCCCCGCCTCCAGGCCCCGCCCCCAGGCCAGGCCCCGCCCCCAGACCAGGCCCCGCCCCCAGGCCCCGCCCCTAGGCCAGGCCCGCCCTCTCCTAAAGCTGTCATTCTCCGGGCAGCGCGTCACGCCAGGCCTGTGACGCGCTGCCCTTGGCTCCTACTCCTCCTTTTCGGCGCGGAGAGAGGACGGAGGCGGTGCAGGGAGGAGAGCTAGCTCTCTTCCTCCTCCCTGCCCCGCCTCCCCCTCCCCCGACCGCCATTTTAAAAAAAAATTTTTGATTTTTTAAAAAAATTAAAAATGGCGGCTGGGGGCATAGCTGGGGCCGTGCCCAACAGGCTGGGGGGCCGGATCCGGCCCCAAGGCCGCCAGTTGGACAGCCCTGCTCTAGGGCAACTCTCTGGTTGACTTTTAGATGACTATGACCATTGAGTTGCCTGGAAGACCTAGAAATGCCTGGAGAAGTGCTCTCTCCAGGGATGTATAGTTTCTCCAGTGTGAGTCTCTTGCCTTTTCCTTCCTCCTATCTGGGGTTCTGCGGATGATTTCTCCCCCTGCTGTGTTTTGCTGGCCCTTTTCTGTGCAAACCTTCCCTTGGTCTTTCCTTCCCTTCCTTATGTGTAACGTTCCTCTCTTGCTCTCCTTCTTCTCCTTCCGTCTTCTGGCCAAACCGCTGCCTAGACCTCGGTGGCTGGAACTAGCAGAGACGAGCGCAGTGCTCTGCCTGAATTAGCCTGTGAAGGTAGACGCAAGGTTTTTTCCTGTAATCCCGTTGCATGATTCAAAAGGGGGGGGGGGGAGAGAATCCCATTAGATTGTGCCTCCACCCCTCCTTTCATTGTCGCAGGCTTAATTCCAGATTTAATAGACGTGGCCCGACTCTTCTGAAAGAGCTACTTTTCATTTTAATGAACAGATCAAATGGGTTTCATTCAAGCGTCATATGGATAATAGGGAAAAGCAATTAATTCCTCCAGCCTCATAAAGGAAGCGGGGCAGAGGGAGGAAGAAGAAGGAGATTTATGGGCTGATCTTTCTAAAAATACCTTATACAACTGACTTAATTCAAAACCAGAGTTCAGGAACATGAAAAGTGGCTCAAGATCCTATTTTCCGGTTTTCCTTCCTTCCTTCCTTCCTTCCTTCCTTCCTTCCTTTCCTTTCCTTTCCTTTCTTCCTTCATTTCCTTCCTTTCCTTGCTTCCTTCCTTCTTTCCTTCTCTCCTTCCTTCCTTCCTTCCTGCTTGCTTTCCTTCCTTCCTTTCTATCTTTTCTTCCTTCTTCTTCCCTTCCCTTCCTTCCTTTCCTTTTTTCTTTCCTTCTTTTCCTTCGTTTCCTACATTCCTTCCTTCTTTCCTTCCCTCCTTCCTTCCTGCTTGCTTTCCTTCCTTTCTATCTTTTTTTCCTTCCTTCCTTCTTCTTTCTTTTCTTCCTTCCTTCTTCTTTCCTCCCTTATTTTCTTTCTTTCCTCCCTTCCTTCTTCTTTCCTCCTTTCTCTTGCCTTCCTCCCTTCCTTCCTTTCCTTCCTTCTTTCCTTCTTTATTTCTTTCCTTCCTTCCTTCCTTCTTCTTTCCTCCCTTCCCTTTCCTTCCTCCTTTCCTTCTTTCCTTCCTTCCTTCTTTCTTTCCTTCCTTCCTTCCTTCTTCTTTCCTCCCTTCTTTTCTTTCTTTCCTCCCTTCCTTCTTCTTTCCTCCCTTCCCTTCCCTTGCCTTCCTTCCTTTCTTTCTTTCTTTCTTTCCTTCTTTCCTTCTTCTTTCCTCCCTTCCCTTGCCTTCCTTCCTTTCTTTCTTTCCTCCCTTCCTTCTTTTTTCCTCCCTTCTCTTGCCTTCCTTCCTTTCCTTCCTTCTTTCCTTCTTTCTTTCTTTCTTTCCTTCCTTCTTCTTTTCTCCCTTCTTTTCTTTCTTTCTTTCCTCCCTTCTTCTTTCCTCCCTTCCCTTTCCTTCCTCCTTTCCTCCTTTCCTTCCTTCTTTCTTTCCTTTCTTCCTTCTTCTTTCCTCCCTTCTTTTCTTTCCTCCCTTCCTTCTTCTTTCCTCCCTTCCCTTGCCTTCCTTTCTTTCCTTCCTTCTTTCTTTCTTTCTTTCTTTCTTTCTTTCTTTCTTTCCTTCCTTCCTTCTTTTTTTCTCCCTTCTTTTCTTTCTTTCTTTCCTCCCTTCCTTCTTCTTTCCTCCCTTCCCTTCCCTTCCTTTCTTTCCTTCCTTCTTTCTTTCTTTCCTTCCTTCTTCTTTCCTCCCTTCTTTTCTTTCTTTCCTCCCTTCTTCTTTCCTCCCTTCCCTTGCCTTCCTTTCTTTCTTTCCTTCTTTCTTTCTTTCCTTCCTTCTTCTTTCCTCCCTTCTTTTCTTTCTTTCCTCCCTTCCTTCTTCTTTCCTCCCTTCTCTTGCCTTCCTTTCTTTCCTTCTTTCTTTCTTTCTTTCCTTCCTTCTTCTTTCCTCCCTTCTTTTCTTTCTTTCCTCCCTTCTTCTTTCCTCCCTTCCCTTGCCTTTCTTTCTTTCTTTCCTTCCTTCTTTCTTTCTTTCTTTCCTTCCTTCTTCTTTCCTCCCTTCTTTTCTTTCTTTCCTCCCTTCCTTCTTCTTTCCTCCCTTCCCTTGCCTTCCTTCCTTCATTCCTTTCCTTCCTTCTTTCTTTCTTTCCTTCCTTCCTTTCTTCTTCTTTCCTCCCTTATTTTCTTTCTTTCTTTCTTATCTTGGAATGTTCATTCATTCTCTTGTGAGAATTGGAATCCTTTCTCGGTCATCTTAGTTGTCGCATGCCCTTCACGGAGTCACCTGATTGAAATAGGCCCAGATGGATTTACCAACATAACAAAGTCCTTAGGAAATGCTTATCTTATTTTCCATACTTGTATTTCTGTGTTCTAACTAACATGGGTTAGCTTAGGTGGCTTTGCGGGGCTGCAACTGAGTCTTAATAGCGTTAGCTTGCATGATACAGAAAAAGCCAGCGAGCCCTACCAAACCTTTCTTCCGGGGGATTTTTTTAATACTTTCGTTCAGCACTTGCACGTTGCTCACTGAATGGTTATTGCTCCATATTTTATGTTTCTAATCTTCCTGCAACCTGTGTCTGTGCATGTAGTTTGCTCAATGTTCGGTGCATGTTTCTTACCAAGTGTTGTCATGGCTGGAATCACTGGGTTGCTGTGAGTTTTCCGGGATGTATGGCCAGTATTTCCCAGAAGGCATCACAGCTGTTTCAGTGTTGCCTCACCACAAGCTACTTCCACTGGGGCAAGGAATTCTATGAACGCAAAGATGGCGTGGCCATAGGGGGCCCCCTCAGCCTGGCCATGACTAATGTCTACATGGCACTCTTTGAGAAAGAAGCCCTGGAAACAACAACAATGAAGCGCCCCGCCCCCTCACAGCGCCCTCCCCCGAGAGAGAGAGGGGGGGGGGAGTCATAAGAACATAAGAACATAAGAAGAGCCATGCTGAATCGGACCTCAGCCCATCTAGTCCAGCATTCTGTATCACACAGTGGCCCACCAGTTGTACACGGGGATCTCGAGCAGAAGGGAGGGCAAAACCCTGACCTGCTCCCGACCCCCCACAACCAGTACCCAGGGAAATCCTGCCTACCTCAACCAACTCCGAGGTGGCACTTGAATGTCCTTTTCAGTAACTACCGATACACTTGGTATCCATGAATCTGTCTAATCCTGCCTTGAAGCTGTCCAGGCTGACCGCTGTCACAACCTCCTCTGGAAGTGAGTTCCATAACCCAATGACCCTCTGGGTGAAGAAATATTTCCCTTTATTAGTCCTAACTTTCCTGCCTTGGAGCTTCAGGGAGTGCCCTCTAGTCCTAGTGTTTTGTGACAAAGAAAATAATTTTTCTTTATTCAGCTTTTCTATCCCATGCATGATTTTATACACTTCGATCAAGTCACCTCTTAAACGCCGTCTTTCAAGGCTGAAAAGACCAAGGCGTTGCAACCTGGTTTCATAAGGGAGCCGCTCCATCCCTTGGATCATTCTTGTTGCCCTTTTCTGTACCTTTTCCAGTTCCGTTATATCCTTCTTAAGGTGCGGAGACCAGAATGTACACAGTACTCCAAATGTGGCCTCACCATAGATTTGTAGAGAGGTAATACAACATTTGCTGACCTATTTTCGATTCCCTTTCTGATCATGCCTAGCATAGAATTTGCTTTTTCACTGCTGCTGCGCTGGGTTGACATCTTCATTGAGCTGTCCACCAAGACCCCAAGATCCCTTTCCTGGTTTGTCTCGGAAAGCTTTGACCCCCATCAATTTGTAGGTGTAGTTGGGGTTCTTTGCCCCGATGTGCATGACTTTACACTTGTTTAGGTTAAAATGCATTTGCCACTTTGTTGCCCATTCACTCAATTTCGAGAGATCTTTCTGGAGCTCTTTACAATCAGTTTCATTTGTAACTACCCTGAACAATTTAGTGTCGTCTGCAAACTTTGCTACCTCAGAATTTACTCCTACATCCAGATCATTAATGAATAAATTAAAAATAACGGACCCAAAACTGAACCTTAAGTGCGCCACTTCTCACCTCTTTCCACCCAGAGAAGTGTCCGTTTATTACCACCCTTTGTTTCCTACAGTTTAGCCAGGTTCCAATCCAGGACAAGACCTGTCCCCTGATTCCATGGCTGAAGAGCTTTTTTAGGAGCCTTTGGTGAGGGACTTTGTCAAAAGCCTTTTGAAAGTCAAGGTAAACAATATCAATTGGGTCATTATCAATATCAATACTCAATATCAATTGAGTCATCTCCATGCGTATTGCGTTTTTATTTGTTTTAACTTTTTTTTTTGGTCCGTGATCTGTGCCCCCCTCGGCTTGCACCCCTAGGCCATGGCCTATGCTGGCCTTATGAGTAATCCGGGCCTGCCAAACCTTGTTCAGATATGTGGATGGCACCTTCTTCATTTGGAGCCACGGAGGAGAAGAACTAAACAAGTTCCTGGACCACATCAACAGCATCCACCCAAACATCCAATTTACAACGGAAAAAGAAATCAAAGGAAAACTACCATTTCTAGATGTCCAAGTCATCAGTAAAGCAAATCGACAATTGAGCCACACAGTTTGCAGAAAACCTACGCATTCTGATAGATACCTACATAAAAATTCCAACTATCACCCAAGTAAATAAAAAAGGAGCACAATTAAAGGCCTGGCAGAGCGTGCAAAAAGAATCTACCAAGCCCACCTCCTCCCGGGTGAACTGAACCACCTCAACTGGGCTCTCCAGGCCAATGGACACTCCACCACAGGCATCAGAAGAGCTGCAAGGCCACAAACAAGCCGCCTTGATTAGCACTGAATGCCAATCAATGCTAATCACCTTGATTAGCATTGAATGGCCTTGCAGCTTCAAAGCCTGGCTGGTTGCTCCCTGGGGGAATACTTTGTTGGCCAACGCAGACTCTACCACAGACATCAGAAGAGCTGCAAGACTGAGAACAAGCCACAAGAGTCAAGACAAAGATCCACCCAGAGGAACAGTGTTCTTGCCATACGTTAAGGCAGCGGTAGGTAACCTATGGCTCGGGAGCCAGATGTGGCTCTTTTCATGATTGCATCTGGCTCTCCAGAGCAGCCCGGGACTCGGTTTCCCAGCATGCAGCAGGGAGGAGTGACGCATTCCCCATTCTCCCTCTTCCTTCCTTCCTCTTCCTTTCTTTCTCCCCTTCACCCTTTCCTTCTCTTCTTCCTTTTCCCTCCCTCTCCCCTTCCTTATTTCCTCCATTCTCCCTCTCCCTTTCTTTCTCCCCCTTCACCCTTTCCTTCTCTTCTTCCTTTTCCCTCCCTCTCTCCCCTTCTTTCCTCCATTCTCCCTCCCTCTTCCTTCCTTCCTCTTCTATTCTTTTCCCCCAAGTCTTCCTTTCCTTCTCCTTCCTTTTCACTTCCCTCTGTCTCCCCCTTCTTTCTTTTCTTCTTTTCCCTTCATTATTTTCCTTTTTCCTCACTCCCTTTCTTTTCCCCACCTTTCCTTTCCTCCCTTCCCATTCCTTCTTTTCCCCTCCTGCTTTTCTTTTCTTTCTTTTCCATAGTTCATTCTTCTTTTCTTTCTTCCTCTCCTCCTCCCTCCTTTATTTCCTCTGTCTTTCTTTCTTTCTTTCCCCCTTCCTTCCTTCCGTCTTCTCTTCCTTCCCAGAGTCCTGAGCGTGCCTTTTGCAGAGCCAGGTCTGGAGTGTCCCGTCATTCTGCCGAGGGAATCCTTTTCTCATCGGACGTACGTATAGACTCACATTTAGTTTAATTCAGTCTTGAAATAGATTATATACATTATATGGCTCTCACTGAAATAAATTTCCAAATATTTTGCTTTCATGGCTCTCTGAGTCAAAAAGGTTCCCGACCCCTGCATTAAGGGAACCAACTGACTACAGAAGGAAGCTGATGAGGAAACATAACCTACAAACTATCTGCATACCCACTAAGAAAATCCAACCAAGGCTACCGTGTTTCCCCGAAAGTATGACACCCCGATTGTAAGACGTATCGGGGTGTCAGAAATCGGCTAATGTAAGCCGTACCCCGAATGTAAGCCGTACCTCGTCGCCACGCCCATGCCGCCACCGCCGCAACCGGCCCATCGGCCGCGGCACACCTCCGCGGCACACCTTTCTGCCAGGCCTCCAAGGAAGGGAGGAGAGAGCCAGAGGCGTGGCAAGCGGCGCTGCGTCAGAGTGACGCGTCACCGCTTGCCACGCCCCTGGCTCTCTTCCCCCTCCCTTCCTTTGTCAGAAGGGAGGAGGAGAGACAGCCAGGGCGTGGCAAGCGGCGCTGCGTCAGAGTGACGCGTTGCCGCTTTGCCACGCCTCTGGCTCTCTTCCCCCTCCCTTCCTTCGTCCAGAAAGCTGTGCCGCGGAGGTGTGCCGCGGTGGCGTGACAGCGGCAGCGGCGGCGTGGGCGTGGTGACGGGGTACGCCTTAGTTTATATAAGATGTACCCCGAAAGTAAGACGTAGGGGGACTTTTCGGGGAAAGAAAGTAAGACGCTGTCTTACTTTCGGGGAAACACGGTACATTCAGCAAAGGACAAGAGGGATCCTCTCACGTCTGCAGGAGTCTACCGTATCCCATGCAGCTGTGGACAAGCCTCCAGGGGAACCCCCAAACGCAGCACCATTGCCCAGGCACAAGTCAAAGATTCAGCCAGAGGAGTCAGCCATAGCAGAGCACACGATGAACCAACCTGGACACGGCATATGATCTAAGAACACGGAAATGCTGGACCGCTCCAACAACCACCATGCCAGGCTACACAGAGAAGCCATTAAAGCCCACAGGCATGTGGACAATGTCAACAGAAAGGAGGAAACCGTGAATATGAACAAAATCCAGCTAACAATATTTTTTTAAACTCTAAAATCAGGACAGTAAATAAAGAGCAAGACTCAAACCAAAGGGGAATTCCAGACAAGGAACAAGCAGGGCCAGCTAATCACCCGCCTCCCCTTCCCCCAACAAAGATGCTAATCAAGCTGGCCAATTGCAACATTCACACTTGCCTCAAGCAGGCAAGAGTTCTTTCACCCTGGACATTATTCCAGAGGAATACCGTATTTTTCGCACCATAAGACGCACCGGATGATAAGACGCACCTAGATTTTAGAGGAGGAAAATAGGAAAAAAAATATTTTCGCTCCCCCTCTAAACTCTAGGTTAGTCTTATCAGCAGGTGCGTCTTCTCAGAGGGCTCGCTGGTTCGCTCGCCCTCTGCCTCCTTTCCTTCCCCACCCTTTCCTTGAGGGAAGAAAAAGGTGGGGAAGGAAAGGAGGCAGAGGCGGGCGAACCGCGTCGCGTCAGCTCTGGCGCGGCAGCGGTTCGCTCCACCTCCGCCTGCTTTTGCTTCCCTCCTCCCTTTCCTTGAGGCGGGAGAAGCAAAAGGAGGCGGAGGGAGGCTGACGTCGCGTCACAGCTGGCCTTGACGCGGTTCACTCTCCCTCGCCTCCTTTTGCTTCCCCCCGCCCTCAGGGAAAGGCGGAGGGAGGCGGAGGGAGCGAACCCGCCCTCCGCCTCCTTTTGCTTCCCTCCGCCCTTTCCTTGAGGCGGGGAAGCAAAAGGAGCGGAAGGCAACCCGCGTCGCGTCACAGCTGGCGCGCGGTTCGCTCTCCCTTCGCCTCCTTTGCTTCCCCGCCCTCAAGGAAAAGAAGCGGAAGAAGGAGGAAGCGAACCCCGCCCTCCGCCTCCTTTTGCTTCCCTCCGCCCTTTCCTTGAGGGAAGCAAAGGTGAGAGAAGCAAAAAGGAGGCAGATGGCGAGCGAACCAGCGTCCCTCCGCCGCCATAGCGGACCAGAGAAGAGGAGGCGGCGACTGGGTAAGTATATCGCCGCCCTCCCTCTGCTCAAGCGCGTCCCCCCCGCCTGCATATTCGCACCATAAGACGCGGCTGATTTTTCCTCCCACTTTGGGAGGCAAAAATGTGCGTGGTCTGGTGCGAAACATACGGTATATACCTCGCTTGCCTAGTTTCCAACAGACCCCTCACAAATAATAATAATAATAATAATAATCTTTATTTATACCCCACAATCATCTCCCCAATGGGAACTTGGAGCGGCTAGCATGAGGCCAGGCCAGGGGTGGGCACCGCACGGCCCGCGGGCCAGATCCGGCCCTTTGGGCAATGCCATACGCCTGCGGAGCCTTGGGCAGTGCTGCTTACCGGGGAAGAGAGGGAGCCGGTGGCAGCGCTGCTGACCTAGGGAAGAAAGGCAGGTCCGGGCAGCTACAAAGCCACGTGTAGCTTTGTGTTGAAAAAGCAAGGAAGGGAGCAGAACGCCTTCTCTCCTTCCTCGCTGAGGCTGCAAAACAAACTCTGGCGGAAGCCCCACCCCCCAGAGTCTCTTCCGCGATGAGGTCACAGCCGGCATTGCGGAAGAGACTCCGGGCGAGGCTCCCAAGTTTGTTTTGCCTCAGAGGAAGAGAGAAGGCGTTCTGCTCCCCTCCCCTTGCTGTGTCTGGCACAAAGCAAGGAAGGAGCAGAAACGCGATCTCCCTTTTATCGCTGAGGCTGCAAAACAAACTCAGCGGAAGCCCCCGCAGTCTCTCCGCGATGAGGTCACAGCTGGCATCGCGGAAGAGACTCTGGGGGGCGGGGCTTCCCCCGGAGTTTGTTTTGCAGCCTCAGCAACGAAAGGGAGATCGCGTTCTGCTCCCTTTCTTGCGTTTGCAACACAAAACTACACGTGACTTTGTAGCTGCCCAGACGAGCCTTTCTTCCCCGGGTAAGCAGCGCTGCCACCGGCTCCGTTTCCGCCCAGGAGGAAAGAAGAGGAAGAGAAACTTTGTCCTACGCATGACATTATGTTTTCAATTAAAATGTTATTATGTATTATGCTTAGTGAGCTTGGTATACTAGGCTCTGTGTGTGGTTTACTAGGCATGCCCCCTAGTAAACACAAGGGGACTAAAAGGGTTGGCAGAAGCTGGGGCTAACAGTGGGAGCTTCCCCCACTCCCCAGATTAGAACTGGCAAACTGTTTAATTTGCTGGTTCATGCATGGGAATGTACTGAGGAAGATATTGTGATTACATATCCCCCATGCTAGCACATGATAATCTATTATATAAATGGGTTCACGTCATGTGATGTATACCTCAAACAAAGAAACCATACAACGCAGAAACACAATACTTGCCAACAGAAATAGGCCTCAAGCAAGGTATGTTTGTAGCAAAGAAACTTTCCCCCAAAACCTAAAAGGCCCCAAAACAACAGTAAAAATAAAACTACATTTACCAGTATCCTCCGGGGCAGCCAAAGACTCACGCAGCCTCTACATTCTGAACAACATGATTGGCTGCCAATAAGGGCGGATTTGCATAACTGCTGCACTGGCCAGCCAACATGAAAATTCCGATCCATAATCCAAAACAGAATAAGGAAAAGGCCTGAGCCAATCCCCAACACAAACACCCAAATCACTTCCAACCTAAAATTTACACCCCAAAAAATCACAGACCATTAACGCCCAAAATTGACAGTAAGGCTTCATTAACTAGATTTCCCTAACTAGCCCTCACTTACTGGGAAGCTGTTTACGCTCTAAATTGACAGTAAGACTTCATTAACTTGATTTCCCCTAACTAGCCCTCACTTACTGGGAAGCTGTTTACGCTCTGAATTGACAGTAAGACTTCATTAACTTGATTTCCCTAACTAGCCCTCACTTACTGGGAAGCTGTTTACGCTCTGAATTGACAGTAAGACTTCATTAACTTGATTTCCCTAACTAGCCCTCACTTACTGGGAAGCTGTTTACGCTCTGAATTGACAGTAAGACTTCATTAACTTGATTTCCCTAACTGTTTGCTCACTTACTGGGAAGCTGTTTACGCTCTGAATTGACAGTAAGACTTCATTAACTTGATTTCCCTAACTAGCCCTCACTTACTGGGAAGCTGTTTACGCTCTGAATTGACAGTAAGACTTCATTAACTTGATTCTCCCGACTAGGCCTCAGCTCATGGGACATTGTGTATGGCCTGAATTTACAGTAACCTACCTTGGCACACAGAGCCCCGACCATGCATGATAGGACTTGAAGTACCACCATGGAAAACGGGATTTGTAGTACTTCAAAACCCATCATTCCCCACAGACCACTGTGGCCCAGCACCAAGACCAATAAAGACCCAACTTGGTACACCAGGCCCCCCATGACCCACACTCCATCCAACTGCAGTTTAGAGGAGGGCACACCGTGGATGATTGGACTTTCTCGCATCTCCTAAAAAGGGCACAGCAACGCGTGCCGGGTACAGCTAGTATACTATAATATAATAACTATGATATTAATACTAATAATATATGAATATGTACTGATATATTAATATGTTGATATTAATGATATGTAATATATAGTAAATATAGTTAATTAATTATGTAGATTGGAATGTAGTTCAGCCTTTAGGTGCGGCCCTCTATAATATTTTTTGGTTCTCGTGTGGCCCCTTGGAAAATATAATTGCCCACCCCTGGGCCAGGCCCTTCTAAAATACAATGCAACACAGTAAAATGCAAAATACAAAACAAAAACATCAGAAATAATACTAATTTAAAAAATACAATTAAAATAACAAATGAAGTGGTACAGAAAATTCACACCATAAAAAGCGAATAGGATGGGCAGGCCAAGTGGACAAGATAAAATGATAGCCTCAACCTCTGAGGATGCCTGCCATAGATGTGGGCGAAACGTCAGGAGAGAATGCTTCTGGAACATGGTCATACAGCCCAGAAAACTCACAGCAACCCAGTTTCTTATCAAGTGCTTGTCTGCATGTCCTTGGCTTTTGTGACTTTTTCTTTTCATGTCTGACCAGACAGGGAATCATACTTGTCATAGAACAGAGTCTTTATTTATGGTGGCAGCCACTTTCTCCGTTATCACTCCTATGTTTACTTATCGAAATGGTAATGCTCTGCCTTGTACTTGGTGTCCAACCTATCCCTGAGGCGTAGATGGGAAGAGAGAGAGAGAGGGTTTTGCAATATCTTCTGTTTTGTGCCATTTCCTGCAGCTGCTTCACTCCAACTCCAACGTGAAGCTTAGTCTGCCGCCGCCGCATCCGCCGCATCCTCGGGACCTCCAGCCGCTGGGCTGCACGGCCGTCTCCTGGGAGCAGTACCAGCAACTGCAGCAGCAGTTCCTGCAGGCCGAGAGGAAGTGCCACCGCTTGCAGGAGGAGCTGGAGAGCCGCCCCCCGGAAACAAACATGCCCCAGGTACGTCCCTTCTGCCAGAAGTCCCGGTTCCTTTGCTACAGGCATGGGCCAATTTTGCCTCTCCCTCCAGGTGTTTTGGACTCCAACTCCCATAATTCCTAACGTTAGGAATTATGGGAGTTGGAGTCCAAAACACCTGGAGGGAGGGGCAAAGTTGGCCCATGCCTTGTCTACTAGGCTTGGGCAATCATGGTTCTAAATGGTTCTAAAGTACTTACAAAACTAAAGTTCTGGTGATGAACACTAGGTGGCGCTGGTGCTTTGCCTCTACAGTGTTGTTAAAGTTCTGATGGTGAACACTAGATGGCGCTGGTGCTTTGCCTCTTCAGTGTTGCTAAAGTTCTGGTGGTGAACACTAGGTGGCGCTGGTGCTTTGCTTCTACAGTGTTGCTAAAACTCTGGTGGTGAACACTAGGTGGTGCTGGTGCTTTGCTTCTACAGTGTTACTAAAGTTCTGGTGGTGAACACTAGGTGGCGCTGGTGCTTTGCTTCTACTGTGTTGCTAAAGTTCTGGTGGTGAACACTAGGTGGCGCTGGTGCTTTGCTTCTACCATGTTGCTAAAGTTCTGGTGGTGAACACTAGGTGGCGCTGGTGCTTTGCTTCTACAGTGTTGCTAAAGTTCTGGTGGTGAACATTTCAGAACTCTAACAAAACTTTCAAAACTTCATTATTATTTCATTATTGGCGATTTTTAAGACAGAGCCGATTAGGAACTGCCATTTATAACAAAATTTTGAAAGTTCTGAAATGTTCAGCAACACTGTAGAAGCAAAGCACCAGCGCCACCTAGTGTTCACCACCAGAACTTTAGCAACACTGTAGAAGCAACGCACCAGCGCCACCTAGTGTTCACCACCACAAGTTTAGCAACTGCAGAAGAAAATCACACTCGCCACCTAGTGTTCACCACCAGAACTTTAGCAACAGCGTGAAGCAAAGCACCAGCGCCACCTAGTGTTCACCACCAGAACTTGAGCAACAGGCCAGCGCCAAGCGACCACCCAGCACCAGCGCCACCTAGTGTTCACCACCAGAACTTGAGCAACAACGTAGAAGCAAAGCACCAGCGCCACCTAGTGTTCACCACCAGAACTTGAGCAACACTGTAGAAGCAAAGCACCAGCATCACCTAGTATTCACCACCAGAACTTGAGCAACGCTGTAGAATCAAAGCACCAGCATCACCTAGTATTCACCACCAGAACTTGAGCAACGCTGTAGAATCAAAGCACCAGCGCCACCTTGTGTTCACCACTAGAACTTTGGTTTTGTAAGTACTTTAGAACCATTTAGAACCATAATTGCCCAGGCCTGTTGTCTACAATGTAGGTTAGTGTCCCACCACCAGTAGCTGTCTCTTCATTCCTCCGTTCCTCATAGCGATCCTTTCTCTGTTTATGCCAGTTTCAATCCTCCATTCCTCCGTAGTTTCCATCACTCGGTATGTTACACCAAACCACCTCCCTTTCCCCCTTGAGCTTGCTTTGCCTCGTCAGTTGTCCGCGATGTTGTTGATGTGTTCCTAATTCTTTAACCGTATATCATAATGATAATACAATAATGTGTTACTATTTGGACTGCGTTGTTTATTAACTCACCTGCAACTAAAGCTACCAAACGGAAAGACTCCGTAGCCAGGAAAGCAAATAGCATGGCCTTAATCCGAAGTGAAGCCCGATTGGTTTTATATTGTTTGGTCGTTAACCAATCCGGGTTCACTGTGCTTAGACCTCTAGGTCCTAAACTATCTCTTTCCTCTCTCTTCGTTCTTTCCTTCTTTCTTTCTTTCTTTCTTTCCTCTCTCTTTTCTCTTCTTTTTATCTCTCCTCTCCCTTCCTTTTTCTTCGCTTTTTCTCTTTCTTTACTTCCTCCTCATATCTTTTCCCTTTCTCTTTCTTCTTTTCTCTTAATTTTCTTTATTTTTCCCTTCCTTCCTTCCTTCCTTCCTTCTTTCCTTCTTTCTTTTCTTTCTCTTTCTTTATTTCCTCTTCTTTTTATCTCTCATCTCCCTTCCTTTCTCTTCCCTTTTTTCTCTTTCTTTCTTTCCTCCTCATATCCTTTCCCTTCCTTTCCCTTTCTTCTTTTCTCTTAATTTTCTCTATTTTTCCCTTCCTTCTTTTTCTGCTTTTCTATCTTTCTTTTCTTTCCCTCTTTCTTTTCTTTCTCTTTCTTTATTTTCTCTTCTCTTTTCTTCTCCCTTCCTTTCTCTTCATTTTTTCTTTCCTTCCTTTCTCTTTCTTCTTTTCTCTTTATTTTCTTTCTTTTCTCCTTCCTTCTTTCCTTCTTTCTTTCTTTGCTTTTCAATCTGTTATCCTTCTTTCTCTTCTTTCTCTTTATTTTCTCTTCTTTTTATTTCTCCTCTCCCTTCCTTTTTCTTCCCTTTTTTCTCGTTCTTTCCTTCCTTTCTCTTTCCTGTGTTCTCTTTATTTTCTTTCTTTTTTCCTTCCTTCCTTCTTTACTTTCTCTTTCTTTTCTTTCTCTTCTTTTTACCTCTCCTCTCCCTTCCTTTCCCTTCCTTTTTCCTCTTTCTTTCCTTCCTTCCTTTCTCTTTCATCTTTTTTCTCTATTTTCCTTCCGTCTTTCCTTCTTTCCTTTCTCCTCCCCTTTGTTTATCTTCGTGTGAGTTGCCTGAACTCTTGGAATTAAAATATATCAAAATACATTGCAGCTAATTAACAATTATGGGGCATAGACAGTACCTTTTATAATAATAATAATAATAATAATAATAATATAATTTATGTATACCCTGCCACCATCTCCCCAAGGGGACTCGGGGCAGCTTACATAAGGCCATGCCCATCAATACACTAAACACAATATAGCACAAGAACACAACAAAAAATCAGAAAATAAAAAAAACTTTAAATATTTATTATTTATTTATTTACCTCATTTATACCCCGCCCATATCAGCCCGAAGGTGACTCAGGGCGGCGAACAATTGGAACAATTTGTTGTCGTCTAAAAACATACATTAATAGGATAAATCATCTCATTACAACATCTAAAAACAAATTTCATTAAAAATTATTTTTAATAAAAATTTCATTAAAAATTATTTTTATAATAATTATTTTATTAAAAATAATAATTATTTAAAAAATTATTAAAATAAAAATTATTACAAATTTTAAAAACCCGTATTGTCATATTTAGTCCATTAAATACAAAACCAATGTAAATAAACAACACAACAATATGAAACCAAAACATTAACACACTAAAAATGATCACCGTGGGCAGAGCCAAATTCAAAGATTATAAATGTCAAAACACTGGGAGATATATATAGGGCAATGTAAAGTATCAGAGAGGGGATCCGGGGGATGAGGTAGGATTTAATTGCGCAACCAGAGGATAAAGTGCTTCTGAGGGCCTTTTACGCAGAGTTTGGTCAGGGATTATCATACGTTCAATCATTAAAGGCACGTTGGAACAGCCAAGTTTTCAGGCTCCTCTTGAAGATTGCCAGGGTGGGGGCTTGCCTAATATCTCTGGGGAGCAAATTCCAGAGTCGAGGGGCCACCACAGAGAAGGCCCTCTCTCTCGTCCCCACAAGTCACGCTTGCAATAAGGGCGGGAGCGAGAGAAGGGCCTCTCCGGAAGATCGAAGAGGTCGCATGGGTTCGTAGATGGAAATAATATAATAATCTATTATATGAATGGGTTCACGTCATGTGATGTATACCTCAAACAAAGAAACCATACAACGCAGAAACACAATACTTGCCAACAGAAATAGGCCTCAAGCAAGGTACATTTGTAGCAAAGAAACTTTCCCCCCCAAAACCTAAAAGGCCCCCAAAACAACGAATAAAAATAAAACTACATTTACCAGCATTCACCGGGGCAGCCAAAGACTCACCCAGCCTCTACATTCTGAACAACATAATTGGCTGCCAATAAGGGCGGATTTGCATAACTGCTGCACTGGCCAGCCAACATGAAAATTCCAATCCATAATAAACTGCCAAACAGAATAAGGAAAAGGCCTGAGCCAATCCCCAACACAAACACCCAAATCACTTCCAACCTAAAATTTACACCCCAAAAAATCACAGACCACGCCCAAAATTGACAGTAAGGCTTCATTAACTAGATTTCCCTAACTAGCCCTCACTTATTGGGAAGCTGTTTACGCTCTGAATTGACAGTAAGACTTCATTAACTTGATTCTCCCGACTAGGCCTCAGCTCATTGGACATTGTGTATGGCCTGAATTGACAGTAAGGCTTCATTAACTTGATTCTCCCGACTAGGCCTCAGCTCATTGGACATTGTGTATGGCCTGAATTGACAGTAAGGCTTCATTAACTTGCTGTTCCTAACTAGGCCTCAGCTCATTGGGACATTGTGTATGGCCTGAATTTTCTCCGACAGTAACCTACCTTGGCACACAGAGCCCTAACTAGACCATGCATGATGGGACTTGACAGTACCACCATGGAAAACAGGTCCCGACCATGCATGATTGTAGTACTTCAAAAACGGGATTTGTAGTACCCATCATTCCCCACAGACCACTGTGGCCCAGAACCAAGACCAATAAAGACCCAACTTGGCACACCATGCCCCCCATGACCCACACTCCATCCAACTGCAGTTTAGAGGAGGGCACACCGTGGATGATTGAACTTTCTCGCATCTCCTAAAAAGGGCACAGCAACGCGTGCCGGGTACAGCTAGTAAATAATATATCTATATATATAAAATCCTCCATGTCATGGGTCCTGTCTTATAGACAAAGAAACCACACAAGGCAGAAACACAAAAACAGCCCACAAACCCAGAAAACCCTACGAGGTATGTTTACCAAAACACCCCCCTGCCCAAAAAAGAGGCAACGGCCACAAATCCAAATAAACATTATGGACTACAACTCCCATGATCCCCCACACCACCTCCCTCTGGCAGTTTACAGCGTCGGAATGTTAGTGGAGCTGACCAATTAGAGGCATTATGCAAATACTCCCTCAGCTAGAATGTAGACTGGGAGCCCTCCCTCCCCCCTGGCAGTTCAGAGAGTCAGAATGGTGGTGGTGGTAGGGAAAGGCAGGGAAAGGAATGGAGGGACTGAGACAAGGGGAGCAAGGACTGATACAGAAAGGGGAGGAATGGCAGGAAGGAGGGAAAGGAAAGAAGGAAGGGAGGGAGGGGAGAAGAAAGGAAAGGAAGGATAGAAGGAAGAATGGATGGAAGGAAGGAGGGGAGAAGAAAGGAAGGAAAAAGGAAGGATAGCAGGAAGGAGGAGGGGAGGGGAAAGGAAGGGAAGGATAGAAGGATGGAGTGAAGGAAGGAAGGAAAGAGGGGAGAAGAAAGGAACACAGAAACACATACACACACACATATATACATGCACAGAAATATACAAATATACACATACACACATAAACACACGTGTTCTTACACACATCAACACATATACATGCACATACATATACAAACACACATATACATAAGTACACGCATATACATGCATACACATATACATAACTACACACACAGTCCCCAAGTTTTAAAAAATCCCACAGCAACGCGTGGCCGGGTCAGCTAGTTATATATATAATATAATAATAAATATACTATAATAATATAATAATTATATTATAATATAATATAATAATAAATTAATAATAAATATAATATTTATATTAAATATTAAATATAATATTATAATATTATATAATAATAAATAATAAATTAATAATAAATATAATATTCATATTAAATAATAAATATAATAATATAATAAAATAATAAATAAATAATATATATAATTATATTGAATAATAAATACAATATTATAATATTATATAATAATTAATAAATAATAAATATAACATTTATATTAAATAATAAATATTATATTATAATATAATAACAAATTAATAAATAAATAAATGCAGTCACAGTCCCCAAGTAAAAAAAAATCCCACAGCAACGCGTGGCCGGGTCAGCTAGTTATTCATATAATATAATCATAAATATATTATAATACTATAATAATTATATTATAATATAATATAATAATAAATTAATAATATATATATTTTTATTAAATAATAAATATAATATTATAATATAATATAATAATAAATTAATAATAAATATAATATTTATATGAAATAATAAATATAATATTATAATATAATATGATAATATAATAATTATATTATAATATAATATAATAATGAATAAATAATAAATATAATATTTATATTGAATAATAAATACAATATTATAATATAATATAATAATAAATAAATAATAAATATAATATTTATATTAAATAATAAATATAATATTATAATATAATAATTATAATATAATAACAAATAAATAAATGCAGTCACGCAGGTAGGTGGGTCCCAAACCTGGTACCCCTAAATGCTTCTGTGCCAAGATGTTCGGTTTATGTTCCGCTAAGACTTCTAAATCCCTTTGACAAGGATTGTTTTCTAGCCGTTGCATAACTGCGCTTGCCTTTTGCTAAACAGCCGATGCTAACCTTTAAAGCCACACGTCCATGTTTTGCATGGTTTCCTTTCCTTTTTTTAACCACTCTGTTTTGGCACCTGCGTGGCTGCCGCCGGCGCCACGGCTGCCTTGTTTGCATTGCTAAGCGTGTGCCGTGCTCGTCGCCGTGGCCTTCTTGGTTTTGTTGACTTCTCTCCCAGAGACCCGTGGGTGAAGTGTGTCCTCCTTGCCTTTCTCTTCCCAGGCCTCTCTTCCGGAGCAGCGGTCCTTGCATGCCGATTCCTACCGCCGGATTGGCCACCTCTGACACCTCATTCCTTACTCACCCAAACTGGCATAAGCTGAGAAACCCAGGGATCAAATCGCTTTACCTTGTTGTCCTCGTTGGCGTCATTGTTGCTTAATTTAATTTAAAAAGAGAGACCCACTTTATTTTTATTTTCAAGCCTCTCCTCCAGTGTTATGGTTGGTTTATTCTCCCTCCCGCTTATTTATTTGTGTCGGAATTTCTTATATGTGTGTGTGCGCGTCTGTATCTTTGCACGCGTGTGTGTCAGGAAAAGGAGAATCACACACTGCGCTCTCTCTCTCTCTCTATTATTATTATTTTTTTAATGTTCGTTACGAGTCAACCCTTCTTCTTCCTTCTTAATTATTATTATTATTTTTTTAATTTATGTTATTTAAAAAAAATGGCTTTTCCAGAAGGAGGAAGTATGGAAAGAGAAACACTATTTGTTGTTGTTTTCTTCTCAAATCGAAATGGTATAATAACTATTTTTAAACGAAAATAAAAGGTACTAATTTTTTTATATATTTGGGATCCGAAGAAGAAAAACTTGGGCTATTTATACAAAGGTTTTTTTGTACGAGATGTATTGTATACACAGACTTTTTAAATGGGGAAAGAGCTACACTTTTGTTGGCTGAGACCGGGCAAATAAAATCCACGTTTTAAGTATCTCGGTGTGTGTCTCTTTGTCTTGCCCACGAGCAGGGCTTCGGTGTTAGGCCAGGGACAGGGAACCTACGGCTCGGGGGCCAGATGTGGCTCTTTTCATGGTTGCATCTGGATCTCCCTCTCCCTTCCTTTTTCCCCCTTCACCCTTTCCTTCTCCTTCTCCCCTTCCTTCTTTCCTCCGTTCTCCCTCTCTCTTCCTTCCTCTTCCTTCCTTTCTCCCCTTCACCCTTTCCTTCTCCTTCTCTCCTTCCTTTTCCCTCCCTCTCTCCCCTTCCTTCTTTCCTCCATTCTCCCTCTTCCTTCCTCTCCTTCCTTTCTCCCCCTTCACCCTTTTCTTCTCCTTCTCTCCTTCCTTTTCCCTCCCTCTCTCCCCTTCCTTCTTTCCTCCATTCTCCCTTTTCCTTCCTTCCCCTTCCTTTCTTTCTCCCCTTCACACTTTCCTTCTCCTTTTCCCCTTCCTTTTCCCTCCCTCTCTCCCCTTCCTTCTTTCCTCCATTTGCCCTCTTCCTTCCTTCCTCTTCCTTCCTTTCTCCCCTTCACCCTTTCCTTCTCTCCTTCCTTTTCCCTCCCTCTCTCCCCTTCCTTCTTTCCTCCATTCTCCCTTTTCCTTCCTTCCTCTTCCTTCCTTTCTCCCCTTCACCCTTTCCTTCTCCTTCTCTCCTTCCTTTTCCCTCCCTCTCTCCCCTTCCTTCTTTCCTCCATTCTCCCTCTTCCTTCCTCTTCCTTCCTTCCTCTCCCTTCACCCTTTCCTTCTTCTTTTTCCTCCCTCTCTCCCCTTCCTTCTTTCCTCCATTCTCCCTCTTCCTTCCTTTCCTTTCCTTTCCTTCTTCCTCCCCCTTCACCCTTTTCTTCTCCTTCTCTCCTTCCTTTTCCCTCCCTCTCTCCCCTCCTTTTCCCTCCCTCTCTCTTCTTTCCTCCATTCTCCCTTTTCCTTCCTTCCTCTTCCTTCCTTTCTCTCCCTTCACCCTTTCCTTCTTCTTTTTCCTCCCTCTCTCCCCTTCCTTCTTTCCTCCATTCTCCCTCTTCCTTCCTTCCTTCCTCTCCCTTTCTCCCCCTTCACCCTTTCCTTCTCCTTCTCTCCTTCCTTTTCCCTCCCTCTCTCCCCTTCCTTCTTTCCTCCATTCTCCCTCTTCCTTCCTTCCTTTCCTTCCTTTCTCTCCCTTCACCCTTTCCTTCTTCTTCTCTCCTTCCTTTTCCCTTCCTCTCTCCCTTCCTTCTTTCCTCCATTCTCCCTCTTCCTTCCTTCCTTCCTTTCTTTCTCCCCTTCTCCCCTTTCCCCTTTCCTTCTCTCCTCTCTCCCCTTCCTTCTTTCCCCATCTCCCTCTTCCTTCCTCTCCCTTCCTTCTTTCCTTCATTCTCCTTCTTTCCTTCCTTCCTTTTCCCTCCTCTTCCCTTCCTTCTCCCTCCATTCTCCCTCTTCCTTCTTCCTTCCTCTCCTTCCTTTTCCCTTCACCCTTTCCTCCTTCTCTTCTTTTCCCTCCCTCTCTCCCTTCCTTCTCTTTCCCCTTTCCTTCCTTCCTCTTCCTTCCTTTCTCCCCTTCACCCTTTCCTTCTCCTTCTCTCCTTCCTTTTCCTCCCTCTCTCCCCTTCCTTCTTTCCTCCATTCTCCCTCCTTCCTTTCCTTCCTTTCCTTTCTTTCTCCCCTTCACCTTTTCCTTCTCTCTTCTTCCTTTTCCTTCTCTCCCTTCCTTCTTTCCTCCATTCTCCCTCTTCCTTTCCTTCCTCTTCCTTTCTTTCTTTCCTTCTCCTTCTCTCCTTCCTTTTCCCTCCCTCTCTCGCCTTCCTTCTTTCCTCCATTCTCCCTTTTCCTTCCTTCCTCTTCCTTTCTTTCTCCCCTTCACCCTTTCCTTCTCCTTCTCTTTCCTTCCTTTTTTCCCTCCCTCACCTCCCCTTCCTTCCTTTTCCCCCTTCTGCCTTCCTTCCTTCCTTCCCTTCCTTCCTTTCTCTCCTTCTCCTTCTCCTTCTCTCCTTCCTTTTCCCTCCCTCTCTGCCCTTCCTTCTTTCCTCCATTCTCCCTCTTCATTCTTTCCTTCCTCTTCCTTTCTTTCTCCCCTTCACCCTTTCCTTCTCCTTCTCTCCTTCCTTTTCCCTCCCTTTCTCCCCTTCCTTCTCTTCCTTCCTTCCTCTTCCTTCCTTTCTCCCCTTCACCCTTTCCTTCTCCTTCTCTCCTTCCTTTTCCCTCCCTCTCTGCCCTTCCTTCTTTCCTCCATTCTCCCTCTTCATTCTTTCCTTCCTCTTCCTTTCTTTCTCCCCTTCACCCTTTCCTTCTCTCCTTCTTTTTCCCTCCCTTTCTCCCCTTCCTTCCTTCCTTCCTTCCTCTTCCTTCCTTTCTCCCCTTCACCCTTTCCTTCTCTCCTTCCTTTTTACTTTTTCCTCTCTCCCTTTCCTTTCTTTTCCCCTCCCTTTCCTTTCCTCCCCTTCCCATTTCCTTCTTTCTTTTTCCCTCCTTGTCTCTCTCCTGCTTTTCTTGTCTTCCTTTTCCATATTTTGTTCTTCTTTTCTTTCTTCCTCTCCCCCTCCCTCCTTTATGTCCTCTATCTTTCTTTCCCCCTTCCTTCCTTCCGCCTTCTCTTCCTTCCCAGAGTCCTGAGCATGCCTTTTGCAGAGCCAGGTCTGAAGCGTCCCGTCATTCTGCCGGGGGAATCCTTTTCTGTGTATGTATATTTTCACATTAAGTTGAATATAGTCTTAAAATATATTATATATTACAGTATATGGCTCTCACCAAAATAAATTTCCAAATATTTTGCTTTTATGGCTCTCTCAGTCAAAATGGTTCCTGACCCCTGTGTTAGACTATAGCCCAGGAATGGGCAAACTTTGGCCCTCCTTCCGGGTGTTTTGGACTTCCAACTCCCACAATTCCTGGCCTCAGGCCCCTTCCTTTTCCCCCTCAGCCGCTTAAGCGGCTGAGGAGTGGTCCAAAACCCGGAAAGGGCCTGAGCCCCTTATCTGAAATGTTGTGGGTGCATCTACTGTTGCACTCCAGGCCAGGAAAACCCTCTGACTTCAAACACCACGCAGCTGAGTCAAATGCAAGCAGTTTATAGAAGATAATTAAAATCAGTAGCATGCCCACAGTATCTGAAATGTTGTGGGTGCATCTACTGTTGCACTCCAGGCCAGGAAAACCCTCTGACTTCAAACACCACGCAGCTGAGTCAAATGCAAACCTGAGATGAGATCTTGACCTAATTCCAACGTTGCTTCGTCTGGCTACAGATTCTGTGCTTGACGCTTTTATCCCTCTAATCCAGTGTTTCTCAACCAGTGTGCCGTGGCACACTAGTGTGCCGTGAGTGAGCATCAGGTGTGCCGCGAGGAAAGCTCTCTGCCCCCTTCCTTCCCCTCCTCCAACCGAACTCCTGCTGCTTGGGAGAGGAGGAGGAAGGGACGGGCGGCGCGAAGAAAAGAAGAAGGGACCGGGGCACCGCCTCCTTTGGCCATTTCCCCAACCAGCCTCCAATCTGCCATGACTCCCGCCATGACTCTCGCCCCTTGCTTGTTGAAGCCGCGTGGAGGAGGAGCCCCACCTACTGAAGCCCGTCCACCGCTCATGCTCCTCCTCTGTGAGAGCTGAAGCCGGGGGGAGGGGGGCATGACGCAGCCTGGCTCCGCCCCCTCCCCCGGCTTCAGCACTCCCACAGCTTCGCCAGCCTTGAGGGGGCAATGCCAAGCCAGTGATGGCAGAGCCAGCACAATGCTGGCTTGCCCCCTCAAAGCTGGCGAAGCTGTGGAAGAACTAAAGCCGGGGGAGGGGGGGCATGGCGCGCCTGGCTCCGCCCCCTCCCCCCTGCTTCAGCACTCCCACAGCTTCACCAGCCTTGAGGGGGCAGTGCCAAGCCAGCGGTGGCAGAGCCAGCACAATGCTGGCTTGGCACTGCCCCCTCAAGGCTGGCAAAGCTGTGGGAGAACTGAAGCCAGGGGAGGGGCGGGGGCATGGCGCAGCCTGGCTCCGCCCCTCCCCCCCTTCAGCACTCCCACAGCTTCACCAGCCTTGAGGGGCAGTGCCAAGCCAGCGGTGGCAGAGCCAGCACAATGCTGGCTTGGCACTGCCCCCTCAAGGCTGGCGAAGCTGTGGGAGAACTAAAGCCGGGGGGAGGGGGCGGGGCATGGCGCGGCCTGGCTCCGCCCCCTCCCCCAGCTTCAGCACTCCCACAGCTTCACCAGCCTTGAGGGGCAGTGCCAAGCCAGCGGTGGCAGAGCCAGCACAATGCTGGCTTGGCACTGCCCCCTCAAGGCTGGCAATGCTGTGGGAGAACTGAAGCCAGGGGGAGGGGGCGGGGCATGGTGTGGCCTGGCTCCGCCCCCTCCCCCAGCTTCAGCACTCCCACAGCTTCACCAGCCTTGAGGGGCAGTGCCAAGCCAGTGGTGGCAGAGCCAGCACAATGCTGGCTTGGCACTGCCCCCGCCAGCGGTGGCAGCGCCAGAACAATGCTGGCTTGGCACTGCCCCCTCAAGGCTGGCAAAGCTGTGGGAGAACTGAAGCCAGGGGGAGGGGGCGGGGCATGGCGCAGCCTGGCTCCGCCCCCTCCCCCAGCTTCAGCACTCCCACAGCTTCACCAGCCTTGAGGGGCAGTGCCAAGCCAGCGGTGGCAGAGCCAGCACAATGCTGGCTTGGCACTGCCCTCAAGGCTGGCAAAGCTGTGGAGAACTGAAGCCAGGGGAAGGGGGCGGGGCATGGCACGGCCTGGCTCAACCCCCTCCTCCAGCTTCAGCACTCCCACAGCTTCACCAGCCTAGAGGGGCAATGCCAAGCCAGTGGTGGCAGAGCCAGCACAATGCTGGCTTGGCACTGCCCCTCAAGGCTGGCAAAGCTGTGTGAGAACTGAAGCCAGGGGAGGGCATGGTGTGGCCTGGCTCCTCCCTGGCCTGGCACTCCCAGCAGCTGCTCCCAGCAGCTCACCATCCCCCAGCCGTTCTTTACTGTGTTAGAGTGTCATTTTGTGTCAGTTTGGTTGGTGGTGTGCCCCCGGATTTTTTTAATGTTAAAAGTGTGCCGCGGCTCAAAAAAGGTTGGGAAACACTGCTCTAATCTACTGTATATCCCTTTGTTTTTCTTTGCTGACTGAAAACACTTCTCCTGTTCACTGGCTTAGCAATTTCTGCAGCTGGACCAGGCGCCGAAAATCTTCTGGTAGCAATTCAGGCCCAGGGAACAGACCATCATCCCCAAACCCTTCAGGAACATTCCCATCAGAAGAGTCACTTTGAACATGAACCACATTGTCATTCTCTGCATCTGGCTTGGCTTGGCTTTTCTTCACGAACGAAGATTCAGGAAGGACTCATCCCACGCTTTCTACAATGACGTTGATGACTAAAAAGGCCAATCCTAGATAGGCAAGTCCGATTGCAGAAAGCACAACAGAAAGTGGGTGGGTCCTTGGGTGATGTTTCCAGGTTGCGGTTCTTTCAGCGTTGCTGTTTCTCTACGCGACTCATTTGGCTTGACTTCTCGAAAGAGGCCGCAGCATTGTGGATAGTGTGTCTCCATGCCTCCTAATGTGAGGCCAAGGTGGACCGTTGTTGGTGATCAATCTGGCCAAGCCAGAGGTGTTGTTTCAGGGAGTCCTTGTATCTCTTTTTGGGGCTGCCTCTCTTGGGCTGACCCGTGGCGAGTTCACCGTAGAGTAGTATCTTTGGGAGGCGGTGGTCCTCCATCCTACAGACGTGCCCTGCCCAGCGCAGCTCTGTTCTCAATAGCACAGCCTCAATGCTGGTGATCCCTGCTTGCTCAAGGACAGCAACATTCATCACATAGTCGGTCCAGTGTATATTTAGGATTGTGCGAAGACAGCGCTGATGAAAGCATTTGAGGAGTCGTAGGTGTTGGCGATAGGTGACACATGTTTCAGACCCATAGAGAATAGACCGTACGATAGCTCTGTACACACTGATTTTGGTGCTTTGCCTCAGGTGCTTGTTGCTCCAGACTGTTTTGTGAAGCCTTCCGAATGCTAATCTGTGATCTATCTCTTTCTCAATCTTGGCGTCTGAAGAGATGATGATCCCAGATAAGTGAACTGCTGAACGGACTTAAGCACAGATGTGCCTATGCTGACGTGGGGATGGTGGTGTTCTTCCTGTGGTGCGGGCTGGTAGAGGACTTCCATTTCCTTCAGGCTGACTTCCAGCCCAAACAGTTCTGCAGCTGTTGCAAAGCAGGATGTGAGGCGCTGCAGAGCTGCTTCTGAATGGGCGACAAGGGCAGCATCATCTGCAAAAAGCAGCTCACGGACTAGATAGTTTAGAGTCTTAGTGCGAGCCCTCAGGCGGCTTAAGTTGAACAAGCTACCATCAGTACGATAGCGTATATATATGCAGTCTTCTTCGAGATCTGCCATAGCTTTTTAGAGCATTATGCTGAAGAAGACGGTAAATAGGGTTGGTGCAAGAACGCAACCTTGTTTCACTCCATTGAGAATCTTCTGGAACAGACCATCATCCCCAAACTCTTCAGGAACATTCCCATCAGAAGAGTCACTTTGCACATGAACCACATTGTTATTCTCTGCATCTGGAGCATCCTCGTCATTAGACACATGAACCTCATTGTCACTCCCATCATCCAGAGTACCCTGATCATTAAACACAATCACTGGCTGAACTCCAACATCTACACTGTAGAATTAATGCACTTTAATACCACTTATTGGTATAGAATTAAGAAATTTTGCAAGATTTTTCGCCTTCTGTGCCAAACAGTGCCGATGCCTCACCAAACTAAATCCCAGGGTCCCATGGAGCCATGGCACCTAAAGTGCATTCATTCTGCAATATAGATCAGGTACGGGCAAACCCAGGCCCAGGGACCGGAGTCAGCCCCTTGAGCTCTTTTCTCAGGCCCTCTGCTCTCTCACCATCCTATCCTAGGGCTAGCTAGGGCTGACGGCGGGAGCTCACCCCAACCTGCGGTTTTTAAACTGCCAGCCTTCTGGCTGGTAGGATTTTCTTCAGCTGGTGGTTTAACCCACTGTGCTAACAGGATGGCCCAGGATTGCAGAGTCACAGCTTTAGGGTCAAAATATGCACCACGACTGTGGCGCAGCTGGCTGGGAGTCAGCTGCATTAAGATCACTACTGACCAAAAGGTCATGAGCTCGAAGCCAGCCCGGGTCGGAGTGAGCTCCCGTCCAAAATTGTGTAGTTTGTTGTCAACCTTTGCAGCCCAAAAGACAGTTGCATCTGTCAAGAAGGAAATTTAGGAACCACTTTGTGAGGAGGCTAATTTAACTGTTTTACGAGGCCATAAAAATCTCCAGGAAGTATGCAAAGAATGAGGAAGCGACAGCCCCCCCTGGTGGCCAGAAGCTGGAATGTTAAATAGCCCCTGAGTGTCTGTCTATATGTGTAGTGTGTCTATGGCATGGAATGTTTGCCATGTATAAATAAATGTACATTGTAATCCGCCCTGCGGGGTGAGAAGGGCGGAATATAAATACTGTAAATAAATAAATAAAAATAACTATTGAAGTTAAAAAATAATTCTATTCTAGACAGAAAAGATCTTGGAGCTCATTAACTTGCTAAAACTCCTAACTTAAGGAAGGCAAAAGGATTAAAAGTCGAAATATCCATGCAGTTACATTTTGCCTGGAGAAAGGCAAAATGCGTCCTCACTGGAAGGGAGACAAAGGCAGAGTTAGAGAGCAGTGGAGAATGACCACATGGCCAAAACCCAGGGAAATGCCATTGCTACATCTTCAAAGGGGGAGGTTGGAGATAGATGGATAGATAGATATCTTATATCTATCTATCTTCTATCTATGTATATAATAAAAGTCAGTGTTTGCGGAGGGCGGGAGGTGCGGAGGAATATGTGCCAGTTTTTCGATTGGCTGCCACTGTGGGATTATTTGCATAAAGGACTCTGATTGGCCAGCCTCTGAACTCCAACACTCTAAGGCACCAGACAGAGGGCATTGGTTGCCACTGAGAGACAATTTGCATAAAGGACTCTGATTGGCCAGCAAAACAGAATGCAACTGAATGCTTGAGTTAGCCAAATGGCAGTTTATTTCCGTTGGAAATGGAATCTTCATTTTCTGGGAGGTGCGGAGAATATGCCAAGGAATATGTG
This sequence comes from Anolis apletophallus, assembly GCA_030556195.1. NCBI lineage: Eukaryota > Metazoa > Chordata > Lepidosauria > Squamata > Anolidae > Anolis > Anolis apletophallus. The sequence goes on from JARBWK010000021.1 coordinate 1,576,832, forward strand.
ACAGCGTTTCGATAGGTTGCCATTATGGGAATATTTGCATAAAGGAATCTGATTGGCCAGCCTCAGAACTCCAACATTCTACGGCCCCAGACAGAGGGGATTGGTTGCCACTGAAATGGTATTTGCATAAAGGATTTTGATTGGCCATCCACATTCCAACATTCTAAGGTGATGCAGAGGGAAAAGGAAAGGCCTCAGGCAGTCAGACACTGCGGCCCACAGCAGTGATGGGTCAGGACCAAACTTGGCACACGGGCCCAATGGCCCACTTCACAACGCGACCCTCACCCAATGACCACTACAGACCAAAATTAGCACACAGAGCCCCCTTGACCCACTCTATACCCTGGTGCTGTTTCAAGGAGGATGGACCACAGATGATGGGACTTGAAATACCTTCACTCACCTTCCGAGACCGCTGCAACCCTCATCCAAAGTATGATCAAGACCAAATGTGACACACAGAGCCCCCATGACCCACTCTACATCCTGGTGCTGTTTGGAGGAGGATGGACCATGGCCAATGGGACTTGCAGTACCTTCACTAAGTTCCTGAGACCACTGCAAGCCACATAAACATCTAATAGGAACCAACCTTGGCACACAATGCCTTCCTCCAATAACCCAGGCACCACCGGGTCCCCAAGCTAGTATACACACACACACACGTCAGGAGCAACTTGAGAAACAGAAAGTTCTGGTGTGAGAGAATTGACTGTCTGCAAGGATGTCGCCCAGGGGGCGCCCAGATGTTTGTGATGCTTTACCATCCTTGTGAGAGGCTTCTCTCATGTCCCCGCATGGGGAGCTGGAGCTGACAGAGGGAGCTCATCCAGGCTCTCCCCAGATTCGAACCTGCGACCTGTCGGTGTTCAGTCCTGCCGGCACAAGGGTTTAACCTATTGCACCACCGGGATAGTGGCAAGCAAGAGGAGTAAAGACAAAGCCACTTCTGGGAGAAGCATGCATAGGGATGTCGGGGAAGGACTTCCTCACTCTAATCGTATATCTAAGTCTGGCTACTCATTGAGGACTGGAGACTTGATGACACAAGGGACTTGTGCAGTCCAGGGATAAAACCCAACAGGTACTTACTGTGAAAGGAGTTCTTCTACTCCAGGAACTTCGTTTTTGTGGCTGCCGAAAACTTATGTTGAGTTGGTTGAGACTCAATGAGAGATTCATTGAAAAGCTATTGCAAAAAGTGCTATTTATTTCTTATTTATCTATATTTACTTACAATATTTATCTTCTGCCCTTCTCACCCCGAAGGGAACTCAGGGCAGATCACAATGGACACAGACAGAGGTCATTCAGCACTTTTTCCACTTCAGATCTGGGAGGTTGCTCGATTCCGGCCACAGGGGGGAGCTGTCATGTTTTCTGATGGTCTTTGGCGACCCCTCTGACACCCCCTCGCGACACCCCCCCCCCCGGGTCCCAACCCCCAGGTTGAGAAATGGTGCTCTAATATAACATAATATACTATAATATTGTATATACATATAATATTGATAATATAATGGAATACAATATAATACTATTAATAATAATATATTATAATCATATATTTATATTACATGTAATATTACTAATATTACATTATGATGTTATAGTACAATGTAATATATAATATTAATATTGTGGTATGGCAATAATGTAACATATTATATTTACATTTTACTTGTAAGCCGCTCTGAGTCCCCGTCGGGGTGAGAAGGGCGGCATATAAATGTCATAAATAAATAAGTAAATAACCCAATAAGGCTCTTCTTATGGGAAAAAAGTAATAAACCCTATAGGATTTTATCATCCAAACCATTATCAAGACTTTTGACTATAGGAAAAAAAATGAAGCATGCCTGAACGGGACAATCGGAGGAAGAGTCGCCGCATCGAAAGAATGGGCTTCCCTGCTTGTAAGAGTTTCCCCTCATTGCATTCAATGGAACGCCATCCCTTTCAGTTGTGTCCGAATTTCTCTGTGTGCATGGATCGTGCCCTCTATTGCATTGAATGGGGAACCCTAGAAACGTCCCTCTGTTTTTTAGAGTTGGAGTTTTTGGAATTGGTTTGTTGTGTCAGTCTCTCTTGTAGGCCTCTGTGCGTGTGTGTCTGTGTGTGTGTGTCCGTGTAGCATAGAGTTCCTCCCATCTCCTCGTACATCACTTCCCCCATCCGACCCTAGTTGGGCCATGGTCGTATTGCAAGAAACTCGGTTTAAAAAAAAACCTTAATTCGATCCGATTCTGATTCTTTGCAGAGTGGAGATGAGCAGCTGCTCCAAATGATGGAGAGGCGCATGATGGATGTGGAGCAGCAGCTGAGGCGGGTGAAGAGCCTCCTCCAAGACAAAGTCAATCAGCTGAAAGAGCAGGTGAGTCCTCCCGACAGGTGGGACAGTCAGAGAAATGTGCAGGGCTTGTGGCGGAGTGAAAAGCACGCGTAGTTCACGTCTTGCCAGAGAAATATGCCACATTCACGATCAGTCTAGAACAAGGAGTTTCCACTTTGTAATGCAGAGCGACATACATAGAGTCATTTATTTTTATTTATTTATTTATGTTTCAAAATTTTATACCGCCACTCCCTGAGGGCTCGGAGCGGTTTACATACTTTGACACATAACACAAGCAAAAGAGTAACAGGAATGTCTTGTCCTGGATTGGAACCTGGCTAAACTGTAGGAAACAAAGGGTGGTAATAAACGGACATTTCTCTGGGTGGAAAGAGGTGAGAAGTGGCGTACCCCAAGGTTCAGTTTTGGGTCCGTTACTTTTAATTTATTCATTAATGATCTGGATGTAGGAGTGAATTCTGAGGTAGCAAAGTTTGCAGACGACACTAAACTGTTCAGGGTAGTTAAAAATGAAACTGACTGTAAAGAGCTCCAGAAAGATCTCTCGAAATTGAGTGAATGGGCAACAAAGTGGCAAATGCACTTTAACCTAAACAAGTGTAAAGTCATGCACATCGGGGCAAAGAACCCCAACTACACCTACCAATTGATGGGGTCAAAGCTTTCTGAGACAAACCAGGAAAGGGATCTTGGGGTTTTGGTGGACAGCTCAATGAAGATGTCAACCCAGTGCGCTGCAGCAGTGAAAAAAGCAAATTCTATGCTTGGCATGATCAGGAAGGGAATCGAAAATAGGTCGGCAAATGTTGTATTGCCTCTCTACAAATCTATGGTGAGGCCACATCTGGAGTACTGTGTACAATTCTGGTCACCGCACCTCAAGAAGGATATAACGGAACTGGAAAAGGTACAGAAAAGGGCAACAAGAATGATCCAAGGGATGGAGCGGCTCCCTTATGAAATCGGGTTGCAACGCCTTGGTCTTTTCAGCCTTGAAAGACGGCATCTAAGAGGTGGCTTGATCGAAGTGTATAAAATCATGCATGGGATAGAAAAGGTGAATAAAGAAAAAAATATTTTCTCTGTCACACAACACTAGGACTAGGGGGCACTCCCTAAAGCTCCAAGGTAGGAAAGTTAGGACTAACAAAGGGAAATATTTCTTCACCCAGAGGGTCATTGGGTTATGGAACTCACTTCCAGAGGAGGTTGTGACAGCGGTCAGCCTGGACAGCTTCAAGGCAGGATTAGACAGATTCATGGATACCAAGGGCATCAGTAGCTACTGAAATGGACATCCAAGTGCCACCTCTGTGTCGATGGGGGCAGGCAGGATCTTCCCCATAAACAATAGGGAGGGAGGGTATAGGGACAACAGACATTAAAGGACAGTGGGACAGTGGCTGGGTGGACCCAGAGTCCACATAGAGTGACACCTTGCTGAGGGTTGACTCAAGGTGGCCTCTGTCGACAATCAAAAGAAGGTAGCCGTGGGGTTCCTAGAAAGCCAAGGAGGATCTCAGATCTAGAGGGAGGGAGACCATCTCCACCCCCCGGTCCCTGCGATCGAGAGGTCGGCCTCCCACCAGTTTGGACATCCTGTCTCCGGGGCTGGGAACCCACCGAGGAGTGCTCCCAGCGCCCAAAGTTTGTGCTCCAAAAAGTCCTAGAGTGGAACCTCCTCCGTGTCCTCGAGTTATACACTCTGAGCTTCTTCTGCTCTGGAGGACCGACGAAGGTCTCTGCAGATCTAGGGGCTCTGTGGCCACGAAGGGTCACCGGTCCGTTCCCGTGCTGAGCAGTCTGGCCAGTCTCCCGGTGCTCTCCGGCGGGACCGGAAGTTCCCTCTTGGCGCCTCTTCTTCTTCCACTGCCATTTCCGCTTCCCCGGACGATGGGATGGCTTCCGCTGCGGGTTGATTGAGGGTTTCCGGTCTTCAGTACCGTGTTTCCCCGAAAGTAAGACAGCGTCTTACTTTCTTTTGACCCCCAAAATCCCCACTACGGCTTACTTTCGGGGTACGGCTTACATTAACCGACGGTACCCCAAAAGTAAGACGAAAGACTTACCGCGGGCGGCATGGCGTGGCTTCCTGGCTGGGCGACGAGGCTCCCAGAGGGGCTCAAAAGGGGCCCGAAATCCTCCTCTTCCTCCTCTTCCTTCTAGCGGCGCCTTCCATCCTCCTCCTCTTCCTCCCAGCAGCGCCTTCTCCCTCTTGCGGTTCCGCCCCTTCCTTCAGTGAAGGGAGGAGGGGTGAGCCGCCGCCGGCGAGAGGGAAGAAAGCGCCGCCGGAAGTCCCGCCCGCACGGCGGCTCAGGCGCTTTTCGCCGCCGCCCGGCTCGCCCCGCAAAGGGGAGCCCTCTTGCGCCTGTCTTCCCTTCTCCGAATTGGCGGCTGCAAGGAGATCTCGCGGTTTCCCTGCAGCCGCCTCTTCGGAGAAGGGAAGACAGACAGGCGCAAAGGGGAGCCCTCTTGCGCCTGTCTTCCCTTCTCCGAAGAGGCGGCTGCAGGGAAACCGCGAGATCTCCTTGCAGCCGCCTCTTCGGAGAAGGGAAGACAGGCGCAAGAGGGCTCCCCTTTGCGGGGCGAGCCGGGCGGCGCGCCGCCTGAGCCGCCGTGGGGTGGGACTTCCACGGCGCCTTCTCCCTCTCGCCGGATCCGCCCCCCTTCACTGAAGGGGAGGAGAGGAGCCGCGGGCGGCGAGAAGGAGAAGGCGCCAGCGAAGTCCCGCCCCAGGGCGGCTCAGGCGGGGAAAGACGCCTGAGCCGCCATGCTGGCGGACTTCCGCCGGCGCTTTCTTCCCGCCGCCGCCCGGCGGCTCCACCCCTCCTCCCTTCAGTGAAGGAAGGGGGCAGAACCAGCGAGAGGGAGAAGGCGCCGCTGGAAGGACGAGGAGGAAGAGGAGGAGGATTCCGGGCCCCTTTTGAGCCCCTCTGGGAGCCTCGTCGCCCAGCCAGGAAGCCACGCCATGCCGCCCGAGGTACGTCTTACTTTTGGAGTACGGCTTATATAAGCCGACCCCTCTGACACCCCCGATACGTCTTACAATCGGGGGTGTCATACTTTCGGGGAAACACGGTAGATGAAGACATCCAGTCCACTCCGGCGTCTTCAAGGTCTTGCTGGGATTTATAGTTCACCTACAACCAAATTGTATTCTGAACTCCACCAACGATGGAATTGAACCAAACTTGGCACACAGAACTCCCCTGACCAACAGAAAATACTGGAAAGGTTTGATGGGCATTGACTTTGAATTTGGGAGCTGTAGTTCACTTACATCCAAAGAGCACTGTGGACTCAGTGATGGATCTGGACCAAACTTGGCACGAATACGCAATATATCAAAATGTGAACACTGTTGGAGTTTGGGGGAAAATAGACCTTGACATTTGGGAGTTGTAGTTGCTAGGATGTATATTTCACCTACAATCAAAGAGTATTCTGAACTCCACCAACGATAGAATTGGGCCAAACGTCCACCACAGAATCCCCAGGACCAACAGAAAAAAATGCGTTTTCTGATGGTCGTTGGCAATCCCTCTGACAGGCCCGGATTAAGACCTTTTTGCGCCCTAGGCCACACTTTGGAATTACGCCCCCTTTAAGCCAACCTCTACCGCCGCCCCCCCCCCCCCCGGAAAAGGGCCGGGCCCCCTCCTTACCCGCCGGGCAGCAGAGCAGGAAGGTGAAGTCCACCAGGAGGAGGAAAAGGGGGCGGAGGCGATAGCGGGAGGAAACGGGAGGGAAAAAAGACATGCTGTCAAAGCAGCCGGTGGTGCCACCTTCCCCGCCCCCTCCTCTCTTTCTCTCCATCAGCGCCGCCGGGGAAACTGAGGCAACCAAAAAGGGGCCCTCCCAAATGGCTAGGAAGCTAGCCCACTCACCCACCCACCCATTTTGGGGCAAAAAGGGGGCTATTTCTGGCTTTGTAATGGAAGGGGGGAGAGGCGGAGGTGTGGGGAAGTTCGCGCGAGGGAGCGGGGGGCGCGCACGGGTCTCGTGCTCGCTCACTCTCTCGGAAGGCAGCCTCCCCGTCTGCTCCTGCGGATGAGAAGGACCACGGGGAGGGAAACAGCCGCACGCAGAGTGGCTGGGGGCGTCCCTGGGGGGCGCGTGCCGCTGAGTTGGGAGAGACCCCAGGGGCCGGCCATGGCGTTTTTATTTGTTTCAACATTTTTTTTGGTCCGTGATTCTGTGCCCCCCTCGACTTGCGCCCCTAGGCCATGGCCTAGATTGGGCTTATGGGTAATCCGGGCCTGCCCTCTGATACCCCCTTGTGACACCCCCAGGTTGGGAAACGCTGATCTGAAATGTAGAATTGATGCAGTTTGGCACCATATTAACTACCATGGCTCAATGCTATGGATTTTGGCAGAGAAGGCCGAAGAGCTTTTAAAACTGCAGCTCCCATGATTCCATGGCTTTGAGTCACATCAGTTGAAGTGGGGTCAAACTGCATTAATTCTACAGTGCAGGTGCACAGCCTAGGCTACCCCTCACTGCTAATGCTTGGTGGCTTTATAGGTCAACATTCGTGCCCAGTTCTAGTCCCAGCCTAAATGGCGAGAGAAGAGTCCCATTGCTTAAGCCAGTCTTTCTCAACCAGTGTGCCGTGGCATACTAGTGTGCCGTGACGGACCTCCTGCTGTGCCGCGAGAAAAGCTCTCTGCCCCCCCTTCCTCCCCCCCTCCTGCCGAACTCCTTCTGCTTGGGGGAGGAGGAAGGGCTGGGCAATGGCGAAGAAAAAGAAGGGACCGGGGCGCCGCCTCCTTCGGCCGTTTCCCCAGCCAGCCTCCAATCCGCCATGACTCCCACCATGACTCTCGCCCCTCGCTCGCTGAAGCCGCGTGGAGGAGGAGCCCCGCCCACTGAAGCCCGTCCGCTCATGCTCCTCCTCTGTAGGAGAGCTGAAGCTGGGGGGAGGGGCAGGGCATGGCACGGCCTGTAGGAGAGCTGAAGCTGGGGGGATGGGGTGGGGCATGGCGCAGCCTGGCTCTGCCCCCTCACCCGGCTTCGGCACTCCCAGCAGCTGCTCCAGCCTTGAGGGGACAGTGCCAAGCCAGCATTGTGCTGGCTCTGGCACCGCTGGCTTGGCACTGCCCCCTCAAGGCTGGAGCAGCTGCTGGGAGAGGTGAAGCCGGGGGTCCGCCTGGCTCCGCCCCTTCCCCGGCTTCAGCACTCCCAGCAGCTGCTCCCAGCAGGCCACCAACCCCCAGCCATTCTTTACTGTGTTAGAGTGTCATTTTGTGTCATTTTGGTTGGTGGTGTGCCCCCGAATTTTTTTAATGTTAAAAGTGTGCCGCGGCTCAAAAAAGGTTGGGAAACACTGACTTAAGCCAGTGTTTCCCAAGCAGTGTGCCGTGGCACACTAGTGTGCCGTGAGCGATCATCAGGTGTGCTGTGAGAAATTGGAACCTTCAATACCAGACCTGGGCATTTCACGGCCCGCAGACCGCATGCGGCCCGCCGGCCAATTCTGACCAGCCCGCGTAAGGGCCCTGGCACGCAGGCGGGCAGGCAGGCAAGCACAGCAGCCAACGGAGGGGAAGGGAGGAGGAGGCCAGAAGCAAGCGCCACCACAGAGCATGGCGTCACTCTCACCTCCCTTCCCTTCTGCCTCTCGCGCTCCCCCTCCCTTCTCTTCCGCCTTGCTCTCTCTCACCCTTCCCTTCCGCATCGTGGACTCCCCCTCCCTTCTCTTCTGCCTCGCTCTCTCACCCCTCCCTTCTTTTGTGCTTCGCTCTCTCACCCATCCCTTCTCTTCTGCCTCGCTCTCTCTCCCCCCTCTCTTCTCTTCCAGCAACTGCAATTCCCAATTGTCAAGATCTATTTCCGCCAAACTTCACCAGTGTTCACATTTGGGCATATTGAGTATTCATGCCAAGCGTGGTCCTGATCCAACATTGTTTGAGTCCACAGTGCTCTCTGGATGTCGGTGAACTACAACTCCCAAACTCAAGGTCAATGCCCACCAAACCCTTCTAGTGTTTTCTATTGGTCATGGAGTCCTGTGTGCCACATTTGGTTTAGTTCCATCATTGGTGGGGTTCAGAGTGCTCTTTGATTGCGGGTGAACTATAACTCCCAGCAGCTACAACTCCCAAATGACAAAAACAATTTTTTGTCTGATGGTCCCTCCTTGGGCTAGTATTAGTATGTTTTGTGGCCAAATTTGGCAGCAATTTGTCCAGTGGTTTTTGAGTTATGTTAATCCCACAAATCAACAGCTATTGAGCAAGACCTTTGTGTGTCTTTCTGCCTTTCCTGCCGGGATACCTATGTTGTGTTCGTCGAAACAGGCCCAGGTTTCACACTGAGTGTATAAATACATTTTACAACATATTAACTATATGTATTACTGTGTTAGAGTGTCATTTTGTGTCATTTTGGTTGGTGGTGTATAAATACATTTAGAAACATATTAACTATATGTATTACTGTGTTAGAGTGTCGTTTTGTGTCATTTTGGTTGGTGGTGTATAAATACATTTAGAAACATATTAACTATATGTATTACTGTGTTAGAGTGTCATTTTGTGTCATTTTGGTTGGTGGTGTATAAATACATTTAGAAACATATTAACTATATGTATGACTGTGTTAGAGTGTCGTTTTGTGTCATTTTGGTTGGTGGTGTATAAATACATTTAAAAACATATTAACTATATGTATTACTGTGTTAGAGTGTCATTTTGTGTCATTTTGGTTGGTGGTGTATAAATACATTTAGAAACATATTAACTATATGTATGACTGTGTTAGAGTGTCGTTTTGTGTCATTTTGGTTGGTGGTGTGCCCCAGGATGTTGTAAAATGTAAAAAAATGTGCCGCGGCTCAAAAAAGGTTGGGAAACACTGGCTTAAGCGACAACTCCTTGTTGTTTCCTGTGTTTCAGCTCACAAAGAACAGAAGAGCAGATGAAATGGTGAAAGACCTCTACGTTGAGAACGCCCAGCTCCTGAAAGCTCTGGAGATGACGGAGCAGAGGCACCAAACCGTGGAGAAGAAGAACTACTTGCTGGAAGAGAAGATCGCCAACCTCAGCCGGATCGTCAACAACCTGACCTCCCCGGCGTTGGGGTCCGCGGTTCAGCTGGGCTCTTAGCACGTCTGCAGGGATCGGCTCAAGCGGTACGCAAATTACGCATTTGCGTAGGGCGCCACGTCCGCAGGGGTAGCCGACGCCGGCCTAACTCTGCACAACCCATGCACTTTAGTGGTGAAATGCTGGGCATTTCGGCTGTTTTAGAATTAACGCTGCCTTTCGAAAGTGAGAGGTTGAGATCCGTGCCTCCTTCTCCCTCTCGAACTCAACTCCCACCCTGGATGCCTTACTACTAACTCCCCGTTTTACTTTCTGGGGAGCTCAACATTGCTTAGAGGAGGAGCGCCATGAAGCTGGAGGTGCGATGCACTTTCAAACACTACGCATAGAGATACCCTCATTCACAAAGTCCCTGGCCACTACTACTTGCACCGAAATGTTGATGCCAAAGCTACACACCCTAGAATCCTAGAGTTGGAAGAGACCTCGCGGGCTCTCATCCAGTCCAACCCCATTCTGCCAAGAAGCAGGAAAATTGCCTTCAAAGCACCCCCGACAGATGGCCACCCAGCCTCTGTTTAAAAGCCTCCAAAGAAGGAGCCTCCACCACACTCCCTCCGGGGCAGAGAGTTCCACTGCTGAACAGCTCTCTCACACACAGTCTGGAAGTTGTTCCTCATGTTCGGATGTCAATAAGTCCGTGACTTTTTGAATGAAACACAGGTTTTTGGATTTTAAAAAATCATGTTATTTTCCAACGCGGTCTCCTTTGAGCTCTAGACACTTTGTCCAACGTTTCTCCAATTTTTTTTTATCCCTTCCAAAAAATAAGATTTGTCGAGGTCATCAAAATATGGCATTTGTTTGTGGGATGATTTCATCGTTGGAGCCGAATCTCTTTCCGCCGAGCCATTTCTTCAGGTTTGGAAACAAGAAATAGTCACTCGGGGGCTAAATCCGGAGAATAGGGTGGATGAGGGAGCAATTCGTATCCCAATTCATGGATTGTTGCCATGGCAACTGCGCATGTGTGCACCCTTGCATTGTCCTGGTGGAAAATAACTTTTTTCTTGGACAAATGCGGTCGTTTTTTTTTACCCAAATCCTCATTAAATCGACCCAATAAATTGGCATAATATTCGCCATTGATTGTTTTACTCTTTCAAAGGTAGTAAATGTGGATTATGCCATGTCCAAAAAACGGTCGCCATGATTTTTTGGCAGACTAACCCACCTTGGCCTTCTTTGGCGCCGATTCACCCCGAGAAACCCACTGTTTTGACTGCTGTTTGGTCTCTGGTGTGTTGTGGTGGATCCACGTTTCGTCCACGGTTACGAAACGGCGCCAAAACACGTCCATATTGTGGTTGAACAACGTCAAACACTCCTGCGAAATTATCACACGATGGCGTTTGTGGTCGATTGTGAGCAAACACGGCACCCACCTTGCGGAAAGCTTTCTCATACCCAAGTGATCATTTGAAATTGAAACCACTGAGCCACGTGAGATGCCTATGGCTTCCACAATCTCGCGCACTTTCAATCTCTGATTGGCCAACACCATATCGTGATTTTTTTTCAATTGTTTCGGGTGTAGAGACCTCAACTGGGCGTCCAGAACGTTCGGCATCTTCCGTGCTTGTACGGCCACAACAAAATTCAGTCAACCACTTTTTACCATTGAAATGGATGGTGCAGAGTCCCCATCTTATTTATCAAGCTTAGCCTTGGTTTGAGTGATGGATTTTTCTGCAAAAAATAATGCTGAACGAGCACACAAAATTCACTTTTTTCCATTTTCTCCTCAAATCAGGCGGTAGTCTGCTATCAATGGCTGTCAAACACAAACTAAATGACGCAGCTTGTTCAAATTTTGACGGGAGCCAACTGACAGGTGCCTGTTGACAGGAGCAGTGTCGCCCTTTCAGTTAAGAGGCGGGAAATTCAGAAAGTCACGGACTTATTGACCCGCCCATTGCGTCCTAGTCTCCAGGGCAGCAGAAAACAAGCTTGCTCCCTTCTCCCTAGGACTTCCCTGCACATATTGATACATGGCAATCATGTCCCCACAGTCTTCTCTTCTGTAGGCTAAACATGCCCAGCTCTCTAAGCCGCTCCTCATAGGGCTTGTTCTCCTGGATCATTTTAGTCGCCAAATGCCATACATGTTAGAACCAAAGCAAATGGACAGCCCTGACTTCGGTTGGAACCTCAACATGTCCAGTAACAATGTGTTGTCGGGTTTTTTTAACACCTTCAGTGTGACTTTCTCTGTTTTTTTTTAGAACGACCTTGATTCAATTTATTTTAATTGGAGGATTGGGTTGATGTACATTATGTGCTACTTTTAATATATGGACTCTTACCAACACAATCCTCCTCACGTTGTGTCATTGCAACCACGGTGAGTTGTGCGTGTGTGTTTATGACGATGGCACCTTGATTCTTTAAAGGAGTTTACCCCCAACGTTTAATCCATCTCCTGAAGCCCTAGGATTCTCAGAAAACCACGTGGGACACTGGAAAATACATTTAAACCCCCCCCCCCAAAAAACAACAACCAAAAGTCAGTTTATAAATAATAATAATATTCTCTCGGCATTACTTCACGAACGAAGATTCTTTTTACAAGCGCGTTGATGACTAAAAAGGCCAATCTGAGATAGGCAAGTTCGGTTGCAGAAAGCACAGCAGAAAGTCTCCTTGGGTGATGTTGTTTCCAAGTTGCGGTTCTTTCTGCGTTGTCGTTTCTCTTCGAGACCCATTCAGCGTGTCTTCTCGAAAGAGGCCGCAGCATTGTGGATAGTGCGTCTCCATGCCTCCCGATGTGAGGCCAGGGTGGACCATTGTTGGTGATCAATCTGGCCGAGCCTGAGATGTTGTTTCAGGGAGTCCTTATATCTCTCTCTTGCGCTGACCCGTGGCGAGATCACCATAGAGTAGTATCTTTGGGAGGCGGTGGTCCTCCGTCCTAGAGACGTGCCCTGCCCAGCACAGCTGTGTTCTCAAGAGCATGGCCTCAACGCTGGTGACCCCTGCTTGCTCAAGGACAGCAACATTAGTCACATAGTCAGTTCAGTGTACATTTAGGATTGTGCGACAACAGCGCTGATGAAAGCGTTCGAGGAGTCGTAGGTGTTGGTGATAGGTGACCCATGTTTCAGACCCATAGAGGAGAATAGACAGTACGATAGCTCCGTACACACTGATTTTGGTGCTTTGCCTCAGTTGCTTGTTGCTCCAGACTCTTTTGTGAAGGCTTCCGAATGCACTCTATGCCTTTGCTAGTCTGTGATCTATCTCTTTATCAATCTTGGCGTCTGAAGAGATGATGCTTCCCAGGGAGGTGAATTGCTGAACGGACTTAAGCACAGATGTGCCTATGCTGACGTGGGGATGACGGTGTTCTTCCTGTGGTGTGGGCTGGTAGAGGACTTCCATTTCCTTCAGGCTGACTTCCAGCCCAAACAGCTCTGCAGCTGCTGCAAAGCAGGATGTGAGGCGCTGCAGGGCTGCTTCTGAACGGGCGACAAGGGCAGCATCGTCAGCAAAAAGCAGCTCACGGACTAGATAGTTTATAAATAATAATAATTTAATAAATCTTTATTTATACCCCGCCACCATCTCCCCGACTCGGGGCGGCTTACATGAGGCTTACATGAGGCCAAGCCCAATGACACATAAAAAAACAATACAGTAGCAAATAATAAAACAATACAATCAACAAATCAATATAGATGACATATAAGCAATGACACACAATTTAAAACCATTATGGCCGGGCCAGATGCAATATATTAAAAATTTAAAACAAATCAACACTGGGTGCGAACAGAGATAGGATGTATCTAGCAGGAGGGTTTTAAAGGATACTGTGGGGAGATCAACCCAACGGGTAGTTAAAGTGCTTCAGAGGACATTTTGCAAGGAAGTAATCAGAGCAGGGCGTCGTTTCCTTTATTCAGGGAAGGCACATTGGAACAGCCACGTTTTCAGGCTCCTCCTAAAGACTGCCTATGTGGGGGCTTGTCTGATATCATTGGGGAGCGAGGTGGGGGCCACCACAGAGAAGGCCCTCTCCGTCGTCCCCAGCAATCGCTCACCAAGGGCTCCAAAACAAGCTCTTCAGCCATGGAATCAGGGGACAGGTCTTGTCCTGGATTGGAACCTGGCTAAACTGTAGGAAACAAAGGGTGGTAATAAACGGACATTTCTCTGGGTGGAAAGAGGTGAGAAGTGGCGTACCCCAAGGTTCAGTTTTGGGTCCGTTACTTTTTAATTTATTCATTAATGATCTGGATGTAGAAGTAAATTGTGAGGTAGCAAAGTTTGCAGATGACACTAAACTGTTCAGGGTAGTTAAAAATGAAACTGACTGTAAAGAGCTCCAGAAAGATCTCTCGAAATTGAGTGAATGGGCAACAAAGTGGCAAATGCATTTTAACCTAAACAAGTGTAAAGTCATGCACATCGGGGCAAAGAACCCCAACTACACCTACCAATTGATGGGGTCAAAGCTTTCCGAGACAAACCAGGAAAGGGATCTCGGGGTCTTGGTGGACAGCTCAATGAAGATGTCAACCCAGTGCGCAGCAGCAGCGAAAAAAGCAAATTCTATGCTTGGCATGATCAGGAAGGGAATCGAAAATAGGTCGTCAAATGTTGTATTACCTCTCTACAAATCTATGGTGAGGCCACGTCTGGAGTACTGTGTACAATTCTGGTCACCGCACCTCAAGAAGGATATAACGGAACTGGAAAAGGTACAAAGAAGGGCAACAAGAATGATCCAAGGGATGGAGCGGCTCCCTTATGAAACCAGGTTGCAACGCCTTGGTCTTTTCAGCCTTGAAAGACGGCGTTTAAGAGGTGACTTGATCGAAGTGTATAAAATCATGCATGGGATAGAAAGGGTGAATAGAGAAAAAATATTTTCTCTGTCACACAACACTAGGACTAGGGGGCACTCCCTGAAGCTCCAAGGTAGGAAAATTAGGACTAATAAAGGGAAATGTTTCTTCACCCAGAGGGTCATTGGGTTATGGAACTCACTTCCAGAGGAGGTTGTGACAGCCGTCAGCCTGGACAGCTTCAAGGCAGGATTAGACAGATTCATGGATACCAAGTGTATCGGTAGTTACTGAAATGGACATTCAAGTGCCACCTCGGAGTTGGTTGAGGTAGGCAGGATTTCCCTGGGTACTGGTTGTGGGGGGTCGGGAGCAGGTCAGGGTTTTGCCCTCCTTTCTGCTCGAGATCCCCGTGTACAACTGGGGGTCACTGTGTGATACAGAATGCTGGACTAGATAGGCTGAGGTCCGATTCAGCATGGCTCTTCTTATGTTCTTATGTTCTTAATCGCGCCTGCAATGGGGGCGGGAGCAAGAGCAGGGCCTCTCCAGATCATCGGAGAAATCGCCTGGTTTCGTAAACAGAGATGTGGTCACGCAGGTAGGCAGGTCCCAAACCGTTCAGGGCTTTGTAGGTAAGAACCCGCACCTTGAATTTGGATCGGAAGATGAACGGCAGCCAATGGAGCTCCTTAAACAGACGGGTTGACCGCTCCCTGTAAGACGCTCCTCTTAGCAATCTAGCTGCCGCCCGTTGGACCAATTGAAACTTCCGGGCTGTCTTCAAGGGCAGCCCCACGCAGAGTGCATTACAGTAGTCAAATCTGGAGGTGACTAAGGCGTGGACCACTGTGGCCAGATCTGAGTTCATGAGGTACGGTCGCAGCTGGCGCACGCGTTTTAATTGTGTGAAGGCCCTCCCAGCCACCGCAGACGCCTGAGCTTCAAACGTTAGAGGCGAGTCTAGGATCCCCAAGCTGCGGACCTGTGACTTCAGGGGGAGTGCAATCCCATCAAGCACAGGTTGCCACCCTATACCCCAATCCGGCTTACGATCGACCAGGAGGGCCTCTGTCTTGTCAGGACTGATCTTCAGCTTGTTCATCCTCATCCAGAGAGCCACAGCGGCCAGGCACTCGTCCAAAACCCGAGGGGCTTCCTTGGAATTAGGTGGAAAGGAGTAGTAGAGTTGGGCGTCATCTGCGTAGAGATGGCACCTGACTCCAAAACCCCGGATGACCTCACCCAGCGGTGTGAGTGAGAGAGTGTGTGAGTGAGAGAGTGTGAGTGAGTGAGTGTGTGTGTGTGAGTGTGTGTGTGTGAGAGTGTGTGTGAGTGAGAGAGTGAGTGAGTGAGTGAGTGTGTGTGAGTGTGTGAGTGTGTGTGAGTGAGTGTGTGTGAGTGTGTGTGTGTGTGTGAGTGTGTGTGAGAGAGTGAGTGAGTGAGAGTGTGTGAGTGTGTGTGAGTGAGTGTGTGTGAGTGAGAGAGTGTGTGTGAGTGAGAGAGTGTGAGTGAGTGTGTGTGAGTGTGTGTGTGTGTAAGAGAGTGTGTGAGTGAGAGAGAGTGTGAGTGAGAGAGTGTGAGTGAGTGAGTGTGTGTGAGTGAGTGTGTGTGAGTGAGAGTGTGTGTGAGTGAGAGTGAGTGAGTGTGTGTGTGTGTGTGTGTGTGTGTGTGTGTGTGTGTGTGTGTGTGTGTGTGTGTGTGTGTGTGTGTGTGTGTGTGTGTGTGTGTGTGTGTGTGTGTGTGTGTGTGTGTGTGAGTGTGTGTGTGTGTGTGTGTGTGTGTGTGTGTGTGTGTGTGTGTGTGTGTGTGTGTGTGTGTGTGTGTGTGTGTGAGTGTGTGTGTGTGTGTGTGTGTGTGTGTGTTGGTTTGAGTGGGGTTTTTTCCCCCTCAGGCTGTCTGGCCATGTTGCAGCAGCATTCTCTCCTGACGTTTTGCCTGCATCTGTGGCTAATGGCATCTTCGGAGATTCTGTTGCTAGTGAGGCAAGTGGAGCAATGCCCAGGGTGGAAGAAAGAACCCATCTCTGTTTGAAGCAAGTGTGAATGTTGCAATTAGCAAGTTTAATTAATACTGAGTAGCCTTGCAGCTGCAAAGTCAATCAGGGAGGGTATCTGCCTAGAGGTAGCCTTGCTGTTGTTGCCGGGAGGCACCCTCTGTTTTGCTTGGCTGGTTGCGGCCTGGAGGAATCCTTTGTTGGGAGGTGTTAGTTGACCCTGCTTGTTTCTTGTTTGGAATTTTTTTGAGTGTTACTCTTTATTTACTGTTATGATTTTAAGAAGCTTTTTAAAATACTGGTGGCCAGATTTTGTTCCTTTTCCTCCTTCCAGAAAAGAAACAATCAGGGCCAGCTAACACCTGTCAACAAAGGATTCCCCCAGGCAGTGACCAGCCAGGCTTTGAAGCTGCAAGGCCATTCAATGCTAATCAATGTGGCCTGGAGAGACAGTAAATCAGGACAGTAAATAAAGAACAACACTCTAAAAAACATAGAGGAACTCCAGACAAGAAACAATCAGGGCTAGTTAACACCTCCTAACAAAGGATTCCCCCAGGCAGCGACCAGCCAGGCTTTGAAGCTGCAAGGCCATTCAATGCTAATCAATGTGGCTTGGAGAGAGAGTAAATCCTTGAGACAGTAAATCAGGACAGTAAATAAAGAGCAACGCTCTAAAAAAAACCCAGAGGAACTCCAGACATGAAACAACCAGGGCCAGCTAACACCTCCTAACACAGTGGTTCTCAACTTGGGGTCCCCAGATATTGTTGGCCTTCAACTCCCAGAAATCCTAACAGCTGGTAAACTGGCTGCAATTTCTGGGAGTTGTAGGCCATAAACATCTGGAAGGGGGGGGAGGTTGAGAACCACTGTCCTAACAAAGGATTCCCTAGGCAGCCAGGATTTGAAGCTGCAAGGCCATTCAATGCTAATCAATATGGCCTGGAGAGCCCAGTTGAGGTGGTTCGGTTCACCTTGAGACAGTAAATCAGGACAGTAAATAAAGAGCAACGCTCTTAAAAAATAGAGGAATTCCAGACAAGAAACAATCAGGGCCAACTAACACCTCCTAACAAAGGATTCCCTCAGGCAGCGGCCAGCCAGGATTTGAAGCTGCAAGGCCAATCAATGCTAATCAATATGGCCTGGAGAGCCCAGTTGAGGTGGTTCGGTTCACTTCAATGTGGCCTGGAGAGACAGTAAATCATTGAGACAGTAAATCAGGACAGCAAATAAAGAGCAACATTCTAAAAAGAAAGAGGAATTCCAGACAAGAAACAATCAGGGCCAGCTAACACCTCCCAACAAAGGATTCCCCCAAGCAGCGGCCAGCCAGGCTTTGAAGCTGCAAGGCCAATCAATGCTAATCAATGTGGCTTGGAGAGAGAGTAAATCCTTGAGACAGTAAATCAGGACAGTAAATAAAGAGCAACACTCTAAAAAGAATAAAAGAGGAACTCCAGACAAGAAACAATCAGGGCCAGCTAACACCGCCTAACAAAGGATTCCCCCAGGCAGCGACCAGCCAGGCTTTGATTCTGCAAGGCCATTCAATGCTAATCAATATGGCCTGGAGAGCCCAGTTGAGGTGGTTCGGTTCACCTTGAGACAGTAAATCAGGACAGTAAATAAAGAGCAACGCTCTAAAAAAAACCCAGAGGAACTCCAGACAAGAAACAATCAGGGCTAGCTAACACCTCCTAACAAAGGATTCCCCCAGGCAGCGACCAGCCAGGCTTTGATGCTGCAAGGCCATTCAATGCTAATCAATGTGGCTTGGAGAGAGAGTAAATCCTTGAGACAGTAAATCAGGACAGTAAATAAAGAGCAACACTCTTTTTTTAAAAAAAGAGGAATTCCAGACAAGAAACAATCAGGGCCAGCTAACACCTGTCAACAAAGGATTCCCCCAGGCAGTGACCAGCCAGGCTTTGAAGCTGCAAGGCCATTCAATGCTAATCAATGTGGCCTGGAGAGACAGTAAATCAGGACAGTAAATAAAGAACAACACTCTAAAAAAACCCAGAGGAACTCCAGACAAGAAACAATCAGGGCTAGCTAACACCTGTCAACAAAGGATTCCCCCAGGCAGCGACCAGCCAGACTTTGAAGCTGCAAGGCCATTCAATGCTAATCAATGTGGCCTGGAGAGACAGTAAATCCTTGAGACAGTAAATCAGGACAGTAAATAAAGAGCAACGCTCTTAAAAAAGAGGCATTCCAGACAAGAAACAATCAGGGCTAGTTAACACCTCCTAACAAAGGATTCCCCCAGGCAGTGACTAGCCAGGCTTTGAAGCTGCAAGGCCATTCAATGCTAATCAACGTGGCCTGGAGAGACAGTAAATCCTTGAAACAAAGGATCCCTCCAGGCAGCGACCAGCCAGGCTTTGAAGCTGCAAGACCATTCAATGCTAATCAATGTGGCCTGGAGAGACAGTAAATCCTTGAAACAAAGGATTCCCCCGGGCAGCGACCAGCCAGGCTTTGAAGCCGCAAGGCCATTCAATGCTAATCAACATCATTCCAAAGAGAGATAAAGCAGCCATGGGCCAACTTGGGGCCTCCCTCCAGGTGTTTTGGACTCCAACTCCCACAATTCCTAACAGCCGGTAGGCTGTTAGGAATTGTGGGAGTTGGAGTCCAAAACACCTGGAGGGAGGCCCCAAGTTGGCCCATGGCTGTTGAGAGCAGTGCGTGTCGTTCCTCTTCCGGCCGCAGGGTGGCGCTGCTGCGACAAGCCCTATTTGAGACCAGTGGAGATTCTTCTTCCGGCCGCAGGGTGGCGCTGCTGCGAGGCGCCGTCCCCGGGCCCTGAGCCCTGTTGGACTTCCGCTTCCTTTGTTTACCCCTGAATGAAGGCCGGAGGGTCCGCCTTCCCAGCGGGCCTTCTCTCTCCCTCTCTCTCTCCGGGGAAAGGGAGCGTGTCCGTGGGAGGGCCCGGCGGGGGAGGAGGCGGCGGCAGGCCATGAGGAAGCGGAGGGCCCGCCGGAGGGGCCGGTGAGGGGCCCGCGGGGCCTCCCTGCCCGCCTTCCCCGCCCTGCCGGGGGATGCTGTCCCGGAAGAAGGCCCGAGGGGAGCTCTCGAAGCCCGGGGAGGTGCAGGGCAAGTACGTCATCAAGGAGACCAGCCCCCTCCTCCGCAGTGAGTAGCCCCCCCCCGCCCAGGGACCCTTGAGTGGGGGGGGGGGAGAGAAAGAAGAGAGTGAGGGAAGGAGAGCAAAAATAAGAGGAAGAAGGAAAGAGGGAAAGCCAGATAGAAGGAGAGGAAGTGAGAAGGAAAGAAAGAAGGGAAGGAAGGAGAGAATGAGTGAAAGGGAAGGAAGGAAAGAGGAAGAGAATGTGGGAAGGAAGGAGAGAAAGAAGGGAAGGAAGGAGAGAATGAGTGAAAGGGAAGGAAGGAAAGGGGAAGAAGGAGAGAATGTGAGAAAGGCAAGGGAAGATGGAAAACAAGATAGGAGAGAAAGTGAGAAGGAAAGAAAGAAGGGAGGGAAGGAGAGAATGAGTGAAAGGAAAGGAAGAAAAGAGGAAGAGAATGTGGGAAGGAAGGAGAGAATGAGTGATAAGGAAGGGAAGAGGGAAAGCAAGATAGGAGAGAAAGTGAGAAGGAAAGAAAGAAGGGAAAGGAGAGAATGAGTGAAAGGGAAAGAAGGAAAGAGGGAAAGCAAGATAGAAGGAGAGAAAGAAGGGAAGAATGAGTGAAAGGGGAGGAAGAAGGAGAGAATGTGGGACGGAAGGAGAGGATGAGTGAAAGAGGGAAGGAAAGATGGAAGGAGAGAAAGAAAGAAGAGAGTGAGGAGAGGGAAGGAAGTTGAGAAGGAAAGGAAGGAAAGAATGACTGAAAGGAAAGGAAGGAAAGAGGAAGAAGGAGAGAATGTGGGACGGAAGGAGAGAAAGAAGGGAAGGAAGGATAGAATGAGTGAAAGGGAAGGAAGAAAAGAGGAAGAAGGAAAGACAGAAAGCAAGATAGAAGGAGAGAAAGTGAGAAGGGAAGGAGAGAATGTGGGATGGAAGGAGAGAATGAGTGAAAGAAAGAAGGGAAGAAAAAAGGGAAGGGAAGAAAGTTGAGAGGGAAAGGAAGGAAGGATAGAATGAGTGAAAGGGAGGGAAGGATAAAGGAAGAAGGAAAGAGGGAAAGCAAGATAGAAGGAGAGAAAATGAGAAGGGAAGAAGGGAAGGGAAGAAAGTTGAGAAGGAAAGGAAGGATAGATTGAGTGAAAGGAAAGAGGGAAAGCAAGATAGAAGGAGCGAATGTGAGAAGGAAAGAAAGAAGGGAAGAATGAGTGAAAGGGAAGGAAGAAAAGAGGAAGACTGAGAGAGGGAAGGAAGGAAGGAGAGAAATAACGGAAGGGAAGAAAGGAGAGAATGTGGGAAAGAAAGAAAGAGAAAGAGATAAGAAGGAAAGAAAGTTGGGAAGGAAGGGAAGAATGCGTGAAAGAGAAGGAAGGAAAGAATAGGAGAAAGAGGGAAGAAAAGAAAGGAAGAAAGTTGAGAACGAAGGGAAGGAAGAAGAGAATCATTACTTCGATTTCATAGAAACCTAGACATGAGAAAGATGCCAAATGCTATTCCACCCAGCAGCCTACTATACAGGAAAACACAATCAATGCCCTCCCGGCAGATGGCCACCCAGCCTCTGCTTTAAAACCCTCCAGAGAAGGAGACTCTACCAGACCTCAAAGTTGCAGAGGCCACTGACTAATGCTGGCATGGGCAATCTTTGGCCCTCCAGGTGTTTTGGACTTCAACTCCCACAATTCCTAACAGCCAGTAGGCTGTTAAGAATTGTGGGAGTTGAAGTCCAAAACACCTGGAGAGGTGAAGTTTGCCCATGCCTGGTCTAACAGCTCTTACTCCCAGGAAGCTCTTCCTAATGTTTAGGTGGAGTCCCTTTCCCTGCCGTGGTCCATGCCTTAGTTACCTCTGGATTGGACTACTGCAATGCACTCTACGTGGGGCTGCCCTTGAAGACAGCCCGGAAACTTCCATTAGTCCAGCGATCGGCTGCCAGACTTCTAACTGGGGCGGATTACATCTTTGGCCCTCAGGTGTTTTGGACTTCAACTCCCACACCCTAACAGCCAGTAGGCTGTTAGGAATTGTGGAGTTGCAGTCCAAAACACCTGGAGAGGTGAAGTTTGCCCATGCCTGGTCTAACAGCTCTTACTCCCAGGAAGCTCTTCCTAATGTTTAGGTGGAGTCCCTTTCCCTGCCGTGGTCCATGCCTTAGTTACCTCTGGATTGGACTACTGCAATGCACTCTACGTGGGGCTGCCCTTGAAGACAGCCCGGAAACTTCAATTAGTCCAGCGATCGGCTGCCAGACTTCTAACTGGGGCGGATTACATCTTTGGCCCTCCAGGTGTTTTGGACTTCAACTCCCACAATTCCTAACAGCCAGTAGGCTGTTAGGAATTGTGGGAGTTGAAGTCCAAAACACCTGGAGGGCCAAAGATTGCCCATGCCTGGTCTAACAGCTCTTACTCCCAGGAAGCTCTTCCTAATGTTTAGGTGGAGTACCTTTCCCTGCCATGGTCCATGCCTTAGTTACCTCTGGATTGGACTACTGCAATGCACTCTACGTGGGGCTGCCCTTGAAGACAGCCCGGAAACTTCAATTAGTCCAGCGATCGGCTGCCAGACTTCTAACTGGGGCGGATTACATCTTTGGCCCTCCAGGTGTTTTGGACTTCAACTCCCACAATTCCTAACAGCCAGTAGGCTGTTAGGAATTGTGGGAGTTGCAGTCCAAAACACCTGGAGAGGTGAAGTTTGCCCATGCCTGGTCTAACAGCTCTTACTCCCAGGAAGCTCTTCCTAATGTATAGGTGGAATCCCTTTCCCTGCCATGGTCCATGCCTTAGTTACCTCTGGATTGGACTACTGCAATGCACTCTACGTGGGGCTGCCCTTGAAGACAGCCCGGAAACTTCAATTGGTCCAGTGATCGGCTGCCAGACTTCTAACTGGGGCGATTACAGGGAGAGGTCAACCTCCCTGTTTAAGGAGCTCCATTGGCTGCCGTTCATTTTCCGGTCCCAATTCAAGGTGCAAGTGATCACCTACAAAGCCCTGGACGGTTTGAGTCTCGCCTACCCGCGTGATCGCATTTCCTCCTACGAACTGTGCAATCTCTTCGATCTTCAGGGGAGGCCTCCCTCTCGCTCCCGCCTCCGTCACAGGCGCAGTTGGTGGGGACAAGAGAGAGGGCCTTCTCTGTGGTTGCCCTCCGGCTCTGGAACTCACTCCCCAGGGAGATTAGACAAGCACCCACCCTGGCAGCCTTTAGAAAAAGTTTAAAAACCTGGCTTTTCCGGTGTATGTATTTCATCCTATACTAGCTGTGCCCTGCCACGCATTGCTGTGGCCTATAGTAAGAACTTCCAAAGTAGAGGTAGATATCTGGACTATTATGAAAGAGAGGTACCTACCTATCCCCCCACCCCCTGTTTTCTTCCCCTTCCCCTCCTTTCTCCCTTCTCTACCTGTTTCTTTTATTCCTTCTTTCACTCTTTGGTTTCATCCTTCCTTCTCTCTTTCCTTCCTCCCTTCCCCCCTTTCTCTACTTCTTCCTTTGTCTCCTTTCTTCCCTCCCTGTTTCTTTCACTTTTTATTTTCTTTTCTCCTTTCTTCTTAACCTCTTTCCTGCCTTTCCTTGCCTTTTTCTTCCCTTTCTACTTTCTCTTCTTCCTTCACTTTCTCATGAATTTGAAGGGCTTTCAAAAATTAAGACCCTGGTTTGTTGCGTTTGCTTTCATGAGGGAAAGTTGTCCCGTTCGGAAATTATAATCCAAGAAATGTATTTTGTGTTGTGTCATAATTCACAAGGCAGTGGTGACATGCCTTGTGTCCCCATTTTTGCTGCAGTAAATGTCAGATTATTGCATTTTGAATAGCAATTCATGAGTCAGCACAAGATATATTTTCGCAGTTTGAGATGACCTGCAGTGTGACATGTTTGACACCAGATGGCGCTGTCTCAAGACTGCTAAATGGAACCTTGAGGAATGTCAGTTACAAAGTGACAGTTGGGATTTAATATCTGTGAGGAAAGGATGTTTAGAAAGGTAGCTGTGATGGCTGTTGTTTTTCGATGTTTTGCCAGTTATTGTTAAATACAATTCAATACAAAGTTATATATTTACCTTGTGAATTGAATGAGAGTTTCATTATTCACACGAACAGAGACTGGAGTTTTTGGGCCGATGGGGAATTAAACTTCTATATTTTTGTTGCCTATCCGCTGTGACATAAATACTCGACGCCGAAGAGTAAATGCTTAATTGCCAAAATATATGTTCTATTTATAAAGGACTCAAGTGTAGTAAAATAGGAAAATCAAGGGTTGGAGGACTGGTGTTTCAACATGTGGCTGTTGACATTAACTACGTCTGATATTTGAATTGATTTTTCTGGTGTTAAGTGTGTATACATATCAAGAATTTACGTATTTTGTATGTATGGAGAACTCCAATATCTGCATGGCACTTATAATATAAAGTAACTGTTTTCTAGACATTAACAAAAAAAATTGGTGCTAGACCAGGGGTGGGCAACCTATATCCCGCGGGCTGGATGCGGCCCGGCAGCTGATTCTGTCTGGCCCGGGGAGAAGGGCGCCAGGGGCAAGGCCAAGAGGAAGGGGTGCCGCTGCCGCCATCCCATCGTGGGCTCTGTGGGGCCTGTGTCAGCAGACAGGCCGGAGGAGCGGCGGCTTTGGAGTTCCTGCCATCCCTGGAGGCGATCGGGGCCTGCAGCAGGAGCACTCGGCGACCTGCGGGGGCTGATCGCCCTGGCGACCCGGAAGACTTGATCGTCTTCCGGGTCGCCAGGTCGAATAAGCCGCCTCAGATTGCCGAGTGCTCCCCCTGAAGGCCCGGATTGCCTCCAGGGATGGCAGGCACTCCATAGCAGGGAGATCAGCTGGGGAACGGCTGGGGGCGAGAGCGGGCGGAGGCCTGCAGCCTCCGATCATCCGCTGCTCTCCTCTGCTGCTGCGGCGGCTGGGTCCGCGTTGCCATCCTCTGGGCTGGGGCCATTGGGCCATTTCATCTTGGGATCCTTCCTCTCTTGAGGATATCAGCCTTCATCTTGGTTCGCACCTTGTCTTCTTGAATTTAATTTTAGTGGTTTTTATTATTTTATAATAATAATAATTTTATTATAATAATACAATAATAAAATAAATAATATAATATAATAATGTTATATTATAATTTCAATATATTTTAATGTCTATATATACTATAATATAATTATGATATTAATACTAATAATATATGAATATTAATTATGTGTAATATATAGTAAATATAGTAAATAAATAAATAATGTAGATTAGAATGTAGTTCAGCCTTTAGGTGCGGCCCTCCATAATATTTTTTGGCTCTGTTGTGGCCCCTTGGAAAAAATAATTGCCCACCCCTGGACTAGAGGCAGAAAAATAGGGGTGGCTCCTGAGGTGAATTCCTGCCACGATAGGTGGAATTTGATGCCAGAGAGATTTTCCAAGATTGCAAAAGTCAGTTCTAATAAATGTGGAAAAATTGAGGAAAAACGTTGGGACATGTTATGATAAGTGGTCTTGCAGGAAGGCCCAGAAATGCTGAACTCACGTACATTTGCTGCTGGAAGAAATAGCTCAGGTTAAAATTACTGTGTGATAAAACCAGAGTTTGTCTTGTTGGAAATGCTGGACTATCCATTGAGAAAGTTTGGAAGAATGCTGCAGTATATGATAAGTGCCAGAATACTTGCGTATGGGTTGTTGTGTGGTCTCTGGGTTACATGGCCGTGTTCTAGCAGCATTCTTGAGCCCCCAGTGGCACAATGGGTTAAACCCTTGTGCTGGCAAGTCTGAAGAGCAACAGGTCAGGGGTTCGAATCCAGGGAGAGAGCAGATGAGCTCCCTCTGTCAACTTCAGCTCCCCATGCGGGGACACGAGAGAAGCCTCCCACCAAGGATGGTAAAACACCAAAACATCCGGGCAGTGTCCTTGCAGATGGCCAATTCTCTCACACCCGATGCAGTTTCTCCAGTTGCTCTGGATACGAAAACAATAACAGCAGCATTTTCTCCTGATGGTAGTACCATCAGATGCCAGCCACAAATGCAGGTGACAGATCAGGAGAAAGTGCTGCTGGAACACAGCGATACAGCCAGGAAACCTCACAACACTCTGTGCAAGCTTTTGACGATACTATGTCGTGCACCCTAGCACGACAAGCTTCTGACGATACTATGTCGTGCACCCTAGCACGACAAGCTTCTGACGATACTATGTCGTGCACCCTAGCACGACAAGCTTTTGACGATATTATGTCGTGCACCCTAGCACGACAAGCTTTTGACGATACTCTGTCGTGCACCCTAGCACGACAAGCTTTTGATTTACTATGTCGCGGCACCCTAGCACGACAAGCTTCTGACGATACTATGTCGCGCACCCTAGCACGACAAGCTTTTGATTTCGATACTATGTCGTGCACCCTAGCACGACAAGCTTCTGACGATACTATGTCGTGCACCCTAGCACGACAAGCTTTTGACGATACTATGTCGTGCACCCTAGCACGACAAGCTTCTGACGATACTATGTCGTGCACCCTAGCACGACAAGCTTTTGACGATACTATGTCGTGCACCCTAGCACAACACGGCACTTTAGACTGGTCAGTTGGCAAATTGGTGGTTAAGATCTAAGACTTTGGATGGAACATTGTTTTAATGGTGATGAATGTATATGATGTTTTTAATATTAACTGTATTTTAATGTATTGAATTCTAGGTGTATTTTAATTTTAACTGTTGTTTACTATGTATTGTGTGGCATCGAATTGTTGCGTCTGTTAGGCCGCACTGAGTCCCCCCTCGGGGGTTGAGAAGTAGCGGGGTATAAACACGGGAAATAATAAATAATAACCGCGCTGCTCTGTTGCAGATCTGATGCCTTCGTTCATCCGCCACGGACCAACCATTCCGAGACGGACAGACCTCTGCCTTCAGGACCCTGCTCCTGCTGCCTTCTCTGCGGTCGGAGACGGGGCAGTGTCCCGGAACCAGAGCTTCCTCCGGACCCCCGTTCAGAGGCCTCCACACGAGGTCCTCCGTAGGGAAAGCCACCGGCTCTCGGCCCCTTCCTACCTGGCCCGAGGTTTGGCTGACGTGCCCCGGGAGTATGGCGCCTCTTCGCAGTCTTTCCTGACGGAGGCCAGCCCTGGGACTGAGAACGGCGAGGCGGGGCCCCGTTACTATTACGACCACTTCTACAATGGCCAGAGGCGGCACCCGCTGGGGGAGCACCTGCAGGAGGAGTACCGATACTATGAACACAACAACGACCTCGTCCAGAGGATGCCGCACAATCAGGGAAGGCACAATTCAGGCAAGTGTCCTTTTAATCCAGCTTTGTTTGCAGTGGTGTTCTTTGCGGTGTACAATATGTTGCTGGTATTTTTATTATTTATTTACGGCTTTTATATGCCGCCCTTCTCACCCTGAAGGGGACTCAGAGCGGTATCTGTGGGTGAATGTTCCCTACCAGGCAGCAGTTGCATGCACTTACATTAGTTCACTTTCTGGTCCTAACATGCCAGAGAACTCCGAGATTCTTAGAGACATATAGCCAATAGGCCTGGGCAATCATGGTTCTAAAGTACTTACAAAACTAAAGTTCAGGTGGTGAAAACTAGGGGGGGGGGGGCCTGGTGCTTTGTTTCTCTCTCGGCATTACTTCGCAAATGAAGATTCTTAGGAAGGACTCATCCCACGCTTTTTACAAGATCGTTGATGACTAAAAAGGCCAATCTGAGATAGGCAAGTTCGGTTGCAGAAAGCACAGCAGAAAGTCTCCTTGGGTGATGTTGTTTCCAAGTTGAGGTTCCTTTTGCGGTGTCGTTTCTCTTCGAGACCCATTCAGCGTGTCTTCTCGAAAGAGGCCGCAGCATTGTGGTTAGTGCGTCTCCATGCCTCCCGATCTGAGGCCAGGGTGGACCGTTGTTGGTGATCAATCTGGCCGAGCCTGAGATGTTGTTTCAGGGAGTCCTTATATCTCTTTTTGGGGGCGCCTCTCTTGCGCTGACCTGTGGCGAGTTCACCATAGAGTAGTATCTTTGGGAGGCGGTGGTCCTCCATCCTATGGATGAGCCCTGCCCAGCGCAGCTGTGTTCTCAATAGCATGGCCTCAACGCTGGTGACCCCTGCTTGCTCAAGGACAGCAACATTAGTCACATAGTTGGTCCAATGTATATTTAGGATTGTGCGAAGACAGCGCTGATGAAAGCGTTCAAGGAGTCGTAGGTGTTGGCGATAGGTGACCCATGTTTCAGACCCATAGAGGAGAATAGACAGTATATAGCTCTGTACACACTGATTTTGGTGCTTTGTCTCAGGTGCTTGTTGCTCCAGACACTTTTGTGAAGCCTTCCAAATGCACTATATGCCTTTGCTAATCTGTGATCTCTTTCTTTATCAATCTTGCGTCTGAAGAGATGATGCTTCCCAGGGAGGTGAACTGCTGAACGGACTTAAGCACAGATGTGCCTATGCTGACGTGAGGATGATGGTGTTCTTCCTGTGGTGTGGGCTGGTAGAGGACTTCCATTTTCTTCAGGCTGACTTCTAGCCCAAAGAGCTCTGTAGCTGCTTCAAAGCAGGACGTGAGGCGCTGCAGAGCTGCTTCTGAATGGACGACAAGGGCAGCATCGTCAGCAAAAAGCAGCTCACGGACTAGATAGTTTAGAGTCTTAGTGCGAGCCCTCAGACGGCGTAAGTTGAACAAGCTACCATCAGTACGATAGCGTATACATATGCCGTCTTCTTCTTCGAGGTCTGCCGTAGCCCTTTGGAGCATCATGCTGAAGAAGATTGTAAATAGGGTTGGTGCAAGAACACAACCTTGTTCCACTCCATTAGTTATGAGAAAGGGCTCCGAGAGAGCATCGCCGTATCTGACTTGACCGCGCTGGCCCTCATGTAACAGGATGATCATTTTGAGGAATTTGGGGACATCCTAGACATTCCAGGATCTGCCACAGATCTTTTCTGCTCACAGTATCAAAGGATTTGGTGAGTTTGACAAATGTTCCCTAGAGTCCTTTGTTCTGCTCTCTACATTTCTCTTGCAGGTGTCAACTTTAGTGTTGCTAAAGTTCTCGTGGTGAACATTTCAGAATTCGAACAAAACTCTCAAAATTTCATTATAAATGGCCGTTCCTAATTGGTTCTGTTTTAAAAATCACCAATAATGAAATAATAATGAAGTTTTGAAAGTTTTGTTGGAGTTCTGAAATGTTCACCCCCAGAACTTTAGCAACACTGGAGAAGCAAAGCACCAGCGCCACCTAGTGTTCACCACCAGAACTTTAGCAACACTGGAGAAGCAAAGCACCAGCGCCACCTAGTGTTCACCACCAGAACTTTAGCAACACTGGAGAAGCAAAGCACCAGCGCCACCTAGTGTTCACCAGAACTTTAGCAACACTGGAGAAGCAAAGCACCAGCGCCACCTAGTGTTCACCACCAGAACTTTAGCAACACTGGAGAAGCAAAGCACCAGCGCCACCTAGTGTTCACCACCAGAACTTTAGCAACACTGGAGAATCAAAGCACCAGCGCCACCTAGTGTTCACCACCAGAACTTTAGCAACACTGTAGAAGCAAAGCACCAGCGCCACCTAGTGTTCACCACCAGAACTTTAGCAACACTGGAGAAGCAAAGCACCAGCGCCACCTAGTGTTCACCACCAGAACTTTAGTTTTGTAAGTACTTTAGAACCATTAAGAACTATGATTGCCCAGGCCCAATAGCCAAGTCTTATTATTTAATCAAGTTCTAGGTGCTTAAATGTATTTTAGCTAATTATTGCAGGAGTGTTTTGGACTGCAACTCCCACAATTATAGACCCAAAGGTGGGTCTATACTTCCCCTCATCTGCGATGACGCTGATATAACTGGTTATGTACTATAATTTTGTGGATATCGCTCCCTGTGGTTCGCCGCTGTGAACAAGCCGACGCTACAGGCGAAACGGACTTGGCCAATTACTTGAGTGCCGTCCGCGGCTAGAACCTCCTCTTCATGGGGCCTTCTCCATGATTCTCCGATTATCCATATGGATGTTATGGTGATACTTCCCATTTGGGTTTGAACAAGCCTCCACTCCACGAAATCCCTCCTCGGCGTTGGATTGCCCCCCTCCTTGGATTCTCCCTTACAGCCCTGTGATCTTCGTTTTCCCTCACATCTTTCCTGACGACCCCGTCCTTCCCCCATTCGGCATCACATCGCTGGGGAACGCCGCGCCTGCGTATTGAGTACAGGCTGCTTCCTGGTTCAGTGCTTCGACTGTGCTGCCAGGAGCCTCCATCATCTGGGGGGGCTTCTGATTGATTGATCTCTAGGGGCATTGGCCTCCACCGTAGGGACGCCCTAATTTGGGTCTCCCTTCTACTTCCTCCTCCCACCCATTCGGGTCAGGGGAGCCTCTGCAGCCGCGCCTGGGCACCCGCACAGCGGCGGCCCTTTCTCCAGGCGGGTTCGAGCTATTGCTGCTCTCCCAACCTCCAGACCGGCGTCTTGGATCTACCGGGGCTTCAGCCTCATGTACTGGTATTCCAGGGGGATTTTCCTCACCACTCGCCCAGGGAGCATCCTCATTTGAGGAGCCCCTTCATTACATGCTTGTATTTCCATTTATGTTTGTATTGCTTGTATCATTGAGGTGGTTTACTGTTATTGCATTCAGTGTATCCGTGGCTTGTGCTTTGTTCTCACTATATAGTGATATTTCACTGGTTGGTACTTCTTTGGAGGCTTATTGCCTCACTATTTTTCTATTTTGGGAACATAATAAATGACATATATTTTTGCTTATGACCTGTATTGGTCTTGCATTGCACTGAGCACTTAGGGTATTACCTCTGGGTACTCTTCTTCCTATTGTGTTAGGCTGCATTCTAGGCACCATAGCCTTATTCTTTTTTGTGTGTTTTGTGCAGGAATGGCAGAAAGACACAAGCTTCCCACACAGAACTCCCATAACCAAGAGAAAATACTATAAGAGTTTGGTGGGCATTGATCTTGGGTTTTGGAGTTGTAGTTCACCTATATCCAGAGAGCACTGTGGACTCAAACAATGTTGGATCAGGACCACACTTGGCATGAATACTCAATATGCCCAAATGTGAACACAGATGTAGTTTGGGGAAAATAGACCTTGACATTTGGGAGTTACAGTTTCTGGGATTTATAGTGAACACACAATCAAAGAGCATCCTGAACTCTTGCAACAATGGAATTGAACCAAACTTGGCATATTGAACTCTCATTACTAACAGAAAGTACTGAAAGGGTTTGCTTGGGAATTGACCTTGAGTTTGGAAGTTGTAGTTCACCTACACCCAGAGAGCACTGTGGACTCAAACTATGTTATGTTATGTTGTTGTTTGTTTTCTATCCAGAATCACAATGTTGGGAGGAGGCTCACCACTTTAAGGTCCCTCAAACAGGCATGGGAAAACTTGGGCCCTCTGGGTGCTTTGGACTCCAACTCCCACCATTCCTAACAGCCTGAGGCCCTTTCCTGCTTAAGTGGCTGGGGGGGGGGGGGAGGAAAAGGGCCTGAGGCTGCTAGGAATGGTGGGAGTTGGAGTCCAAAACACCTGGAAGGTCCAAGTTTGCCCATGCCAGCTTTCGACTGAGACCTCTTCCTCCCCCTTCGCCCCCTTCCCCCTCCTGCCGAACACTTACTTTTTCTTCTACACTGCCGCTTCTGTTGCCATTTTGATCCGAGGGGGCAGCTTGAGCGTGTTCAGGAGGGGAGGGGGGGAGGAAGACGTGACCTGTGCGGGCGCTACTGCGCAGACTGGTTCCAGAGCAAAGCGAGCAGAGCGAGGCTGGGAAGAAGGGAGGCCGAGTGGAGAAGAAAAAGTGTTCGGCAGGAGGGGGAAGAAAGGGTATTGGAGGTTCCCATTTCCCACGGCCCACCTGATGATCGCTCACGGCACACTAGTGTGCTACGGCACACTGGTTGGGAAACACTGGTCTAGAGAACAAGCCCTATGAGGAGCGGCTTAAAGAGCTGGGGCATGTTTAGCCTGCAGGAGAGAAGACTGAGAGGAGGCATGAGAGCCATGTATGAATATGTGAATGGAAGTCATAGGGAGGGAGCAAGCTTCCATTCTGCTGCCCTGGAGACTAGGATGCAATGGAACAATGGCTTCAAACTACAAGTGCCTTGGACCGCAAGAAGATCCAACCAGTCCATACTTCAGGAAATAAAGCCTGACCGCTCACTGGAAGGAAGGATAGTAGAGGCAAAGAGAAAGTCCTTTGGCCACATCTTGAGAAGACAGGAAAGCTTGAGAAGAGAGTGATGCTGGGGGAAATGGAAGGAAAAAGGAAGAGGGGCCGACCAAGGGCAAGGTGGGTGGGCGGTCTCCTGGAAGTGACTGGCTTGACTCTGAAGGAGCAGGGAGCTCTGGCGTGGGCTGGTTCATGAGGTCACAAAGAGTCGGAAGTGAATAAACAACAAGGTTTTCTCTGAAAACTTTTCATTCCCTATGAGTGGTTTAATTTTTTTTGGTATTGCACTTTTAAAACTTGTGTCTAGTTTAGATTGTTAGCTGCCTTGAGTCCTCAGGGAGAAAAGTGGAAGGTCGTACCCAGAAGGTGTCATTGCGACACCTGTTCGGCTCCACAGCCGTTGTCCTGTGGAGTCCCTCAGGTTCAGTTCTGTCCCCGATGCTATTCAACATCTACATGACACCCCGCTTGGGAGAGATCATTCGAGTTTCGAGGTGTTATCTGTACGCAGATGACGTCCAGATCTGTCACTCCTTCCCACCTGTCACCAAGCAGGCTGTCCAGACTTTGAACCGGTGCTTGGCTGCTGTGTCGGACTGGATGAGGGCTAGCAAATTGAAACTTAATCCAGACAAGACAGAGGTCCTCCTGGTCAGTCGCAAGGCCGAACAGGGCATAGGGTTACAGCCTGTGTTGGATGGGGGTACACTCCCCCTGAAGACGCAGGTTCGCAGCTTGGGAGTGATCCTGGATTCATCGCTGAGCCTGGAACCCCAGGTCTCAGCGGTGGCCGGGGGAGCTTTTTGCACAGTTAAGACTCGTGCGCCAGCTGCGCCCTCATTTTGGGAAGTCTGATCTGCCACGGTCGTCACGCTCTGTCACATCCCTGACAATAGATTACTGCAACGCACTCCTACGTGGGCTGCCTTTGAAGACAGTTCGAAAATTGCAATTAGTCCAGGGCGGCAGCCAGATTGGTTAACGGAGCTACATACAGGGAGCATACCACCTCTGTTGTGTCAGCTCCACTGGCTGCCTGTCCAATTCCGGGCTCAATTCAAAGTGCTGGTAGGACCTTAAAGCTCTATACGGTTCTGGCCCAGCTTACTTGTCCGAACGCATCAGCCGCTTATGTCCCACTCGCACCTAAGATCATCCGGGGAGGCCCTGCTCGCTCCCGCTACGCCTCAGATGAGGCTGGGGACAAGGGATAGCCTTCGGTGGTGGCTCCCCGCCTGTGAATGCGCTCCCTATCGATGCACGATCCACCCTCATCCCTCCTGGCCTTCAGGAAAAAGTAAAATCCTGGCTGTGGGACCAGGCGTTGCACACCAGCACAAGGCAGCACTTAGATTGGTTTTTAATGAAAGTGGTGATTATGGCCAATGTTTTTATGGACTGAACATTGTTTTAATCCAGAGGAATGTGTATGGTGCTAATGTAGTTGCATTTTAAATGTATTTTTTAATTTTAATTGCTGAAGTGTTTTGGGGTTTATATTGTTATTATGTGGGCATCGACTGTGTCATACTGTAAGTCGCTTCTGAGTCCCCCTGGGGGTTGAGAAGAGCGGGGTAAAATCCCGAAATAAATAATGTTAAATAGCCTCTGACAAGTTGGAATGTTAAATAGCCTTAAACATTGAATGTTTGCCATGTATGTGTACATTGTAACCCACCCTGTGTCCCCTGCGGGGTGAGAAGGGTGGAATATAAATACTGTAAATACATGAATTAAATCAACAAACAACACTCTTCTATCTGCCTTGGTGCAATTAGTAAACCCTACTATGCAATAGATGCAATAGGTTAGAGCAGTGTTTTTCAACCTTTTTTGAGCCGTGGCACACTTTTCACATTTGTAAAATCCTGGGGCACACCACCAACCAAAATGACACAAAATGACACTCTTAACATTGTAATACATATAGTTAATATGTCTTTAAATGTATTTATACACTCAGTGTGAAACCTGGGCCTGTTTCGATGAACTCAACATAGATATCCTGGGAGGAATGGCAGAAAGACACAAACTTCCCACACAGAACTCCCATAACCAAGAGAAAATGCTATAACAGTTTGGTGGGCATTGACCTTGAGTTTTGGAGTTGTAGTTCACCTATATCCAGAGAGCACTGTGGACTCAAAACAATGTTGGATTAGGACCAAATTTGGCATGAATACTCAATATGCCCAAATGTGAACACAGATGGAGTTTGGGGAAATAGACCTTGACGCTGGAGTTGTAGTTGCTGGGATTTATAGTTCCCCTACAATCAAAGAGCATTCTGAACCCCACCAATGATAGAACTGGGCTAAACTTCCCACACAGAACCCCCAGGAGCCAAGAGGAGGTCTCTACTTGGGGAAGGGGAGGCGGGCCTTCCCAATGCATGGAGAGGGAGAGACCAAGTAGACAACGGGTGGGGAGGGGGGTGGTTGTAATTTTGTGCCTTTATCGAGGTAGGTTTCTTAGGGTTTTTATACTTCAACACACTAGACTTTCTCCCCCCCCCCCTTCCTGGAGGTTCCCATTTCTCACGGCACACCTGAAGATCGCTCACGGCACACTAGTGTGCCCCGGCACACTGGTTGAGAAACACTGGGTTAGAGCACTCTATATAGCACAGCTGGAGAAAGACACCAACAGTTTTTCATTCAATTGCTGGCTCCTTAAAAGTCTCTGTTGGGCCCTCTTCACCAACGTAACAGCTCAATTCCTCCTTAACAATAACACCCAGGAACTTATAACCGGCCACCCGCTACGCCTGATTTCCATTGATAACCAAATGTCAGAACTTGGCTCCTTTGGCTGGAGGTAATGCAAAGGCTGACCTGTGGAAGGGGAAGGTTGCACTTAAGAGAGTACTGTATATACTCGAGTATAAGCCTAGCTTTTCATCCCTTTATTTCTTTTTATAATTATTATTATATTTTATTGTTATTACATTTATTATTTTACTCTATTATTACTGTTATTATTATGTTTCCCTTATTTTAATCTATTATTATGATAACATTTATGATTTTCCTCTCTTTATTATTATTGGAAGGATACTTAAGCACATTTACATTGAAGAAGGTTAGAATAATGATTTAATCAGAGTTGGGGAGTCTTATCTTAAACTTTTATGTAAATATTCAAAAACATTTAACCTCCTGGTGTCTCTATTAATGTAATTTTATTGGTACTCATATCTATTTTTATTTTGAAATTTACCCGTAGCGGCTGCATTTCCCACCCTCGGCTTATTTATTTATTTATTTATTATTTATTTCAGGATTTTCCCCAATTTTTCCCCCAATTTTTTTGTGGTAATATTGGGTGCCTCGGCTTATATTCAGGTCGGCTTATACTCGAGTATATACAGTATGTTTTTCCATTGACGGAGGCCCAGAAAGTAGGGAAGAAGCTGGTTCACGAGGCTGGCATTCTCTGCATAGAAGCACGGCCCGGCCCGGCTCACATTCCCCCGGGGAAACAGAACAATGAATGGGACTGTTTACAGCCCTGGTAGAGCAGCCCTGGCATGGAAGGACTTTGCCCAGCTGCCAAAAAGGAGCCCAGAAAGGCAGAAAGGCCATAGGAGGAGTTGCCAGCCTCTTCAGGAGCCGGGTTCAGTTCTTCTGCAGGTTGGCCGGGAATTGGGTACTGGTTCTATTTCTCTTGCCCATTTGAAGCAGGCCAGGACACAGAAAGAGCCCATCCCTCTCCAATGTTTATTACTCTCCATCAATGTGAATCAGTGTTTTTCAACCGTTTTTGAGCCGTGGCACATTTTTTACATTTACAAAATCCTGGGGCACACCACCAACCAAAATGACACAAAATGACACTCTAACACAGTAATACATATAGTTAATATGTTTTTAAATGTATTTATACACTCAGTGTGAAACCTGGGCCTGTTTCGATGAACACAACATAGATATCCTGACAGGAATGGCAGAAAGACACACACTTCCCACACAGAACTCCCATAACCAAGAGAAAATACGATAAGAGTTTGGTGGGCATTGACCTTGAGTTTTGGAGTTGTAGTTCACCTATATCCGGAGAGCACTGTGGACTCAAACAATGTTGGATCAGGACCAAACTTGGCATGAATACTCAATATGGCCAAATGTGAACACAGATGGAGTTTGGGGAAAATAGACCTTGACATTTGGGAGTTACAGTTTCTGGGATCCATAGTTAACACACAATCAAAGAGCATCCTGAACTCTTGCAACGATGGAATTGAACCAAACTTGGCATATTGAACTCTCATTACCAACAGAAAGTACTGAAAGGGTTTGCTTGGGAATTGACCTTGAGTTTGGAAGTTGTAGTTTACCTACACCCAGAGAGCACTTTGGGCAGGAGGGGGAAGAAAGGGTATTGGAGGTTCCAATTTCCCATGGCACACCTGATGATCACTCACGGCACACTAGTGTGCCCCGGCACACTGGTTGGGAAACACTGATGTGAATAATACGTATACTCTACATTTCCAGGTTTAGCTTTTACAAGCTGCGGACCTGTGTCTTCAGGGGGAGTGCAACCCTGTCAAGCACAGGTTGCCACCCAATACCCCAGTCGGGCATACGACTGACCTGGAGGACCTCTGTTGTATCAGGATTGATCGTCAGCCTATTTGTCCTCATCCAGACCATCACAGCGGCCAGGCACTGGTCCAGCACTTGAGGGGCTTCCTTGGATTCTGGTGGAGTTGGGAGTCACCTGCGTAGAGATGGCACCAAGCTCCAAAACTCCGGATGACCTCTCCCAGCGGTTTCATGTAGATATTAAAAAGCATGGGAGACAGGATGGATCCTTGCAGGACCCCACAGGTCATTGGCAGGGGTCCGAGCAGGTGTCTCCTAGCTTCACCGTCTGAGAACGACCCTCCAGAAAGGACCGGAGCCACAGCAAAACCGTGCCCCCAAGACCCATCCCGGAGAGTCGGCCCAGAAGGATACCATGATGGAGTGCACATCCTGTTTTCCGAAGCCTGTCTCCCTCAACCGCTTCAAAGAGACCTCCCTTCCAGTTTCGGCATCATAATATCCTGGTAGGCATTTCACACGTGGTGATATTGATCCCTTTCAAGTAGGAACCCACCATCAAGGAAGATGTTTTTAGTTCAGAGACAACTGCTTTAAATCTCTCTCAGCATTACTTCAGGAACGAAGATTCTTAGGAAGGACTCATCCCACGCTTTTTACAAGCGCGTTGATGACTCAAAAGGCCAATCTGAGATAGGCAAGTCTGGTTGCAGAAAGCACAGCAGAAAGTCTCCTTGGGTGATGTTGTTTCCAAGTTGTGGTTCTTTCTGCATTGTCGTTTCTCTTCGAGACCCATTCGGCGTGTCTTCTCGAAAGAGGCCGCAGCATTGTGGATAGTGCGTCTCCATGCCTCCTGATGTGAGGCCAGGGTGGACCATTGTTGGTGATCAATCTGGCCGAACCTGAGATGTTGTTTCAGGGACGCAGCCAGACATAGCCTGACCCAGCTTGATGCAGCCGGACCCAGCCAGACTCAGCCAGAACCGGCCAGAGCCAGCCAGACCCAGGCGGACCCAGCCAGCCCCTGCCAGACCCAGCCGAACCCAGCCAGACTTAGCCAAACCCAGCCAGACATAGCCAGCCCCAGCCGGAACCAGCCAGACCCAGCCAGACATCTCTTTTTGGGGGCGCCTCTCTTGCGCTGACCCGTGGCGAGTTCACCATAGAGTAGTATCTTTGGGAGGCGGTGGTCCTCCTTCCTAGAGATGTGCCCTGCCCAGCGCAGCTGTGTTCTCAATAGCGTGGCCTCAATGCTGGTGATCCCTGCTTGCTCAAGGACAGCAACATTCGTCACATAGTCGGTCCAGTATATATTTAAGATTGTGCGAAGACAGCGCTGATGAAAGCGTTTGAGGAGTCGTAAGTGTTGGCGATAGGTGACCCATGTTTCAGACCCATAGAGGAGAATAGACAGTACAATAGCTCTGTACACACTGATTTTGGTGCTTTGCCTGAGGTGGTTGTTGCGCCAGACTCTTTTGTGAAGCCTTCCAAATGCACTATATGCCTTTGCTAATCTGTGATCTATCTGTTTATCAATCTTGGCGTCTGAAGAGATGATGCTTCCTAGGTAGATGAACTGCTGAACTGACTTAAGCACAGATTTGCCTATGCTGACGTGGGGATGATGATGTTCTTCCTGTGGTGCGGGCTGGTAGAGGACTTCCGTTTTCTTCAGGCTGACTTCCAGCCCAAACAGCTCTGCAGCTGTTGCAAAGCAGGATGATATGCGCTGCAGGGCTGCTTCTGAATGGGCGACAAGGGCAGCATCGTCAGCAAAAAGCAGCTCACGGACTAGATAGTTTAGACTGAGTCTTAGTGCGAGCCCTCAGACGGCTTTAAATCAATGCTCAAAGAAACCAGCTTCCTCTGAAGACAAAAAGCTTCCTTTCCTCAAGAGAGGGCTTTCCCACCTTGATCGAAGTCTGAAACCCTGCAAATGTGTTCCTGTTTGGCTGCTTGTGGACCCTAAAATTTCTCTTATTTCAGTGGAAAGACTGAGGAAGCTCCGGTTTCATTTGCGGCTTGGCTTCTTCCTCTTGGCCATAACGTCATGCCTTCAGGCCTCAATGCGCACCGGTGGCAGCCAGCCCGCCAGCCCAGTGCTTCCGACTCCCTTCCCACAGCCGATCTCCTCAGACCGCGATGCGCTTGCTGTGAAGACCCTATGAGACGTGTCTCTTCAAACCCAACCTCCTCTCAAACTATGAGGAAAGGAGGGATGATTAATAGGACGGCACAAAGAACAGATAGGAAACTATTTGGCCTGTGCGACACCTGATATCCTTTACCGCTGATCCGAAGAAGTCATATATACTGCCAGTAATCCCACAAACAAACCAAAATGGGAATGTACGTCAATCAAAGGACCAAAGGCTTCATGTGCCACAGCAGGCAGCTGGATGCCTGTCTTTGGATGCAAGCAAAGAGCATCTTTCTCAAAACAATCGTCTCATACTTGAGGTCAGTCACCCCAAAGTCTTGACATTCCTGCCTGCAATATTTAATTTTCCTCTCTACAAAAAACCCCGCACAAAACAACCAAGTTGCCTGCAGTGTGTTTCATAACTAAGAGAGTTGGGTAAAAGTGCAAGATGCTTACAGACCCATTTGTTTACATTTTAATGCATTCGAGTCATAACTCAGGAAGATGTTCAAGAATTCTGATGAACTTCCTACTGGAAATATGAGGAACCCACATTTTTTTAAAAACAACATTCCGCCACACGCAAAGAACATTGGGTGGTTTTTTGAAGAGCCATATCCTCGTATTATTTTATTTATTTATTTGCAGTATTTATATCCCGCCCTCCTCACCCCGCAAGGGACTCAGGCAGATTACAATGTACACAAACATGGCAAATATTCAATGCCATAGACCAGTCTTTCTCAACCAGTGTGCCGTGGCACACTAGTGTGCCGTGACGGACCTCCTGCTGTGCCGCGAGAAAAGCTCTCTGCCCCCTTCCTCCCCCCCTCCTGCCAAACTCCTGCTGCTTGGGGGAGGAGGAGGAAGGGCCGGGCAGTGGTGAAGAAAAAGAAGAAGGAGCCGGGACGCTGCCTCCTTCGGCCATTTCCGCAGCCAGCCTCCAATCCGCCATGACTCCCACCATGACTCTCGCCCCTCGCTCGCTGAAGCCGTGTGGAGGAGGAGCCCCGCCCACTGAAGCTCGTCCACCGCTCTTGCTCCTTCTCTGTAGGAGAGCTGAAGCTGGGGGGAGGGGGCGGGGCATGGCGCGGCCTGGCTCTGCCCCTCCCCCACCTCCGGCACTCCCCGCAGCTACGCCCGCCTTGAGGGGACAGTGCCAAGCCTGCACTGGGCTGGCGGCCACCGTTGGCTTGGCACTGCCCCCTCAAGGCTGGATCAGCTGCTGGGAGAGGTGAAGCCAGGGGTAGGGGCGGGGCATGGCGCAGCCTGGCTCCGCCCCTTCCCCAGCTTTGGCACTCCCAGCAGCTGCTCCCAGCAGGCCACCAACCCCAGCCGTTCTTACTGTGTTAGAGTGTCATTTTGTGTCATTTTGGTTGGTGGTGTGCCCCCGGATTTTTTTAATGTTAAAAGTGTGCCGCGGCTCAAAAAAGGTTGGGAAACACTGCCATAGACACACCACACATATAGACAGACAGTCAGAGGCTATTTAACATTCCAACTTCTGGCCACCAGGGGAGCTGTCGCTTCACCGTCCATCTGCGACACTGATGAAGTACTTTTCCACATTCCTGGAGATTTTTTATGGCCTCGTAAATCTGTTAAATTAGCCTCCGCACAAAGTGGTACCTAAATTTCCTACTTGACAGATGCAACTGTCTTTCGGGTTACAAAAGTTGACAACAAGCTATATAATTGGTCGAAAGCTCACTCTGACCCGGGCTGGCTTTGAACTCATGACTTTTTGGTCAGTAGTGATCTTTAATGCAGCTGACACCCAGACAGCTGCGCCACAGTCCCAGTGCCTAACCTATTGTATATGGTTTGCTAATTGCACCATGGCAGATAGGAGAGTGTTCTAACCTATTGCATCCATTGTGTATGGTTTGCGAATTGCACCGTGGCAGATAGGAGAATGTTCTAACCTATTGCATCTATCGTGTATGGTTTGCGAATTGCACCGTGGCAGATAGGAGAGTGCTGTAACCCACTGCATCTATTGCAGGGGTGCCCACACTTTTTCATCATGCGAGCTACTATATGAACAATCCAGTTGAAAAGATCACCTGTTGTGCATGTGAGCGTGTGTGTGCACACGCGCGCGTATGCTCCTACTGCAGCCTTCCGTCTGCGCGGGGCTTCTTTCTTGCCTGCCCACGAACTCGCCGCCGCGCGCATTGAGGAAGGGAATCCTCCTTGCCTGCGCGCGCGCGCTCTCTCTTAATGTGTTCATTGCCTTCCTCCTTCCTGCTGTGTGCTTTCGCAAAGCAGGAAGTCCCCATCCCATCTTGCTTCTTGCGTGCACAGCAGGCCCCTCCCACGCACGCAGAAGGAGGGTATTTAAAGGCACACCCGCCAGCGCTCCAGCCAGATATGGCATGGCAGGAGCGTGCCATCCGGCTAGTGAAGCCCAAAGATCACCTGGAAGAGGGTCGAAGATCACCTAGGTGCTCCCGATCACCATAATGAGCATCCCTGATCTATTGCATGTGGTTTGCCAGATGCACAGTAGCAGATAAAAGAGTGTTCTAACTAGGGCTGTTCTACAATTTCGGATATGCCCGAATTTCGGAAGTTTTTCGGATACTTCCGACTTCTTTAGCAATTTCGAGGCAGCCTTCCCAACAGAAATTCCGAATTTCAGAATTCTGAATTTCGGACGTCATTTCCAAATTTTCTTGCTGATGGCTCATTGGCTGATGGCTAACAGCTGACTCTCCCTTCTGCTGATTTTTTTTTTGCCCATTTTTGAAAGCGGACACCATTTTTAAAGACTTTGCAATTTCGGAAATACTTCCGAATCAATTTCGAAATTTTCCGAAAATTTTTCGGAAGTCCATATAATCCAAAAACGACAGCTACAATTAGATCCGAAACGAGTTTCAAAACGGTTTTTTTCTTGGATCAACCAGCCCTAGTTCTAACCTATGGCATCTATTGCGTAGTGTTTGCTAATTGCACAGTAGCAGATGGGAGAGTGTTCTAACCTATTGCAACTATTGTGTTGGGTTTGCTAATTGCACAGTGGCAAATAGGAGCGTGATCTAACCTATTTCGAGCTTGCGTGGAGGGGTTACGAGGCCCTCTGTTGAAGATAGTCAACTGCTCCCTTGAGCAAGGGGCTTTTCCAGAGGAGCTAAAAGAGGCGGTGGTCAGTCCATTGCTGAAGAAGCCCGGATTAGACCCCGCGGTTCCTCCACCACCGCCCAGTGTCGAATCTTCCGTACCTGGGCAAGGTGATTGAGAGGGCAGCAATGGACCAGCTGCAGACCTTCTTGGATGACGCAACCTGGCTAGACCCCTTCCAGTCCGGCTTCCGTTCAGGCCATGGGACGGAGACTGTCTTGGTCTCCATCACAGATCTACTCCGCTGCCATTTGGACCGAGGTAGATCGGCGCTGCTCGTGTTATTGGATCTCACGGCAGCGTTTCATACCGTCGACTACCAACTTTTGATACACCGCCTGGCGGTGGC
The DNA here is from genome assembly GCA_030556195.1 of Anolis apletophallus. NCBI lineage: Eukaryota > Metazoa > Chordata > Lepidosauria > Squamata > Anolidae > Anolis > Anolis apletophallus. The sequence goes on from JARBWK010000021.1 coordinate 1,618,561, forward strand.
AAGGGTGAGGGGGACAGCCCTCAACTGGCTGTCCTCCTTCCTCCAACGCCGCCAACAGCGTGTGAAGTGGGGGGTTGGTCTCCGGGGGTAGCGACCCAGTTGCCAACTTTCGATGGTGTGGCCCTCTGCCCTCAGCCATCGGTAAAAGTCTAGGGGTCCGACTGGACGCCCACCTGTCCATGGAGGAGCAGATCGGCTGCACCTGCAGGACAGCATTCTTCCATCTCCGGTTGGCTAAACGCCTGGCTCCCTACCTCTCCCAACGCGACCTGGCTACGGTGATCCAAGCCACGGTCATCTCGAGGCTTGATTACTGTAATGCGCCTACATTGGCCTTCCTTGTCGATGATCCGGAAGCTTAAGCTGGTGCAGCACGCCGCAGCTCGCCCTCCTGGGTGCTGCAAGATCTGACCGAGCGACTCCACTCTTGCGCGAGCTGCACTGGCTTCCGATTGAATTCCGGGTCCTCTTCAAGGTGTTAGTCCTCACTTTCAAGGCCATCTATGGTTTGGGGCCAGTGTACTTGAGGGAGCCGACTTACCCCCTATATGCCTGCGAGATCACTACGCTCCGAGGAGCTCAACCTCCTTGTGGTGCCTCCCCTCGGAACCTGCTGACTAGCCACTACACGGCGGAGGGCATTCTCTGTAGCCGCCCCAAGTCTCTGGAATGGCCTCCCAGAGGAGATCCACGCCATCCGCGCTCTCCTGCCCTTTCGCAAGGCCTTGAAGACTTGGCTTTTTAGGAAGGCGTTCGGCTCTTAATTCAACCACATTGCCCGCTTGCCGCCTATGGTTCCCCCCAGGTTTTTTATCCCGTCCCCCCAGCCTTTGCTGAGGGTTGTGCTCTTAATATGTTTTAATCTGTTGTGATGTGTAATATGTTTTTAACTGCTTAATTGTTTTATTTCTCGGTGTTTTTGCTTTTTTGTAAACCGCTCTGAGTTCCGGAGTGAGCGGTATACTAAATCGAAGTTAATAAATAAATAATAATAATATTTTGTGGGGTTTGCCAATTGCACCGTGGCACATAGGAAGGGGTTCCAGAGGATCATAGGTTGCCCTCTCATCTCTTCAAAAGAACTTTATAATAATCTCTGCCTTAAGAAAGCTCAAAATATCCTTAAGGATGTACCTCTCCCTCGATATTCTTTTCTTGGCAGGTGGTAGAGCAGGATAAAAGAGATAGCTTTAATCCCACAGCTGTGACTATATTGAACCCTGTAGTTTCACACTGATGTGGCATTAGAGGTTGTGCAAGACGTTTGCTCAGGTGGTTGCTGTGGCTGGGTGCTTCTCCCTTTATCTCGTGTGTGTTTCCGCTTCTTTTGAGCGCGTATTGTGAAGTAACGAGTTTCTACAGTCAGCAAGCTCTGATATCCTAGAGCTGTGGCTATGTTGAACTCCACTGTTGTGCATTGTTGTGGCATTGGGGCTGTGCGGTGGTGGTGAGAGCGTGAAGCGGGGGTAGGGAACCTACGGCTCAGGAGCCAGATGTGGCTCTTTTCATGATTGCATCTGGCTCTCCAGAGCAACCCGGGCCTCGGTTTCCCAGCTTTCAGCGGGGAGGAGTGACGCAAAAGCGCCGTGACTGCCGCTTCTGCGCCATCATCGCCGCCTCTTCCGCCGCTGCTCTGGGGGGCCTTGCACCCCCTTCGCCGGAGATGGCAGAGCCCGGCGGCGGCGCCTTGTCTTCCTCTTCGTCCTCCGCCACGGGCCTTGGGGGGGGGGGACAACAAAGGCAGGCCTGGCCCTGGCACCACGGACCCGGCCTTTTGCACAATTAAGACTTGTGGCCAGCTGCGCCCGTACCTTGGGAAGTCTAACTTGGCCACAGTGGTCCATGCTCTGGTTACATCCCGTATAGACTACTGCAACGCTCTCTACGTGGGGTTGCCTCTGAAGACTGCCCGAAAGCTGAAATTAGTCCAATTCTCGGCAGCCAGTTTACTAACTGGAGCAGGGTACAGGGAGCGCACAACTCCTTTGTTGCGCCAGCTCCACTGGCTTCCAGTTAGCTTCCGAGCACAATTCAAAGTGCTGGTTTTAACCTACAAAACCTTATACGGTTGTAGCCCAGTTTACCTGTCTGAACGGATTCTCCCCTGTGAGCTATCAAGGATGCTAAGATTATCCGGAGAGGCCCTGCTCTCGGTCCCACCACCTTCGCAAGCGCGCCTGGTGGGGACGAGAGACAGGTCCTTCTCTGTGGTGGTCCCTCAGCTATGGAACTCCCTCCCGAGTGAGATCAGATCTGCCCGCTCCCTCTTGTCCTAGTGAAAACCTGGCTATGGAACGAAGCATTCCCAGAATAATGGCTGAGACTGGTTACAGACCAAAGTGAGCGACCACATATGCCGACTGAGTTGTACATGATTTTATTTCGGCGATTTGGGTTATATGTATTGTACCTATATGTATTTTAATCTTGTATTGTGGTAGGAGGTTTTAATTTGTGTTAGTAGCATTGAATCCTTGCTGTAAGCCGGTCTGAGTCCCTCTACGGAGGTGAGAAGATCGGGATATAAAAGTTATAAATAAATAAGGACAGGCCTGGACAAACTTGGGCCCTCCAGGTGTTTTGGACTGCAGCTCCCACAATTCCTAGCAGCTGATAGGAGTTGAAGCCCCAAATACCTGGAGGACCCAAGTTTGCCCAGGCCTGATCTAGGGATTCATGGCTGTCCTGCGCTACAGAAACAACTTCCGCCTTGACTGGCCAGTCTCAATGAAGCCAGAAGCGTGTAGGACAGTGGCTCTCGACCTTCCCTATGTGGTGACCCCTTAATACTTTTCCTCCTGTTGTGGTGACCCCCAACCATAAAATTATTTTGTTGCTACTTCATAACTGTAATTCTGTCACTGTTATGAATCGTAATGTAAATATCTGATATGCCAGATGTATTTTCACTCACTGGACCAAATTTGCCACAAATACCCGATATGCCCAAATTTGAATATTGGTAGGATTGGTGTGGGTGGGGGGGGGACGACGACGACGACTGATTTTGTCCTTTGGAGTTGTAGTTGCTGGGATTTGTAGTTCACCTACAATCAAAGAGCACAATGAACGCCACCAATGATGGAATTGACCCAAACTTGGCACACAGAACTCCCATGACCAACAGAAAATACTGGAAAGGTTTGGTAGACCTTGATCTTGAGTTTTGGAGTTGTAGTTCACCTACATCCAGAGAGCACTGTGGACTCAAACAATGATGGATTTAGACCAAACTTGGCAAGAATATTCAATATGCCCAAATGTAAACACTGGTGGAGTTTGGGAAAAGAGACTTGATATTTGGGAGTTGTCGTTGCTGGGATTTATAGTTCACCTACAATCAAAGAGCACAATGAACGCCACCAATGATGGAATTGACCCAAACTTGGCACACAGAACTCCCATGACCAACAGAAAATACTGGAAAGGTTTGGTGGGCATTGGCCTTGAGTTTTGGAGTTGTAGTTCACCTACATTCAGAGAACACTGTGGACTCAAACAATGATGGATTTAGACCAAACTTGGCAAGAATATTCAATATGCCCAAATGTAAGCACTGGTGGAGTTTGGGAGAAGAGACTTGATATTTGGGAGTTGTCGTTGCTGGGATTTATAGTTCACCTACAATCAAAGAGCACAATGAACGCCACCAATGATGGAATTGACCCAAACTTGGCACACAGAACTCCCATGACCAACAGAAAATACTGGAAAGGTTTGGTGGGCATTGGCCTTGAGTTTTGGAGTTGTAGTTCACCTACATTCGGGGAACACTGTGGACTCAAACAATGATGGATTTAGACCAAACTTGGCAAGAATATTCAATATGCCCAAATGTAAACACTGGTGGAGTTTGGAAAAAGAGACTTGATATTTGGGAGTTGTCGTTGCTGGGATTTATAGTTCACCTACAATCAAAGAGCATAATGAATGCCACCAATGATGGAATTGACCCAAACTTGGCACACAGAACTCCCATGATCAACAGAAAATACTGGAAGGGTTTGGTGGGCATTGGCCTTGAGTTTTGGAGTTGTAGTTCACCTACATTCGGGGAACACTGTGGACTCAAACAATGATGGATTTAGACCAAACTTGGCAAGAATATTCAATATGCCCAAATGTAAACACTGGTGGAGTTTGGGAGAAGAGACTTGATATTTGGGAGTTGTCGTTGCTGGGATTTATAGTTCACCTACAATCAAAGAGCATAATGAACGCCACCAATGATGGAATTGACCCAAACTTGGCACACAGAACTCCCATGACCAACAGAAAATACTGTGTTTTCTGGTGATCTTTGGCGACCCCTCTGACTCCCCCACACACACACACACACACAGGGGTCCCGACCCCCAGGTTGAGAAAAACTGGTGTAGAACATTTTCTCTTTGCTGGAATTCTTGTAGCAGGAAACTGTAAATCAACACTTGAGGATGTGTTGTGGAGCTGATGGTAATCTCTGGTGCGCCTTCCTTTGTTGCAGCCTCCAGTTGTGCCATGTTGGGACAAGCCTAGTCGAGACCGTGTACTTCACTGATGCTCGGTTCTACTTTCTTTGTGCTCTTCCAGGCCTCGGGAGGGTGGCTGCTACTTCGTTAGGAAACTTAACAAACCACAGTTCGGAAGACTTGCCTCTCCCTCCCGGCTGGACGGTGGACTGGACTCTTAGAGGGAGGAAGTACTACATTGACCACAACACCAACACAACACACTGGAGCCACCCTATGGAGAGGGAAGGCCTGCCTCCAGGGTGGGAACGGGTCGAATCGGCCGAATTCGGCGTGTATTACGTCGACCACATCAACAAAAGGGCTCAATACAAGCACCCCTGTGCCCCCAGGTATCAGTATTATTGTTACTCTTACGTTTATATCCCGTCCCTCGTCCCCCCAAGGCAGGCATGGGCAAACTTGAGCCCCCCGGGTGTTTTGGACTTCAACTTTAAGTGTGATGAAGGATTAAAAGTTTTGTTGCCATTCTATATGTTGGTTTAACTTACTTTTGCTGGGTTGTGTGTTTTCTCGGCTGTCTGGCCATGTTCCAGAAGCATTCTCTCCTGACGTTTCGCCCACATCTATGGCAGGCATCCTCAGAGGTTGTGAGGTCTGTTGGAAACTAAGAAAATTAGATTTATACTAGCTGAACCCGGCACGCGTTGCTGTGCCCTATGTAGGTGATGTGAGAATGTCAGGGTATGTATGGTTTTGTAGTGTTGTGATTATGTTTGTTGTGTGTATTTGTATGTGTGTGTATGTGTGTTTATAGTTGAAGGTGTGTTTGCTCTTTTGGTGTTTTGTGTGCATGTGTGTGTTTTGGTTTTGAGGTTTTTTTTTCTTTCTGTGTGTGTATATATATGTGTGTGTTTGTAGTGTTCTTGGTTTTTTTTGTGTGTGTAGTTATCTGTGTGTGTTTTGTGTTTGTTTATGTATATTTATGTATGTGTATATATGGAGAGGTGGGTATGTGTGTTTTTTTGTGGATGTGTTAGTGTGGATGTGTTTATTTAGTGGTGTGGAGATATTTGTGTTTGTATGTGGTTGTGTTTTTATATGTGTTTTTTTGTGGGTTTTTTAAATGTTGTTTTGTTGTGATGTGTGTGTGTGTGTATGTGTAGAGGAGGAGGCCGAAGAGGATGGCGATGGGGATCCGCTCGGTTTCTACCCCCGGCCCTCTCCTCGGGCTAGTTTCCGCTGTTCGAAGAGGAGGGCGCTGGGAGATGCGGCTCCCCCTCGGCCTCGTCCCCGGGCAGCGGAATGGAGGCTGCGGAGGGGTTGGAGGAAGCGGCCTTGGCGGAGAGGGCGGGGACTACGGGACTCCCACAATGCTGTGCGCGGGCATTGTGGGCTACTTCCTGTGTGTTTTCCGGCCGGCAGCGGGAAAGGCGTTCCCGCGTCCCGCCTCCATGTGGCGCCTTGAAGATAAGTCTACTACATCTCCCAGAAAGCTTAGCGCCGGCCCGTTTCCCAGCGACCGGCGCGGAGACTTCTGGGAGGTGTAGTTGAGTTACCTTCCAGGCGCCGCATGGAGACGGGTCGCGGGGACGCCTTTCCCGCTGCCTTTTCCGGCGCATCCTTAGCCCCGAGGAGAGGGCCAGAAGGCCAAGGACGGCGCCGCGGCCGAGAACGCAGCGGGAAAGGCGTTTCCGCGACCCGTCTCCATGCGGCGCCTGGAAGGTAAGTCAACTACATCTCCCAGAAGTCTCCGCGCCGGTCGCTGGGAAACGGGCCGGCGCGGAGCTTTCTGGGAGGTGTAGTTGAGTTACCTTCCAGGCGCTGCATGGAGACGGGTCGCGGGAACGCCTTTCCCGCTGTGTTCTCGGCCGCGGCGCCGTCCTTGGCCTTCTGGCCCTCTCCTCGGGGCTAAGGATGCGGCGGAGAAGGCGGGCAAGGCGGCAGCCGGGTGTCCCGTGTTCAGGAGCGGCGTGGAAGCGGCGGAGGAGGTGGGCATTGCGGCGGTGGCATGGGGCCTTTGTGGGTGGGTGATGTACCTCGTGGTGGGGAGGAGTGGCCCTGGGTTTTGTTGTGGGTGTGGGGAATGTAGTTTTGGCGTGCATTTGCCCCTTTGCACGACCATTTCCCTTTTATATATATAGATATCTGTGGAATAAGGTCCAGGATGGGAGAAAGAAGTTTTGTGGGTTTGAGGTAGGTGTGAATGTTGCAGTTGGCCACCTTGATTAGCGTTTAATGGCCTTACAGTTTCAAGGTCTGGCTTTTTACTGCCTGGGGTAATTGTTTGTGAGTGTTGAGGCTTTTCAGTGCTAATCCAGCATTCACACTTGCCTCAGACAGGCAAGAGTCCTTCCTCCCACCCTGGATGTTATTCCACAGATGCACCAACCTCACTTGCCTCTGAGGATGCCTGCCACAGATGTGGGGGAAACTTCAGGAGAGAATGCAACCCAGTGATTTCAGCCATGAAAGCCTTTGACAACACATTGAACATCTGCTTTGCTGTTTGCAGCGTTCCCCGCTACGACCAGCCGCCTCCTGTGACCTATCAGCCGCAGCAGCAAGTGGAGCGGAGCCAGCCCATCCTGGTGCCGGCCAATCCCTACCATACGGCGGAGATCCCGGACTGGCTGCAGGTCTACGCCAGGGCACCGGTCAAGTGAGCATTGTGCATTATTAGGATGTAGTCCAATAGTCCACAGTAGTCCAAGCTCTGGTTACATCCCATATAGATTACTGCAACGCTCTCTACGTGGGGCTGCCTTTGAAGACTGTTCGGAAGTTCCAATTGGTCCAACGGACAGCAGCCAGGTTGATAACAGGAGTGGCACTCAGGGAGCGCACAACTCCTCCATTGTGCCGGGCACAATTCAAAGTGCTGGCTTTAGCCTTTAAAGTCCTAAACAGTTCTGGCCGAACTCACCCGTCCGAACACATCTCTCCCTATGAACCATCTAGGTCAGGGCTGCCCAGGAAGTCAATCGCGATTGACCAGTCGATCCCGGAACCGAAGGAGGTCGATCCCAGGATGGGGCTCTTCTCAGAGGGGGAGGAGCCAGGCTGCACCAAGCCCCGCCCCCTCCCCTGGCTTTGGCACTCCCAGCAGCTTCTCCAGGCATGAGGATGGCAGTGCCAAGCCAGCCTTGTGCTAGCTATGTCACCACTGGCTTGGCATTGCCATCCTCAAGCCTGGAGAAGCTGCTGGGAGCTCCAAAGCCAGTGTGCCGTGAACGATCATCAGGTGTGCCGTGGGAAATTAGAACCTCCAATACCCTTTCATCCGCCTCCTGCCGAACACTTTTTCTTCTCCACTCGGGCTCTCTTCTTCCCAGCCTCGCTTTGCTCATGCTGCCGCCATTTTGATCCGAGGGGGCAGTGTGAGCGTGTTCAGGAGGAAAGGGAGGGAGGAAGACGTGGGGCAGTAGCGCCCGCACGGGTCACGTCTTCCTCCCTCCTCCCTCCCCTCCTGAAGAAGGGAGCCCGAGTGGAGAAGAAAAAGTAAGTGTTGGGCAGGAGGGGGAAGAAAGGGCGTGAAGGGGAAGGGGGAGGAAGAGGTCTCTGTCGGAAGCTGGCATGGGCAAACTTGGACCTTCCAGGTGTTTTGGACTCCAACTCCCACCATTCCTAGCAGCCTCAGACCCTTTTCCTTTCCCCCCTCAGCCATTTAAGCAGGAAAGGGCCTCAGGCTGTTAGGAATGGTGGGAGTTGGAGTCCAAAGCACCCAGAGGGCCGAAGTTTTCCCATGCCTGTTTGAGGGACCTTAAAGTGGTGAGCCTCCTTCCCCTCGGCTATGGAACGCCCTCCCTAGAGACATTAGATCGGCCTCCTCCCTCCTAACATTTCGAAAGAAAGTTAAGACCTGGCTGTTCGAGCAGGCATTTGCAGATGCAGTATAACTGTTTAATTATGATTTATGGAATGATATGACGGTACAACGGAAAATGATTTTAACGATGTCACAGTAATACGTATAGTTAAAATGTTTTTAAATGTATTTATACACTCAGTGTGAAACCTGGGCCTGTTTCGATGAACACAACATAGATATCCTGGCAGGAATGGCAGAAAGACACAAACTTCCCACACAGAACTCCCATAACCAAGAGAAAATACTAGAAGAGTTTGGTGGGCATCGACCTTGAGTTTTGGAGTTGTCGTTCACCTATATCCAGAGAGCACTGTGGACTCAAACAATGTTATGTTATGTTGTTGTTTGTTTTCTATCCAGAATCACAGTGTTGGAAGGAGGCTCACCACTTTAAGGTCCCTAAAACAGGCATGGGAAAACTTCGGCCCTCTGGGTGCTTTGGACTCCAACTCCCACCATTCCTAACAGCCTGAGGCCCTTTCCTGCTTAAGTGGCTGAGGGGGGGAAAGGGAAAAGGGCCTGAGGCTGCTAGGAATGGTGGGAGTTGGAGTCCAAAACACCTGGAAGGTCCAAGTTTGCCCATGCCAGCTTTCAACAGAGACCTCTTCCTCCCCCTCCCCCTTCGCGCCCTTTCTTCCCCCTCCTGCCCAACACTTACTTTTTCTTCTCCACTCGGGCTCCCTTCTTCAGGAGGGGAGGGAGGAGGGAGGAAGACGTGACCCGTGCGGGCGCTACTGCCCCACGTCTTTCTCCCCCCTTTCCTCCTGAACACGCTCACACTGCCCCCTCGGATCAAAATGAGCAAAGCGAGGCTGGGAAGAAGGGAGCCCGAGTGGAGAAGAAAAAGTGTTCGGCAGGAGGTGGATGAAAGGGTATTGGAGGTTCTAATTTCCCACAGCACACCCGATGATCGCTCACGGCACACTAGTGTGCCATGGCACACTGATTGGGAAAACACTGGTAAAGATCCATGGTAAATCTATGTATATAATAAATGGCGGTGGGTGGGTGGGTGGTGCGACCGAGCGAATATGTGCCAGCGTTTCGATTGGCTGCCACTCTGGGATTATTTGCATAAATGGCTGTGACTGGCCAGCCTCCCAACATTCCAACACAGCACAGACAGGAAAGGGAAGGGCCTGAGGCAGGCATCAATGGCTGGGGTTGCAGTTAGCCAGTTGACAGTTTTTTCTGTTGGAAATGGAATGTTCAGTACCTTCACCCAATACACTTCTAAGGTGACTCAGAGGGAAAGCAAAAGGCCTCAGGCACTCAGCCACTGCGGCCCACAGCAATGACGGATCAGGACCAAACATGGCAAACAAGGGACCAATGGCCCACTTCACAACCTGGTGTGGTTTAGGGAAGGATGGGCCACGAATGATGGGATTTGCAGTACCTTCACCTCATTCACTTCCCAAACAACACTGCAGCCCCGGATGGACCATGGATGATGGGACTTGCAGTACTCTAATTCACTTCCTTAGAGCACTGTGGCCCACACCAATGACGAACTATGGCACACAATGCCTTCCTCAAATAACCCGGGCACCGCCGAGTCCCCAAGCTAGTAAATAAATAAATATTATACAGCAGGGCTGTCCAACTTCTACCGGCCCAGGGGCCTGAATTCCGCTCACTCATGACCTGGGGGGCCGTAGGGTCTGCCCCTCCCCCCCCCTCCCCCCTCCCCCCCCGCCCCTGCATGCATACAGTCAAATATCATCTTTTACTGAGATAAAATGCAGGGATAAAATATTAAATTATTTTTATTTAATATTAAATATATTTAATTCCATCCTCCCCTCTCCCCTTATTTTTATTTAATATTAAATATATTTAATTCCATCCTCCCCTCTCCCCTTATTTTAATTTAATATTAAATATTTTTAATTCCATCCTCCCCTCCCCCCTTATTTTAATTTAATATTATATATATTTAATTCCATCCTCCCCTCCCCCTTATTTTTATTTAATATTAAATATATTTAATTCCATCCTCCCCTCCCCTTAATTTAATATTTAATATTTAATTCCATCCTCCCTCCCCCCTTATTTTAATTTAATATTATATATATTTAATTCCATCCTCCCCTCCCCCCTTATTTACTGTATCCCATCTCCCCTTATTTCATCTTTAAATATATTTAATCTTATATTTAATACATGAGGGGCGAGGAGGGGAGGGACTGAGGAGCCCCCTGAGGAGCCCCCTGCGTCGGCCTACCTTTTCCAAACGCGCAGGATCCAGGAGTACCCAGACGACGAGAGCGCGGCGACCGACTGAGTCGAAGAAGGTCCTAATCGCGTCTGTGGGCCTCAGCGATCCAGTAGTAGAGTAGCCGAAGAGTATCGCGAGAATATGCAATCCACACGGGATTTCGCTGTCAACGCTGGCATGATCTTGCGTTGACAGCGAAATCCGTGTGAATTGCGTATACGCGATACTTGCTCCGAACTTGAAAGTAGGTATTTTTTTTAAATTATTTTTCAATTTTTATTTTTTTATTAAAAAGCTTAGGGGGCCGGAGGGAAGGGGCTGGGGGCCGTATATGGCCTGGGGCCGCCAGTTGGGCAGCCCTGTTATGCAACACTCGCCCCTCCACATTCACTGGGCTTCGGAGCAAAGAAATGTTCTTTGACCTGAGAGAACACCTCGGGAGCTCTGCTTGTTCTCCTCCTTCAGGTACGACCACATCCTGAAGTGGGAGCTCTTCCAGCTGGCCGACCTGGACACCTACCAGGGGATGCTGAAGCTCCTCTTCATGAAGGAGCTGGAGCGCATCGTCAAGACGTACGAAGCCTACCGGCAGGCGCTGCTCTCGGAGCTGGAGAGCCGCAAGCAGCGGCAGCAGTGGTACGCCCAGCAGCACAGCAAGAACTTCTAGCCAGGACGTGCCTTGGGTGGATTCGGGAGCCTCGCGGGGACTCGGAAGGGGCGCTCCCACTCACTCACTCTCTTGGCGGTATATCGCCACCAAACAAGGGCTTTGGTTGCAAAAGGCAACGTCTCTGCCTTGATGTCGCACCTTTTGTAAGTATCCTCTTTGTATTCTGTTGTATACAGAAGACTTTTTTTGTTATAGCGTCTTACTCCTGGTTGGGCGGGAAAAGACTGGAACTCCCAACGTCTTTGTTCGTTTTGTTGTTTTTTTGGCCGGAGTCTCTTTTTTAAAAATTCCGGTTAACTCGTTGCAGAAGCAAAGCTTTATTTTTGAAGTCATTGGTAAGGATTTCCACCCTGAATTTCCACTATGCAGCCGGTGGTTAGATCAGGGCCCCTTCCCGGCTCAGTGCAACACGGAAGGATCCGTGTTTGCAGCAATATCTAATTAAGAGCCCGGTGGATCCTGGAAGCGTCGTTACTTAGACTCCAGCACTTAATAAACACCTGCCTTATTTTGACGGTTGAGCAGAAGATCGGTTTGGCCCACGGCTGGATTGCTTCCCAAGCTCCTCTCGTTGCAGAAGACGGCCTCGTGTACATCGCCATTGGGAATACAGCCTCCGTCATAAGTAGCAATGGCCTCCTTTGCCGATTTTTTTTTTAAAGCCAAACTTGCCTCTGCATCCATGACTTTGGGGCGCCTCCACTGCAGCCTCAGTGTGCTGTTTTAGGGTACTCCCTCGGAGACATGGATTGTAACCCTTGTGTCCTTTAAATCTCAAATAAACCTTCTTTTTACATTTTTAAGTGAAAACAGCCTCAGCAGGAGCATCTTCTTTCTGGTCATATCTCTGTGATCTGTGTGGGGCTTGTTTCTGATTGAACTAGGAAAGTTTTAGACTGGTCATTCCCAAAGTGGGCGCAACTGGCCCCTGGGGGGGGCACTGGAGTGATCCAGGGGGGTGGTGATGGCCTCAGGTGCATTTGGGGGGTGATGAATCACTTTAAGTGGGCGGTGAAAGCATGGCTGAAATCACTGTGCAACACCTCCCTCGCGCTCCCGCAGGCCTTGTGTGTCACCTCCCTCGCGGTCCCGCAGGCCTTGTGCAACGCCTCCCTCGCGGTCCCGCAGGCCTTGTGCAACGCCTCCCTCATGCTCCTGCCGGCCTTGTGCAACGCCTCCCTCTCGCTCCCGCAGGCCTTGTGCAACGCCTCCCTCGCGCTCCCGCAGGCCTTGTGCAACGCCTCCCTCTCGCTCCCGCAGGCCTTGTGAAACACCTCCCTCGCCCTCCTCCCTCGCGGTCCCGCAGGCCTTGTGCAACGCCTCCTCGCGGTCCCGCAGGCCTTGTGCAACGCCTCCCTCACGCTCCTGCCGGCCTTGTGCAACGCCTCCCTCTCGCTCCCGCAGGCCTTGTGCAACGCCTCCCTCGCGCTCCCGCAGGCCTTGTGCAACGCCTCCCTCGCGCTCCCGCAGGCCTTGTGAAACACCTCCCTCACGCTCCCGCAGGCCTTGTGCAACGCCTCCCTCACGCTCCCGCAGGCCTTGTGCAACGCCTCCCTCGCGCTCCCGCAGGCCTTGTGAAACACCTCCCTCACGCTCCTGCCGGCCTTGTGCAACACCTCCCTCACGCTCCTGCCGGCCTTGTGCAACGCCTCCCTCACCTCCCTTGTGCTCCCGCCAGCCTTGTGCGACGCCTCCCTCACTCCCGCCGGCCTTGTACAACACCTCCGTCGCGTTCCTGCCGGCCTTGTGTGACATCTCTCTCGCGCTCCCGCCGGCCTTGTGCAATGCCTCCCTCACCTCCCTTGCGCTCCCGCCGGCCTTGTGAAACACCTCCCTCACGCTCCCGCAGGCCTTGTGAAACACCTCCCTCACGCTCCCGCAGGCCTTGTGAAACACCTCCCTCGCGCTCCCGCAGGCCTGTGCAACACCTCCCACACGCTCCCGCAGGCCTTGTGAAACACCTCCTCACGCTCCTGCCGGCCTTGTGCAACGCCTCCCCACACGTGCTCCCGCCAGCCTCCCTCCTCACTCCCGCTCCCGTTCCTGCCGGCCTTTGTGTGAGGCCTTTGTGCAATGCCTCCTCACCTCCCTTGCGCCCCGCAGGCCTTGTGAAACACCTCCTCACGCTCCTGCAGGCCTTGTGCAACGCTCCTCACGCTCCCGCAGGCCTTGTGAAACACCTCCCTCACGCTCCCGCAGGCCTTGTGAAACACCTCCCTCACGCTCCCGCAGGCCTTGTGCAACGCCTCCCTCGCGCTCCCGCAGGCCTTGTGAAACACCTCCCTCACGCTCCCGCAGGCCTTGTGCAACGCCTCCCTCGCGCTCCCGCAGGCCTTGTGAAACGCCTCCCTCACGCTCCCGCTGGCGTTGTGCAACGCCCCTCCCTCCCGCAGGCTCACGCCTCCCGCAGGCCTTGAGAAACACCTCCCTCACGCTCCTGCCGGCCTTGTGCAACACCTCCCTCACGCTCCGCCTGCCGGCCTTGTGCAACGCCCTCAGCCTTGTGCGACGCCTCCCTCACTCCCGCCGGCCTTGTACAACACCTCCGTCGCGTTCCTGCCGGCCTTGTGTGACATCTCTCTCGCGCTCCCGCCGGCCTTGTGCAACGCCTCCCTCACCTCCCTTGCGCTCCCGCCGGCCTTGTGAAACACCTCCCTCACGCTCCTGCCGGCCTTGTGCAACATTTCCCTCACCTCCCTCACGCTCCTGTCGGCCTTGTGTGACGCCTTCCTCACCTCCCTCGCGCTCCTGCCAGCCTTGTGCGACGCCTCCCTCACCTCCCTTGAGCTTCCGCCAGCCTTGTGCGACGCCTCCCTCACTCCCGCCGGCCTTGTACAACACTTCCCTTGCGCTCCTGCCGGCCTTGTGCGATGCCTTCCTCACCTCCCTCGCGTTCCTGCCGGCCTTGTGTGACATCTCTCTCGCGCTCCCGCCGGCCTTGTGCAACGCTGCCCTCACCTCCCTCATGCTCCCGCCAGCCTTGTGTGAGGCCTCCCTTGCGCTCCCACTGGCCGGCAAGGGTGCAAGGCAGGCGAAGGCAGCCTTCGCACAAGGCCTGGCCTTGCTCATCGCCTCCTTCGCGCTCTTGCCGGCTGGCAAGGTCACAAGGAAGCGAGAGTTCCTTCGCGCCAGCCGGCTCCATGTAAGTCCAGGCCGCGTCGGGGATCTTCCCACACCCGCTCTCACCGCCTGCCGCGCTTGTTGGAGGCACGAGCCTCCCCGTCGGATCTGGGGCCAGAATGCACCAAATAACTGCAACTCCTAAATCTCAAGGTAAGTATATTTTCCCCAAACCTCTCCAGTATTTTATGTTCGTCATGGGAGATCTGTATGCCAGGTTTGGATCAATTCCATGATTGCTGGAGTTCAGAATGCTCTTTAATGACAGGAGAACTATATTTACACCTTTCTTTACTATATTTTACGGGAAAAGGTAGAAACATTAATACATATATATTTTCTGTTTAATTGCAATTAAAATTTTAAAAAAATAATTTCTAGGGGGGCGCTGAGTAATATTTTTTCTGGAAAGGGGGCGGTAGGCTAAATAAGTTTAGGAACCACTGTTTTAGACCGTCCCGCTTTTGGGAGAGAGACCAAGATATAAAGCGAATAGAGGTGAAGCATCCCTTCACTGGAATCCCCAAGTACTGTATGTTCTGGCGTATAAGACTACTTTTTAACCCAAGAAAATCTTCTCAAGTCAGGGGTCGTCTTATACGTGGGAGTTGTCTTATATGCCGGGTAATCGTCTTATAGAGCAGGTGCTGAAACTTCCAATCCGGATTGGAGAATCTGTGTTTGCCGCATATGGTGGGTGAGCTCAAAAATGGCAGTGGCCGCGTCCCTGCCGTATGCAGCGACTGTATGAAAGCATTAAGGGCGACGCTGCACCAGTACGGTAGAAGAAAATCCATTCATCAGGATTCGCGGACTGAATGCGGTCTTGATGGTGAGGTCAAGGGGCGCCTCACTGGGAAGGTATAAGTGAAGGGCGGAGCAACCTGCAGGCGCCCGGGGCACCCGGGGTATGGAAAAAAGAGATAGAGTGGCTCTGGGCCCAGAAAAACACTCTTCTTTTACCTGCCTGGCCCACCCTTGTATCCTATGACTGTCCCTCCTCCTCTGCCTCTCAGATCTCGCTTCTGAAGACGGCAGTGAAGCGGTGCAGTGAAGAGGCTTTCCGATCCGTTTTTGTCTGAACCTCTGTTTTCTTTCAGTCCATTTTTGGAGGGGGGGGGGCTTCACCCTTAGGCCCAAAGCGCCCGAGCCTACGGGTGCAGGCTTTGGGCCTGCGCACCCAGGCCTCACAGGGCCTGCAGCCAAGCACCGAGTAAGGAGTGCTGCCAGGCCCCAGGCAATGATCCGAAAAGCAGGCTTGGAGCCGGTACCCGCTCCCACCTGCCTTTCGTATCGATCGCATTTTCGTTTCAGGATGGGCCTTTCCATTTTGTGTCATCCAAATGGACGGAACGAAAAGGAAACACGACTCAAACGAATGGCACAAATGTCAGGCCCATAACTAGTTTATCCCTGTCTCTCTGCATTACTTCGTGAACGAAGATTCTTAAGAAGGACTCATCCCACGCTTTTTGCAAGCGTGTTGATGTCTAAAAAGGCCAATCTGAGATAGGCAAGTTCAGTTGCAGAAAGCACAGCAGAAAGTCTCCTTGGGTGATGTTGTTTCCAAGTTGCGGTTCTTTCTGCGTTGTCGTTTCTCTTCGAGACCCGTTTGGCGTGTCTTCTCGAAAGAGGCCGCAGCATTGTGGATAGTGCGTCTCCACGCCTACTGATGTGAGGCCAGGGTGGACCATTGTTGGTGATCAGTCTGGCTGAGCCCGGTATGTTGTTTCAGGGAGTCCTTATATCTCTTTTTGGGGGCGCCTCTCTTGCGCTGACCCATGACGAGTTCACCATAGAGTAGTATCTTTGGGAGGTGGTGGTCCTCCATCCTAGCGCAGCTGTGTTCTCAATAGCATGGCCTCAATGCTGGTGATCCCTGGTTGCTCAAGGACAGCAACATTCGTCACATAGTCGGTCCAGTGTATATTTAGGATTGTGCGAAGGGTTCGAGGAGTCGTAGGTGTTGGCGATAGGTGATCCATGTTTCAGACCTATAGAGGAGAATAGACAGTACGATAGCTCTGTACACACTGATTTTGGTGCTTTGCCTCAGGTGCTTGTTGCTCCAGACTCTTTTGTGAAGCCTTCCAAATGCCTTTGCTAATCTGTGATCTATCTCTTTATCAATCTTGGCATCTGAAGAGATGATGCTTCCCAGGTAGGTGAACTGCTGAATGGACTTAAGCACAGATTCGGTTATGCTGATGTGGGGATGATGGTGTTCTTCCTGTGATGCGGGCTGGTAGAGGACTTCCGTTTTCTTCAGGCTGACTTCCAGCCCAAACAGCTCTGCAGCGCTGCAGTATATACTTATTTTGTTTCATGCACAACATTATGAGAAAACAATATTATACAAAATCATCTCCAGGCTGTATGTATAAGGTGTACATGAAACATAAATGAAGCTCTGAGTTGCTGTGAGTTTTCCGGGCTGTATGGCCATGTTCCAGAAGCATTCTCTCCTGATGTTTCGCCCACATCTATGGCAGGTTATGAGGTCTGTTGAAAACTAGGCAAGTGGTGTTTCTATCTCTGTGGGAATAGTGTGCAGGGTGGGAGAAAGAACTCTTGTCTGCTTGAGGCAGGTATGAATGTTGCAATTGGCCACCTTGATTAGCATTGAATGGCCTTGCAGCTTCAAAGCCTGGCTGGTTGCTGCCTGATGTGTGTTTTCTGTGCTGTATGGCCATGTTTCAGAAGCATTCTCTCCTGACGTTTCACCCACATTGATGGCAGGCATCCTCAGAGGTTGTGAGGTCTGTTGGAAACTAGGCAAGTGAGGTTTATATATCTGTGGGAATACTGTGCAGTGTGGGAGAAAGAACTCTTGTCTGCTTGAGGCAGGTGTAAATGTTGCAATTGTCCACCTTGATTAGCACTGAATGGCCTTGCAGCTTCAAAGCCTGGCTGGTTGCCGCCTGGTGGAATCCTTTGTTGGGAGGGGTTAGATGGCTCTGATTGTTTCCTGTCTGGAATTCACCTGTTTTATGAGTGCAGACAAGAGTTCTTTCTCCCACCCTGGGCATTATTCCACATATATATAAACCTCACTTGCCTACTTTCCAACAGACCTCTCAACCTCTTGGGGACGCCTGCCATAGATGTGGGCGAAACGTCAGGCGAGAATGCTTCTGGAATATTTATTTATTTATTCTTCAAACTTCCTATACCGCCACTCCCCGAAGGCTCGGAGCAGTTTACAGTTTGAACATAAAATACATAGCACACGGACAATACGATACAACACAAAAAAGGAGGTACTACATCTAAGGCAGGGGAGGGGAGGCCAGGGCTCATGACCACATGGGTCAGAGAGCTATCCAGGGGTCAAGCCAACAGTGGTGTCAGCTCGACCATCGAACGAGGGGAGCCTAGGAGGGTCCCACAGGTCCAACAGCATCCTTAGTGTCCCTAGATCCGTAGGGAGACGGTCACCACAAGCCTGTGGGTCCGATCTCCCCCTCACCGGGATGTCAGACCTCCTGGGTTGGAGGTTTGCCAGCGGGGACACTCTCCGTCTGAATTTAGCATTCCAGAAGGTCCTAGCAGGGAACCTCCTGGGTGCCTCGAGTCCAGTCATCGCGGACCTCTCCCACTCCGGGGGTCCAGAAAAAAGTTCAGGGGTCCTCCTGGTTCCAGGGGCTCTGGGGGTCCTCCTCTGCGGCACCTGGCTGCTCTGGAACTGGTTGGGCTGGGAGGACTTCCGGTGCGCGACAGAGAGACCGGAAGTCCTCTCTTGGCTGTTCTTCCTGCTGTGTCGGCGTCTCCGCTTCCGCCTCCCAGGGCGCCCTTGTGCCTTCCGCCGAAGGCTCCTCCCAGGCTTCCAGTCCTCAGGGGGCGGTGACGAACGACCAGGCCCAGCGTCTCAAAGGTCGTCCGCCATCTTCGGCCTCCCCAGGTCCAAGCTGCGGCGGCGAAGATGACCTCGGGGGGCAGCCAGGATCTCCGTCACGTTCAGCGGCAGCATCGCGTCGTGTTGGCATGGGCAGCCGGACTCTCCCGTCGGTTGGATGGGTCCATCTGCTGCGGGTAAGGGCTCGAGGGACGACTCAGCTGTGGCAAGTCGCTCAGGGTCGTCTCCCTCGGCTTCTTCCTCGGTGGGGTCTCCGGGGGTAGAAGGGCCAGGCTCCCTTTCCACCGCTAGTGGCTCTTCGCCAATCTCGAAGTCCCCAGTTGGAAAATCGCAAGAATATGGTCATACAGCCCGGAAAACACACAGCAACCCGGTAATTTTAGCCATGAAACTTAGGTTACTACATACGGAAGCTGGTTAGACCCCTTCCAGTCCGGCTTCCGTTCGGGGCATGGGACGGAGACGGTCCTGGTCTCCATCACAGACAAGCTACCGTACCAGGTCGATCAGGGCAGATTGGCGCTGCTTGTGTTATTAGACCTCACGGCAGCGTTCGATGCTGTCAATTACGATCTTTTGACTCACTGCCTTGCCGGAGCCAAAGTGAGGGGGAAAGTCCTTGATTGACTGTCCTCCTTCCTCCGGAACCCATCGCAGCGAGTGAGGAGAGGCGAGGGTGTCTCTGGGGGTTCCCCACTTTGTTGTGGGGTGCCCCAGGGGGCTATCCTCTCCCCTCTATTATTTAACATCTACGTCCGACCACTTGCTCGGCTGGTCCGTAGTTTTGAGCTGGTGTGTCACCAATACGCGGACGACACCCAGCTCGTTCTGGGGATGGAGGGCCAGCCCGAAACCATACCCGATAATTTCCATCAGTGCCTTGAGGTCGTCACTGGATGGCTGCGAGCCAGTAGGTTGAAGGTGAATCCAGCTAAGACGGAGATCCTGTGGTTGGGTCGCCCGGGTGGGGTGGAGATCCAGCTTCCTACCCTGGACGGCGCGACATTATGTCCGTCGTCAACAGTTAAAAGTCTTGGTGTCACTCTGGATTCGCAACTGACGATGGAGACATCTCCACCGTCAGTAGAGTAGCTTTCTTCCATTTCTGTCAGGCAAGGAATCTGGCTCCCTACCTTTCCCGCCGCAATTTAGCCACAGTGGTCCAAGCCACTGTCATCTCAAGATTGGACTACTGTAATGCTCTCTACGTTGGCCTTCCTTTGCTGGTGATCCGGAAATTGAAACTGGTACAGAATGCGGCAGCTCGGTTGTTGGCTGGCGTTCCTATGTCCAGTCACATAATGCCTGTTCTACGCGAGCTGCCCTGGTTGCCAGTGGAATGCCGGATCACTTTCAAAGTGCTGGTATTGACCTTCAAGGCCTTGAATGGTCTGGGGCCAGTGTACCTTAGGGACCGCCTCATCCCATATTGTCCCACTAGGCCACTACGTTCAGAGTCGGGACAACTCCTAGAGGTCCCTAGCTTCAAAACGTACCACCTTACGTCTACTAGAAGGAGGGCCTTTTCGATAATCGTCCCCACACTGTGGAATGCACTACCTTCCGATGTTCGTGCCCTTAAAGATCTGCTGGCATTCCGGAAGGCGTGCAAAACACTCCTGTTCCGGCAGGCTTTCGGGGATTAAGGCTGCTGACTCTCCGGTTACCTCGCCCTCCTCTTGTATACAACTCTTGTCGAATCGCATTTTAATTGCTAGTTTTATTGTGTTTTTATGATGTTTTATACTATAATTTCACTTCTGTAAGTCGCCCCGAGCCACATTGGGAGTGGCGACTGACAAGTGCGAATAATCTATTATATAAAGGAGGTCCCGTCGTCAAACGACCGTCCTAGGCAGAGAAACCTTCAAGGCAGAAACACCAAATTTGCCAACATAAATAGGCCTCAGGCAAGGAAGGTTTTTAGCAAAGAAACTCCCCCCCCCCAAACCTAAAAGGCCCCCAAAACAACGATACAAAAAAACTACATTTCCCAGCATCTTCTGCGGCCGCCAGCAAAACCCATTGGACAACATCAGTTACCATAGTAACGGTGGCCCAAGCCAGCCAAGGCTAGATTAGAATGCTGAGTGAATTCAGTTGAATCAGCTGGTGTTTGAGGGTTAAACTGCCAAGGCCATCTAGGAGAGAGACAAATAGGGCACCAGGGACACAGGTACCACTAACAAACACATACCCCCAGAATAACACAATAGTAATACCTACACACAACACAATACGCACATAACACAACCTTGCGTCTACTGCTCAACCCATTTGTATGCCATTCCTTCCTTCCACACAGGCATAAGCTGACCCAAAAGACAAGCCATGCCTCCTAAAAAGAACAGCATTGGACGACACACTCGCAACGCTACATACATCACACAAAAAAGGGCAGAACAAACGCCAGAACAGAAAGACACTGCACTACACTAGCTTTTGCCATTACCATAAACAAGGCTCAAGGACAAACACTAAAAATCTGGCATAGACCTTGACACAGAATGCTTCTCCCACGGACAACTCTACGTAGCTTGCTCCAGAGTTGGGAAACCACAGAACCTCTACATCAGGGGTGCTCATTATGGTGATCGGGAGCACCTAGGTGATCTTCGGCCCTCTTCCAGGTGATCTTTGGGCCTCACCAGCCGGATGGCTGGTGAAGAGGGGGCTGCGGGGATGGAGACTCCACTTGCTGCTGCTGCTTGTGCCCTCGCCGCCTTTCTCCGCCTCGCCCTCCCTCGCCCTCGAAGGAGAAAGGCGGCGGCTAGGAAGAGCCACCCCCCTCTCCCTCCTGTGGGCATGGACTGCCACCAGTGGGAGGGGTCCTCCTTCCTGCCAGCCATCCACTTGGGAGTCCTTTCTGAGTGACACCCTCTAAAGGAAGGAAGGAAGGAAGCCCCCCCCCCCCCGCTGCATCTGTCACTTTGGGGAAGCACCTCTTCCACTCTTCCTACTCCTGCCCAGGTAAGGAAGCCATGAGGGAGGAGGGGGGGGGGGAGGCTGCCGTGGGGAGGCCCCAGCCTCATGTGGGTCCCTCTCTCGGTTGAGTTTCCCGGCCCAGGCAGCAGCCAGGCGGCCCCTCTTCCCAGCCCTGCGCCTTCCAAGCTGCCGCCGAAGCCATATCTGGCCAGAGCGCTGGCGGGTGCGCCTATAAATACCCTTCTGATGCGTGCGTGGGAGGGGCCTGCTGTGCACGCAAGAAGCTGGACGGAATGGGGACTTCCTGCTTCGCGAAAGCACGCAGCAGGAAGGAGGAAGGCAACAAAGACATTAAGAGAGAGCGTGCGCACAGGCAAGGAGGATCCCTTTCCCGGGTGCTGTGCGGCGGCGAGTTCGTGGGCAGGCAAGAAAGAAGCCCCGTGCGGATGGAAGGCTGCAGTAGGAGCGTGCACGCGCATGCTCACATGCACAACAGGTGATCTTTTCAACTTGATTGTTCATATAGTAGCTCGCATGATGAAAAAGTCTGGGCACCCCTGCTCTACATCAACACAGAAGACGGAAAGACAAAAAACATTGTATATCCACAAGCTCTGCAGAACGCCAGCAACACCACACACCGACAACTCCACAGGACTTCAACATCCCACCCACCAGAACAACCCACAACGACACAGCCATGACCCCACCAAGACCATAAGTAACATCAATTCCAACCCTTACATACTCAGACTTTCTCGCATCTCCTAAATAGGGCACAGCAACACGTGCCGGGTACAGCTAGTAAATAAATAAATAAAAATAACAAAGGCACAATCCACAATGTGGAGGTCAATATGCACAAGCTCAACGCCAAAAGGACAAGATGCGCAACCGCAACGCAATGCTTAGATTCTGCAGAGAAGCTTGCAATGAATAAAGGGACAAATGAGTTCATGGTCATAGGAACCAAACGTTTTAATTGACAGTAAAATAATAAAAACTAGGCACACTCTTTTTATGCACAGAACGGAAATATATACAGTGAAACTCCCAAACACATGTACAAAAAAGGAACGTTCTATCTCTTTTCACATCCCGTAGCGAGAGAGATCACTCTTTGCAGCTTCTGAGAAGGCAATCAATTGTCTTTCACAGCTTGGATGAATGAAGGAAAGAAAGAAAAACGTGAGAAATCATTGTGCGCAAACTGGAGAAAGTTACATCGACGTGGTCCCTCTCGGATAAGGGCTTGGTGGTTTTGGTTCGGGAAGACCTGCGGCCGGACGGACGGAGAAGGGCCGAGGAAGGAGAGCTGTGGCAATTTGCAGCAGGGTTTTCGCAAAGCCAAGCCCTTGATGGAAGCGGGCGCCTTCTCCGGTGACAGACCCGGCACGAGTCCCACGATCCGTATTTCCCTGGAGAACCCAAGCCTCCTTGGTGTGCAGCAAAACTAAAAGTCGGCGTGTTCGTAAGGAAAAGGTCAGCCATGCCGTATCAGCAAGGAATCGTCCGAATGAAAGCAGCCACACTTAAGCCATTGGTATGCGTGAAAGGGGTGACCGGTTTCCGTGGCCTTTCCTTTTTCTGAGGCTGGCGGCAACATGGATGCAAAAAACGATTAACATGTTTAATGACGCGGGTTTCATGCACCTCCCTCGGCCGGCTCACATGGTCTTCTTTTCCGTGCCGTCGGCGGGCTCCGCCTTCTGCGCCGTGGGGAAAGCGTGGTGGTACAAGTGTCTGTGGGTCGCGGCCGCGCTGTAGAGTTTGTACAAAGCCTGCCAAGAGAAAGACAAGGCTTAGAGGGAGAGGGGTCATGGCATCACGGAATGAGAAGAGATCCCCAAAGGCCATCCAGTCCAACCCCGTTCCAATAGCCCAGTGTTTCCCAACCTTTTTTGAGCCGCGGCACACTTTTAACATAAAAAAAATCCGGGGGCACACCACCAACCAAAATGACACTCTAACACAGTAAAGAACGGCTGGGGGATGGTGGCCTGCTGGGAGCAGGTGCTGGGAGTGCCGAAGCCGGGGGAAGAGCCAGGCCATGCCATGCCCCGCCTCCCCCCCGGCTTCAGCTCCCCCATAGCTTCTCCAGCCTTAAGGGGGCAGTGCCAAGCCAGAGGTGGCAGAGCCAACACAATGCTGGTTTGGCATTGGCCCCCTCAAGGTTGGAGAAGCTGTGGGAGAGCAGAAGCCGGGGGAGGGGGAGGAGCCAGGCCGTGCCATGCCCCGCCTCCTCCCCCCGGCTTCAGCTCCTCCATAGCTTCTCCAGCCTTAAGGGGGCAGTGCCAAGCCAGAGGTGGCAGAGCCAACACAATGCTGGCTTGGCATTGGCCCCCTCAAGGTTGGAGAAGCTGTGGGAGAGCAGAGGCCGGGGGAGGGGGAGGAGCCAGACCGCACCATTCCCCCGCCCCCTCCCCCGGCTTCCACTCTCCCACAGCTTCTCCAGCCTTGAGGGGACAGTGCCAAGCCAGCAGTGGCAGAGCCAGAACAATGCTAGCTTGGCACTGTCCCCTCAAGGCTGGAGAAGCTGTGGGAGAGCGGAAGCCGGGGAGGGGCCAGGCTGCGCCATGCCCCACCCCCTCCGCGCGGCTTCAGCAAGTGAGGGTGAGAGTCATGGCGGATTGGAGGCTGGCTGGGGAAACGCCCCGGCCCCTTCTTTTTCTTCGCCGCCGCCCAGCCCTTCCTCCTCCTCGCCCAAGCAGCACGAGTTCGGCAGGAGGATGGGGGAAAGGAAGGGGGCAGAAAGCTTTTCTCGCAGCATAGCAGGAGGTCCGTCACAGAGGTTGGGAAACACAGTGATAGCCATCCAGCCTCTGCTGAAAGACCTCCAGAGAAGGAGGCAACACTGCATTCCTAGGCAGAAGCACTCTCCGCTGCCAAACAGCTCTTACCATCAGGATGCTCTTGGTAATGTTTAGGTTGAATCTCTTTCCCTGCCATTTGAATCCATTGCTCCATTGTGTCCAAGTCTATCTCTTTCTCCTCAATGAGACATCCTTCCAAATATTGGCACATGGTAGGCCTGGGTAGGTTCGTCGGAATGCGCGTAAAATCGGATTAAATTCACGTTTGAAGCGATGTAAGCAACCCGGAAGTGAATTTGCCATTTTCGGAAAGGAATCGGCATTAGATTCCCGCCCCTCTCGAGGTGCTTTCCCCTCATTGCCTGTTTAACCCAGTTTGGAGGCGGATGTCTTCCTTCGGCATCAGAACTGGGGCGACAGCCACATCCAAAGTGAGTTAAACATGGCTGTTGCCCCAGTTCTGACGCAGAACTGGGGCGATACCTCGCTAGCTGTAGCGAGGTCAGGCTCCTGTTTATCCCGATTCTGATAAGGACGACGGTATCACCATGGAGGCCTTGATCAAGCTCCGTCCGGGAGCGAAACGTTGGATAAGCGGCCCGAACATCTTTGGCATCACCATCCTGTTGGCCTCGTCCTAAACTTCTCATTTCGGAGTATACACCAGTCTCCTTTTGGTCCTTACCTTTGTCTGGGATTACTTGCCTATCTCACAGAATAGAGACATTATTTTTGGAACTTAATTTGGACACTTATGCACACTTCATGGAAAAGGATATTTAATCCGAAGTAGCCACTATTGGGACATTGTGCCTTTTATGTACTATTGTCGTGTGCTTTCCTGTATCCAGCAATGGGTATAGTATGTGTTTAATCTCATCTATGATACTCTAGTTCAGGGCTGTCCAACTTCTTCGGGCCCAAGGGCCGGAATGCAGGTAACGGATCACCTTGGGGGCCGGAGCGGAGGGCGTGGCCGCTCGCGAGCGGGGGGCAGGGGCGTGGCTCCCGCCCTGGCCCGCCTGGCACGCATGCCCAGCATCCTCTGCGGCCCGCCCTTTCGGCGGGGTGACGTCAGGCGCCACGCCTGACGTCACCCAGCCCCCGAAAAGGGGCGGATCGCGCAAGATACCGGGCTTGCGCGCCAGGGCGGGATCGGCGAGCCGCCCCTCCGTGTCCTTGGCTCTTGCAGTGGCCGCGCCTGAAGGACGGTAAGCTCCCGGGTCTTACCTTCCTTCAGGCGCGGCCGCTGCAAGAGCTAGGGAGACGGCGGAGGGCGGCTTGCCGATCCCGCCCTGGCGCGCAAGCCCGCGAGCGGCCCTGCGCGAGCGAGGAACAGGTGGGGGGAAGTCCCGCCCCTAGGGCATCGGACGTAGCTTCCCTCCGCCTCCTCACTCACGTCATCCCCGCCGCCCCCTGAGATCAAAACTTTTTGGAAAAAAATTTTTGAATATTTTTTTAAAAACCTGATGTCTTGCAGGGGGTTAGGGGGCCGTAGGGAAGGGGCTCAGGGGACGTGTACGGCCCCTGGGCCGCCAGTTGGACAGCCCTGCTCTAGTTCTATGCAATATATATATTTTTACATGGAATATTGCCTTGCTTGTGTAATACTTTAGCGTTTAACACAACCCTTGCTCTGTTTACTTTGTGTATGGACAAGAGAGAGGCAGGGCGGAGCGCTCCCTCTGGAGACGCCGCATCGCGCTTCCTCTTTCCTGCAATGCCCCACGGTTGGAAGAAGCACCGCGCGAGCAAAATGCAGCGGCAGGAGCACGCGCGCGCGCAGGGTGTGCACACGCATGGCAGCAGCGCCCCATCCGGCTGAGGCCCGAAGATCGACTCGAGGCCTGAAGATCGACTAGTCGATCGCGAACGACTACTTGAGTAGCCCTGGGTTAAACCCTTGTGCCAGCAGGGCTGCTAACCGAAAGATTGGCAGTTCAAATCCGAGGAGCAGGGTGAGCTCCCGTCTGTCAGCTACAGCTTCTGATGGGGGGGACATAAGAGAAGTCTCCCATAGGGTGGCAAAACATCCAGGCGTCCCTTGGGCAACGTCAATTCTCTCACACCAAAAGCGACTTGCAGTTTCTCAAGTCGCTCCTGACACAGAAAAAAAAGGTGTCATTTGCACAGTTGATCAATGTGCGCTTTATCAATGACTTGGACAATAAATTATGCCAGATAGCCCAGGCCTGAACTACAATCCAATTCCACCTGCCTTGAAGTGATGAAGCAAAGCGTGGAGCGAATGGTGCGTCTCCCTCCTCCCAGCAAATGAGCAAAGACACACTGGGAAAAAACCGTGGCGGAAGCGGATGGGAGATGAGCCATTTCAGCAGCACATGGTGCAAACATGGGACAGACACGCACGGTGGTGGGACGAGCACGGCTGCCACACAAACAACAACACTTACCTCATTTGTGTTTCCCTGCGGAAAAGGCAGTTGCAAGAAAAGAAACGTGAGAGAAAGAACACATCGTGTTGATTACGTTTTTTATTTGGAGAGGCTGCCAAAACTATCTCTCCCAGTAGCATCGAGAACCACGTGGCCGCCTTCTAAAGGATCATGGAATCTGGGACTGAGTCTACAGCAGTGGTTCCCAACCTATGGTCCATGGACCACCGATGGTCTGCAAGAACTAAAACATGGTCCGCAGCCTCAGCGTTACTACACCGTTGCAACAAGAACGACTGGTCTTGCAAAACCCTCTTATAGTGCCAAGGCTTATTAAATATTTATTTATTTACTAGCTGAACCTGGCCATGCGCTGCTGTGGCTTTTTCTCTTTCCTGTGTCCCAGTCTATATATGTGTGTTTTGTGTGTGTATGTATGTATCTATATGGATTTGTGTCTATGTGTACATATGTATGTGTATGTGTGTGTACTTATGTATATGTGTGTTTTTGTATATGTATATGCATGTAGATGTGTGTAAGTACAGATGTGTGTATGTATGTGTGCATGTGTATATTTCAGTGCATGTATATATGTGTGTATGTGTGCATGTCTATATGTACATACGTGTGTGCATGTGGCGAAGACCAACAGTAACATCGCTTCCTGCCTTTTATACTTCCTTTCTTCCCTCTCCCCCTCATCCCTCAGCTTTTCTCTTCTCTCTGTCCTCCTGCCTCTTCTCCCTCCCTTCCTTCTTTCCTTTCCCTCCTTCCTGCCATCCCTCCCCTTTCTGTTTTAGTTCTTGCTCCCTTTGTCTCCCTCCCTCCATTCCCTCCCCACCTTTTTTCCCTTCCTTTTGCTAGTCCCTTCACCAGCTTCTCCCTCTTGTATTGCCTTTTATTACCTGTCTGTTTTCTGTTCCTCCTTCCTGCGTAACCTCTTTCCTTCTTTCTTTCTTTCCATCCTTCCTTCTTTCCTTCCATGTTTCCCTTTTTTCTTATTGTCTTCTTCCTTCACTAGGTCTTTCCTTCCTTCTTTCGTTCCTTTGGGGGGGGGGGTTAAGGAGGAGGCCGGGAGGAGGTGGGAGGGGCGCTGTCCTCATTTGCTGCAGCAGAGGCCTCCAGAGGCCACGGCTTCACCGAAGACAGTGGCCCCCCTTCCTCCTTTTTGGTCTTCCTCAGCCAGCGCCGCCGCCAGCCATTCCCCTGCGACGGTGCTGGCTCTAAGAGCTCTAAGAGCTAAAAGGAGGAGGAAGGCCCGCTGTCTTCAGCGAAGCCGTGGCCTTGCTTGGTGTGGCGTCACAGCACCACCAACATTCCGACACTCTAAACTGCCAGAGGGGGGGTTGCTCCCAGCCTCTACATTCTGAGGGAGTGTTTGCATAATGCCTCTAATTGGCCAGCACCACCAACATTCCGACACTCTTAAACTGCCAGAGGGGGGTGGCTCCCAGCCTCTACATTCTAACTGAGGGAGTATTTGCATAATGCCTCTAATTGGCCAGCACCACCACCATTCCGACATTCTAAACTGCCAGAGGGGGGTGGCTCCCAGCCTCTACATTCTAACTGAGGGAGTGTTTGCATAATGCCTCTAATTGGCCAGCACCACCAACATTCTGACACTCTAAACTGCCGGGGGGTTGCTCCCAGCCTCTACAGTCTAACTGAGGGAGTATTTGCATAATGCCTCTAATTGGTCAGCACCACCAACATTCCGACACTCTAAACTGCCAGAGGGGGGTGGCTCCCAGCCTCTACATTCTAACTGAAATTTGCATAATGCCAGAGGGGGCACCACCAACATTCCGACATTCTAAACTGCCAGATGGCTCCCAGCCTCTACAGTCTAACTGAGGGAGTTTTTGCATAATGCCTCTAATTGGCCAGCACCACCAACATTCCGACACTCTAAACTGCCAGAGGGGGGTGGCTCCCAGCCTCTACATTCTAACTGAGGGAGTATTTGCATAATATATACCAGCAAAAGTACAGTTCCTGCCTACTTACACACTAATTGAGTTATTAGTATTTGCATAATGCCTCTAATTGGCCAGCACCACAACTTTCCGACACGCTAAACTGCCAGAGAGGGGTGGCGTGGGGGATCATGGAAGTTGTAGTCCAATTGTTTTTTTGTATTTTTGGTCGTGTTGTTTTATTTTTATTTTTTGGGTGATAAACATACCTCGTGGGGTTTTGTGTGTATGTGGACTGATTTGGTGTGTCTGCCTTGTGTGGTTTTGCTGTCTATAGGCTACTTAGGATGACAGCTCTCTTTTTATATATATAGATTTCCTTCATTTCTACCCCGCCCTTCTCCCACAAGGAGACTCAGGGTGGCTTCACGTACGCATCAGTGATGCTGTCAACATATACATTCGATTAAAACAGTAAGACTTCCTCCTTCCCCTCTCCCTCCTCCACACTGGGGCACCAGAGACAGGATGGAGACGTGGGGGTGACAAAGGGTCGAATGGGTCACCACCTACCTGGTCCCATAGGGCCGCGGCCACTTGGTCGATGACAGCGCCCAGTTCCCTGTACTCCCCGGAGTAGCGGATGTAGGCCCAGGTGCAGAGCGTGATGAGGGTCAAGCCCATGATCATGTTGCACAGGCTGGCGATGATGTCCAGCCCGATGAAGCCGGTGACGCCCGCGACGACATAGGTGATGAAGATGACCACAAAGAGGGTGGCGGGGGTGCGGGCCGCGTGGAAGATGTTCTTGCTGTCGTTGTGCTTGATGTACTGGACGTAGAGCTCATCGATCTCGGCCTCCAGCTGCTGCAGGTAGCGCCGGCTGAACTCCTCGCCACCCATCTTCTTCACCGAGCGGAACTGGCGCACCGCCTCCTCCTTCAGCTCCAGGTGGCGGCTCTGCAGGTCGCTGGGGGCCAGGAAGGGCTTGTCGCCCCCACACACCTGGATGGAAGCAAGGTGGGGTGATCAGGGGCTGCTTTAGGAGCAAGCTTTGAAGGACTTCCTCCACATTGGCTGGGCTTAGCATCCACGCCTGTCCATAGGGCAGGCGTGGGCCAACTTGAGCCCTCCAGGGGTTCTCCCCAAGCCCCCTCCCTGCCCTTCCCTCCCCTTCCTCTTCTCTTTCAGGGGCAGAAACGTGAAAGAAAGACAGGAAACATTTGGATCCCAAAAGGGTTGGCCTTGGTCAGGATGAGATGATGGACCAGAGAGAAGAAGCGTCTCCAGGAGACTCTCCAGAGCAGCAGGACGTCAGGTGTCCCCCCCTCTCCCCCCCCTCCTCAATGGGACACTCTTTGAAATCTTCCAACATGGTTCTCATGTTCCCTCTTAACCTTCTCTTCTTCCAGATAAACATCCCCCAGGAGGAAAGGAAGGAAGGAAAAAAAAGAGAAGGAAGGAAGGAAAAAGAAAAAGGAAGGAAGGAAAAAGAAGGAAGGGTGGAAGAGAAGGAGGAAAGGGAAAAAGGAAGGAAGGGAAGGAAGGAAAAAGAGAAGGAAGGGTGGAAGGGAAGAAAATGGAAGGGAAAGGAATGGCGGGAGGGAAGGGAAAAGGAAAAAGGAAGGAAGGAAGGAAAAAAGGAAGGAAGGGTGGAAGGGAAGAAAATGAAAGGGAAAAAGGAAGGAAGGGAAGGAAGGAAGGAAGGAAGGAAAGGAAGGAAGGAAAAAGAGAAGGAAGGGAAGGGGAAGGAAAAAGGAAGGAAGGGAAGGAAGGACGGAAGGGAAGAAAATGGAAGGGAAAGGAATGGCGGGAGGGAAGGAGGAAGGAAGGAAAAAAAAGAAGGAAGGGTGGAAGGGAAGAAAATGAAAGGGAAAAAGGAAGGAAGGGAAGGAAGGAAGGAAGGAAGGAAGGAAGGAAAAAGAAGGAAGGGTGGAAGGGAAGAAAATGAAAGGGAAAAAGGAAGGAAGAGAAGGAGGAAAGGGAAGGGAGATGGGAAGGAAAAGGGAAAAACGGTGGAAGAAAAGAAGGGAACGGGAGGAAGGGAAAGGAAGGAAGGAAAAAAGGAAGAGCAGGGAAGGGAAAAAGGGTGAAAGAGAAGGAGGAAAGGGAAGGGAAAAAGGAAGGGCGGAAAAGAAGGAGGGAAGGAAATGGAAAAAAAGGGAAAAAGGAAGGAAGCAAAAAGAAGGAAAGGTGGAAAAGTAGGGAAGGGAAGGAAAAAGGGTGGAAGAGGAGGAAAGGGAAAAAGGAAGGAAGGGAAAAGAAGGAAAGGCAGAAGGGAAGGAGGGAAGGGAAAAAGGAAGGAAAAAGAGAAGGAAGGGTGGAAGAGAAGGAGGGAAGGGAAAAGGCAAAAAGGAAAGAAAAGGAAGGAAGGAGAAATGGAGAGAGGAAAGGAGGGTGGAAAGAGGGAATGACAAAAGAGTGGAAGGGAAGGAAGGATAGGATGGTGAAAGAGAAGAGGGCCTGAGAAAAGAGCCCAAGAGGCCACATCCGCCCCCGGGGCCTGGGTTTGCCTCTATTGATCTCGGTCCTCCAATGCAATTCAGTGTTGAGCTTCCAGCGGATGTCATGCTGGAAGGGCCAGATACTCCTGGAGAGTTGTTTTCTCTTGATAATAGCTATGTCTTTAATTGCGGTGTCCCTCTTCCACTGGGGTGGGTCCTCTGCCCTTAATGCCAGCAAATGTGGAACGCTGACCCTTCACCTCCACCTGGGGGCGGCTTTCTTTAGGACCGTGGCCGGACACGGAGATGCGAGCTCACCTCCTCCATCCTCTTGTTGTAAGCATCTTTTGCCGTGGCGACAGCAGCCAGGTTGTTTGCTTCTGCGGTAGCCTGCAACGAGGGACAAAGCAGAAAACAGTCAGTTGGCCAAGAGGTCGCCAGTCCAACCCCCGTCAGCTGGGCAGGAGGACACAGTCAAAGCCCTCCCAACAGATGGCCATCCAGCCTCTGTTGAAAAACCTCCAGCGTTCCAATCCTGCCTCCTGGTAACCATGGATTGTGGAAGGGGGGTTCACCCTCCCCCTTGGGAGAGAGGAAACCAATCAAGAGAAATTGCAACGCAAAGCAGAGATAGCTAGCAAAAAAAGATAGGTGCGCTGTGCCTTTAAATCTCTCCTCGCTTCTGCCTCACTCTCGGAACTCGATATACATATATACAGCATACCTACTTTGCAGAGTTTCACATTTTGTGGGTGGTCCTGGAAGGGAACACCCGCAATAAGTAAGGGAACACTGTATAATGAAATGTTTACAAGGTGTTGCTTTAACCCAGGGGGTTGGCAACCTATGGTTCGCGAGCCAGGTGTGGCTCTTTTGATGATTGCATCTGGCTCGCAGATTTCAGCTTTTCAGATAAGACCAATGCTGGAACAATCCCCAAACAATACAGGCAAGACAGCGGTGTGTAAATAAAGCCCTACAACGCTCCCAGGCTCCGCAGGAAGGCAGAGAGGAACGGAGTTCACATGAGGCTGCTGCGGAGGACCAAAGCAATCACCGAATGGGGGTTGGAGGAACGCTCTAGGCAAGCTGCTCAGAGGGGCGAGCAATGTGTGGGTGTACCCCCACGGACGTTGTGATCCCTTGGATTTATAGGGCAATTGTTCCCGTTTACTTCTGTGAAGCTACCGTATGTACACATGGCTCACCCCTCTGAGTAGCTTTCCTAGAGCGTTCCTCCAACCCCCATTCGGCAATGGATTGCTTTGGTCTTCCGCAGCAGCCTCATGTGAACTCCGTCCCTCTCTGCCTTCCCGCCTCTGCCTGGGAGTGTTGTAGGGCTTTATTTACACACCGCTTTCTTGCCCGTATTGTTTGGGGATTGTTCCTGCATTGGTCTTGGTCTACGGATTCTTCGGTTGGACATATGCACCATCATTCTGCCGGGGGAATCCTTTTCTCATCGTATGTACGTAAATACATTTACCGTATTTTTCGCACCATAAGGCGCACCTGATGATAAGACGCACCTTGATTTTTGAGGGACAAAATTGGAAAAAAAAATTGGGGGCTGGCTACACTAACATGGAGGGGGGGGAGGCGCTGGAGCAGGGGGGCGCGATATACTTACGCTATATTCGCGCCCCCCCCGGCGGCTCCTGCCCATGCCCATACTCGCCGCCGTGTCGCTGCATCCAGCCGGGCGGCGCAGAGGAACGGGGCGGAAGACGGGACTCGTGGGGCGGCCTCGCCACTCACGAACCCGAGGAGGAGGGGGAGGCCACGAGGGCGGCCCCCACGGCGACGCAGCGGCAGCCGTAGCAGCAGCCGCAGCAGCAGCAGCAGCAGAAGGGCCCGAAGCCAGAGGCGCTTCTTCCTGACGTCAGGAAGAGCGCCTGCTGCGAGGAGGAAGGGGAGGAGGCCGCACGCTGTAAGAACGCCCGAAAGAGAGGCCGCAGGGAGGGAGGGAAGGAGGAAGAGTTCCTCCCTCCCTCCGGCCTCTCTTTAGGGCCTCCTTACTGCACGCGCCGCTTCCCTTCCTCCTCGGCACAGGCGCGACGGTGACGCCAGTTCGTCGCGCCTCTGACGAGGGGAAGCCCCGCCGGCTGCGCGCACAGCTGTTCCTAGCGCGCAGCCGGCGAGGGCTTCTCGTCAGAGGCGCGACGAACTGACGCCACTGCTGCGCTTCTCTGACGAGGAGGAAGGGAAGCGGCCGCAAGACTGTAAGGAGGCCCTAAAGAGAGGCCGAGGGAGGGAGGGAGGAACTCTTCCTCCCTCCCTCCCTGCGGCCTCTCTTTCGGGCGTCTTACAGCGCGGTCTCCTCCCCTTCCTTCCTCGGCAGAGGCGCTTCTTCCTGACGCCAGGAAGAAGCGCCTCTGGCTTCGGGCCCTTCCGCTGCTGCTGCTGCTGCGGCTGCTGCTACGGCTGCCGGTGGCCGCCGTGGGGGCCGCCCCTCGTGGCCTCCCTCCTCCTCGGGTTCGTGAGTGGCGAGGCCGCCCCACGAGTCCCGCCTTCCGCCCCGTTCCTCCGCGCCGCCAGCTGGATGCAGCGACACGGGCGGCGAGAGTATGGGCATGGGCAGGAGCCGCCGAGCCGCCGGAGGGGCGCGAATATAGCGTAAATACATCGCGGCCCCCTCTGCTCCAGCGCCTCCCCCTCCATGTTAGTGTATTCGCTCCATAAGACGCAGCTAATTTTTCTTCCTACTTTGGGAGGAAAAAAACTGCGTCTTATGGTCCGAAAAATACGGTATTTCAATTCAGTCTTAAAATATATATATTATATGGCACTCACTGAAATACATTTCCAAATATTTTGCTTTCATGGCTCTCTGAGTCAAAAAGGTTCTCGACCCCTGCTTCAACCTCCAGTTTGCTAGTAAAACTGAATTCCCGTGTCGCGAAAGGATGCCTGCCTAAAAAGCAGATCACCGAGATGAAAAGTCTGGACCGCTCTGCTATTGAATCCCTCTCTCTGGACTGGACTGGCAGCTGATGCTGAACTAGGCGATCCACAAACAATAGAAGCCCCCGAGGGACCTGTCTCCACTGCACCTGCCCAGGTGAGGGATGGATGGGAAGGAAATAATAAGAGTTGTGCCCTTTGGAAACTTGATTCCCAGGAGCCCTTCCCTCCCTCTTGAAAGCCCAAGGGGGAAATACCTGCAGCATGGATTTGGGATGAGGGAGCTCTTCTCCTTGGTAGATCTTAATGTAGGCCTAGGAAGAAGACACACAGGAAGAAACTGATGGATATAAACACAATGAGCAGACACCGAAAAATACATACTCAGAAAAAGCCTATGCATTGTGTACGTCAACAGCAGGTGCTCAGTTAAACAGAACCCAAGCAAACCGGCACAAAGAAATCATGCCTTCTTGCATTCACAAAGCTGTATTGCGTTACATGAATTTTTCTGTATCTCTCTTGATTTGTTTTAGTTACTGTATTTCAATATTAGGATCAAGTCAATACAGAGTTTAAGGTATGTTTTACTTTGGGGTACTGTTAAACCGAATCTTCTTTGTGCCTGTTTGGTCAACTGTTGACAGAAAGCTTCAAGTTTTTCATCCTGGCTCGGAGGTCTGTAGTAGACACCCACAACGAGATCTTTTTGAGTCCCAGTTCCCTTGATTCTTATCCAGATGCTTTCAAGTTGGTTTCCTGGATTGTAGTCTTGCATCTCTTCTGCAGCGTAACAGTTTTTAACATATAAGGCTACTCCGCCAGTTTTTGACATATAAGGCTACTCCACTTTCAGCCCCTAGCCCAACCACCCTGGTTCAGCTCCTGCTGGAGGCCGCTCTAGAAGCTCTTACTTCTTACAAGAGATGCTTATGGACTCCTCTCCCACCTTGAAATACTCCACTAGGCCTCGGCAGGTGATCTTGTTCCCGTTGATCTCCTTGACGTCCAGGCTTTGCGGGCTGAGCAGCCACGGGATCAGCACCTTCAGGTTCTTGATGAAGTCGCCGTCGATTTCTGCCAAGGGAAGAAGGAGGGGAGCTTGGTCGGGGAAGGCTTGGGGCAGGTCCCACAACATTGTGTTCCTCCAGGAGACCTGGATGGTCCATGGGCGTATTAGGACCCCCATCCCACCCTGAACATCCTAGTGTGATCTTTTTTGCCTCTTTCTATCTCCTATCTACTCCACCAGAAATATAGCCGGACTCCATAGAATCCTAGAGCTGGAAGGGACTCCAAAAGCCATCCAGTCGGACCCATTCTGCGTGGCAGTCCCTAGGATTCTAAAGTTCAGGGGTAGGGAACCTATGGCTCGGGAGCCAGGTGTGGCTCTTTTCATGATTGCATCTGGCTCTCCAGAGCAGACCGGGCCTCGGTTTCCCAGCATGCAGCGGGGAGGAGTGACGCAAATGCGCCGCGACTGCCGCTTTCGCACCGCCATCGCCGCCTCTTCCTCATCCCCCACTGCTTTCGGGGCCCTGCGCCCTCTTCACCAGGGATGGTGGAGCCCAGCGGCGGTCCCTCATCCTCGTCTTCCTTTTTGTCCTTGGGGAAGGAGGCAGGCCTGGCCTTGGCGCTGCGGACCCGGCCTCACTGCCCCTGGGGGACACCCAGCTCATCGCCCTCATCGTTGGGCAGCTCAAGAGCCGTGGCCTCTTCGACGCCTTCCGGACGGACTGCCTCGCCAACGTCGACACCAAGGTCCGCCTTGGCCCCGCACCCTCCTCCCCCTTCCTTCCTTTTCTTCCTTTTACCCTCTCTCTTTCTTTCATTCTTTTCCTCCCTCTCTCCCTACCTTTTTTCCTCCCTCCCTCTTCGTTCCTTCCTTCCTGTTCCATTCTTTCCTTCTCTCCTTCCTTTTCCCTCCCTCTCTCTCCTTCTTTCCTCCATTCTCCCTCTTCCCTCCTTCCTTTCTCCCCTTCACCCTTTCCTTCTCTCCTTCCTTTTCCCTCCCTCTCCCCTTCCTTTTTTCCTCCATTCTCCCCTTTCCTTGCTTTCTCCCCTTCACCCTTTCCTTCTCCTTCTCTCCTTCCTTTTCCCTCCCCCTCTCTCCTTCCTTCTATCCTCCATTTTCCCTCTTCATTCCTTCCTTCCTCTTCCTTCCTTTCTTTCTCCCCTTCACCCTTTCCTTCTCTCCTTCCTTTTCCCTCCCTCTCTCCCCTTCCTTTTTTCCTCCATTCTCCCTTTTCCTTCCTTCCTCTTCCTTCCTTCCTTCCTCCCCCTTCACTGTTTCCTTCTTCTTCTCTCCTTCCTTTTTCTTCCCTCTCTACCCTTTCTTCTTTCCTCCATTCTCCCTTTTCCTTCCTTCCTCTTCCTTCCTTTCTTTCTCCCCTTCACCCTTTCCTTCTTCCTCTCTCCTTCCCTTTTCCTCCCTCTCTACCCTTTCTTCTTTCCTCCATTTTCCCTTTTCCTTCCTTCCTCTTCCTTCCTTTCTTTCTCCCCCTTCACCCTTTCCTTCTTCTTCTCTCCTTACTTTCCCCACAGACCTGGCCCAGCCCCACGCTGCCCAAAGCCTCTGCGCCGCCCGGCAAGCCCACCGGCAGATGGAGGGCGAGGGGGAAGGAGGCTCGGGGCCGAAGAGAGGTTTTCCCGCGGCACACCAGCTGATCTCTGACAGAACACTAGTGTGCCGCGGAACAGCGGTTGGGAAACACTGCAGTAGGAGACTCCTGCCCGGCAGAATGCGAGTGGGCTGGATGGCCTCTGGGGGGCCCCTTCCGCCTCTAGGGTTCAATGACCCCATGCAATATTCACTGCAGACACATTTCTACAACCCAACACCGGAAGGTTTGGGTGACCCCAGTCTTCTTTCATCATCATCACAACCGCGGAGGAGGCCTCCCATCGGGACGTACCTTTGAGCTTCCCGTCAAAGTTTGGGTTCGTGGCGACTTTCAGCCCCGGGTGAGGCAAGAGGAAGCAGGCGATGTTGGTGAAGCAGGAGTGGATGTGCTTGCGCACGTTCTGGAGCTCTTCGTGCTGGTTCCCCGACACCTGGGCAGAAAGAAGGAAATAAAAGGGGAAGTTCACTTAAAATGCATGGAATTGGGTGTGGAGGAGAGATATACAAGCAGGCCCCAAGTTGCGAACAAGATGGGTTCTGTAGGTTGGTGAGAAAACTCCGGGAAAAGGTAAAGGCGGAGGTTTCCCCTGTCATTAAGTCCAGTTATGTCCGACTCTGGGGACATCATCTGGTGCTCATCTCCATTTCTTAGCCGAAGAGCCGGCGTTGTCCATAGGCACCTCCAAGGTCATGTGGCCAGCATGACTGCATGAAGTGCCATTACCTTCCTGCCAATACCTATTGATCTTCTCATATTTGCATGTTTTTGAACTGCTAGGTTGGCAGAAGCTGGGGCTGACAGTGGGAGCTCACTCCGTTCTCCGGATTTGAACTTGCAACCTTTCGGCCAACAAGTTTAGCAGCTCAGCAGTGTAACCCGCTGTGCCACCGGGCGCTCCATATGTGCTAATATTGGTATTCCAAAATTGGTGGGGAAAAACACAAATTTCCTATAATCTCAAGCATTTCATATCATATTATATCATATATATTGTATCTATATATATAAAGGAAGAGTCGTCATGGAAAGACCGTCCCAAACAGAGAAACCTTACAACGCAGAAACACCAAACTTGCCAACAGAAATAGGCCTCAAGCAAGGTATGTTTGTAGCAAAGAAACTTTCCCACTCAAAACCTAAAAGGCCCCCAAAACAATGAGTAAAAAAAACCCTACATTTCCCAGCATCCTCCGGGGCTGCCAACGACTCTCCCAGCCTCTACATCCTGACAACATGATTGGCTGCCAATAAGGGCGGATTTGCATAACTCCTGTACTGGCCAGCCAAC
The DNA here is from genome assembly GCA_030556195.1 of Anolis apletophallus. Lineage (NCBI taxonomy): Eukaryota > Metazoa > Chordata > Lepidosauria > Squamata > Anolidae > Anolis > Anolis apletophallus. Next base: position 1,656,066 of record JARBWK010000021.1, read on the forward strand.
ATGAACATTCCGACCCATAATAAACTGTCAGAGGAGGATAAGGCAAAGGGCTGAGGCACAAACACAAACACCCAAATCACAGACCACGCCCAAAATTGACAGTAAGGCTTCATTAACTTGATTTCCGTGACTAGGCCTCACTTAATGGAATGCTGTTTACGCTCTGAATTGACAGTAAGGCTTCATTAACTTGATTCTCCCAACTACGCCTCAGCTCATTGCACATTGTGTATGGCCTGAATTGACAGTAAGGCTTCATTAACTTGCTGTTCCTGACTAGGCCTCAGCTCATGGGACATTGTGTATGGCCTGAATTTACAGTAACCTACCTTGGCACACAGAGCCCCTATGACCCACACTACATTCTACTACAGTTTGGAGGAGGGGACCATGGATTATGGGACTTGAAGTACCTCCATGGATAATGGGATTTGTAGTACTTCAAAACTCATCATTCCCCACAGACCACTGTGTCCAAGAACCAAGACCGATAAAGACCAAACTTGGCAAACAATGCCCCTCATGACCCACACTCCATCCGACTGCAGATTAGAGGAGGACACACCATGGATAATGGGATTTCATGTACCTCCACTCACTTCCAAAGTACCCCACCCACTCACGCATCAACCTCTACATCAACACAGCAGACGAAAAGACAAAAAACATTGTATATCCACAAGCTATGCAGAATGCCAGCAACACCACACAACAACAACTCCACAGGACTCCAACATCCCACCCACCAAAACAACCCACAACAACACATGACCCCAACAACACCATAACTAACAACAACTCCAACCCTTACATACTCAGACTTCCTCGCATCTCCAAAATAGGGCACAGCAACGCGTGCCAGGTACAGCTAGTATCATATATATTGTATATACATATAATATTATATAACTCAACATTCTGGTGTGGTTTGGGGGAGGACGGACTTTGGACGATGGGACTTGCAGTACCATCACTCACTTTCTGAGACCGCTGTGACCCTCATCCAATGACTGATCAGGACTAAACTTGGCACACAGAGCCCCCATGACCCACTCTACATCCTGGTGCTGTTTGGACAATGGACGATGGGATTCGCAGTGCCTTCACTAACTTCCTGAGACCACTGTGAGGTACTGATAAAAACCAAGCTTGAAACACAGTGTCTTTCTCAAATAACCCGGGGACTGCAGGGTCCCCATTCTAGTATTGTAATAAACCAAGGGATTGGGATAAGCAAACCATGAGCTTCTTGAGAGAGTGAAACTGCAGGTCCCATCAGCCCAAGCCCAGCAGAGCCAAGGGTGGTGGATAATGGGAATTGGAGTGCCCCAATATATGGAGCTGCACAGGGTCCTTGCTTTGATCTCAAATGGAAATACAGGAGCAGAGCGTTTCAAGACCTATATCCACGGAGCAAAGCTTTAACACTAACCTTGAGGCGCTTTTCCAAAAACTTGGCCCCGCCTTCGGCTCCGTAGGAAAATTCATAGGGAAAGCTCCAGTCGCGAACGAGGAAGATGAGGGACTGATATTCAAAGATAAGAACAAAAAATAAATAAATAAGAAGCCTGGGTTGCTGTGAATTTTCCAGGCTGTCTGGCCATGTTCCAGAAGCACTCTCTCCTGACGTTTCACCCACAACTATGGCACAGAGGAAACCTGGCCTGTGTTGCCTGGAGGCATCCTCTTTGGGAGGTGTGCACTGGCATTTGATTGTTAAATGCTTGGAGTTCTCCTGTATACAGATACCCTCACTGATTGACTTTGCAGCTTCACAGAATCATCGAATCCTAGAGTTGGAAGAGACCTCATGGGCCATCCAGTCCAACCCCTTTCTGCCAAGAAGCAGGAAAATTGCATTCAAAACACCCCCAACAGATGACCATCCAGTCACCTCCAAAGGAGCCTCTACCACACTCCAGGGCAGAGAGCTCCACTGTGAGAGAGTAGAAGGAAAGCTGTGTTTGAACTGCTAGGAGAGCAGTTGAGTTTAAAAGGACAAGCAGTTAGAGTAAAGACTGCTGAGTTATTGGTTCTTGGAATGCAGCTATATAGTATCAAGTTGTATCTCCATAGTTAGTGTATTGTAACCTTAAGATACAATCCTCTTTAGAAGATACTGTAACCACCTAAGCTTTGAACTCTGAAACCTAGACCAGTGTTTCCCAACCTTTTTTCAGCCGCAGCACACTTTTTACATTTGCAAAATCCTGGGGCACACCACCAACCAAAATGACACAAAATGACACTCTAACACAGTAATACATATAGTTAATATGTTTTTAAAATGTATTTATACACTCAGTGTGAAACCTGGACCTGTTTCGATGAACTCAACATAGATATCCTGGCAGGAATGGCAGAAAGACACAAACTTCCCACACAGAACTCCCATAACCAAGAAAAAATGCTATAAGAGTTTAGTGGGCATTGACCTTGACTTTTGGAGTTGTAGTTCACCTATATCCAGAGAGCACTGTGGACTCAAACAATGTTGGATCAGGACCAAACTTGGCATGAATACTCAATATGCCCAAATATAAACGCAGATGGAGTTTAGGGGAAATAGACCTTGATATTTGGGAGTCGTAGTTGCTGGGATTTATAGTCCCCCTACAATCAAAGAGCATTCTGAACCCCACCAATAACAGAACTGGGCCAAACCTCCCACACAGAACCCCCAGGAGGCAAGAGGAGCTCTCTACTTGGGGAAAGGGAGACGGGCCTTCCCAGTGCATGGAGAGGGAGAGACCAAGTAGACAACGGGTGGGGAGGGGTGTGTTTGTAATTTTGTGCCTTTATCGAGGTAGGTTTCTTAGGGTTTTTATACTTCAACACACTAGACTCTCCCCCCCCCTTTCCTGGAGGTTCCAATTTCCCACGGCACACCTGATGATCGCACACAGCACACTAGTGTGCCCCGGCACACTGGTTGGGAAACACTGGTGTATTGTAACCTTAAGATACAAGCCTCTTTAGAAGATACTGTAACCACCTAAGCTTTGAACTCTGAAACCTAGACGCTTAGAACATTGTTTGAATAAACTTTGCAGTTCTTTGCGTAGTTACTTCACACACAAACCACAAAAACAAATTCTTCCCAGTGGGTAGCCAAGTATAGTGAATGGTGGCAGCAAAAGTTAATAAATAGTGTCAGTGGGAGTTTGGGTCCCTGCCCTGACACAGTAATCGAAAGGTCAGTGGGAAAGCTGACTTATTACATTATATGGTGGCAGCAAGTGGAAATAAAATAAGTCTTCATATAAATTGGTGGTAAGGGGGAAAAAGAAAACTACCCGTCCACAGTTGAAAGTATAATATAGAGAGCCCTTGCATATCTGGTGGCAGCGGTGGGATAGCAGACCCTTTCACACTTTTGAGTTTGAATCCTTCCTCCCACCTCCAAAGAAGGAGCCTCCACCATACTCCCTCCGGGGCAAAGAGTTCCACTGCTGAACAGCTCTCACAGTCAGGAAGTTCTTCCTCATGTTCTGGTGGAATCTCCAATGCAAATCAAGCTTACTCATTGCAACATTCACACTTGCTGTAAACAGACAAGGGTCCTTTCTCCCACCCTGGACATTATTCCACTGGTAATATATACACTCCGCTTGTTTCGGCACCAACAGAACCTCTGAAGAGGCCATTAGCCACAGGTGCAGGTGAAACTTCAGGAGAGAATGCTGCCGGAATACGGCCATGTCAGTTTATTGTTTGCCCGCAAGTTGTTTCCAACCTACAGCAGACCTAAGGCAAACCCTATGGCAATGTATGGGAAGCAAGTGCAACCATCAATATGGCAGAATGATCTCCGACTTCTTAGGGAAGTGATTGAAGAAATCCCCCCTCCTTCACCCCCGTTTCCCGGCCTCTCCTCTTACTTGGAAGGGCTTCAGGAAGGTCTCCTCCATGGCCAGCCGCCCGTATTCCGTGAAGAGCTGGAACGAGAAACAAACCCAGGAGAATTTCGAGATTGATATACCGTATATACTCAAGTATAAGCCAACCCAAATATAAGCCGAGGCACCTAATGTTACCACAGTTAACTACGAAAACATATTGACTGGAGTATAAGCCAAGGGTGGGAAATGCGGCCGCTATGTGTAAATTTCAAAATAAAAATAAATATCAATAAAATTATATTAATTGAGGTATCAGCAGGTTAAATGTTTTTGAATAACAATGGATCTGGACCAAACTTGGCACACAGCCCCCACCCCAAATGACCAAGTACTGGCAGGGTTTGCTGGAGTAATGGCAAAAGACGGTGGGAGTTGTAGTTCACCCATATGTTAAAGCACTGTAAACCCCATTGACGATGGATCTGGACTAAACTTGGTACAAATACCTAACATAACAAACTTTACATACTGGTGGACTTGGGGCAGAAATGGCAAAGGTTGATGGGAGTTGTAGTTCACCCATATGCGAAGTGCACTGTCAACCCTGCCGACAATGCACCTGGACCACACTTGGCATAAATACCCAATTTGACAAACTTTACCTATTTGGATGTGTGTGTGTGTGTGTGTGTGTGGGTGGGGGGGTTATGATAGAAGATGATGGGAGTTGTAGTTCACCCATATGCTAAGTGAACTGTGAACCCAGGCAATGATGGATCTGGGCCAAACTTGGAACACATACCCAACATGACACCCTACATACTGGTGGGGTGGGGGTGGAGGCAATGAGAGAAAGTTATGGGAGTTGTAGTTCACCCATATGCTAAATGCACTGGGAACCCTGCTGACAATGGATCTGGATCAAACTTCGTACAAATACTCCCCCCCCCCTCCTCCACAAGACCATCTTTAAGGACTGGCCAGGTTTGGGGGGATTTGACTCAGAATGTTGGGAGTTGTAGTTCACCCACAAGAGCACTTGGAACCCAACCAATGAAGGGATGCAATGGGATGGGACGGATAGGCCTTACCTGCAAGTGCTGGAGGTCGTCTTCCTGAACATTCTGGGACAGATTGTAGACCTGGAGGCAAAAAAAAAAACAACCACACACACACACACCATAAGGAATTGCTCATTAATAAAAAAAAGTTATAGTTACTTTTACTATCAAGCTGCTAAAAAGAATACAGAAAAAAATGTTATTTTGTCTCCCCCAAGTGGTCACTTCATTTATTGCACCCTGGAAATTAGAACAGACAACAACAGCAAAGTATTTTGATTAATAAATGGGAAATAAGTATGAAAGCGTGATTTCTGATCCTCATGAATGGCATGCACTGCCTCGCTTCACCAATGCTTCGTACCTGGATGGAGCTGATCATGGTGCTCAGCGCAAAGACGGTGGCGGAATCACGCAACGTCGATTGGCTATCGAAGGTCCCCTGCGTGTCCATAAGGAGAACGGCCACCTGAGGAGAGAGGGAGATGCAAACACTTGCGGGACCCCAAGGATTTCTCCTCCTTCTCCTCCCCTCCATTGGGGCATCCATACTGCAGAATTAATGCGGTTTTGCAAGGTCCCCTCCGACACAAGAGTGCTGGGGCCTCGTCCAAATTCTGCAGTGTAGATACATCCCATATGTGCTGGATGTTTGCATCAGGAATATGGATTTTTTGGGTTGCTTTGAGTTTTTCAGGCTGGGTGGCCATGTTCCTGCAGCGGTCTCTCTTGACGTTTCGCCTGCATCTGTGGCTACTGGCATCTTCAGAAGTTGTTGGAAGTGAGGCAAGTGGAGTGTATATATTAGGCCTGGGCAATCATGGTTCTAAATGGTTCAAAAGTTCTTAAAAAAATAAAGTTCTGGTGGTGAACACTAGGTGGCGCTGGTGCTTTGCTTCTACAGTGTTGCTAAAGTTCTGGGGGTGAACACTAGGTGGCGCTGGTGCTTTGCTTCTACAGTGTGGCTAAAGTTCTGGTGGTGAACACTAGGTGGCACTGGTGCTTTGCGTCTAAAGTGGTGCTCAAGTGCTGGTGGTGAACACTGGTGTTGCTTCTACAGTGTGGCTAAAGTTCTGGTGGTGAACACTAGGTGGCGCTGGTGCTTTGCTTCTACAGTGTGGCTAAAGTTCTGGTGGTGAACACTAGGTGGCGCTGGTGCTTTGCTTCTATAGTGTTGCTAAAGGGGGTGAACATTCCAGAACTCTAACAAAACTTTCAAAATTTCATTATAACTGGCATTTCCTAATTGGTTCTGTCTTAAAAATCGCCAATAATGAAATAATAATGAAGTTTTGAAAGTTTTGTTAGAGTTCTGAAATGTTCACCACGCCAGAACCACCAGCAACACACTGTAGAAGCAAAGCACCAACACTGCGCCACCTAGTGTTCACCACCAGTTGAGCAACACTGTGCGCCACCTTTTGCAACACTGTAAAGCAACTTTAGAACTTTAGTTTTGTAAGTATTTAGAACCATTTAGAGGGCAATTATTTTTTTTTTTCAAGGGGCCACACGAGAGCCAAAAAAATATTATGGAGGGCCGCACCTAAAGGCGGAACTATATTCTAATCTACATTATTTATTTATTTATTTACTATATTTACTATATATTACACATCATTAATATTAACATATCAATATATCAAGAAATATTCATATATTATTAGTATTAATATAATTATTTTATTATAGTGTATATATATAGACATTATAATATATTGAAATTATAATATAACATTATATTATTATTTATTATAAAATTATTATAAAATAATAATAAAACCCACTGAAATCAAATTAAATTAAATTCAAGAAGACAAGGTGCGAACCAAGATGGAATGGCCCAATGGACCCAGCCCAGAGGATGGCAAAGCGGACCCAGCCGCCGCTGCAGCAGAGGAGAGCAGAGCAGCAGGCGATCGGAGGCTGCAGGCTTCCGCCTGCTCTCGCCCCCAGCTGTTCCCCAGCTGATCGCCCTGATATGGAGCGCCTGCATCCGGCGATTCGGGCCTGCAGGGGGAGCAGTCAGCGATCTGAGGCGGCTGATTGCCCTGGCGACCCGGAAGACGATCAAGTCTTCCGGGTCGCCAGGGCAATCAGCCGCCGCAGGTCGGCAACTGCTCCCGCTACAGGCCCGGATTGCCTCCAGGGATAGCAGGCACTCCAAAGCCGCCGCTCCTCCGGCCGGTCTGCCAACACAGGCCCCACAGAGCCCACGATGGGATGGCGGCAGCAGCACCCCTTCCTCTTGGCCCCGCCCAACGTCCTTCTCCCCAGGCTGGACAGAATCGGCTGCCAGGCCGCATCTGGCCCGCGGGTCATAGGTTGCGCACCCCTGACTTAGAGCCATGATTACCCAGGCCTAGTATATATATATCTGTGGAATAATGTCCAGGGTGGGAGAAAGGAGCCTTGTCTGTTGAAGCAAGTGTAAACGTTGCGATTAGCAAGCTTGAAATAGCACTGCATAGCCTTGCAGTTCCAAAGCATTGTTCCACAGATAGATACATATACACTCCACTTGCCTCGCTGCCAACAGATCCCTGAAGATGCCAGGCACAGATGCAGGCGAAACATCAGGAGACCGGCTGTTAGGAATTGTGGGAGTTGAAGTCCAAAGCCCCTGGAGGGAGGGCCCAAATTTGCCCAGGCCTGCTCTATAGCATTGTGTCGTGACCGGCAAAGTGGTGCCAAACTGCATCCGTTCTGCAGTGTAGACGCATCCAAAACAGCACCCACCCTGCTCCCGTCCGGCTTGTCGACCAGGAAGACTTCACTCCAGATTTGGATCCCGGTCGTCTCTCGCTCCGACCCTCCCCTCCAGGAGAAACCCGTCAGCGGCTCGTTGTCATCGCCAACCCAGTCGATCGACTCCTGGAAAGAAGGAAAGCAGGACATGCGATAGCTATAGAGAGGTAGACAGGTAGATAGGTAGAGACACGGTATGTAATCCAAATCAGCCAAACAGGTAAAAATAATCATATCGTCTTAAAGATCCCGGAGATAAGAAAGAACCTTCCTTACCCAACCCTTCATCCTCTGGTGCAGGGCTGTCCAACAGGCGGCCCTGGGGCCATACACGGCCCCCGAGCTCCTTCCCTGCGGCCCCCTAACTTGTTTTAATAAAATACAAATTAAAAATTAAAAATTAATTTTTTTTATAAAAAATACCTACTTCCGGGTTTAGGCAAGCATCGCGAGACTACGCCAGCCACAGACGGGATTTCGAGGGAGGTCGAAATCCCGTCTGTGGCTGCGTAGTCTCGCGATAGCTGCCGAAATCTCAGGTCCCGTGGGATTTGCGGCCGGCCTGGGCGCGCGCCTCCTCCTCCCTCGCGGCTGCTTCCAGGCCAGCCCCCATTCCCTCAGAGAGAGGGAGGAGGGGAGTGAGGCAGGGAAAGCCCCTCCTGGCTCCGTCCTCTTCCTGTGGAGGGCCCTCGCTTCCCGCCCCGCGGATGGGAGAGCCGCCGCGCCCGGACTGAGCTTGGCCTCGGCTCCAGCGGGGCTCTTCGGGGACAGCGGCGGCGTTGGCGCTTCGGCCCTGTGGCGGGGCTCCCGCAGTATGGGTAAGGAAGGGCCTGGCTCGAATCAATCAATCTAAAAACAGTGGGACGTTGGGTGAGGGGGGGAGGGGTCCCTCAGCGGCGGTTTCCTTGGCGATGCTTCCTTCCCCTCCTCCGCGCCCCCTCCCCCTTGTTGTGCTGCCTTCCCCCGCGTGCAGGGCGCAACGTGGCTTCCTTTGCACCTGCCCCCCGAGGCTTGTTTTCCCTTCAGGGAGGGAGGGAGCTCTTTGGGCCTCCTCCACCCGCCTCTGGGAAAGGAGGCCCCATCAAGCCCTGCGACGGCATTGAGGTGTTTGGGGTTTTTTGGTGTGTCCCAATTTGAGTGTGGACTCAAATAACTCAAAGGTATTAGGAAACATTTCCCCAAATCCACCAGTGTTTCCATTTGGGTATATTGAGTATTCATGCCAAGTTTGGTCCAGATCCATCATTATTTGAGTCCACAGTGCTCTCTGGATGGAGGTGAACTACAACTCCACAACTCAAGGTCAATTGTAAGTAAATTGGAGCCAGGGAGGGGGCGGAGCTGGGGGAGGGGCGAGGGCGGAGCCGGGAGGGGGCGGAGCCGGGGCGGAGCCGGGGCGGAGCCAGACCCTTCGGCCCCCCAGGTGATCAGTGACCGGAATTCCGGCCCTTGGGCCTGTAGAAGTTGGACAGCCCTGCTCTGGTGCAAAGAAGCAACGGGCGGGCAGCTTACCATGTTGTACATGTATCTCAGCATGAAATCCATGAGGAAGGACTTCCCTTTGCGGAAGGCTCCAGCCACCGAGACGGCAACCACCTCCTTGTCGCGCACGGCTTCGGAGAGCAGGATGCGGTTGAGGGCGGCTTCGTCCAGCTCGAAGGAGTGGTCGTCCTTCACGATCAGCACCTGCACCGGGCGCGCCTTGCTCTCCGGCTCCTCCTCCTCCGAGCTCCATTCGTAGCTCCGCTCCGAGAAGCCGCCTGCGCCAAAAGGGACAGGTAAGGTCAGGAGACAGCCATGGCCCCAAAGACTTTCTGGGCACAGCTTCAAATCCCCTTCGCCAAACTGGGGAACGCCACCTGTTTGAGGCTGCACCTTCCCGAATCCCACAGCCGACTCTCATTCACCTGGAAAAGGCCGAGTTCCCAAAACCATTTCCTTGGTTGCATCTGCAGCAGGCATGGGCACGCTTGGGCCTTTGTTTTGGAATTTATTATTATTATGGCCTCGGTGACTTAGATTTTGCAAATACTGAGTGGGTATCCTCTCTCTGAAAAGTTCGCAACCAAAGGACATTTGAATTTATTTACCACTTTTGGAATACCAATATTGAGATAGATAGATAAATAGATAGATAGATAGATAGATAGATAGATAGAGGTAGATATAGAGATAGATAGGTAGATATAGAGATAGGTAGGTAGAGATAGAGATAGATAGGTAGATAGAGATAGATAGGTAGATAGAGATAGGGAGATAGAGGTAGGTAGGTAGATAGCTATATAGATATAGATAGATAGGTATATAGAGATAGAGACAGATAGAGATAGATAGGTAGATAGAGATAGGTAAAGATAGGGAGAGAGAGAGAGATAGGTAGAGATAGAAATTGAAAAGTAGACAGGTAGATAGGTAGCTAGAGATAAATATAGAGATAGATAGGTAGATACAGATAGGTATATAGAGAGAGAGGTAGAGGTAGAGGTAGACATGTAGATAGAGATAGAGATAGATAGGTAGATATAGATAGGTAGATAGAGAGATAGGTAGAGGTAGATAGGTAGATAGAGATAGATAGGGAGATAGAGATAGGGAGATAGAGATAGGGAGATAGAGATAGAGATAGAGATAGGTAGATAGAGATAGATAGGTAGATAGAGAGATAGGTAGAGGTAGAGATAGAGAGGTAGATAGAGATAGAGAGGTAGATAGAGAGGTAGACAGATAGAGATAGATAGGGAGATAGAGAGGTAGATAGAGAGATAGGTAGAGGTAGAGATAGAGAGGTAGATAGAGATAGAGAGGTAGATAGAGAGGTAGACAGATAGAGAAGATAGAGATAGATAGGTAGATAGAGATAGATAGATAGGGAGATAGAGATAGGTAGAGATAGCTATAGAGAGGTAGACAGGTAGATAGGTAGATAGACATAAAGATAGAGATAGATAGGTAGATAGCGATAGAGATAGATAGGTAGATAGAGATAGGTAGATAGAGATAGCTATAGAGAGGTAGATAGGTAGATAGACATAAAGATAGAGATAGATAGGTAGATAGAGATAGGGAGATAGAGATAGCTATAGAGAGGTAGACAGGTAGATAGACATAAAGATATAGATAGGTAGATAGAGATAGAGATAGATAGGTAGATATAGATAGGGAGATAGAGATAGGGAGATAGAGATAGATAGGCAGATAGAGATAGATAGGTAGATAGAGATAGGTAGATAGAGAGATAGGTAGAGGTAGAGAGAGATAGGTAGATAGACATATAGAGATAGATAGGTAGATAGAGATAGAGATAGATAGGTAGATAGAGATAGGTAGATAGAGATAGCTATAGAGAGGTAGACAGGTAGATAGGTAGATAGACATAGAGATAGAGATAGATAGGTAGATAGAGATAGGTAGATAGAGATAGCTATAGAGAGGTAGACAGGTAGATAGGTAGATAGACATAAATATAGAGATAGATAGAGATAGGTAGATAGAGATAGGTAGAGAGAGATAGGTAGATACAGGGCCCACCCCAAGCCCCCCCCCCCCCCGGCTACATAGGTAGATAAACATAGGTAAATAGAGATGGAGGTAGATAGGGAGATGGAGATACACACACCCAAGTCTAAGTACCGAATTCATTCATGTTTCATATACCCCTTACGTTTTGTACAATAGCCACTTTGGGATTTCTTTGGAGAGATAAGGCAGGGTATAAAGAAATAAATATGAATATAATAATAATAATAAAATATTAAAAATGGTTTTATACACAAGGCAAAGTTTGTGGATCTTGAATCATCCGAAGTCAAAGGCGTCCCTCTCTCAGCCACCCATTTGCATGAGTTTGGAGTATTTCGGAATTTGAGAGGAATCTCTCCCTCGGAAAGAAGGGAAATCTCCTCCTGGAAGAGCCATGATCATGGGGGAAAGGGGTCTCCACTGGAGTTTTATCTCCAATCCTTGTTTCCACAACAAGCCGATTTTTCCAAAATCCAATTTTCACAAGGACAGGCCGGGAAGTCTTCCAAACAAGGACGCAGAGAGCAAAACAAACTTCGCTATCTTTGCTTTGATCTCTTGACCCAGGCGTGGGCAAACTCCTAGCGGCTGGAGTTGAAGTCCAAAGCACCTGGACGGAGGGAGGGCCCAAGTTGGCCCAGGCCTGTTCTCTCTCAATCACAGGGATTCATCCTCAGTCATAATCCTCAGTGAGGTTGGGAGTAGGTTGGCGTGGCTTCTGCGTTGCAAGAAATCGGACCTTGTTTTATTATTACACTATTATTACACTGTTACATGAGGGCCAGCGGGGTCAAGTCAGATATGGCGATGCTCTCTCGGAGCCCTTTCTCATAACTAATGGAGTGAAACAAGGTTGTGTTCTTGCACCAACCCTATTTACCATCTTCTTCAGCATGATGCTCCAAAGGGCTACGGCAGACCTCGAAGAAGAAGACGGCATATATATACGCTATCGTACTGATGGTAGCTTGTTCAACTTAAGCCGCATGAGGGCTCGCACTAAGACTCTAAACTATCGAGTCCGTGAGCTGTTTTTTGCTGACGATGCTGCCCTTGTCGCCCATTCAGAGGCAGCCCTGCAGCGCCTCACATCCTGCTTTGCAACAGCTGCAGAGCTGTTTGTAATGGAAGTCAGCCTGAAGAAAACAGAAGTCCTCTACCAGCCCGCACCACAGGAAGAACACCATCATCCCCACGTCAGCATAGGCACATCTGTGCTTAAGTCCGTCCAGAAGTTCATCTACCTGGGATCATCATCTCTTCAGACGCCAAGATTGACAAAGAGATAGATCACAGATTAGCAAAGGCATTCGGAAGACTTCACAAAAGAGTCTGGAGCAACAAGCACCTGAGACAAAGCACCAAAATCAGTGTGTACAGAGCTATCGTACTGTCTATTCTCCTCTATGGGTCTGAAACATGGGTCACCTATCGCCAACATCTACGACTCCTCAAACGCTTTCACCAGCACTGTCTTCGCACAATCCTAAATATACACTGGACCGACTATGTGATGAATGTCGCTGTCCTTGAGCAAGCAGGGATCACCAGCGTTGAGGCCATGCACTTGAGAACACAGCCGTGCTGGGCAGGGCACGAGGTCTCTTGGATGGAGGACCACCGCCTCCAACAGATACTATTCTATGGTGAACTCGCCACGGGTCAGCGCAAGAGAGGTGCCCCCAAAGAAGAGATATAAGGACTCCCTGAAACAACACCTCAGGCTCGGCCAGATTGATCACCAACAATGGTGCACCCTGGCCTCACATCGGGAGGCATGGAGACGCACTATCCACAATGCTGCGGCCTCTTTCGATGAGAAACGACAACGCGGAAAGAACCGCAACTATGAAACAACATCACCCAAAGAGACATTCTGCTGTGCATTCTGCAACCGAGCTTACCTATCTCAGATTGGCCTTTTTAGTCATCAACGCGCTTGTAGAAAGCGTGGGATGAGTCCTTCCTAAAGAATCTTCGTTTGCAAAGTAATGCCGAGAGAGATTATTATTATTTTTCTGGCCAAAGAACAAGGCAGAGGACGGCTTCCCAGAAATCTATTTTTGGGTAACAGCTGATTCTCATTTGCCTAAGAAAGGAAAGGACACAAAATCTAGCACATCCAAAAAAAACCTCCCCAAAACAGAACAAAATCTATTTGCAGTCTCTCCCAGTTTTGGCAATATCTTTGTGCTGCTACACAGTTGGCCCTTCATATCCACGGATTCAACCATCCACGGCTTGAAAACCTTGGTGTGGCTTTTTTATTTAAGGTACACCATGTGACTATGATATCCTAGAATCAAATGCAAGTGTCTACTAATAATAATGACATTACAATCCCTGTGTTGTTTGGGAGTTCGACTGGATGGCCCTTGTGCTGGGATTCTACAGTCAGTCTGCTTAATAAAGGCCAGAAACAACAATGGGAATTTTTTAGTACTGCTTATATTTAATCCTGATTTAATGTTTGCATGCTTGCATATTTTAAAATTATATGCCAATGCTTTTATCTTAAGGCAATCTATATATATAAAGGAACAGTCGTCATGTGAAGACTACCTGAAACAGAGAAACCTTACAACGCAGAAACACAAAACTTGCCAACAGAAATAGGCCTCAAGCAAAGTACGTTTGTAGCAAAGAAACTTTCCCCCCCAAAACCTAAAAGGCCCCCAAAACAACGAGTAAAAAACTACATTTCCCAGCATCCTCCGGGGCTGCCAAAGACTCTCCCAGCCTCTACATTCTGACAACATGATTGGCTGCCAATAAGGGCGGATTTGCATAACTGCTGTACTGGCCAGCCAACATGAAAATTCCGATCCATAATAAACTGCCAAAACAGAATAAGGAAAAGGCCTGAGCCAATCCCCAACACAAACATCCAAATCACTTCCAACCGAAAATTTACACCCCAAAAAATCACAGACCACACCCAAAATTGACAGTAAGGCTTCATTAACTTGATTTCCCTAACTAGCCCTCACTTACTGGGAAGCTTTTTTTACGCTCTAAATTGACAGTAGACTTCATTAACTTGATTTCCCTAACTAGCCCTCACTTACTGGGAAGCTGTTTATGCTCTGAATTGACAGTAAGACTTCATTAACTTGATTCTCCCGACTAGGCCTCAGCTCATTGGACATTGTGTATGGCCTGAATTGACAGTAAGGCTTCATTAACTTGCTGTTCCTAACTAGGCCTCAGCTCATGGGACATTGTGTATGGCCTGAATTTACAGTAACATACCTTGGCACACAGGGCCCCGACCATGCATGATGGGACTTGAAGTACCACCATGGAAAAATGAGATTTGTAGTACTTCAAAACCCATCATTCCCCACAGACCACTGTGGCCCAGAACCAAAACCAATAAAGACCCAACTTGGCACACCATGCCCCCCATGACCCACACTCCATCCAACTGCAGTTTAGAGGAGGGCACACCGTGGATGATTGAACTTTCTCACATCTCCTAAAAAGGGCACAGCGACCCATAACAAACTGTCAGCCAGAGCCTCCTCCAACACTTTCAAATCAGAAGCCCATGATGGAGATCAACACCATTCAAGGGGAGCTCTTCTTCCTTTCCCAAAAGATCTCCAGTGGCTTGGAATTCCACATTAATAAGAGGACCATCCAGCAACAATGGGGTTTGCCAAGGAGGGTGCTCCAGCCCCTCTATATGCTGGCTCCAAGGGATGGAGGTCATCACCAAGTACCTTCTGATGCCCAGCGCTGGAAGAGCTCCTCAGATGGCCTGCCCATGAGGAAAGCCTCACCGGACATCGACCAATGGGTGCAAAAGACACAGAGCAGGACATCTTGAAAAAGAGAGGAGCAGAAAGTAAGCTAGACATGAAGATCTTGAGCAAGGTGGCTAAAAAGGATACGGAAAGGATTTTTAACAGTCCCCCAACAGACCCTGGACGCACCTGTGAAGATAGAGATCCCCTGACAGGACAAGCCCTCCCCAAGCTGATCCGTCCTGGCCATGGTACAAGTCAAACCCCAAGGACTGCAGGCAAAGAGCTGAGGCACAAACATAACACACCCAATTCACTTCAACATCATAAGTCACATCAATTCCAACCCTTACATACTCAGACTTTCTCGCATCTCCTAAATAGGGCACAGCAACGCGTGCCGGGTACAGCTAGTAAAATATAAATAAATATAATAATATTTATAAACATAAATAAATATAAGAATCTATTTATCTATGTATATAATAAAAGCCAGTGTTTGCGGTGGGGCGGTGGTGCAGAGGGAGGAATATGTGCCAGCGTTTCGATTGGTTGCCACTGTGGGATTATTTGAGTAAAGGACACTGATTGGCCAGCCTCAGAACACCGACGCTCTAAGGCACCAGATTATTTGCATAAAGAACTCTGATTGGCCAGCCTCAGAACTCCAACACTCTAAGGCACCAGACAGAGGGCATTGGTTGCCACTGAGAGAAAATTTGCATAAAGGACTCTGATTGGCCAGCAAAACAGAATGCAACTGAATGCTTGAGTTAGCCAAAAGACAGTTTTTTACCGTTGGAAATGGAATGTTCATTTTCGCGGAGGTGTGGAGGTGCCAAGGAATATGAGACAGCATTTTGATAGGTTGCCACTATGGGATTATTTGCATAAAGGACTCTGATTGGCCAGCCTCATAACTCCAACATTCTACGGCCCCAGACAGAGGGGATTGGTTGCCATTGAAATGGTATTTGCATAAAGGACTCCGATTGGCCATCCACATTCCAATATTCTAAGGTGACTCGGAGGAAAAAGGAAAGGCCTCAGGCAGTCAGACACTGCGGCCCACAGCAGTGATGGATCAGGACCAAACTTGGCACACAGGGTCCCAATGGCCCACTTCACAACACGACCCTCACCCAATGACCAATACAGACCAAAATTAGCACACAGAGCCCCCTTGACCCACTCAACACCCTGTTGCTGTTTCAAGGAGGCTGGACCACAGATGATGGGACTTGAAATACCTTCGCTCAACTTCCGAGACCGCCGCAACCCTCATCCAAAGAATGATCAAGACCTAATGTGACACACAGAGCGCCCATGACCCACTCTACATCCTGGTGCTGTTTGGAGGGGGATGGACCATGGCCAATGGGACTTCCAGTACCTTCACTAAGTTCCTGAGACCACTGCAAGCCACATAAACATCTAATAGGAACCAACCTTGCCATACAATGCCTTCCTCAAATAACCCGGGCACTGCCGGGTCCCCAAGCTAGTGTATATAATAAAAGTCAGTGTTTGTGGAGGTGCGGAGGGAGGAATATGTGGCAGCATTTCGATTGGTTGCCACTGTGGGATTATTTGCATAACGCCTCTATTGGCCAACCACGAACATTCCACCACTCCAAGGAGGCAGAGAGGGGATTGGCTGCCACTGCGGGAGAATTTGCATACGGACTCTTGATTGGCCAGCCACCACCAACATTCTGACACTCTTAGGAGGCAATGAGGGAAGGCGGCAGAGAGGGGATTGGTTGCCACTGAGGGAGATTTTGCATACGGACTCATGATTGGCCAGCCACCACCAACATTACAACACTCTTAGGAGGCAAAGAGGGAAAAGGAAAGGCCCTCAGGCTGTCAGAAATGGCTCCCACTGTGGTTTCGGATCGGCCAGCCTCTACAAACTTGGCACACAGAGACCCCATGACTCACTCTGCATCCTACTGCAGTTTGGAGAAGGGCGTACCACGGATGTTGGGACTTGCAGTACCTTCACTCACTTCCTGAAAACAATGCAACCCTCATCCAATGACCAATACAGACCAAATTTGGCACACAGAGCCCCCCATGACCCACTCTGCATCCTGGTGCTGTTTGGAGTACAACGGACCACGGATGATGGGACTTGAAGTACCTCTACACACTTCCTGAGACTGCTGCAACCCTCATCCAATGACTGATCAGGACATAACTTGGCACACAAAGCCCCCATGACCCACTCTACACCCTGGTGCTGTTAGCAGGAGGATGGACCACGGATGATGGGACTTGGAGTACCTTCGCTCACTTTCCGAGACTGCTGCGAACCTACTCCAATGACTGATCAAGACCGAACTTGGCACACAGAGCCCCCATGACTCACTCTACATCCTGGTGCTGTTTGGAGTACAATGGACCACGGGTGATGGGACTTGAAGTACCTCTACACACTTTCTGAGACTGCTGCAACCCTCATCCAATGACTGATCAGGACCAAACTTGGCACACAGAGCCCCCCTGACCCACTCTACATCCTGGTGCTGGTAGCAGGAGGATGGACCACGGATGATGGGACTTGGAGTACCTTCACTCACTTTCCAAGACTGCTGCGAACCTACTCCAATGACTGATCCAGATCGAACTTGACACACAGAGCCCCCATGACTCACTCTACATCCTGGTGCTGTTTGGAGTACAATGGACCACGGGTGATGGGACTTGAAGTACCTCTACACACTTTCTGAGACTGCTGCAACCCTCATCCAATGACTGATCAGGACCAAACTTGGCACACAGAGCCCCCATGACCCACTCTACATCCTGGTGCTGTTAGCAGGGGGATGGACCACGGATGATGGGATTTGCAGTACCTTCACTCACTTCCTGAGAGCACTGCGACCCACATAAATAACGGATAAAGACCAACCTTGGCCCACAATGCCTTTCTCAAATTGCCCGGGCACCGTTGGGTCCCCAAGCTAGTAATAAATAAATATAAATATAAGAATAACATGATCCACTCTTAAAGCAAGCCTCTTTGTACCCAGGAAATTGATTTCAGCCTAGATTCAGAATCTAGTGATTTCCACTAGAGGAAAAAAACAGCAAGGAACAGATATAATCTCAGCCTTAATGCATTCCTTTTTGCATAAGCATATATGGACTTTAGCCCATGTGGTAATTCATTGTGGAAGTTGCAGGCACAGAGCAAACTTGGGCCCT
Source organism: Anolis apletophallus (assembly GCA_030556195.1). NCBI lineage: Eukaryota > Metazoa > Chordata > Lepidosauria > Squamata > Anolidae > Anolis > Anolis apletophallus. The sequence continues at coordinate 1,674,198 of JARBWK010000021.1, forward strand.
ACCTCCAGGTGTTCTGGACTTGAATTGTGAGAGTTAAAGTCCAAAACACCTGGAGGAGGGGGGGGCCTGTTGGCCCAGGCCTGGTTTAATAATAATAATAACAACAACAACAACAATTCATTCTAAGAGGTGACGCAGAGGGAAAAGTAAAGGCCTCAGGCAGTCAGTCACTGCGGCCCACAGCAATAACGGATCAGGAACAAACTTGGCACACAGGGCCCAATGGCCCACTTCACAACCTGGTGCGGTTTAGGGCAGGATGGGCCACGAACGATGGGATTTGCAGTACCTTCACCTGATTCACTTCCCAAACAACACTGTAGCCCCTATAAATCACAGACCAGGCCCAAAATTGACAGCAAGGCTTCCTTAACTTGATTTTCCTGACTAGGCCCCCAACAATGACAGAACAAGACCAAACTTGGCATACAGAACCCCCCAAGATGCACCCTACATCCTGGTGCAGTTTGAGGGAGGATGGACCATGGATGATGGGACTTGCAGTACTTTAATTAGAGCACTGTGGCCCACACCAATGATGAATCAGGACCTAACTTGGCACACAGAGGCCCAATGGCCCACTTTACAAACCTGCTGCGGTGTATGGCAGGATGGCTCACAAATGATGGGATTTGCAGTACCTTCACCAAATTCATTTCCCACAGAACATTGCAGCCCCTACAAATCAGAGACCAGGCCCAAACTTGGCACACCGAGTACCCATGACTACATCCTGGTGCAGCTTTGAGTGGGACAAACCACGGATGATGGGAGTTGAAGTACTTTCACTCACTTTCTGAGACCACTACCACCTTCATCCAATGACTGATCAAGACCACACTTGGCACACAGAGCCCCCATAACCCACCCTACATCCTGGTGCAGTTTGGATGATGGGACTTCCAGTACCTTCCCTCACTTCCAGAGACCACTACAACCCTCATCCAGAAAATGATCAAGACCTAATGTGACACACACAGCCCCCATGACCCACTCTACATCCTGGTGCTGTTTGGAGGGGGATGGACCATGGCCAACGGGACTCGCAGTACCTTCACAAAGTTCCTGAGACCACTGCAAGCCACATAAACATCTCATAGGAACCAACCTTGGCACACAATGCCTTCCTCAAATAACCAGGGCACCGCCGGGTCCTCAGCTACCCACCACCATCTCCCCGATAGGGACTCGGGGTGGCTTACATGATGCCAAGCCCAATAACCCAATACAATAACTGAAATCAAAACGCAAACAAAAACATAATAAGTTACATAAAACATAAGAATACAACAAACAATATAAAATTAAAATAAGACCATGTATGACATAGTAAAGGTGAGCGGTTTAGATGGAGAAACCTTGCCAAATGAGCATCAGGAGCTGGCACAAAATCTGTTCCACTTCTATCTTGGAGATGGAGGGGAAATGCGCTGCCAGCAAACCTTTCCCCTCCATTAGCAGCCGCCTAGTTCAGAGGAGGAGAGCTTGCCCATGGGGACGGACGGCTGCTTTGGAGAAACCGGCCTGCTCCAAAGGCAAGAGGGGTGCATTGGCTTGTTTACAAAGAGGAGGAAGATGGTCACCAAGAGGGCCCAAGGGGTGGAAAGGGACCCAGGAGAGCTTCTCCTGCCTGCAGGAACCCACAACCTTCGTTTTCTTTCATTCTGTCTGTCTGTTTTCTAGAACGGTGTTTCCCAACCGCTGTGATGCAGCACAGTAGTGTTGCCGTGGTGGACCTCCTGCTGTGCTGCGAGAAAAGCTCTTTGCCCCCCTTCCTTCCCCCCCCTCCTGCCGAACTCCTGCTGCTTGGGGGAGGAGGAGGGAGGGCCGGGCGGTGGAGAAGAAAAAGAAGAAGGGGCCTGTGCGCCGCCTCCTTCAGCCGTTTCCCCAGCCAGCCTCCAATCCGCCATGACTCCTGCCCCTCGCTCGCACTGCCCCCTCAAGGCTGGAGAAGCTGTGGGAGAGCTGAAGCCGGGGGACGGGGTCGCACATGGCGCGCCCTGGCTCCGCCCCCTTCCCCTGGCTTCAGCTCTCCCAGCAGCTGCTCCAGCCTTGAGGGGACAGTGCCAGGCCAGCATTGTGCTGGCTCTGCCACTGCTGGCCTGGCACTGCCTCCTCAAGGCTGGAGAAGCTGTGGGAGAGCTGAGCCGGGAGGGGGCAGGGCATGGCACGGCCTGGCTCCTCCCCCCCAACCGGCTTCAGCTCTCCCACAGCTTCTCCAGCCTTGAGGGGCAGTGCCAGCATTGTGCTGGCTCTACCACTGCTGGCTTGGCATTGCCTCCTCAAGGCTGGAGAATCTGTGGGAGAGCTGAAGCTGGGGAGGGGGGCAGGGCATGGTGCAGCCTGGCTCCGCCTCTCCCCCGACTTCAGCTCTCCCACAGCTTCTCCAGCCTTGAGGGGATAGTGCCAAGCTAGCATTGTGCTGGCTCTACCACCGCTGGCCTGGCACTGCCCCCTCAAGGCTGGAGAAGCTGTGAGAGAGCTGAAGCTGGGGGGAGGGGGCAGGGCATGGCCCCCAGCCATTCTTTACTGTGTTAGAGTGTCATTTTGTGTCATTTTGGTTGGTGGTGTGCCCCCGGATGTTTTTTAATGTTAAAAGTGTGCTCAAAAAAGGTTGGGAAACACTGTTCTAGAAGACCATTTTCGTGCGTGTGTGTGTTAGTCTGTATATCTCAAGGAATGTGTGTATGTATGCTTTGTCTGTTTGTACCGCAAAAACTGCTGCTAGGTAAAGTGACCCTCCGTGATGTCACTGGACTGGCTGTCGTTGAGTAAAGTGGCCCTCTGCGTTATCACTGGGTTGGCTGTTGTCTAGGTGGAGTCACCCTCTGTGATGTTACTGGACTGGTTGTTGGCTATGTAAAGTGGCCCTTTGTGATGTCGATAGACTGGCTGACGTTGGGTAAAGTAGCCCTCTGTGATGTCACTGGATTGGCTGTTGGCTAGGTGAAGTCGCCTACTGTGATATCACTGGATGGGCTGATGTTTAGGTGGAATGACCCTCTGTGATGTCACTGGAGTGGCTACTGGCTAGGTAAAGTGGCCCTTTGTAATGTCAATGGACTGGCTGTCATTGGGCAAAGTGGCCCTCTGTGATGTCACTGGATTTGCTGTTGCTGGGTGAAGTGGCCTCCCATTACATCACTGGATTGGCTGTTGTTGGGCAAAGTGGCCCTCTGCAATATTGCTGTGTTGGCAGTTGGCCAGGTGAAGTGGCCCTCTCGTGATGTCGCTGGATTGGTTCTTGCTAGGTGAAGTGGAACTGTTTGATGTCGCTGGATTGGTTCTTGCTGGGTGGAGTGGCCCTCCATGATATCCCTGAATTGGCTGTTGTTAGGCAAAGTGGCCCTCTGTGATGTTGCCGGATTGGCTGTTGCTAGGTGAAGTGGTACTCTGTGATTCCACAAAGATGGCATGTGTATGAGGGACTTTTGAGGAGCTCTCCAAGGTGCTGAACCACTTCCTGAATAGACACTGGGCCTGGGAGAGTTCCTTTGAAGTGAGCCAATCCCTGGAGTGGATTCATCATCCCACTGACCTGGCGGCCACTGGTTTAGGGCATCGTTCGCCAGCAACTGCAAGGGCAAGCTAGCCCTGCACATGACGAGCCCATGTACCTTCCGTTCATTCTATGTCATAGTGCCATAGAATGAATTAAGTTTGACCCTACTTTAATTGCCCATGGCTCGATGCTACAGAAGTTGTAGTTTTACAAGATCGTGGGCCTTTTCCGCCCAAGAGTGCGCTCCCAGTCATCCATACCCTTGAGCCATGTCAGTAAAACAGCCACTTCACCCAGCAACAGCAAATCCAGTGACATCACAGAGGGCCACTTTACCCAACGACAGCCAGTCTAGCGACATCACAGAGGGCCACTTTACCTAGCCAACAGCCAATCCGGTGACACCACAGAGGGCTACTTTACCCAACGACAGCCAGTCTAGCGACACCACAAAGGGCCACTTTACCTAGCCAACAGCCAATCCAGTGACATCACAGAGAGCCACTAACAACAGCCAATTCAAGGATATCATGGAGGGCCACTCAGGGGCGGTCTTTGGCATTACGCGGCCTACGCGACCGCGCAGAGCGCCATCTTGGACGCTGCAAGGTGGGGCGCCATCGTGAGGCGCCGCGGCAGCGCCGCCCTGCTGCTGCGCTGCGCTCCGCGGTTTTGCAAGATGCGAGTGCCTACGGGCCTCTCTTGAGGTCCGTAGGCACTGCGCATGTGCGCGATGAGCGCAGCGCACATGCGCAGTGCCTACGGACCTCAAGAGAGCTCCATAGGCACTGCGCATGTGCGCGAGATGACGCAAGATGCCCAGTGCCTACGGACCTCAAGAGAGCTCCGTAGGCACTGCGCATGTGCGCGGAGATTTTCGCACGCATGCCCAGTGCCTACGGAGTTCACTTGAGCTCCGTAGGCACTGGGTATGCGCGCGAAAACCTCCGGTAAGTCAGGGAAGGCGAGAGGGGCGGCGGAGAAGAGGGGGAGCCGAGTGAAAGGAGCCGGAGGAGCGGGGGGAATAATGTTTTTTGGGGGGGCGCCAAAATAGTGTTCGCTTACAACTTAGAATTACCTTAGACCGCCCCTGGGGCCACTTCACCCAGCAAGAGCCAATCCGGTGACATGGGGCAGAAAGGGACCCAGGCTCCCATTAAACCGCATTCATTCTACAATGTAGATCAGGGGTGCTCATTATGGTGATCGAGAGCACCTAGGTGATCTTCGGCCCTCTTCCAGGTGATCTTTAGGCCTCACCAGCTGAATGGCGCGCTCCTGCCATGCACGCGCAAGTGCGCTCCCGCCGCCGCCTTCACAGGGCTTCTTTTGCCAAAATGAAGCTTTAGTGGGCGGGCTCTGGCGCTCGTCTTGCCACGCACGGTGTGGTGACATGACCGCCCATTGGTTGCTGCGAGGGGGGGGGAGCAAGGCGAAGGCACGCGCACGGATAGGATGCGAGGCTGTGGGAGGGATGGAGGGAATGCGTGTGTGTGTGTGTGTGTGAGAGAGAGAGCCAAGGAGAGAAGAAGGAAGGGCGCCCCCCTGCTGCATCTGTCACTTTAGGGAAGCAACTCTTCCACTCTTCCTTCTCCTGCGCTGGCAGGTGCGCTTATAAATACCATCCTGCTGCGTGCATGGGAGGGGCCTGCTGTGCACGCAAGAAGCAGGACGGGATGGGGACTTCCTGCTTCGCAAAAGCACGCAGCAGGAAGGAGGAAGGCAACGAAGACATTAAGAGAGTGCGCGCGTGCAGGCAAGGAGGATCCCTTTCCCGGGTGCGCGCGACGCGGCGAGTTCGTGGGTAGGCAAGAAAGAAGCCCCGCGCGGACAGAAGGCTGCAGTAGGAGCGCGCCACAGCGCTCACATGCACAACAGGTGATCTTTTCAACTTGATTGTTCATATAGTAGCTCGCATGATGAAAAAGTGTGGGCACCCCTGATGTAGATGCACCATGGATCCACTCCACATTTTAGTCCCGAGCTATCCGAGGCGCTTATCCGTAAAGCCAAAAAATAGCATCAGCATCTTGCAGGGCTCCTTTATCAATCTCTCCCTCCCTGACACACACACACACACACACACACACACACACCCTTTGCTACACCTCTGCAATCAATTCAGCCACCCACAATTGATTCTGAGCGGGTTCCCTGGCAAAGGAAACCCAAAAAACCACTGCTCGCCTCTCCCAATTCTTGTCAATAGGCATGACTGGCTGCCAATACAACCTGAATGCTGGCTTGCTTTCCTTTCCTGTTGGACGCAGGAAACCTTCATCGGAGCCTGGCCCACGTGCAAGGACCACTTCTGGCTCTCCACTTATGTCATTGTGAACTCGGTATAGATATCAGGCTATGGTCAAATAAGTGCAGCCGTGTGCCATATGGGAATGGGTGCATGCATTAAACGCCAACACAACGCCAGGCTTTGGGGCTCCGAGCTTAATGCCGGCTTGTCTAGGAAAGAAAGCACGTACCTCTCCGCCTGTGGCTCTCGGTCCTTAAAAGCCTCTCATACAATGGAACAACGACTGTAAATCTAAATGCACTATAATTGGCTTAATGTTATGGGATCATGAGAGTTGTAGTTTGGTGAGGCACCAGCACTCCCTAGTGGAGAAAGCTAAAGACCTTGTAAAACTACAGTTCCCGTTATATCCCATAGCCTTGAGCCCTGAGCTTGTAAAACTACAGTTCCCATTCTATCCCATAGGCTTGAGCCCTAACAGTTGATGTGCCATTGAAAGGCATTAATTCTGAGTACGGATGCACCCCATGACTGCCCTTGGCACAATGAATATCACCCGAATTGAATAATAATAATAATAATAATAATAATAGCACAACAAACATCACCATCCTTGCCTTTCTAGCCATATCATGGGAAGGATCTTCCCCTCTACTATATAATCTATCTTATCTATCTACTATATAATACATCTATCTATCTATATCAGGGCTGTCCAACTGGCGGCCCCGGGGCCGGATCCGGCCCCGTAGCCTGTTGGACACGGCCCCACCTATGCCCTCAGCCGCCATTTTTAAATTTGAGGGCGGGGCGCCCGAAAAGGAGGAGTAGGCGCCGCCAAGAGCAGCGCACGCCAGGCCTGTGACGCTCTGCTCTTGGGCGCCGCCTTACTCCTCCTCGCCCTCCCTACCTAGGGCGGGGAGCCGCGAAAGGGCAGAAGGCGGCGCCAAGAGCAGCGCGTCACAGGCCTGGCGTGACGCGCTGCCCCCTGGCGCGCCTTCTGCCCCACGGCGCCCCCTCCCTTCCTAGGGCGAAGGGGCGCCCGAAAAGGAGGGTAGGCGGCGCCAAGAGCAGCGCGTCACAGGCCTGGCGTGACGCGCTGCTCTTGGCGCCGCCTGCTGCTCCTTTTCGCCCCCTCCGCCCTAGGAAGGAGGGGGCGCCGAAGGAGTAGGCGGTGCCAAGGGGCAGCGCGTCATGCCAGGCCTGTGACGCGCTGCTCTTGGCGCCGCCTCTGCCTGCCCGGCCGTTTTAGGAGGGGCGGGGCCTGGGGTTGGGGCGGGCCTGGGGCGGGGCCTGGGGCGGGGCCGAGCGGCCCCCTAGGTCATCAGTGACCTTTTATCCGGCCCTGGACCCCATAGAAGTTGGACAGCACTGATCTATATGATAGATAGATAGATAGATAGATGTATTATATAGTAGGGGAGGATCCTTCCCATCATATGGCTAGAAAGGTAAGGATGGTGGTGGTTATTTGCCTCTACTACATCTCTCTCTCTCTCTCTCTCTCTCTCACACACACACACACACACACACACACATACTGTATATATACAGTATATATCCCCTGGTGGCACAGTGGGTTAAAGTGCTGAGCTGCTGAACTTGCTGTCCGAAAGGTCGGCAGTTCGAATCCGGAGAGCAAGGTGAGCTCCTGCTGTTAGACCCAGCTCCTGCCAACCTAACAGTTTGAAAACATGCAAATGTGAGAAGATCAATAGCTACCGCTCCGGCGGGAAGGTAACGGCACTCCATGCAGTCATGCCAGCCACACGACCTTGGAGATGTCTACGGACAACACTGGCTCTTTGGGTTAGAAATGGAGATGAGCACCAGAGTCCCAGTCGGACATGACTTGACTTAATGTCAGGGGAAAACCTTTACCTTTACCAAGATACCTATCTATCTATCTATCTATCTCAACAAGAACCACCACCACCCTTGCCAAATATATTAGCAGCAACAACCACCACCACCCTTGCCTTTCTAGGATAGGCACCCACTTCAAGAGCCATATGATGGGAAGGGCTATTCTATCTATCTATCTATCTATCTATCAATCAATCTATGCATACACACACATACATATATAGAGTAAATAAAATAATAATTATAGCAATAGCAGCCACCACCGCCACCCTTGCCTTTCTAGGATAGGCACCCACTTCAAGAGGGAGGGACCCCCCTGTTATCAATCATTCATATATATAATGAACTAGCTGAGGACCGGCGGTGCCCGGTTAATTGAGGAAGGCATTGTGTGCCAAGGTTGGTTCCTATTAGATGTTTATGTGGCTTGCAGTGGTCTCAGAAACTTAGTGAAGGTTCTGCAAGTCCCATTGGCCATGGTCCATCTCCCTCCAAACAGCACCAGGTACTGCAAATCCCATCATTCGTGGCCCATCCACACCCAGGTTGTGAAGTGGGCCATTGGGCCCCTGTTTGCCAAGTTTGGTCTTGATCAGGCCTTGCTGTGGGCCGCAGTGGCTGGCTGCCTGAGCGCGTTCCTTTTCCTCTGAGTCGCCTTAGAATGTTGGAATGTGGATGGCCAATCGAAGTCAGTTATGCAAATACCATTTCAGTGGCAAGCTCTTCAGCCATGGAATCAGGGGACAGGTCTTGTCCTGGATTGGAACCTGGCTAAACTGTAGGAAGCAAAGGGTGGTAATAAACGGACATTTCTCTGGGTGGAAAGAGGTGAGAAGTGGCGTACCCCAAGGTTCAGTTTTAGGACCGTTACTTTTTAATTTATTCATAAATGATCTGGATGTAGAAGTAAATTGTGAGGTAGCAAAGTTTGCAGACGACACTAAACTGTTCAGGGTAGTTAAAAATGAAACTGACTGTAAAGAGCTCCAGAAAGATCTCTCGAAATTGAGTGAATGGGCAACAAAGTGGCAAATGCATTTCAACCTAAACAAGTGTAAAGTCATGCACATCGGGGCAAAGAACCCCAACTACACCTACAAATTGATGGGGTCAAAGCTTTCTGAGACAAACCAGGAAAGGGATCTTGGGGTTTTGGTGGACAGCTCAATGAAGATGTCAACCCAGTGCGCAGCAGCAGCGAAAAAAGCAAATTCTATGCTTGGCATGATCAGAAAGGGAACCGAAAATAGGTCGGCAAATGTTGTATTGCCTCTCTACAAATCTATGGTAAGGCCACATTTGGAGTACTGTGTACAATTCTGGTCTCCGCACCTTAAGAAGGATATAACGGAACTGGAAAAGGTACAGAAAAGGGCAACAAGAATGATCCAAGGGATGGAGCGGCTCCCTTATGAAACCAGGTTGCAACGCCTTGGTCTTTTCAGCCTTGAAAGACGGCGTTTAAGAGGTGACTTGATCGAAGTGTATAAAATCATGCATGGGATAGAAAAGGTGAATAAAGAAAAAATATTTTCTCTGTCACACAACACTAGGACTAGGGGGCACTCCTGAAGCTCCAAGGTAGGAAAGTTAGGACTAATAAAGGGAAATATTTCTTCACCCAGAGGGTCATTGGGTTATGGAACTCACTTCCAGAGGAGGTTGTGACAGCGGTCAGCCTGGACAGCTTCAAGGCAGGATTAGACAGATTCAGGGATACCAAGGGAATCAGTAGCTACTGAAATGGACATCCAAGTGCCACCTCTGTGTTGATGGAGGCAGGCAGGATTTCCCCGGGTACTGGGTGTGGGGGTCGGGAGCAGGTGAGGTCTTGCCCTCCTTTCTGCTAGAGATCCCCGTGTACAACTGGTGGGCCACTGTGTGACACAGAATGCTGGACTAGATGGGCTGAGGCCCGATTCAGCATGGCTCTTCTTATGTTCTTATGTTCTAACCCAGGGCTGTCCAACTGGCGGCCCTGGGGCCGGATCCGGCCCCCCAGCCTGGTGGACACGGCCCCAGCTAAGCCCCCCGCCGCCATTTTTAATTTTTTTTAAAAAAATCTATTTTTTTTTTTTAAAAAAGGCGGCCGGGGGGGGGGGGAGGCGGGGCAGGGAGGCGGAAGAGAGCTAGCTCCTCCTCCCTGCACTGCCCCTCCGTCCCTCTCTCCGTGCCAAAAAGGAGGAGTAGGCGGCGCCAAGGGCAGCGCGTCACGCCAGGCCTGTGACGCGCTGCCCTTGCGCCGCCTTCTGCCCTTTTTCAGCGGCTCCCCGCCCTAGGAAGGAAGGGGGCCGCCGAAAAGGAGGTAGGCGGCGCCAAGGGCAGCGCGTCACGCCAGGCCTGTGACGCGCTGCCCTTGGCGCCGCCTTCTGCCCTTTTTCGCGGCTCCCCGCCCTAGGAAAAGGGAGGGGGCCGCCCCGAAAAGGAGTAGGCGGCGCCAAGGGCAGCGCGTCACGCCAGGCCTGTGACGCGCTGCCCTTGGCGCCGCCTTCTGCCCTTTTTCGCGGCTCCCCTGCACTAGGAAGGGAGGGAAGCCGCCGAAAAGGAGTAGGCGGCGCCAAGGGCAGCGCGTCACGCCAGGCCTGTGACGCGCTGCCCTTGGCGCCGCCTTCTGCCCACCGGCAGCTCCCGCCATAGGAAGGCGGGGGCCGAAAAGGAGGAGTAGGCGGCGCCAAGGGCAGCGCATCACGCCAGGCCTGTGACGCGCTGCCGTTGGCGCCGCCTTCTGCCCTTTTTCGGCGGCTTTAGGAGGGGGCGGGGCCTGGGCTGGGGGCGGGGCCTGGGGGCGGGGCCTGGGGGCGGGGCCGAGCGGCCCCCGAGGTCATCAGTGACCTCTATTCCGGCCCTGGACCCGGTAGATGTTGGACAGCCCTGTTCTAACCAATCCCCTTTGTCTGGGGCCGTAGAATGTTGGAGTTCTGAGGCTGGCCAATCAGTGTCCTTTATGCAAATAATCCCACAGTGGCAACCTATCGAAACGCTGGCACATATTTCTCCCTCCGCATCACCGCATGCAACACTGACTTTTATTATATACATAGATAGATGATAGATAGATGATTGATCACCAGCACCCTTGCCTCTCTAGCATATGCCCCCACTTCAAGAGCCATAGGATAGAGGGACCCTCCCCTCCTTTTCCATATGGTGTCGCCTTATAGGGAGAGGAATGAATTTGCTATGTATATGCATTGCACCGAGAAGGAAGTTGCAAGCCACTTTTTTATTGCAATGTGATTTCTGCTTATCTTACTCGTTTCTGGGGTTCTTTCATTCCATTTCTAAGAGCTCCTTAACGTATTTAGAACATTCGATGCATTTGGAAAGGTCTCAGTACACAAATATGCCATTAATAATAGATATAAGGCCTGCCTCCTTGCTTCCTCCTTGCCGCTGCATGCAGCTCTGCCTTGCCTCTATTGTTGTCTGCCCTCCCGTCCGCACCCATCACCTGTTTGTCTGTCTGCCTGGCATCGGAAAGCCAGAGGATGATGGGAGTGGCTGGTGGGACAGAGAGGGGATGATGATGATGGGGATGATTGCAAGGGGGGAGGGCTGCAAGGCTTTCCCTCTGCCTCAGCTAACAGATGCCCATCCCTGACCCATCTCTGCAAGAAACAGCCCTGTTTCTCCTTCCCAAATGGCATCTCCTGCACTGACTCTGCTTTCTGGCCCTTTAAGAGGCAGTGACCCAAAAGGCCTTGTCTGCCTACAATGGGTACAACAAAGAGCAAGGGTTGCGTAAATGCTAAACTTATACACAAAGGCAATATTGACAGTATCAAATATATATATATATATATATATATATATTCATTCAATATTCAGGCATTAGAGAACAACACAATTCACATCACAAGACCAAGTGCATATACTGCGTCTGTAATCGACGAAATAAGACCGCGCGATGAACTGGCAATGAGGATTTACCATTCTATGTTCATTGTAAACGATTCAAACATTCGCCTGCCTCTTTGAAAATCCTAGCCCTTGAAAACGTTAATTTAGCACCACATAGCAACATAACCAGGTGCTTAGAAAACTAGAATGTAAATGGATCGTGCTCCTCGACACAGAGCACCCTAAAGGGTTAAACGAGTCCATCAGTGTGCAATCACTAATTATGTAATTAAACCAGCGGTCTGCAGTGTATTTAATCAGCATCCGAACCTTTGTACCTACCTTTATGGTCACCCCGCTTCCTTAGCGAGGTTAGGCTTGTGAACATCCTCCATTCGGTATGTATAATTTATATGTTAACCTATGGGTTTTTTACATTAGGCTTTCTGTGTGCTATATTATCCTTCTCATTTTACAGATATGGACACACAGAATATAAGATACTAGCTGTACCCGGCACGTGTTGCTGTGCCCTTTTTAGGAGATGCGAAAAGTCCAATCATCCACGGTGTGCCCTCCTCTAAACTGCAGTTGGATGGAGTGTGGGTCATGGGAGCATGGTGTGCCAAGTTGGGTCTTTATTGGTCTTGGTTCTGGGCCACAGTGGTCTGTGGGGAATGATGGGTTTTGAAGTACTACAAATCCCATTTTCCATGGTGGTACTTCAAGTCCCATCATGCATGGTCGGGGCTCTGTGTGCCAAGGTATGTTACTGTAAATTCAGGCCATACACAATGTCCCATGAGCTGAGGCCTAGTTAGGAACAGCAAGTTAATGAAGCCTTACTGTCAATTCAGGCCATTCACAATGTCCAATGAGCTGAGGCCTAGTTGGGAGAATCAAGTTAATGAAGTCTTACTGTCAATTCAGAGCATAAACAGCTTCCCAGTAAGTGAGGGCTAGTTAGGGAAATCAAGTTAATGAAGTCTTACTGTCAATTTAGAGCGTAAAAAGCTTCCCAGTAAGTGAGGGCTAGTTAGGGAAATCAAGTTAATGAAGCCTTACTGTCAATTTTGGGTGTGGTCTCTGATTTTTGGGGTGTAAATTTTCGGTTGGAAGTGATTTGGGTGTTTGTGTTGGGGATTGGCTCAGGCCTTTTCCTTATTCTGTTTTGGCAGTTTATTATGGATCGGAATTTTCATGTTGGCTGGCCAGTGCAGCAGTTATGCAAATCCGCCCTTATTGGCAGCCAATCATGTTGTTCAGAATGTAGAGGCTGGGTGAGTCGTTGGCTGCCCGGAGGATGCTGGTAAATGTAGTTTTACTTTTACTCGTTGTTTTGGGGCCTTTTAGGTTTTGGGGGAAAGTTTCTTTGCTACAAACGTACCTTGCTTGAGGCTTATTTCTGTTGGCAAGTATTGTGTTTCTGCGTTGTATGGTTTCTTTATTTGAGGTATACATCACATGACGTGAACCCATTTATATAATAGATGAGAGGCCTTGAGAAAGCTCCGGCCGGGAGCGAAACGGAGATCACGCGGCCCGAAATTTCCTGGCATCGCCAGTCCGTTGGCCCCTGGCTAACACTAACACCTTTGGAGTAATCCTTCTCCTTTTTTGTCCTATCGATACTTGGATCTTGCCTATCAGGATTGAGGACTTGTGTATTTGGACACTTTATTTAGAACACTCGAGACCCTTTTGCAGGCGTGCACCTCGTGACTTTGGTATGCTTTATGATTTACACCAGATTATCCGGGAATTGAAGGTCTATGGACTGAGTTCGTCACGCGATCTTATTTCGTCGATTACAGACGCAGTATATGCACTTGGTCTTGTGATGTGAATTGTGTTGTTCTCTAATGCCTGAATATTGAATGAATATATATTTTTGATACTGTCAGTATTGCCTTTGTGTCTAAGTTTAGTGTCTACAATGGGATCAGGAACAAAACTATGGATGGAAAAAGGTGCCGTGGGAGAAAAGGGCCAAATGACAGCTATTGGGGTTAATACTGCTTTCCTACTGATGAGGATTGTTATTATTATGTTTATTTATACCCTGCTTTATTTCTCTGCAAGGAGATTCAAAGCTGCTGCTTCATAATGATGAGTCTTAAAAGAGAATCACAGTAACATTATTATTATTATTATTTTAAACACAACAGGATGAGTCCAGAGCAGACAAGATCACTCTGCTGGCTGTTGTATCGGATCACACATCAGACACTTCCCAAGTGTCTAGGACTATTATTATTATGTTTATTCATACCATGGTTTTTCTCTCTGCAAAGACACCCAAAACTGAAGAAGACGGCATATCTATACGCTATCGTACTGATGGTAGCTTGTTCAACTTAAGCCACCTGAGGGCTCACACTAAGACTCTCAACTATCTAGTCCGTGAGCTGCTTTTGCTGACGATGCTGCCCTTGTCGCCCATTCAGAAGCAGCCCTGCAGCGCCTCACATCCTGCTTTGCAACAGCTGCAGAGCTGTTTGGGCTGGAAGTCAGCCTGAAGGAAATGGAAGTCCTCTACCAGCCCACACCACAGGAAGAACACCATCATCCCCACGTCAGCATAGGCACATCTGTGCTTAAGTCCGTTCAGCAGTTCACCTCCCTGGGAAGCATCATCTCTTCAGACGCCAAGATTGACAAAGAGATAGATCACAGATTAGCAAAGGCATAGAGTGCATTTGGAAGGCTTCACAGAAGAGTCTGGAGCAACAAGCACCTGAGGCAAAGCACCAAAATAAGTGTGTACAGAGCGATCGTATTGTCTATTCTCCTCTATGGGTCTGAAACATGGGTCACCTATCGCCAACACCTACGACTCCTCAAACGCTTTCATCAGCGCTGTCTTCGCACAATCCTAAATATACACTGGACCGACTATGCGACTAATGTTGCCGTCCTTGAGCAAGCAGGGATCACCAGCGTTGAGGCCATGCTATTGAGAACACAGCTGCGCTGGGCAGGGCACGTCTAGGATGGAGAACCACCACCTCCCAAAGATACTACTCTACGGTGAACTCGCCACGGGTCAGCGCAAGAGATGCACCCCTAAAAGAGATATAAGGTCTCCCCGAAAAACCATCTCAGGCTCTGCCAGATTGTCACCAACAATGGTCCACCCTGGCCTCTCATCGCGGAGGCACGGAGATGCACTATCCACAATTCTGCGGCCTCGTTTGAGAAGACACGCCGAATGGGTCTCAAAGAGACGCGACAATGCAGAAAGAACCGCAACTTGGAAACAACATCACCCAAGGAGACTTTCCGCTGTGCTTTCTGCAACCGGACTTGCCTATCTCAGATTTGCCTTTTTAGTCATCAATGCGCTTGTAAAAAGCGTGGGATGAGTCCTTCCTAAGAATCTTCGTTCGCGAAGTAATGTCGAGAGAGAGAGAGAGAAATTATTAATAATATCCTGCTTTTTCTCTCCGCAAAGACACCCAAAACTGCTGCTTCATGATGATGATTGTTAAAAGAGATTCAGAATAACTTACTACCGTGTTTCCCCGAAAGTAAGACAGTGTCTTACTTTCTTTTCCCAAAAGTCCCCCTCGTCTTACTTTCGAGTGCGTCTTATATAAACTAAGACGTGCCCGTCGCCACCACGTCGCCGCCACCACGCCGCCGCCGCCGCAACCGGCCCCATCAACCGCGGCACACCTTCGTGGCGCAGCTTTCTGCGCGTGTGCGGCTGGCAGCGCACGTGCAGGAATGTCTACAGGCGCCTCTTGCTCTCTTCCCACTCCCTTTCTTCATCTAAGGAAGGGAGGGGGAAGAGAGCAGGAAAGGCGAGGCGGCAGCGTCACGTCAGAAGCTTCGCCCCGCCTCCTGCTCCTTCTCCCCCCCCCCTTCGTCCATTCGAATGGGCGAAGGGAGAAAAGAACAGAAGGCGGCGGAGCGGCATCCGTCAGAGGCCAGGCCTCTGGCGCGCCGCTTCACCCCCCCTTCTGCTCCTTTCCCCTCCCTTCGTGAGCTCGAATGGACGAGGGGGAAGGAGCAGGAGGCGAGGAAGCCTCTGACGTGATGCCGCTTCGCCCGCCTCCTGCTCCTTCTTCACCCCTCCCTTCGTGAGCTCGAATGGAGTACGGCTTACATACGAGTGCGGCTTACATTAGCCGACCCGCTGACCCCCGATACGTCTTACAATCGGGGGTGTCTTACTTTCGGGGAAACACGGTATTTTTCAACCAGAGAAGTCAGCCATAGCAGAGCACCTGATGAACCAACCTGGACAAAGCATATTATTTGAGAACACAGAAATACTGGACCACTCCGACAACCACAGTGTCAGGCTACGCAGAGACGCCATTGAAATCCGTAAGCATGTGGGCAATCCCAACGGAAAGGAAGAAACCATGGAAATGAACAAAATCTGGCTACCAGATTTTTTAAAAACTCTAAAATTATAACAGTAAATAAAGAACAACACTGAAACACAAGGGAACTCCAGACAAGAAACAATCAGGGACAGCTAATCACCTCTCAACAAAGGATTCCCCCAGGCAGAAACAAGCCACGCTAAAAACTGCCAGGGCATGAAATGCTAATCAAGGTGGCCAATTGAAACATTCACACCTAGCTCCAACAGACAAGAGTTCTTTCTCCCACCCTGGACTTTCCACGGACATATAAACCCCACTTTCCTCGTTTCCAACAGACCTCACAACCTCTGAGGATGCCTGCCATAGATAACAGAACTGAACACAAACAGTCCTTTAAAAACTCATAGTTGAAATCCATTGAAACAAAAAAACCCGTAATTTTAATGCTATATTAAAATGTTTTTAATTCTATATTTAAATTTTAAATGTCTGTTTATGTTCTATGTCAGTGTTGGGGGTCGCGACCCAGGGGGGTCGCGAGGGGGGTGTCAGAGGTGTAGCCTATTTTCTGTAGGTTCCGTATGGGAAGTCTGGCCCAATTCTGTCATTGGCGGGGTTCAGAATGCTCTTTGACTGTAGGTGAACTATAAATCCCAGTAACTACAACTCCCAAATATCAAGGTCTCTTTTCCCCCAAAGTCCACCAGTGTTCACATTTGGGCATAGTGAGTATTTGTGGCAATTTTGGTCCAGATCCACCCTTGTTTGAATCCAAACAGTGCTCCTTGTTTGGAGGTGAATTACAACTCCAAAACTCAAGGTCAATGCCCACCAAACCTTTCCAGTATTTTCTGGTTGGTCATGTGAGTTCTGTGTGCCAAGTTTGGTTCAATTCCATCGTTGGTGGAGTTCAGAATGCTCTTTGATTGTAGGTGAACTATAAATCCCAGTAACTACAACTCCCAAATATCAAGGTCTCTTTTCCCCAAAACTCCACCAGTGTTCACATTTGGGAATAGTGAGTATTCGTGCCGAATGCTCTTTGATTGTAGGTGAACTAGAAATCCCAGCAAATACAACTCTCAAATGACAAAATCAATACCCCCTCCAACCCCACCAGTATTCAAATTTGGGCATATCGGGTATTTGTATGGTTGGGGGGCGGGGTCCCCGGCCCTCCCGGGATGAGAAAAGCAGTACATAAATGCAGTAAGTAAATAAATATTCAAATTTAAAAACACGGCAGCTTATCCCAAAAGAAACCAGAACTGAACCGAACCCAATATTAATATTATATATTACATTGCAGTATAACATTATACTGTAATATAATAAATAATAATAATGAGTATTAATTTACAAATATAATAATAATTTGCAATAATTTATAAATATAAATATACATAAACTAATAAAAGAAATAATATTATTTATTTATTTATTTATTTGCGACATTTATATGCCGCCCTTGTCACCCCGAAGAGGACTCAAAGCGGCTTACAAGTAGCCTATAGACAGCAAAACCACACAAGGCAGACACACCAAATCAGCCCACAAGGTATGTTTACCACCCAAAAAAATAAAAAAAAATTAAACAACACGACCAAAAATACAAAAAAAACAATTGGACTACAACTCCCATGATCCCCCATGCCACCCCCCCTGGCAGTTTAGAGTGTTGGAATGTTGGTGGTGCTAGCCAATTAGAGGCATTATGCAAATACTCCCTCAGTTAGAATGTAGAGGCTGGGAGCCACCCCCCTCTGGCAGTTTAGAGTGTCAGAATGTTGGTGGTGCTGGCCAATCAGAGGCGCTTTGCAAATAATCCCACAGTGGCAACCAATCAGAAAGCTGGCACATATCCACACACACACAAACATTCACTTTTTTGTCCCAGGCCTGGGAATACAGTGGATCGGGACTAGAATACAACAAAAGGAAGATATAAATCCCAATTCATCCTGAGCAAACTGCTAAAGGACTCTTAATGTTATCAACAAGAGGCAAAATGGCCATCTGTCAAGAGTCCTTTGATTGTGCTTTCCCACCATGTGGGTAGAAAGGGTTAGCCACAGACTATGGCACAGCAACGCGTGCACGGGTCAGCTAATATATTATATTATTGCCATAGCACAATATTAATATTATATATTACATTGTACTATAACATTATACCGTAATATTATTAGTAATATTACATGTAATATAAAATATATAATTATAATATAATATTATTAGTAGTAGTAGTAGGTCTCAGCGTGTGAGGAGGGGCGAGGTGGTCTCCGAGGGCTCCTCATTAGTTTGTGGAGTTCCGCAAGGGGCCATTCTCTCCCCTCTGTTATTCAACATCTACATGCAGCCGCTTGCACAGCTGGTGCGGAGTTATGGGCTGGAATGCCACCAGTACGCTGACGACACCCAGCTCATTCTGAGGATGGAGGACAGGCCGGGATCCATCCCCGATAATTTCCAACACTGCCTCGAAGCCGTTACTGGATGGCTGCGTGCCAGTAGGTTGAGGGTGAATCCGGCGAAGACGGAGATCTTGTGGTCGGGCCGCTCGGGTGGTGTAGATGTCCAGCTTCCGACCCTGGACGGTGTGGCGCTATGCCCATCGCCTTCCGTTAAGAGCCTGGGGGTCCATCTGGACTCCCAGCTGACCATGGAGGCCCAGGTCTCCGCGGTCAGCAAGGTTGCTTTTTTCATCTGCGACAGGCTCGGAGGCTGGCCCCTATATCTCCCGGAATGACCTGGCCACGGTGATCCAAGCTACGGTCATCTCAAGGCTGGATTACTGTAACGCGCTTTACGTTGGCCTTCCTTTGTTGGCGACCCGGAAGCTCAAGCTGGTGCAGAACACTGCCGCCCGGCTCCTGTCTGGAACCCCAGCAGGCCGCCACATCACACCTGTTTTCCAGGATCTGCACTGGCTCCCAATCGAGCACCGGATCTCCTTCAAGGTGTTGGTTCTTACCTTTAAGGCCTTGCATGGCCTGGGGCCAGCGTACTTGAGGGACCGACTCACCCCACACTGTCCCCGAGATCACTACGCTCCGAGGATGCTAATTTGTTAGAGATACCCTCGGCGAAATCGGCTAAACTGACATCTACTCGCCGGAGGGCGTTCTCCGTTATAGCTCCTACGCTGTGGAACGCCCTCCCGGCTGGAACGCGGGCTATAAAGGACCTGCTCCCGTTTAGACGCGCCTGCAAAACTTATTTGTTTAAGCAGGCCTTCGGTGAGTAGGTCCTGCCCCTGTTCCGCTTTAGCCGCTGTCCTGGGGTGTCACGCTATCTAATTTCTGAACTGTACCTGGGGGTTTTGTATTTTGCTGTTTTAACTGTTTAATTGTCTTAGAGGTTTTATCGCATTGCTTGTGTGTAGTTGTACCTTCGGTTCCTGTGAGCCGCCGCGAGCCTCAGGGAGTCGGCGGCATAGAAACCCGAATAATAAATAAATAAATAAATAAATAAATATATTGTATTACATTATAATATTATCAATATTATATGTATATACAATATATTATGTACAGTATGTAATACAGACTATGACACTTTCTGGATATTTCAGAGGCTAGGAGCCTAAAATGGGTCAGAACGGGACCTCATGAATTAAAAGGCCTGGTTTCTGCCCCAATGGCGGCCAATGGGCTGAGGCTGCTTCCCTGCTCTTAAAAAGACAATGAGTGACCCACATGGCCTGCAGTGGGCCAGAACCAAAGGTGACACATGCCATCTGTATCCATATTGAAAGCGCAACTGATCCTGCTTTCTGGGACCCCTTCTACACTGCCCTATCAAATCCACATTGAACTGGATTATATGGCAGTGTAGGCTCTTCTATACATACATACATACATACATACATACATACATACATATAACCCAGAATATCTAGGCAGATGATCCACAATATATGCTTTGTACTGGGTTATCTGAGTCCACACTGCCATATGAATTCGGCACAGCTGTGTTTTAGGAGCCCTCAGATAACCCAGTTCATGTGGACGACCTGCTTTGATAATCTGGATTATATGGCAGTGTAGAAGTGGCCTGGGCCTGGGCCTGTCAGAAGCCAGGGCTGAAAAGGCTGGACCTAAAATGGACCAGAACCAAACCTTGAAAAGAATCGGCACCTAAGAATTGTGAGGAAAAGGCCTCTCTCCTCCCCGCGAAAGGAAGCGGATGCTTCCCATAAATAGCAGGCATTCTTAATCTAAAATGGGTCAGAACCGAACCTGAAGAACAGAACATCCACCCACTGAAAGGAGAGGAAGAAGGAAGAAGAGAGGGAGGAGAAAAGAGGAGGCTGCCCTGGGAGAAACATGCCGGGAAATGTTCATTATTGATCGGATGCTGCTTTCTGGGCCCATGAAAGGCCCACAATGCAGAGCCTCTCCATGCCTCCGAACCGAGCCGGACTCAAAGCAAGCCCACCCAATGCAAGAAGGAGAGAGAGGGGGGAAAGAAAGAAGAGGAACATAACCCCCCCCCCTGTTGTGTCAGCTCCACTGGCTGCCGGTCCATCTCCGAGCCCAATTCAAAGTGCTGGTATTGACCTACAAAGCTCTATACCAGACTTGGGGAACCTACGACCCACGGACCAGATGCGGCCCGCCAGCCGATTCTGCCCGGCCCGGGGAGAAGGAAGTCGGGGGGGGGGGGCACAGCCAAGAGGAAGGGGTGCCGCTGCCGCCATCCCATCGTAGGCTGTGGGGCCTGCGTCAGCAGACAGCCCGCCGCTCCAGAGAACGATCGGAGGCTGCAGGCCACTACCCACTCTCGCCCCCAGCCATTCTGTCAGAGGCATTCCTGATCGGCTGATCGCCCTGCCATGGAGTGCCTGCCATCCCGGGATGCGATCCGAGCCTACAGTGGGAGCAGTCAGCGCCCTGCGGCGGCTGATCGCCCTAGCGACCCAGAAGACTTGATCGTCTTCCGGGTCGCCAGGGCAATCAGCCGCCTCAGGTCACCGACTGCTCCCGCTGCAGGCCCGGATCGCATCCCGGGATGGCAGGCACTCCAAAGCCGGGATGGCAGGCACTCCATGGCAGGGCGATCAGCCGATCAGGAATGCCTCTGACAGAATGGCTGGAGGCGAGAGTGGGCAGTGGCCTGCAGCCTCCGATCGTCTGCTGCTCTGCTCTGCTCTGGTGCGGTGGTTAAGTCTGCTTCGTCATCCTCTGGGCTGGGTCCATTGGGCCATTCCATCCTGGGATCCTTCCTCTCTTCAGGATGTCAGCCTTCATCTTGGTTCGCACCTTGTCTTCTTAAATTTAATTTTATTTTAGTGGTTTATTATTATTATTTTATAATAATTTTATAATAATTTTATTATAATAATATAATAAATAATATAATATAATAATGTTATATTATATTATAATTTCAGTATATTATAATGTCTATATATATACTATAATATAATAATTATGATATTAATACTAATAATATATGAATATTTCTTGATACATTAATACGTTAACATTAATGATGTGTAATATATAGTAAACATTGTAAGTAAATAAATAAGTTATGTAGATTAGAATGTAGCCCAGCCTTTAGGTGCGGCCCTCCATAATATTTTTTGGCTCTCGTGTGGCCCCTTGGGAAAAATAATTGCCCACCCCTGCCCTTTGCGGTTCTGGCCCAGCTTACTTGTCTGAACGCATCTGCCTCTGTGTCCCATCTCTCAACCTAAGATCGCCTGGGGAGGCCCTGCTCTCGCTCCCGCCAACATCGCAAACACACTTGGCGGGGACAAAAGACTATGGAACGCACTCCCAAAAGAGATAAAATAAAGGACTCTGATTGGCCAGCCTCAGAACTCCAACATTCTAAGGCAGCAGAGGGGATTGGTTGCCACTGAGGGAGTATTTGCATAAAGGACTCTGATTGGCCAGCACCCAAGAATCCAAGCCTCTTCATTCAAACAACATGATTGGTTGCCACTGAGGGAGAATTTGCAAAACTGGTTCTGATTGGCCAGCTTCTAGATTCCAACATTCTAAGGTGATGCAGAAGGAAAAGGAAAGGCCTCAGGCAGTCAGTCTCTGCAGCCCACAACAATGACGGATCAGGACCAAACTTGGCACACAGAGGCCCAATGGCCCATGTAACAACCTGGTGTGGTTTAGGGCAGGATAGGCCACGAATAATGGGATTTGCAGTACCTTCACCTGATTCACTTCCCAAACAATGACCCACTCTCCATCCTACTGCAGTTTAGAGGAGGGCGGGCCATGGATGATGAGACTTGAAGTACCTCTACTCATTCCCCATGACCGCAGCAGCCCCCAACAAAGACCGATAAAGACCATACTTGGTACACAGACCCCCCATGATCCACTCTACATTCTACTGCAGTATGGAGGAGGGTGGACCATGGATGATGGGACTTGAAGTACCTCCACTCACTTCTCGAGTGTGCTGCGGCCCTCATCCAATGACTGCTCAAGACCAAACTTGGCACACATAACCCCCATTACCCCCTTAACATCCTGGAGAGGTTTAGGGGAGGTGGACCACGGAGTATGGGATTTGTAGTACTTTCAAATGCTTTTGTTCCAACAGACCACTGTGCCCCCAACAAAGAATAATAAAGACCTAACTTGACACACAGAGCCCACATGGCCCACTCTACCTTCTGCTGCAGTTTGGAGGAGGGTGGACCATGGATGATGGGACTTGAAGTACCAAAGACCAACCTTGGCACACAACGCCTTTCTCAAGTAACCCGGGCACCACCGGGTCCCCAAGCTAGTAAATAAATAAAGAGAAGAGGAGGCTGGCCTGGGAGAAACATGCCGGTCAATATTCCTGATTGATCTGGAGCTGTTTTCTAGGTCTCTAGTTTATTTATTTATTTCTGGTATTTATACCCCGTCACTTCTCTACCCCGGGAGGGGGACTCGGGATGGAATACATAGGCAGCAATTCAATGCCGAGTAGTCCCTGTCCCTCGTCCCCACCAGCCAAGTTTGTGACATTGGCAGGAGTGAGAGAAGAGCCTCCCCGGATGATCTTAGGTTACGAGGTGGGACGTAGGGGCAGATACGTTCAGACAAGTCAGATGGGCCAGAGCCGTAGAGAGAGCTTTATAGGTCAAAACCAGCACTTTGAATTGGGCTCGGAGATGGACCGGCAGCCAGTGGAGCTGACACAGCAGGGGGGTGGTATGCTCCAGGCCCGGCTTACCCATAAGGCCACCTTAAGCCATGGCCTAGGGTGCAAGCCAAGGGGGGCGCAGTTCACACGGACTAAAAAAAATGTTGAAACCAAACCACAATGCGCGGCATGGAGATGACTCTCTCTCTCTCTCTCTCTCTCTCTCTCTCTCTCTCTCTTTTCGGGAGGGCGGGGGAGAGCGCTGCGAGGGGGCGGGAGAGGAAGGAATGGTGCCCCCCCTCGCCATCGCCCTTGCCCCCTTGTCAAGGAAGGAGGGCGCGAAGAGGAGGAGGAAGAAAGCCCTCGGGGCTGCTGCCGGGCATGCGCGGCACCCAGGAACATGGTGGAGGAGGCAGAGGCGCTCACACCCTCCTGCTGCACATGCCCAGCAGCGGCCCCGGGGGCAGGGCTTTCCTCCTCCTCGCGGCACGCCGTCCTTCCTTGACTCAAGGAAGGAGAGCGCGCGGTGCCGCGAGGAGGAGGAGGCGGAGGGAAGCCCCGCCCCCGGGGCCGCTGCCTCAAGGAAGGAGAGCGCGGCGCCGCGAGGAGGAGAAGGCGGAGGGAAGCCCCGCCCTCGGGGTTACGCTGCCTCAAGGAAGGAGGGCGCACGGCACCGTGAGGAAGAGGGGGGGGGTGCGTTAGAGGTTGGTTTGGGGGCGTAATTCCAAAGTGTGGCCTAGGGCGCCAAAAGGGGTTAATCCGGGCCTGGTATGCTCCCTGTATGTAGCTCCTGTTAGTAACCTGGCTGCCGCTCGTTGGACTAACTGCATTTTCCGAACAGTCTTCAAAGGCAGCCCCACGTAGAGTGTGTTGCAGTAATCTATCCGGGATGTGACCAGAGCGTGGACCACCATAGCCAGATCAGTGTTCCCAAGGTAGGGGTGCATACAGAACCCCAACAGAACCCAATGCCCACCCAATGCAAGAAGAAGAGAGAGGAGGAGGGAAGGAAGGAAGAAGAGAGGAAGGAGAAGAGGAAGCTGGCCTGGGAGAAAAAAAATATCCTGGTCAATGGTCCTAATGGATCTGGAGCTGTTTTCTGGGTCCTTGAAAGGCTCACAATGCCTTTCCCAAGAAGAAGAGAGGAGAGGACGCGAAGGAAGGAAGGAAGGAAGGAAGGAAGGAAGGAAGGAAGGAAGGAAGGGAAGGAAGGAAGGAAGGAAGGAAGGGAAGGAAGGAAGGAAGGAAGGAAGGAAGGAAGAGAAGAGGACGTAAAGAAAGAAGAGGAGGCGGCTTTGGGAGAAACATATTCCTGATGGATCTGGAGCTGTTTCCTGGGCATCTAGTTGAAGCAGTGAGTGGCTTAACATGCAGAAGCCCGAGAGACCCTTGCCCAAAGCAAACCCACCCAACGCAGGAGGAGGAAAGGAAGAGAAGGGAAGAGAAGAGGAAGAAGGCAAGGAGAGAAGCATGCCGGCAATTGATCCCGGTGGGGCTGGTGCTGCTTGCCGGGTTCTGGGGAAGCCGTGGCCCACCAGGCTGAGTCGGAACCGAGCCTGAGTCCAAGCCCAAACCCAAAGGGAGGGACCCTTGCACCCAGGAAAGAAAGCAAGAAGGAGGGAGAGAAGGAGGAGGAGGAGAGGAGGAGGCGGCTTCCCAGGGAGGCCAAGGCCGGCCTCCTGCCTCCAATGGCTGCTTTGCAGACCTGTCAGAGGCCGGGAAGGGAAGGAAGGAGCCTGGGCCGGGTGGGGACCCCACTCCCCGACCCCAGAGGAGCCCCCCAAAAGCAGGGAGGGGGCTGGAGAGAAGGAATGGGAAAGAGAGAGAGAGAGAGGGATGCCCAAGGCTTCCTGCCTGCGCCACTGCCTGCCTTACCCCAGCTGTTCCTCTCCGTGCGAGGCTTCGCCATCCTGGCCTCCTCCTCCTGCTCTTCCTCCTCTTCCTCGGGGCGGGGGTCCTTCGGGAGGCGCCTTCCTCCTCTTTCTCCTCTTCCTCCTCCTCCTCCTCTGCTGCGCGCCCCCGAGAAGCACCTGCCCAGGGAGGGGCTCGGGAGCGCGCCTCCCTGCTGGCACCGCCCAGCACAGGAAGGAAGGGAGGGGGCCAGGCAAGAGAGGAGGGGGCCAGGCAAGAGAGGAGGGGGCCAGGCAAGAGAGGAGGGGGCCAGGCAAGAGAGGAGGGGGCTCCCTCTCTCAAGTCGCTGCAGCAGGAATGTCAACAGGGAAAATAAAGAGGGAGGGAGAAGGCAAGGCGCAGGTCTAGGAGGAGGAGAGAGAGGCTCTGGCTTTGGGAGCAGACCATAGGGGAGGGGTCTCACAGGCCTCCCAGTGATGTGGACCCCAAGATGAACCCCAGCCACTGCCAAAGCCAATAGGGTGGAATACAAGAGCTTTCTTGGCATTGTACATTGAGCGGCGCAATTAAATGCTTTCCCCAGCACACGTCACCAAAAGAACACACCCGCCCTTGGATATCCTGATCACTATTGCACAAAAAAGGGGTCTTACAGGCCTCCCAGGGGACCCCAAGATGAACCCCAGCCAGTGCCAAAGCCAACAGGGTGGAATGGAAGAGCTTTCTTGCCATTGTACATTGAGCAATGCAATTAAATGCTTTCCCCCCACACACGTCATCAAAAGAACACACCCGCCCTTGGACATTCTGATCACTATTGCACAAAAAAGGGGTCTCACAGGCCTCCCAGTGGACCCCAAGATGAACCCCAGCCAGTGCCAAAGCCAACAGGGTGGAATGGAAGAGCTTTCTTGACATTGTACATTGAGCAATGCAATCAAATGCTTTTTACCAGCACACGTCACCAAAAGAACACACCCGCCCTTGGATATTCTGATCACTATTGCACAAAAGGGGTCTCACAGGACCCCGAATGGACCCCAAGATGAACACCAGCCACTTCCAAAGCCAACAGGGTGGAATAGAAGAGCTTTCTTGCCATTGTACATTGAGCAATGCAATCAAATGCTTTCACCGGCACACGTCACCAAAAGAACACACCCGCCCTTGGATATTCTGATCCCTATTGCACGAAAAGGGTCTCACAGGACCCCGAATGGACCCCAAGATGAACACCAGCCACTTCCAAAGCCAACAGGGTGGAATAGAAGAGGTTTCTTCCCATTGTACATTGAGCAATGCAATCAAATGCTTTCACCAGCACACGTCATCAAAAGAACACACCCGCCCTTGGACATTCTGATCACTATTGCACAAAAAAGGAGTCTCGCAGGACTCTGAATGGACCCCAAAATGAACCCCAGTCAACAGTGTGATGCAACCACTGCCAAAGCCAATCAGATGGAATAGAAGAGCTTTATTGTCATTGTACATTGAGCAACGCAATTAAATGCTTTCCCCAGCACATGCCACCAAAACAATACACCCGCCCTTGGATATTCTGATCACTATTGCACAAAAAGTGGTCTCACAGGCCTCCCAGGGTACCCCAAGATGAACCCCAGCCAGTACCAAAGCCAACAGGGTGGAATGGAAGAGCTTTCTTGGCATTGTACATTGAGCAATGCAATTAAATGCTTTCCCCCCACACACGTCACCAAAAGAACACACCCGCCCTTGGATATCCTGATCACTATTGCACAAAAGGGGTCTCGCAGGCCTCCCAGTGGACCCCAAGATTAAAATCAGTCAATCGTGTCATGTGCCCACTCCCAAAGTCAGTAGGATTGAATAGAATAGCCTGATTGTCATTGCATAATTCAGTGCCTTCCCCAACACTCACCACCAAAACAGCACACCCATCCTTGGGCATTATGATCACTATTGCACAAAAAAGGGGTCTCGCAGGACTCCTAATGGACCCCAAGATGAACACCAGTCAATCATGCGATGTGGCCGCTCCCAAAGCCAATAGGATAGAATAGAATAGCCAGCAAAACAGCACACCCATCCTTGAAAATTCTGATCACTATTGCACAAAGTGGTCTCGCAGGCCTCCCAGGGGACCCCAAGATGAACCCCAGCCAGTGCCAAAGCCAAAAAGGGGAATATAAGAGCTTTATTGGTATTGTACATTGAGCTACGCAATTAAATGCTTTCCCCGGCACAGGTCACCAAAGGAACACACCCGCCCTTGGATATCCTGATCACTATTGCACGAAAAAGGGGTCTCACAGGACCCCGAATGGACCCCAAGATGAACACCAGCCAGTGCCAAAGCCAACAGGGTGGAATAGAAGAGCTTTCTTGCCATTGTACATTGAGCAATGCAATCAAATGCTTTCACCGGCACACGTCACCAAAAGAACACACCCGCCCTTGGATATTCTGATCACTATTGCACAAAAGGGGTCTCACAGGACCCCGAATGGACCCCAAGATGAACACCAGCCACTGCCAAAGCCAACAGGGTGGAATAGAAGAGCTTTCTTGCCATTGTACATTGAGCAATGCAATTAAATGCTTTTACCAGCACACGTCATCAAAAGAACACACCCGCCCTTGGATATTCTGATCACTATTGCACAAAAAGGGGTCTCACAGGCCTCCGAATGGACCCCAAGATGAACACCAGTCAATCATGTTATGTGGCCACTCCCAAAGCCAATAGGATAGAATAGAATAGCCTGGTTGTCATTGCACAATTCAGTGCTTTCCCCCCAACACACACCACCAAAACTACACACCTGTCCTTGGGCATTCTAAACACTATTGCACAAAAAGGGGTTTCTCGGGCCTCCGAATGGACCCCAAGATGAACACCAGTCAATCGTGTGATGTGGCTGCTCCCAAAGCCAATAGGATAGAATAGAATAGAATTGCATAGCATTATTGTCATTGCATTTAAATGCCTTCCTCAGCACACGTCACCAAATGAACATACCCGCCCTTGGGCATTCTAATCCCTATTGCACAAAAAAGGGGTCTGGCAGCCTCCGAATGGACCCCAAGATGAACACCAGCTAGTGCCAAAGCCAACAGGGTGGAATAGAAAAGCTTTATTGGCATTGTACATTGACTGACGCAATTAAATGCTTTCCCCGGGACACATCACCAAAAGAACACACCCATCCTTGGGCATTCTAATCACTATTGCACAAAAAGGGGTCTCGCAGGACTCCGAATGGACCCCAAGATGAACACCAATCAATAGTGTGATGTGGCCACTCCCAAAGCTAATAGGATAGAATAGAATAGCCTGATTGTCATTGCACAATTCAGTGCCTTCCCCAACACACACCACCAAAACAGCACACCTATCCTTGGGCATTGTGATCGCTATTGCACGAAAGGGGTCTCGCAGGCCTCCCAGTGGACCCTAAAATGAACCCCAGCCAGTGCCAAAGCCAACAGGGTGGAATAGAAGACCGTTATTGGCATTGTACATTGGGCAACGCAATTAAATGCTTTCCCCGGCACTTGCCACCAAAACAGCTCACCCACCCTTGGATATTCTGATCACTATTGCACAGGAAGGGGTCTCGCTGGCCTCCAAATGGACACCAAGATCAACACCAGTCAATAGTGGGATGTGGCCGCTCCCAAAGCCAATAGGATAGAATACAATAGCCTTATTGTCATTGCACTATTCAGTGCCTTCCCCAACACACACCACCAAAACAGCACACCCATCCTTGGGCATTCTAATCACTATTGCACAGGAAGGGGCCTCGTAGGACTCCGAATTGACCCCAAAATGAACCCCAGTCAACAGTGTGATACAAATATTGCAAAAGCCAATTGGATGGAACAGAAGAGCTTTATTGTCATTGTACATTGAGCAACGCAATTAAATGCTTTCCCCAGCACATGCCACCAAAACAACACACCCGTCCTTGGATATTCTGATCACTATTGCACAGGAAGGGGCCTCGCAGGACTCTGAATGGACCCCAAGATGAACACCAGTCAATAGTGTGATGTGGCCGCTCCCAAAGCCAATAGGATGGAATCAAATAGCTTTATTGTCATTCCACAATCCAATGCCTTCCCCAATGCACACCACCAAAAACTACACACCCATCCTTGGACATTCGAATCACTATTGCACAGAAATCGCAGGCCTCCAAGTGGACCCCAAGATGAACTTGAGTCAATAGTGTGATGTGGTCAATAGAATAGAATGCCTTTGTTGTTGTTGTACAGTGCAATTACATGCCTTCCCCAGCACACGCCACCAAAACAACACACTCATCCTCAATGCACAGCCCTGTGGTGTCCCGGCGTTGAGCGTGAGATTAGCTGAAGTGGTATGATCGCCTAATCTCACCCTCTGGGACTGTCCAGGTGAGACGTCCATAATTGAGGAGCACAGTGAATATGGCAATCCCAAGATCCGTAACTTTAGACACCAGTCTATGTGAGGGGATTGTGTCAAATGCGGAACGTGATGCTAGGCAGCAGCAAGAAGAGTCCCGTGTCTAGACCAGGCCTTCTATGTTTGCATAGTCAAAGACGATGGCTCTTTAAGTTAAAGAAGTTCAACTACCTCTCTGTTCTGGTATTGACAGGTCTGAGCTGAACGACAGAGGCAATCCAAACAACCAAATAATGGATAGCCAAATAGAGCCTTTACCTGCAGGGTCTCCTTCCTTCCAACAAGCCTGATCAACTTAATGGAAAGGGATGGTGAGTATGAACGACGAGTGTATGTGAGTGAATGCTGAGTTTATGTGATGTTTCTCTGGACCATCTTCCAAAAAAATTGGGTGCCCTGACAAATTTGTGAACATCCCGAGGCTTCTCCATGATGACATGATGGCAACAGTCTTGGACACCAATGGCTCCCAAAATGACCCATTTAAGGTGGAATCATGTGCCAAACAGGGATGTGTTATTGCCCCAACCTTATTCGCCATCTTCATTGCTATGATACTGCACCTTGTTGATGGGAAGCTTCCCACCAGAGTGGAAACCATCTACCTGACAGATGGCAAGCTATTTAACCTCAGCAGACTGAAAGCCAAAACCCAGGTCACAACACCGTCTGTTATAGAATTCCTATATGCCGACGATAAAGTAGTCTGTGTTCATTCAGAAGACCTACAAACCACTCTAAATGCCTTTGCAGAAAAAAGCTTGACTTCTCACTGAACATTGAGAAAACCAGTGCTCTTTCAGGAAAAGACACCAGCCAATCCCTCTGCAATGCCAGAAATACAGCTTAATTTATTTATTTATTTATTTATTATTGAGGCTTCTATGCCGCCGACTCCCGGGGGCTCGCGGCGGCTCACAAGAGCCATAGGCATAAAACAAAGATTAAAAACATAAAACAAGTGAACAATTAGAACAGTAGCAGGACAATAGCAGAGCAAGCAGTAAAACAGCAAGCAGCAAACAGTTGCCACCACACAATACCCAGAGTACGCGGGCCTACTCTCCAAAGGCCTGCCTATACAGATGGGTTTTGCAGGCCCGCCTAAATGGAAGTAAATCCCTCAGGACTCTGGTTTCGGCCGGGAGGGCGTTCCACAGCGTGGGGGCTATGACGGAGAACGCCCTCCGGCGGGTAGATGTCAGGTGAGCCGACTTTGCAGATGGTATTTCCAGGAAGTTGGCATCCTCAGACCGTAGTGATCTCGATGGGCAGTAGGGGGTGAGGCGGTCCCTCAGATACGCTGGCCCCAGACCGTATAAAGCCTTGAAGGTAAGAACCAACACTTTGAAGGCGATCCGGTGCTCAATAGGTAGCCAGTGCAGATCCTGCAAAACAGGTGTTATATGGCTACCTGCTGGCGTACCAGACAGGAGCCGGGCGGCAGTGTTCTGCACCAGCTTGAGCTTCCGGATCAACGACAGAGGAAGGCCAACGTAGAGCGCGTTACAGTAATCTAGCCTTGAGATGACCGTGGCTTGGATCACCGTGGCCAGGTCGTTCCGGGAGAGGTAGGGGGCCAGCCTCCTTGCCTGGCGGAGGTGGAAAAAAGCAGCCTTGCTGACCACAGAGACCTGGGCCTCCATGGTCAGCTGGGAGTCCAAATGGACCCCCAGGCTCTTCACAGACGGCGCTGGGCACAGCGCCGCACCGTCCAGGGTTGGAAGCCAGGCACCCACCCCACCAGGGCGACCCAGCCACAAGATCTCCGTCTTCGCCGGATTCACCCTCAACCTACTGGCTCGCAGCCATCCAGTAACGGCTTTGAGGAAGTGCTGGAAATTATCGGGGACGGACTCCGGCCTGCCCTCCATCCTCAGAATGAGCTGGGTGTCATCAGCGTACTGGTGACAAACCAGCCCATAACTCCGCACCAGCTGTTAATGGTGTAACGTTAGAAACCGCGGATCCTTTCCGCTACCTTGGCAGCCACCTCTCCACAAAATAATAGTAATATTATCACTTTATTTATATTCCGCCCTTCTCACCACGAAGGGGACTCAGGGCAGATCACAAGTACACATACGCGGCAAACATTCAATGCCATTTGTATAGATGTACACAGTGCACAGTTAGAACAGAAGGTGGTTTTTGTGTCGTGCCACAGGGGGTGCCGTCACTCCATCCTCTATGACAAAGAGCTGTCAGGACTTCCCCATTACAGCATTTTCTGATCTTCTTTTTCTTTATGGCATTGTAAAACACCTTCCCCACTTTTTTAGTGGTATCTAATTTCTCTAATTGCAGCTAAAGCTGTTTTCAAACTGCCTAGGTAAACAGTGGGCAGGGCTGATAGTTGGCTGCCCACGCCAACCTGGGGTTCGAACTTGCAACCTTTTGGTTGATAGATCTTTTAGCTGCTGATGATTTAACAGCTGTGCTAAACCTCCGGCCAACATCAACAACTGTGCTAAACCTCCGACCGAAGTCAACATCGGCACTGAAATACAACACTGCCTGAGTTCTGCGAGTGCAGCATTTTTCTGGATGAAGCAGTTTGAGGATTAGGACATTCATAGCGAGACCAAGATGCTTGTTTATAAGGCTACTAGCTGTACCCAGCAGGCGTTGCTGTGCCCTATTTAGGAGATGCGAGAAAGTCTGAGTATGTAAGGGTTGGAAATGATGTTACTTACGGTCTTGGTGGGGTCATGTAGGCATGAATTGCGCACTTTCTATGTGTGCTCCAAATGATGTCCTCTGGAAGCATGAGTTGTATTGTCTTATATAGCGGAGGAAGTGTTTTGATTCTGGAGTGTCTCTACTCAGCAAAGTTTGTAGTGGTTGTGGAGGAGTGGCAAGTGGTGGTAGAGAGACTTTACCGGCTAGGCAGCACATTCCTGTTGTTTCTGCTGGGTGTTTCAGGGCTTTGCAGTGTGTGCCGATGTGCGTTAGGGTGGCAATGTCGGCCTCTGGCGCCATGCTGTAGTCTTCTGCAGCGTTGTATCTGAAGGCTAGGCGGTGGAATTGGTTGTGGTGTTTTTGAAGTTTGTTTTCTGTGTTGCGACGTCGTTTTTCTGCGCTCCTTGCGCGCTGCTGTTGTGTTGCATTTCTGCGTCTTTGTTGTTCCTGGCTGCGCGCTTCTTCTTGTCGTGCAGTTCTTTGCATTTGGTTCTCAGCTGTGCGTCGTGCAGTGACCTGTTGTCTGTGTCTCTGCTGCGCAGTGTGTTTTTGTTCTGGCGTTTGTTCTGCCCTTTTTGGTTGATGTATGTAGCGATGTGAGTGTGTCGTCCGATGCTGTTATTTTTATAAGGCATGGCTTGTCTTTTGGGTCAGTTTATGTCTGTGTGGAAGGAAGGAATGGTTTAAGTTTGTGGTGTTTGTAGGTGTTGTGTGTACGGGGTCCCGTAAGGTTGGTGGGATGGGTTGTGATTGGAAGTTGTGTTGTGTTGTGTGGGTAGGAATTTGCTGGAGAATTGCTCCCTCAGAGTTTGGTTTTGGCAGTTTAACCCTCAAACACCAACTGAAATCTCTCAGCATTCTATCCTAGCCTTGGATGGCTCTTGCCAGCGTTGCTATGGTTACAGCAGTTATGCAAATCCGCCCGTATTGGCAGCCAATCATGTTGTTCAGAATGTAGAGGCTGGGTGAGTCGTTGGCTGCCCCGGAAGATTCTGGGAAATGTAGTTTTATTTTTACTCGTTGTTTTGGGGGCCTTTTAGGTTTTGGGAGGGAAAGTTTCTTTGCTACAAACGTGCCTTGCTTGAGGCCTATTTCTGTTGGCAAGTATTGTGGTTTCTTTGTTTGAGGTATACATCACATGACGTGAGCCCATTTATATAATAGATTGTCTTCCCAACCCTGTTAGATACCTGTGAAACGTGGACCATCTACAGACGTCACTCTCAACTTCTGGAATGATTCCACCAGCGTTGCCCCCGAAAAATCCTGAAAATCTCTTGAGAAGACAGGCAAAGAAATGTCAGCATTCTGGAAGAAGGAGCAAAGACCTCCAGCTCTGAATCCACAATCCTCCGCCATCACCTCCGCTGGACTGAATGCCAGGTTGTCCAAATGTCCCAAGATCACAATTTCCCAATACAATTACTGTACTCTCATCTCAAGAATTTTCAACGTGCGTGAACAATGATCCGCTAATCTCTACAAATTAATCTGTAATTAAATGCCAGGGTCCCTTTGGTGCCTGCTGAGTAGTGGCACCTAGTAATCTGTATTAATCCAATTCCAGGGTCTTGCTGTGAGTTGATAGAAGGGACCAAGAAAGGAGTGTTCGGTCACTAATCCTTTGAATTAATCCAGACTTGAACTTCTGAATCCTTTGGAGTAGAGCGATGAAATCAACCCAGAGAGTATTTAATCTGGATTCTGGAGAGGGAGGTCCTTTGTTGTATGTATTTGCAGGTCCCAAGAGGATGTACACAATGGAAAGGCCTGGTCATGACCTTTAAAGCCCTTATACAGGTCTGAAAGACTAACTGATACAACTATGGAGAGACGGGGAGAGCCAAGAGACGAGCCGGCGGGGTGCTGGGTCCTCCGTCTGGTGACCGGCGCGACGGCAAAATACTTGAGGTCCCTAAAAAAGAAGGAACCACCGGGTCAGACACCCACGATGTGGAGGAGTCTGGCTACACCGAGTTTGGCTCCACCAGTTTCATATAGGAGCACAATGAAGCCAAAGCTAAGGCAGGCCCGGATTACCCATAAGGCCAGACAAGGCCATGGCCTCAAGCAGCAGGTTTTGGGGGGCAGCGGATTCGACCCCAAAAAACATAATTTATTTTTAAAAACCCGCTCCCTCGCAGCACTTTCCCCCCGCCCTCTCCCGAGAGAGTAATCATACCTCGGGAGAGGGCGGGGGGAGAGCGCTGTGAGGGGGCGGGAAGGAGGGAATGGCGCCCTCCCCTCGCCTGGGCCGCCCCCTTGCAAAGGAAGGAGGCGGCGAGGAGGAGGAAGGGAAGCTCCGCCCAGCCGGCAGGAATGCATGCATGCGCACGCCCGCACACCAGCGGGCTTCCCTTCCTCCTCCTCCTGGCCGCCTCCTTCCTTTGCAAGGGGGCGGCCCAGGCAGCCAGGAGGAGGGCGGGACTTCCCTTCCTCCTCCTCGCGCCTTCCTTTCGGTCACGGGAGGAGGAGGAGGAGGTGGACAGAAGCCGCATGGCACTGCTCGTGGGGCTTTCGTCCGCCGCCTCCTCCTCCTCCCATGACCGAAAGGAAGGCGCGAGGAGGATGAAGGGAAGTCCCGCTCTCCTCCTCGCGCTCTCCTTTCGGTCGCGGGAGGTGGCGGCGGACGGAAGCCCCACGAGCAGTGCCGCGCGGCTTCCGTCCACCGCCTCCTCCCGCGACCGAAAGGAAGGTGCGAGGTGGACGGAGCTGTGGGGTCGGTGCCGCGCGGCTTCTGTCCACCTCCTCGGGCCCTCCTTCCGGTCGCGGGAGGAGGCGACGGAAGCCGCACAGCTGGGGCTGCTGCCACACATGCGCAGCAGTGCCCTGGGGGCGTGGCTTTTCGCGCCCTGGGGGGGGTGGCGCAGGGCGTCTTGGCCTCGGGCGGCCGAAGAGCCTAATCCGGGCCTGAGCTAAGGCCCTACTCCGATAGGATTGATCAACTCACGATTGAACACCTAGGCAGAGAGTATGATCGGCTGACACATTGCTTCACAAACTTTGGCGGGTTATTGAGAAGTTTGAACATTTTGCAACCTACTCATTCTGGACCTGAGCCTAGAGTCTCCACCCCTGACACTCCATGGCGTGAGTCCCCAGAGCTACACTGGGATTACTCCTGGGATCTCCCAGTTGAGAAGTCCTTGGAAGAACAGAGAGCTATGGAGGAGAAGCCTACGGGGGAAGAATGGAGAGCAATGGCAGAGTCACATACTTCTGCCGAGCATCCGGGAGTCGAGGAGGAGTTGGCCGGGCCAGATTTGGAGGCCCCGGATATGGATGCCTTCATCATTTCTAAGATCCTGGAGAGGGACCACGATCCCCCAGGGTTGTCTCGAATAGCAGGAAATCGCCATCGGTGCCGCTGTCTCTCTCGCACGGGGAGAGAGGCCCCAAGAGTCTTCCCCAAGATGGCGCATGTCCTTGGGGACGCCGGCGTGGAGATCGCTCCTGGAGCTGACATCACTGGACTGACCCCCCCGACGACCGTGAGATGACTGTGCAAGCACGGACACCGAGCAAGGAGGAAGCGGAAACGGCGCCATCCCATCCCCGGCACCACTTCCGATTATTGCCATGGAGGAGCTCTGGGAACTGGCGCTGGGGCAGCGGAGCCCACCCAGAGTGTTGTGGGGGCGGCACTGACTTCCTCTGGATACGGATCCCAGCGGTGCGAGGTCCGTTCCAGAACCGTTTGGGGAGTGGGCTTCGGGAGTTGGAGACGAACGGCAACATCACAGCCTGTAGGAGGTGAACTAAAGAGGCGAACTACTCCCCTATTTATTAGGGTTGAGAACTCCCTAAACCAGTGTTTCCCAACTAGTGTGCCGTGGATCATCAGGTGTGCTAGTGTCCAGGAAAGGGGGAGTATGTTGAAAAAAACCTAAGAAACCTACCTCAATAAAGGCACAAAATTACAAACACCCCCCACCCCCACCCGTTGTCTACTTGGTCTCTCCCTCTCCATGCATTGGGAAGGCCCGTCTTCCTATCCCCAAGTAGAGACCTCCTCTTACCTCCTGGGGGTTCTGTGTGGGAAGTTTGGCCCAGTTCTATCATTGGTGGGGTTCAGAATGTTCTTTGATTGTAGGGGAACTCAAGGTCAATTCCCAAGCAAACCCTTCCAGTACTTTCTGTTGGTAATGAGAGTTCAATATGCCAAGTTTGGTTCAATTCCATTGTTGCAAGTGTTCATAATGCTCTTTGATTGTGTGTTAACTATAAATCCCAGCAACTACAACTCCCAAATGTCAAGGTCTATTTCCCCTGAACTCCATCCACGTTCATATTTGGGCATATTGAGTATTCATGCCAAGTTTGGTCCTGATCCAACATTGTTTGAGTCCACAGTGCTCTCTGGATGCCGGTGAACTACAACTCCAACACTCAAGGTCAATGCCCACCAAACTCTTATAGCATTTCCTCTTGGTTATGGGAGTTCTGTGTGGGAAGTTTGTGTCTTTCTGCCATTCCTGCCAGAATATCTATGTTGTGTTCATCGAAACAGGCCCAGGTTTCACACTGAGTGTATAAATACATTTAAAAACATATTAGCTATATGTATTAATGTGTTAGAGTGTCATTTTGTGTCATTTTGGTTGGTGGTGTGCCCCAGGATTTTGTAAATGTAAAAAGTGTGCCGTGGCTCAAAAAAGGTTGGGAAACACTGTCCTAAACCACCCGTCTGACGACCCGTCTCGTGACTTGCCCCCTCCTCCTGGAAGACCGACTCTGCTTGGGACTCAGGGTCACCCCACCCTTGGATCTCGCCTTCCCTCTTGGCCCCCCAAACATCGATGGGCCTCACCTGAACTACTGATTCTAGCCCTATTGTTGTAGTTAGTGCTGTGTGTTTGTAGCTAGTATTAGGTAATGATCTGATTTTTTAATATATTTATATTGTACTTGTGTCATGCCACTGTTGTAAACCGTCCTGAGCCCACGGGGAGTGGCGGTCTATAAGCATGAAGTAATAAATAAATAAATAAAAATTAATGTAGTTTGACATCATTTTAACTGCCATTCTTCACTGCTATGGAATCCTGGGAGTCATAGTTTGGCAAGGCACCAGCACTCTTTGGCAGAGAAGGCTAAAGACTTTACAAAACTACAGCTCCCATGCTTCCATCGCATTGAGTCTTGGCAGCTGAAGTGGTATCAAACTGCATTAATCTACAGTGCAGATGCACCCTCTATCTTTTTATATCAACTTTCTGTGCATCATGTGTTTGGGAGATTTGCATTTAAGGGAGGACCATGGGGAACTGTACTGCGAACCACGGCAATCTCTGCCCCAAAAGATTTTATAGTACACCAAAGCAAATATTGTTGTTTTATTTTTTTATTAAAATCTTTTATGCGGACCTGAGTTGCAAAATGTTTAAGTGCTAGAGCAGGGGTGGGGAACCTATGGCTTGCGAGCCAAATCTGGCTCTTTTGACGATTGCATCTGGCTCGCCGCCCCCTCTGCCTCTCCAAAATGGCTGCTGGCTCCTGTGTGAGCCAAACAGCCAGGCGCTCCTGGTTGGCTCCTCCTCCTCTTCCCACAGGGATACAGGGAGTCAGGAGGACGAGCTTGGAGGCTAAGGCGTGCGTGGGAGAAAGCATGCCACTCACCTCTCGCCCCCGCCGAGCTCAGAAGGGACGAGGGGTGAGTGTAAGGCCCCCCCCCCCAATGGCCAAAGCTATTCGGGCAGCCTTCGCCGCTCGCCCCCACCGAGCTCGGAAGGTTTACAATTCCAACGGCAGGAGAGGGACACGTCCAGGCCCGGATTACCTTTTTCTGGCGCCCTAGGCCACACTTTGGAAGCTCCGCCCCCGGGGCATTGCTGGGCATGCGTGGCAGCGCCACCAGGGGCGGGTCTTCCCTCCGCCTCTTCCTCGTTGCCGCGACCGGAAGGCGGTCGCGGGGAGGAGGGCAAAGGGAAGCTCCGCCCCGGGGCGCTGCTGGGCATGCGTGCCAGCGCCGCTGGGGACAGGGCTTCCCTCCCTCTTCCTCGTTGCCACGACAGGAAGGCGGTCGCAGGGAGGAGAAGGAGGAAGGGAAGCTCCGCCTCCAGGGCGCTGCTGGGCATGCGTGCATGGCAGGAGGGCCTTCCTCCTCCTCCATGTTCCTCAGGAGGAGGAAGGAAGGCTGCGGCCTCGGGGGCTTCCCTTCTTTCCTCCTGCTCGGGAGGGAAGGAAGGAGGAACATGGCGGAGGAGGCAGAGGTGCCCTCCTGCCATGCGCGCATGTCTGCCAGCGGGCGGCCCTGAAGACGGGGCTTCTGTCCGCCTCATCCTCCTCGCGGCATGCCCTCCTTCCTTGACAAGGGGGCGGGGGCGATGCCGAGGGGCGGGTGCCATTCCCTCCTCCCCCGCCCCCTCGCAGCGCTCTCCCCCTGCCCTTTCCTGAGAGAGAGAGAGAGTCATCATGCGGCCGCATGTTGCGGTCTTGTTTAAAAATTATTATATTTTTGGTCCTTGATCTGGCGCCCCCCTAGGCCTGTGCCCATAGGCCATGGCCTAGTGTGGCCTTATGGGTAATCTGGGCCTGGACATGTCCTGACATTGCACGCACGTGGAGGGAAGAGGCCTCGTGCAGGGAGCACACGCCCAGGGTCCGATGGAGGTGAAGCGATTGAAGGTACTGTAAATCTAATTTATTGTGCATGCCTCCCCCAACCTCCTCCAGCATTTTCTGTTGCTCATGGAAGTCCTGTGTGCTAAGTTTGATTGAATTCCATTGTTTGGTGGAGCTCAGAATGTTCTTTGACGCCTGGTGAACTATAAATCCACACCACTGCAATTAGTTGAATTCGGTCTTAAAATATATTATATGGCTCTCACCGAAATAAATTTCCAAATATTTTGCTTTCATGGCTCTCTGTGTCCAAAAGGTTCCCGACCCCTGCGATAGAGGCTTCGGAATGGACCTAGCAGCAGCCGTACCTTGCAAACGATCAAATCTAGGCTTTTAATAAAATGTATGAATTTGATTTTTGTATAACTTGTATCTTTTTTTATGTACTGTGTCAATTCTTAAGACTATAAATGGTATAAACCAGGGCTGTCCAACTTCTACCGGCCCAGGGGCCTGAATTCCGGTCACTGATGACCTGGGGGGCCGTAGGGTCTGCCCCCGCCCCCTCCCCCGGCTCCGCCCTCTCCCCCAGCTCCACCCCGCCCTGCATGCATACAGTCAAATATAATATTTTACTGAGATAAAATGCAGGGTGGGCATTTAAAAGGGGGATGCATACAGTCAAATATCTTTTACTGAGATAAAATGCAGGGATAAGATATTAAATTATTTTAATTTAATATTAAATATATTTAATTCCATCCTCCCCTCCCCCTTATTTTAATGTATCCCATCTCCCCTTATTTCATCTTTAAATATATTAAATTTTATATTTAATACATGAGGGGAGATGGGGGGAGGGAATGAGGAGCCCCCTGCTTCGGCCTACCTTTTCCAAACATGCAGGATCCAGGAGTACCCAGACGACGAGAGAGGCAACGACCGACTGAGTCGAAGAAGGTCCTAATCGTGTCTGTGGGCCTCAGCGATCCAGTAGTAGAATAGCCGAAAAGTATCGCAAGAATACGCAATCCACATGAGATTTCGCTGTCAACGCCGGCGTGATCTCGCGTTGACAGCGAAATCCCTTGTGGATTGCGTATTCTCGCGATACTTGATCCAAACCCAGAAGTAGGTTTATTTATTTATTTATTTTTCAATTTTTATTTTTTATTAAAAAGCTTAGGGGGGCAGAGGGAAGGGACTGGAGGGCCGTATACGGCCCCCGGGCCGCCAGTTGGACAGCCCTGGTATAAACTGTATCAAATGAAATGTATCAAAATGTATCTAGAATTTCAGCTACCTCTCCATATCCTATGTTTGCACAATCCCTTGGGAAAGGAAATCACAACCAAGGTCCCTAGTTCCCAAGCTCGATAACTATCAACATCTTTGTGTATATGCATATAGATTGTCCACTTTGTCACTAGGATGAACTCAGGATGTTTGTTCCTTTAGCTTGAGGCTGAGAGTCTGTTGCTGACACGGAGGAAGTCACTCAGAAAAAATAAATACATTAACTCTCTATAAAAGCAGCTAAACCCTTGACTGTCTGGAATCATGGCCTGTGTCTTTTGGGTCTTGCAGGTTTGTCTCACACGGAATTGGACACTTGAGTTAATTAGGGACTTCCCACGTTACCATTTCCTCATGGACGGTGCCCTCCCAGGAGGCGTCCCTGCAACAGATTGGCTCTTTGAACTGACCAATCACCAGCTGTCTTTCTGTCCACTAAAGCAGCGTTTCCCAACCTTTTTTGAGCCGCAGCACGCTTTTAACGTTAAAAAACATCTGGGGGCACACCACCAACCAAAATGACACAAAATGACACTCTAACACAGTAATACATATAGTTAATTGACCTTGAGTTTTGGAGTTGTAGTTCACCTACATCCAGAGAGCACTGTGGACTCAAACAATGATGGATCTGGACCAAACTTGGGAAGCGGGCCCCTCAGGCAGTAGAGCAGGCTGAGGGCCGCCACCAAGCCCAGGCTCTGGCCCAGGGTCCCGCCGCCAGCCTCAGCCGTTTCTATTGCCACAGGTAGCGGCTCACGGGTGGAAGGGGCAACGGGGGAGAGGGAGAAGGCAGCAACTCCCTGTCCCTGGCACCGCTCTCCGCCATGACTCCGGCCCCTCGCTCGCAGAGGCTGTGCAGAGGAGGAGGAGCATGAGTGGTGGACGGGCTTCAGTCCCGCCCACAGAAGCCCGTCCACTGCTCATGCTCCTCCTCTGTGTGGCCTC
Organism: Anolis apletophallus; assembly: GCA_030556195.1. Classification (NCBI taxonomy): domain Eukaryota; kingdom Metazoa; phylum Chordata; class Lepidosauria; order Squamata; family Anolidae; genus Anolis; species Anolis apletophallus. The sequence continues at coordinate 1,714,886 of JARBWK010000021.1, forward strand.
AATGCGCGAAGGGTGAGAGTCATGGCGGAGAGCGATGCCGGGGACCGGGGCTACTCTCCACCATGAGTCCCGCCATGACTCTCGCCCCTTGCTCGCTGAAGCCGCGTGGAGAAGCATGAGCGGTGGACGTGCTTCAGCCCTGCCCACTGAAGCCCGTCCACCGCTCATGCTCTTCCTCCTCCGCGCGGCCTCAGTGAGCGAGGGGCCGGAGTCATGGCGGAGAGTGCTGGGAAGCTTCTGCCGCTGGGAAGGGGGCGGGGCCCGAGCGACATCACCCTTCCCTCCTCCCCAGGCCCGGATTACCCATATTGGGCCACCCTAGGCCATGGCCTCGGGCAGCACTTTTGGGGCAGCAGATCCAGACCCCCCTCCCCAAAAAAAAATCCCCCAAAAAATTTCAAACAATTTTTTTAAAAGGGTGCATGCGCGGCCACCCCCCCCCTTGCTCTGCTCCCCTCGGCTCTGCTTTAGGAGGGAGGGAAGATCAGCTCCGCCCCTGACTCCGCCCCTCTTCACCTCCGGCTCCGCCCCCACCTCCTCGCCGGCGCGGAGCCGATCCGCCCTCCCTCCTAAAGCTGGCCTGAAAAGGGCGTGACGACGCTTCGAGGAGGGCCACAGCATCTAATTCCCAGCCTGGCGAGGCCAAGCCAGGGAGGCGGAGAGGAGCCACGCCGCCGCCCCTCCTCCTTTGCGTGGCGTGATGACGCAAGGGAGGAGGGCCGTCGCGCGGCTTCTCCCCTGCCTGGCGACGTCCCGCCAGGGAGGCGGAGACAAGCTGCACCACCGCCCTCCTCCCTTGCGTGGCGTAACGAGTGCAGGTGAGGAGGGCCGTCGGCGCGGCTTCTCCCTGCCTGGCAACGCCAAGCCAGGGAGGCGGAGAGAAGCCGCCCCGCCACCCCTCCTCCCTTGCATTACCACACAAGGGAGGAGGGGCGGCGGCAGGACTCCCCTCTGCCTCCTCCCTGGCTTGGCATCAGCAGGCAGGGAGAAGCCGGAGCCAGCCCTCCTCCCTTGTGTCGCGCCAGCCCCGCCTGACGGGGGGCGGCACAGGACCCGCGGCGGGAGGGCGCCTCTTTCTCCTCCTCGCCCCGCCCTCCTTCCTTCAATCCGGCGAGGAGGCGGGGCGGGGAGGGGCGGAGCCAGGGGAGGGGTGGAGCCGGGGCGGAGGCAGACCCTCTGGCCTTGGGTGGCAAAAGGGCCTGATCCGGGCCTGCTCCTCCCTCCCTCGATTGGAGGCCCTGGCCCCTTCTTCTTTTTCTTCACCGCCGCCACCGGCCCTTCCTCCTCCTCCCCAAGCAGCAGGAGTTCAGCAGGAGGCCGGGGGAAGGAAGGGGGCAGAGAGCTTTTCTCACAGCACAGTAGGAGGTCCGTCACGGCACAGTACTGTGCCGCATCACAGCGGTTGGGAAACACTGCACTAAAGTACACTGCAGAAGTCCAATCTTGAGGTCCTCCAAAAATCTAGGAAGGGGCCCAGTTAGGATATCAGCCGAAGCTGGTAGTAAACATTTGTGACTATTGTCACATCTCCCTGTGCTGACATTTGGAGGGAAGGATCCAGGAGCTGCGAACACAGTCTTTCAGGGGGAGAGGGAACCTGTCCAGAACTGGTTGACACACCTCCATCCCTAGGAAGACCTGCACCTACTAGGCATGGTTTCGAACCCAAAAATCGTGATTCTACAATCAAATGGGGGGGGGGGGGGATTTTTTGATTAGTACTAGAAAGACTTACAAAAAAATTCCAAAAATTTCTAAATGTAACTTAATTACTAACGAAATTCGTTAGTAGTTCGTATGCCAGCGCATGCGCATTCCAGATGGTTTTGGCCTACAACTCCCAGAAATCCTAACAGCTGGTAAATTGGCTGGGATTTCTGGGAGTTGTAGGCAAAAACTTGAATAAATCACACTGAATTCTAGATGGGACTCTCCAAATAGGAAGGAGGGAGGGAGGGAGGGGGTATTCTATTCTTGGAAGCAGCAAAAAGGAGGAGCCCCTCGCTCCTCGCTGCCTCTCTCTCACCCCGATCCTGAGGGAGCGAGGGCCCAAGTTTGCCCAGGCTGAGAGGAAAAGGAAGAGGCCTGAGGCTGTGAGGAATGGTGGGAGTTGAAGTCCAAAACACCTGGAGGGCTGAAGTTGGCCCCTCATGAAGCCTCTTCAAGGCTTTAGATCCTGGCAGGCAGGAGGGGCAGGAGAGCCGTCCACTCCTCCTGCCCTGCCAGGATCTAAAGCATCAAAGAGTATTGGGGTGAGAAACCAACCTAATGTATAATAGAATGAATGCTACTGTAAGGGCCTAATATTATAAGTAATCCAACTGGTCATATACCTACATTCCATGCACATGCAATAATACAGCAGTAATAACAATGGGTATAAGAAGAGGTAAAATTCAAACCGAAGTATTCTGACTGTGGTCCCTCCTCAAACTGCAAAAGGCTCTTCTCTATGAGCCCGGAAAAGCCAAAACCCGGGCACAGCGTTTGCTGCCTGGGTGCACACATACATATTCTTTGGGGGATTTGCCGCAGAATCTTTTTTTTTTTTTTTTAATTTTTTTTTTAATTTATTGGTTTTTTCCCCTCTCCCACCCTCCCCTCCTTGTACATACAGTTTATACATCCAACTACAGAGGTTACATTTGAAATATCAGTCTCAGTCTTAATTTTTCTACTCCACCTCTTAACACATTTTCTAAATAATTTCTAACTGGTTCCCACATCCTCTTTGTTATTATTATCTTTTCAATTTTATCTATATTATTCCATTTACAATTTGTTATTTCCACATTTAACATATTAATTATATAATTATACCAGTTGGTCAATGTCCATTTTGTTTTATCCTTCCAACCCCTCACTAAAACTATCTGTGCACACGCTATTAATTTATCAATCAATTTTTCTTTTTGCATATTCTTCACTCCTATTATCCGTGCATGTAATACATTTCTATTAACTATTACAATATGTAAATCTAACATTCTATTGATTTCTCCTTCAATCATTTTCCAGTAACCTTGCACTCTATCACATTCCCATATCATATGATTGAACACCCCTCTTTGTTCACAGCCGTGCCAACACTTATCTTTCATCCCTGGTACAAAGCGTGAAAGTTGTGCAGGAGTTCTGTACCATTTTGTAACATTTTCCTTCTGGTTTCCCTTAATGCATTATACTTTTCTCTTGCTATATTACTTATTTCCCTCTGGATGTCTTCCCTCTCAATTTCCATGTCCAATCTCCATGTCTGGAAAATTTCCTCTATTATTTCTTCTTTTACTGTTATGATTTGTTCGTACAGATCTCCTGCCACTTTCTTCTCCCCGCTCAAACATTTCCTAATCACCTTCTCAAATGGACTATCCCGTTCTCTTATTTTTTCCCCTTCGTCTGAAAATTTCCTGTCTTATGGCCCAGCTTTGGATCCAGTTCCCTGACCCAATCAGTTCTGAATTTCTTTTTTGTTCAACAGGGTTTCCATCCTCTGTGTACAAATCCTCCACTAACCTTTTCCCTCTACTTTCGATTAATCTCAGTGTTCTACCTATGCTTACATCATTATTATAATTCATTTGCCATATAGTTGCCACCTTGCTTTCGTTGCCTGGGTTTAACTTCTTCTTTCTTTTTTTCCACACTTTTACTGTTCCTTTAAAGGGTTCCTTAAATTCTGTTTCCTCTCTCCTCTTCCAATCCGTAAATATTATTTCTTTTCCTTTAATATTATTTATTATCTTTTCCATATTTACCCATTTTTTCCCCGTGTATTGTATTTCCAACAATCTTTGTATTTGAAATGCATCATGGTAAACTTCTAAACTCTTCTCTATGAGCCCGGGATTCTGCAGCAAATCCCCCCAAGAATATGTATGTGTGTGCACCCAGGCAGCAAAACTGTGCCCAGGGTTTTGGCTTTTCCCGGGCTCATAGAGAAGAGCCTTTTGCAGTTTGAGGAGGGACCACAGTCAGAATACTTCGGTTTGAATTTTACCTCTTATACCCATTGTTATTACTGCTGTATTATTGCATGTGCATGGAATGTAGGTATATGACCAGTTGGATTACTTATAATATTAGGCACTTACAGTAGCATTCATTCTATTATACATTAGGTTGGTTTCTCACCCCAATACTCTTTGATGCTTTAGATCCTGGCAGGCAGGAGAGGCAGGGAAGCCTGGAAAATGTAAACAGAGGTTTTACTCAGTAAATCCACAAGGAGGGCACTTCATCCAAAGTGCCCTCCTTTTCCAGATTTACTGAGCAAACCTCTCTTTACATTTTTCCAGGCTTCCAGCCGAAAGAAGGAGCGAGTTTAGGGCTTGCCTTGCCATAATACTTATTGGCAAGGGAGGCGGGAGGGTGATGAGAGAGAAGGAAGGTGCCCCCTTACGACCTAATAACGACACTTAAGAAAATCCTGGCCCCAAGTTCTATAAAGAAAGTCCACTTCCTGGTTGGCGTTCCAGATGCGGAAATACTCAAAAGTAGTATTTCTTACGAATTTCTTACGAATCATTTCATTTTCATAACTTTTTTCTCATGCCTAGCACCTACACTTCTGCTGTTGAATGTACACAGTATGTATCTATATCGAAACATATATATACGAGGTGTGTTCAAAATGTATCCAACCTTTCTTCATTGAAAATGTATTAAGATACAACAAACTTACACTGATCTCCTTCAAAATAGTCCCCTTGGACCACCACACGCTTCACCCAACGGTTCTGCCACTGTTGGAAGCAGCACTGAAACACCTCTTTTGAGATGGTGTGTAGCTGGTCCATCACATTCTGCCTGATGTGTTCTCTGGACTGAAATCTGATTGCAAAGGCAATGCAGAACCTTTTCTCTTGATAGCGAAGCCAAAAATGTGTGTTTTCGAAGACCCGCAGATAATGAGGGATGCCTGGCGGGTTCCACAAAATGCAAATGTTCTGCATTGGAAATCAAATTCTCACTGTCTCTCTCGGCATTACTTCGCGAACGAAGATTCTTAGGAAGGACTCATCCCACGCTTTCTACAAGCGCGTTGATGACTAAAAAGGCCAATCTGAGATAGGCAAGTCCGGTTGCAGAAAGCACAGCAGAAAATCTCCTTGGGTGATGTTGTTTCCAAGTTGCGGTTCTTTCTGCGTTGTCGTTTCTCTTCGAGATCCATTCGGCGTGTCTTCTCAAAAGAGGCCGCAGCATTGTAGATAGTGCGTCTCCATGCCTCTTGATGTGAAGTCAGGGTGGACCATTGTTGGTGATCAATCTGGCTGAGCCTGAGATGTTGTTTCAGGGAGTCCTTATATCTCTTTTTGGGGGTGCTTCTCTTGCGCTGACCTGTGGCGAGTTCACCATAGAGTAGTACCTTTAGGAGGCGGTGGTCCTCCATCCTAGAGACGTGCCCTGCCCAGCACAGCTGAGTTCTCAATAGCATGGCCTCAATGCTGGTGATCCCTGTTTGCTCAAGGACAGCAACATTTGTCACATAGTCAGTCCAATGTATATTTAGGATTGTGCGAAGACAGCGCTGATGGAAGCGTTCGAGGAGTCATAAGTGTTGGCGATAGGCGACTCATGTTTCAGACCCATATAGGAGAACAGACAGTACGATAGCTCTGTACACACTGATTTTGGTGCTTTGCCTCAGGTGCTTGTTGCTCCAGACTCTTTTGTGAAGCCTTCCAAATGCACTCTATGCCTTTGCTAATCTGTGATCTATCTCTTTGTCAATCTTGGTGTCTGAAGAGATGATGCTTCCCAGGGAGGTGAACTGCTGGACGGACTTAAGCACAGATGTGCCTATGCTGACGTGGGGATGAAGGTGTTCTTCCTGTGGTGCGGGCTGGTAGAGGACTTCCGTTTTCTTCAGGCTGACTTCCAGGCCAAACAGCTCTGCAGCTGATGTGAGGCGCTGCAGGGCTGCTTCTGAATGGCAGCATCGTCCGCAAAAAGCAGCTCACGGACTAGAAAGTTGAGAGTCTTAGTGCGAGCCCTCAGGCGGCTTAAGTTGCACAAGCTGCCATCAGTACGATAGCGTATATACTCTACGGCAGGCCTGGGCAAACATGGGCCTTTCAGGTGTTTTGGACTTCAACTCCCACAATTCCTCACCGCCTCAGGCCCCTTCCAAAGGAAGGGGCCTGAGGCGGTGAGGAATTGTGGGAGTTGAAGTCCAAAACACCTGAAAGGCCCAAGTTTGCCCAGGCCTGCTCTACGGTGAACTCAGAGCCTGGGCCTACTCGTCTGTGAGGAATGGTGGGAGTGGTTGCGAGGGCCGAGGTAGGCCCAGGCCTGCTCTGGAGGTTGTTTTCCTGTCAGGAAGGCCTACTCCCCTTCCTGAGGCCTTTCTGCCGTGCCCAGCAGGCCCGCTTCGAGGCGCTCGGGCTCCGCGCCTGCCTGCCTGCCTGCCTGCTTGAGGGGCCTGCCAGGCCCGGCCCTTGCCTTGCCTTCCCCTCCTCCTCGGGGGCGGGGCGGCAGCAGCAGAGACAACGGGGAGGCGGACCGGGCCCGGAAAGCAGGAGGCAGGCAGGCAGAGCAGGCCGCGCGCGCCATCGAGGGAGGCCCCGGCCGGCCCAGGGACAAAGAAGGCCTCCCTTTCTCCCTTCCTTCCTCCCTTCCTTCCTTCGCACGGGACCGGCCTCGTCGTAGGTAAGAGCCAGGCTTGCGGGGAAGCCGGGAAGGCCCAGGCCCGGTTTCATGGGAGAAGCAACAGAATAATAATAATAATAATATGTTAATAATGATATCTTAATATTAATAGTACAATAATAGTACGGTCATAATAATAATGTGGTCACAATAATAATACAGTAATAATATGGTAATAGTAGTAGTAGTAATAATACAGTAATAATAATATGGTAATAATAGTAATAATAATAATAGTAATAATAATAATAATAGTACAGTAATTGTAATAGTAATATGTTAATAATAATGCATAATAATAGTACAAGAATAATACGGTCACAATAATAATGTGGTCATAATAATAATACAGTAATAATAATATGGTAATAATAGTAGCAATAATAATACAGTAATAATAATATGGTAATAATAGTAATAATAATACAGTAATAATAATATGGTAATAATAGTAATAATATGGTAATAATAGTAATAATAATACAGTAATAATAGTACAGTAATTGTAATAGTAATATGTTAATAATAATGCGTCCATAATAATAGTACAAGAATAATACGGTCATAATAATAATGTGGTCATAATAATAATACAGTAATAATAATATGGTAATAATAGTAGCAATAATAATACAGTAATAATAATATGGTAATAATAGTAATAATAATACAGTAATAATACTACAGTAATAATACTACAGTAATAGTAATATGGTCATAATAATACGTCCATAATAAGAGTACAAGAATAATACGGTCATAATAATAATACAGTAATAATATGGTAATAATCGTTGTAGTAATAATACAGTAAAGTAATAATATGGTAATAATAGTAATAATACAGTAATAATAGTAATAATACTACAGTAATTGTAATAGTAATATGGTCATAATAATACGTCCATAATAAGAGTACAAGAATAATACGGTCATAATAATAATAATGTCATAATAATAATACAGTAATAATAGTTGTAGTAATAATACAGTAATAATAATATGGTAATAATAGTAATAATACAATAATACAGTAATAATATGGCAATAATAGTAATAAAACAGTAATAATATGGTAATAATAATAGTAATAATAATACAGTAATAATAGTACAGTAATTGTAATAGTAATATGTTAATAATAATGCGTCCATAATAATAGTACAAGAATAATACGGTCATAATAATAATGTGGTCATAATAATAATAATACAGTAATAATAATACAGTAATAATACAGCAATAATAGTAATAAAACAGTAATAATATGGTAATAATAGTAATAATAATACAGTAATAATAGTACAGTAATTGTAATAGTAATATGGTCATTATAATATGGTTAATAATGATATGGTAATAATATGTTAATAATACTGTCATAATAATGTACAACAAAAATAATATGGTCATAATAATAATATGGTCATAATAATATGCTCATAATAGTAATAGTAATACAGTAATAATAGTACAGTAATTGTAAGCAATATGGTCATTATAATATGGTTAATAATGATACAGTAATAGTAATATGTTAATAATAATACGGTCATAATAATAGTACAACAAGAATAATACGGTCATAATAATAATGTGGGCATAATAATAATACAGTAATAATATGATCATAATAATATGGTCATTATAGTAATAATAATACAGTAATAATAGTACAGTATTGTAAGCAATAGGGTCATAATAATTTGGTTAATACTGATACAGTAATAATAATATGTTAATAATAATACGGTCATAATAATAGTACAACAAGAATAATACAGTCATAATAATAATGTGGGCATAATAATAATACAGTAATAATATGGTCATAATAATATGGTCATAATAGTAATAATACAGTAATAATAGTACAGTAATTGTAAGCAATATGGTCATAATAATTTGGTTAATACTGATACAGTAATAATAATATATTATTAATAATACGGTCACGGTCATAATAATAATGTGGTAATAATAATAATACAGTAATAATAATATGGTCATAATAATATGGTCAATAATGATACAGTAATAATAATATGTTAATAAATACGGTCATGATAATAGTACAAGAATAATACGGTCATAATAATAATGTGGTCATAATACAGTAATAATAATATGGTCATAATAGTAATAATAGTACAGTAATTGTAATAGTAATATGGTCATAATAATATGATTAATAATGATACGGGAATAATAATAATACAGTAATGCTGTAAAAGTAGTAATAATAAAAATACTGTCTTATTACTATCATAATTCATGTATTTATATGCAGCTTTCCTCCAAATATTGTGACTCAAAAGTTCTCCCCTTACCAAAAGTGAAGTCTGTTGTTATTATTAGAGTAGCTATTATTATTTGTCTGATATTATTATTTCAGAGTTGCTATATTGTGTGCTATTATTACTTTGATTTCAGAGCTGCTATTTTTGTCATATTATTATGTCAGAGTTGCTATTATTCTTGTCCGCTATTATTATTATTATTATTACTTCTTCAAAGTTGCTATTATTATTTATATCATAATCGTTAATGTACTTGTAGCCAGCTTTCCTCTTGAGTGTTGTGACTCAGAGGTTTCACAGAAGTGAATTTTTCAAACTATTATTATTATTGTTATTCTTATTGGTTGCTCTTGTCATTATCATCCATTTTTATATTTGTAGTCAGCTTTCCACCTAATATTGTGACTCAGAGGTGTTGTTGTTATTGTTGTTACTATTATTTCGAATATTCTGACTTAGATGTGATATTATTATTATTAATATTGTAACTTAGAGGTGATATTAGTTGCTCTTATCATTATCATCATCAATTTTTGTATTTGTAGCCAGCTTTCCTCCCAAATATTGTGCCTCAGAGGTGATATTATTATTATTGGTTGCTTTTATAATTATCATTATCATCATCATTATCATCACCCGTTGTTGTATTTGTAGCAAGCTTCCCCCCCAAATATTGTGACTCAAAGAGTTCACACTCAACAGAAGTGAATTATTATTATTATTATTATTATTGGTTCTCTTATCATCATCATCCATTATTGTATTTGTAGCCAGCTTTCCTCCTGAATATTGTAATTCAGAGGTATTATTATTATTATTGGTCGCTCTTATTATCATCACCCATGTTTGTATTTGTATCTAGCTTTCCCCCAAATATTGTGACTGAGGGTTCACCCTCGACAGAAGTGATTTATTATTATTATTATTATTGGTTGCTATCATCATCATCATCATCATGCATTTCTGTATTTGTATTATTGTGACTCTGAGGTTATTTTATTATTATTATTATTATTGGTTGCTATCATCATCATCATGCATTTCTGTATTTGTAGCGAGTTTTCCTTCCAAATACTATGACTCTGAGGGTTCACCCTCAACAGAAGTGAATTTTTTGTTGTTGTTATTGGTTGCTCTTATCATCATCATCATCCATGGTTGTATTTGTAGCCAGCTTCCCTCCCAAATATTGTGACTCGGAGAGTTCACCCCTTGACAGGCTTGAAGTGTATTATTATTATTTTATATGGATTACTCATATCACCATCATCAATGAAATTATTTTAATTCAGCTTTCCCTTTAAAAAATTCACTCAAACAGTTCCATCCTTGACAGAAGTCAAATGTATTATTATTACGTATTATTATTATTATTATTAGGGATTGCTATCATCATTATCAATCCTAATAATAATAATAATATAATCCATATATAAAAATAAGAGCTCCCCTTCCCCCCATGTTGTGACTCAAAGGGTTCACTCTTGATAGAAGAGAAATGTATTGTTGTTGTTATGGGTTGCTATCATCATTATCCATATATATATATATATATATATATATATATATATATATGATTATTATTATTATCATTGTTGTTATCTCACTGGGACTCAAATGCTTCAAAGAGAGAAAACAAAGTACCTTATTCTTATTCATGGTGGCGGTTATCCTCCTCAATCTATTTATTTATATCCATACTAGCTGTACCCGGCACGCGTTGCTGTGCCCTTTTTAGGAGATGCGAGAAAGTCCAATCATCTACGGTGTGCCCTCCTCTAAACTGCAGTTGGATGGAGTGTGGGTCATGGGGGCATGGTGTGCCAAGTTGGGTCTTTATTGGTCTTGGTTCTGGGCCACAGTGGTCTGTGGGGAATGATGGGTTTTGAAGTACTACAAATCCCATTTTCCATGGTGGTACTTCAAGTCCCATCATGCATGGTCGGGGCTCTGTGTGCTAAGGTAGGTTACTGTAAATTCAGGCCATACACAATGTCCCATGAGCTGAGGCCTAGTTAGGAACAGCAAGTTAATGAAGCCTTACTGTCACTTCAGGCCATACACAATGTCCAATGAGCTGAGGCCTAGTCGGGAGAATCAAGTTAATGAAGCCTTACTGTCAATTCAGAGCGTAAACAGCTTCCCAGTAAGTGAGGCCTAGTTAGGGAAATCAAGTTAATCTTACTATCAATGAAGTCTTACTGTCAATTTAGAGCGTAAACAGCTTCCCAGTAAGTGAGGGCTAGTTAGGGAAATCAAGTTAATGAAGCCTTACTGTCAATTTTGGGCGTGGTCTGTGATTTTTTGGGGTGTAAATTTTTGGTTGGAAGTGATTTGGGTGTTTGTGGTGGGGATTGGCTCAGGCCTTTTCCTTATTCTGTTTTGGCAGTTTAGTATGGATCGGAATTTTCATGTTGGCAGGCCAGTGCAGCAGTTATGCAAATCCGCCCTTATTGGCAGCCAATCATGTTGTTCAGAATGTAGAGGCTGGGTGAGTCTTTGGCTGCCCCGGAGGATGCTGGTAAATGTAGTTTTATTTTTACTCGTTGTTTTGGGGGCCTTTTAGGTTTTGGGAGGGAAAGTTTCTTTGCTACAAACGTACCTTGCTTGAGGCCTATTTCTGTTGGCAAGTATTGTGTTTCTGCGTTGTATGGTTTCTTTGTTTGAGGTATACATCACATGACGTGAACCCATTTATAGAATAGATTCTTCCAAGTATTGTGACTCAAAGGGTTCACCCAATACAGAATGGAAATGCCTTATGATTATGTTTATTATGCCCCCGAAAAAACCACCAGGGTTATACTAAAGCAATATCAATAATAGTTAATATCAAAATATTATCTATTTATGGACGGTAATAATTCATCAATTCAATCTAGTCAACACAATATCTTAGCTCTACACATGAAGAGTTCAACACATGAGGTACAGTACATTCAATATCATCAAAAATCATAATAGTGCAATACATTCAATTATAATCCATACAAAGGCTATGTGCCTGAAGGGTGGCTCCCGATGAGTAGAGCCAGGATAATTCATTCACAGTCACGGTGAGGGGGTACAGTACCTTGGAAGTGCATAGCTGCTTGAACTCAAGTGGAGCCAGTATCGTGGACTGTATAAAAGAGGAAAAATAATGTCAAGGTTGGTATCCTATGGCGCTGGTTCCCAAATGAAGCTGTGTAGATTGTAGCCGTGGAGGTCCGTGCAGGCGGAGCGGCAAGCCAGCAGCCGAAGCCGCGCGGCGGGGCCAGAAATGAGAGCCGCGGAAGGGCTCTCCTACCAACTGTTCCCGTAGCGGCGGGCCGCCGACGGCTTGCCAAGCCCTGTCCCAAAGGCAAGTTGGAAAAGACCAGCACAGAAACTCCTATACAGTATCTGTAAATGGATCGGGAACCAAGCAGTGGTGGAACTGGGTCCTCTAACGAAGACGCCTGAGGGCGTGACGTAGGAGGAGGGGGCCTTACGGCTGAAGCTCACACTGGAGCCGGCAATGGGCCGTTTCGTCTATATTTAGACTTCCTCAGGGGCATACATTAACAAGTATTGGCGTCCTCAAGCATCAAGACATCATTTTGTAGATCACATATAGAGTGGACGACGGACCATCCCATAGGCAGCGTCAGCCCAGGCGACCTAGTCCGAAGCACACAAGGCGGGATATCTATGTCCAAAGCACATAAGGCAGGATATCTATGTTGTGTTCATCGAAACATTTAAAAACATATTAACTATATGTATTACTGTGTTAGAGTGTCATTTTGTGTCATTTTGGTTGGCGGTGTGCCCCAGGATTTTGTAAATGTAAAAAATGTGCCGCGGCTCAAAAAAGGTTGAAAAACACTGACTTATGCCATCTGTAACTCCTTAAAACTCACTTTCCTCACCCTCCCTCATTTAAAAACAACAATCAAAATACCTCCCAGCTCAAAGGCATATAATAACAATATTAGTGTTGTCCTGTTAACGTCTTAAACAATTTATTTATTCTACTTTGCGATCTTAATATTTTACTTAAGCTTCCAAAGCTATAAACATAACTGCAAGATCATGATTTGGGGGGGTATTACAAGGACTTTATGGCTCTGAGGAACCAGAGGGAGAACCTGCCATGTTCTCCTTCTAAAAGGCAGCCAAGAGCCAGAAATTCTGGCTTTGCCCATCAATCTCAGGCTCAAACAGGTCTAGAGAGGCTCTTTTTCTAGCATCTGGATCTCTTCCAGCGGCTTTAAGGAGGATCTGTTTCCATTCTTCTCTCTAATGGAAAGTTCCTCCAGCGAGGAGAGCTCATCCTGGGGTGCCTAGCAGGGGTTTTCTATCTTAGGCCTCCTGCTTATATATTTAATAGGATGCTTTGCAGCGGGCCCTGCTTAAGGAATTAGCTCTTCTGATGACTAGGAACTCCTTGCGCATTGCCAACACCAGCAGAGCGGCTGGGTAAACCACTGTGCTCAAGAAAAGGAATTTGGTATCCAGGCAGCCTAGGTTGATAAGCAAAGTAAGCAAATTTACATACATTTCTGTATCCTGCCCAGTTTTGCTACTGTGTCAGCTGATCTCTGGAAATTCAACCCAGACTTCCATTTTCACAATCCTAGAATCACAGAATTATGGAATCACTAGCTGACCCGGTCACGCGTTGCTGTGGGATGTTTGTAATTTGGGGACTGTGTGTGTAGGTGTGTATATGTGTATACATAACCTCGCTACTGTGGCTTTTTCTCTTTCCTGTGTCCCAGTCTGTATATATGTGTTTTGTATGTGTATGTATGTATATATATGGATTTGTGTCTATGTGTACATATGTGTGTGTGTGTGTGTTTTCGGCGAAGACAGCGGGCCTTCCTCCTCCTTTTTGGTTTTCCTCAGCCAGTGCTGCCGCCATCCATTCCCCTGCGGTGGTGCTGGCTGGTGAAGAGCTAAAAGGAGGAGGAAGGGGCGCTGTTTTCGGCAAAGCCGGGGCCTCGCTTGGTGTGGCGGGGCGGCTTCCGGAGGCCTCCATGGCTCCATTCGAGGCCTCGGGGGCTCGCTGCCAGCCATTCCCCCACTGGCCGCAGGAGACAGGTAAGATGGCGGGCCTTCTTATTTTCTCCGTGGTAGTGGGGGGGGGGAAACCGTTTTGCGTGCGCGGGAGTTGTTTACGCGCATGTGCTGTGCTGCATGAGCGTGGGGGATCATGGGAGTTGTAGTTCTTTTAATTTTTGTATTTTTTACCTTGTTTAATTCTTTTTTGAATTTTGTGGGTGCTAAACATACCTTGTAGCGTTTTGTGGGTATGTGGGCTGTTTTTGTGTGTCTGCCTTGTGTGGTTTTGCTGTCTATAGGCGACTTAGGACGACAGCAATGATTTTATATATATAGTAGATAGAGTTGGAAGAGACCATCCCATCCAGTCTCCTTTCTGCTATGCAAGAAGACATAATCCAAGCCCTCCTGATAGATGGCCATGCGGCCTCTGCTTAAAAACCTCCAGAGAAGGAGACTGTACTGGATTCCCATGGAGCGGTGTACTACTCCATGGTCTTTCAGCTCTGACCGTCAGGAGGTTCTTTGTAATGTTGAGATGGAGTCTCTTTTCCTGCAACTTGAATTTGTTGCCCCATTGTGTCCAAGCCTCCAGAGCAGCAGAAAACAAGCCACTCCCGTCTTTAATGCAACATCCCTTTAAATATTGAAATATTTTGGCAGCCACCTCTCCACAAAAGTCAACATTGACAGTGCCTGAGCTCTGTGAGTGCAGCATTTTTCTGAATGAAGCAGAGATGTTTGAGAATCGGGACATCTGTCGGGAGACAGATGTTCTGTCTCTTGCTTCTTGGCAGGGGGTTGGATTGGATGGCCCACAAGGTCTCTTCAAACTTTATGATTCTATGATTCCATGAGACCAAGGTGCTTGTTTATAAATTTACTAGCTGAGGACCCGGCGGTGCCCAGGTTATTTGAGGAAGGCATTGTGTGCCAAGGTTGGTTCATATTAGATGTTTATGTGGCTTGCAGTGGTCTCAGGAACTTAGTGAAGGTACTGTGAGTCCCATTGGCCATGGTCCATCCCCCTCCAAACAGCACCAGAATGTAGAGTGGGTCATGGGGGCTGTGTGTGTCACATTTGGTCTTGATCATTCTCTGGATGAGGGTTGCAGTGGTCTCTGGAAGTGAGGGAAGGTACTGGAAGTCCCATCATCCATGGTCCCCCGTTCTCCAAACTACACCAGGATGTAGAGTGGGTCATGGGGGCTCTGTGTGCCAAGTGTGGTCTTGAGCAGTCATTGGATGAGGGTGGCAGCGGTCTCAGAAAGTGAGTGAAGGTACTTCAACTCCCATCATCCATGGTCCATCCCACTCAAAACTGCACCAGGATGTAGAGTGGGTCATGGGTACTCTGTGTGCCAAGTTTGGGCCTGGTCTCTGATTTGTAGGGGCTGCAATGTTCTTTGGGAAATGAATTGGGTGAAGGTACTGCAAATCCCATCATTTGTGAGCCATCCTGCCGTAAACCGCTGCAGGTTTGTAAAGTGGGCCATTGGGTCTCTGTGTGCCAAGTTTGGGCCTGATTCGTCATTGGTGTGGGCCACAGTTATCTAAGGAAGTGAATTAAAGTACTGCAAGTCCCATCATCCATGGTCCATCCTCCCTCAAACTGCACCAGGATGTAGGGCGCATCTTGTGGGGGTCTGTGTGCCAAGTTTGGTCTTGTTCTGTCAATGTTGGGGGCCTAGTCAGGAAAATCAAGTTGAGGAAGCCTTGCTGTCAATTTTGGGCCTGGTCTGTGATTTATAGGGGCTACAGTGTTGTTTGGGAAGTGAATGATGTGAAGGTACTGCAAATCCCATCATTCGTGGCCCATCCTGCCCTAAACCACACCAGGTTGTGAAGTGGGCCATTGGGCCCCTGTTTGCCAAGTTTGGTCCTGATCCGTCATTGCTGTGGGCCGCAGTGGCTGACTGCCTGAGGCCTTTCCTTTTCCCTCTGAGTCACTTTAGAATGTTGGAATGTGGTTGGCCAATCGGAGTCCTTTATGCAAATACCATTTCAGCTGCAACCAATCCCCTCTGTCTGGGGCCGTAGAATTTTGGAGTTCTGAGGCTGGCCAATCAGAGCCATTTATGCAAATAATCTCATAGTGGCAGCCAATCGAAACGCTGGCACATATTCCTCCCACCGCACCACCGCAAACACTGACTTTTATTATATACATTGATTGTTCTCCCAACCCTGTTATATGCCTGCAAAACATGGACTGTCTACAGACATCACATGCAACTCCTGAAAGAATTCCATCAGTGCTGCCTCCGATAAATCCTGCAAATCTCTTGGGAATACAGGCGGACAAATGTCAGTGTGCTGGAAGAAGCAAAGACCACCAGCATTGAAGCGATGCTCCTCCGCCATCAACACCGCTGGACTGGCCACATAGTCCGAATGCCAAAAGGTCACCTCCTGAAGCAGTTAATATACTCCTAAGTCAAGAACGGGAAACATAATGTTGGTGGACAGGAAAAGAGATTGAAAAATGGGCTTAAAGCCAACCTTAAAAACTGTGGCAGAGACACCAAGAACTGGGAAGCCCTGGCCCTTGAGTGCTTTCACAGGAGGTCAGCTGTGACCTGCAGTGCTGCAGAACGTGAAGAGGCACAAATGGAGGGCAGAAGGGAGAAACGTGCCAAGAGGAAGGCACATCAAGCTAACCCTGACCGGGACCGCCTTCCATCTGGAAACTGATGTCCTCACTGCAGGAGAACATGCTGATCAAAAATAGGGCTCCACAGCCACCTATGGGTCCACCGCCAAGACACAACACTAGACGGGCTACGAGGGATCTCCTAAGTAAATAAGTATGTAAATAATTGAAATGTAGTCACCTCTTGGCCTCAGTTTCTTCAAGCGAAACATATCCATCTCTCTTAAATGTGCCTCACAGGCTTCCAGACCTTTGGCCATTTTGGACGCCCTCTCTGGACACCTTCCATCTTGTCAGTATCCTTTTTGAATTGTGCCCAGAACTGGACACAGCGTTATTCCAAGTGAGATCTGACCAACGCAGAAGAGAGTGGGATTATGACTTCCTTTGAAACATACACTATCACCCTGTTGATGCAGCTTAAAATCAAATTGGCTTGTTAAACTGTCACATCATATTGTTGACTCTTGGTCAACTTGTGGTTTACTAAAAGGCCTAAATCCCAGGTATCGCCCATCCTATAATTGTGCATTTTCAGTTTTTCTGCCTAAGTGTAGTAGCTTTCATTTGAAATGTTGAAATTCATTTTGCTGGTTTTGGCTAATTAGCTCCCTCATCCATTAAGGTAGACCTGGGCAACCTACAGCCCACGGGCCGAATACGGCCCAGCAGCCGATTCTGTCTGGCCTGGGGAGAAGGGCGTCAGGGCGGGGCCAAGAGGAAGGGGTGCCGCTGCCGCCACCCCATCATGGGCTGTGGGGTCTGCGTCGGCAAACAGCCCGCTGCTCCGGAGAACAATCGGAAGAGCGGCGGCTTTGGAGTGCCTGCCAACCCGGGAAGTGATCTGGGCCTGCAGCGGGAGCAGTCGTCGACCTGCGGCGGCTGATCGCCCTGGTGACCCAGAAGAGGATCAAGTCTTTTGGGTCACCTCAGGTCGCCGACTTCTCCCATTGCAGGCCCGGATTGCCTCCCGGGATGGCAGGCACTCCAAAGCCGGGATGTCAGGCACTCCATGGCAGGGCGATCAGCTGGGGAACGGCTGGGGGCCAGAGTGGGCGGAGGCCTGCAGCCTCCGATCGTCTGCTGCTCTGCTCTGCTGCGGCTGCTTTGTCATCCTCTGGGCTGGGTCCATTGGGCCATTCCATCTTGGGATCCTTCCTCTCTTGAGGATGTCAGCCTCTATCTTGGTTCGCACCTTGTCATCTTGAATTTCATTTTATTTTATTTTAGTGGTTTTTATTATTATTTTATAATAATTTTATAATAATATAATAAATAATATAATAAATAATATAATATAATGTTATATTATATTATAATTTCAATATATTATAATGTCTATATGTATATACTATAATATAATAATTATGATATTAATACTAATAATATATGAATATTTCTTGATATATTAATATGTTAATATTAATGATGTGTATTATATAGTAAATATAGTAAATAAATAAATAATGTAGATTAGAATGTAGTTCAGCTTTTAGGTGCGGCTCTCCATAATATTTTTTGGCTCTCGTGTGGCCCCTTGGAAAAAATAATTGCCCACCCCTGCATTAAGGTTATTTTGGATGCTGACCGTGTCCTCTGGGGTACTGGCTATCCCTCCCAATATGGGGTCATCTGCAAATTTGATCAGCATGCCTTTTATTCCATTGTCCATGTCATTGATAAAGATGCTACAGCTGTAATTGTTAGATCTGTGAGCTGAGCTTTGACTGATCCAGAATGATGGTAAATTTTAATTGATTCCTGACCCCTTGCACTCCTTTAGCGTCTTGAAGAGGTGCCTGGAGGGAATGTTCTCTCGCGGGCCAATTAATTTGAAAGGAAGGGTCATTAGTCATTCAAAAACAATTCTGTTCAGTTCAGTTCACTGGGAAGTTTGACTGTTACAGTTTTACTAAGCCTTACTCACATGCTTTTGAAGCTTTGTTAGCTAGAAGCCTGGATTTTTTTTAAAAATTGTGGTTTCAGGATTTTGTGCTCAGTTATCAGTTTTGCTTTGATGCAGCACATTCGCTGCACACTTGGCAACCAAAATGTACAGCTCTTTCCCCCCTGTTCCAAAAGGGATCTTATGAATTTCTCTTCAGTATTAAATACTCCAGGAACGAAATCATCTCCTCTGCGGTTCCCACTGTTGCATAAAAGAGTGTTTGCTTTTTTTTGTTATCATGTTGATGGGGAAAGCACTACTTTGAACAGAAGAAATGTCACAGTCAAACAGTTTCTCTTCCAAGAGTGCCTGTCTAGCCTTTG
Source organism: Anolis apletophallus (assembly GCA_030556195.1). Taxonomy (NCBI): domain Eukaryota; kingdom Metazoa; phylum Chordata; class Lepidosauria; order Squamata; family Anolidae; genus Anolis; species Anolis apletophallus. The sequence continues at coordinate 1,733,792 of JARBWK010000021.1, forward strand.
TTACTCTGAATGTTTTCCACTGGCAAACATGGGTTGCATTTCTGAAACTAAAGGTCGCTTCCAGATTGTTATGGTTGGCTTGATGGTGCAGTCTAGACTCTTCTAAAGGATACATGCACACTGTAGAATAATTGCAGTGTGTCACCACATTCACTGTTATGGATCAGTGCTACAGAATCATGGCTCTTGTAGTTTGGTGAGGCACAAGCACTCTTTGCAGTAAAAGGCTAAATTTTATTTATTTATTTATTTAATACAGTTTTGTATGCCGACCTTCCCCGAGGGCTCAGGACGGCTCACAGAGAATACACACACTTTAAAACAACCAAAAAAATTAAACTCTTAACTAAAAATATATATAACTATTTACAACTCAATCAAATCAGACTCCGAAAGCTTGCTGGAATAAAAATGTCTTGCACGCTTTGCGGAACTTTGTTAAATCTCTCAAAGCTCGCTTATCTTCTGGCCAGGCCCGGATTACCCATAAGGCCACCCTAGGAGTGCAAGCCCAGGGGGGCGCAGGTCACTCGGACCAAAAAAAAAATTGAAACAAAACCGTAACACGCAGCATTGAGATTACTCTCTGTCTCCCTCTCTCTCTCAGGGGAGGGCAGCGGGAGAGCGCTGCGAGGGAGCGGGGGAGGAGGTAATGGCGCCCCCCTCGCTATCGCCCCCGCCCCCTTGTCAAGGAAGGAGAGTGCGAGGAGAAGGAGGCGGAGGGAAGCCCCGCCCCCGGGGTCGCTGCCGAGCATGCGCGGCACCCAGGAACATGGCGGAGGAGGCAGAGACCCTCGCGCCCTCCTGCTGCGCATGCCCAGCAGCGGCCCCAGGAATAGGGCGCGAGGAGGAGGTGGAGGAAGCCCTGCCCCTGGGGCTGCTGCTGGGCATGCCCAGCAGGAGGGCGCGAGGGTCTCTGCCTCCTCCGCCATGTTCCTGGGTGCCGCGCATGCCCGGCAGCGGCCACGCCCGGGGGCTTCCCTTCCTTCCTCCTCCTCCTCGCACCCTCCTTCCTTGACTCAAGGAAGGAGGGCGTGCCGCGAGGAGAAGGAGGTGTGTGTGGGGGGTGCGGTAGAGGTTGGTTTGTGGGCGTAATTCCAAAGTGTGGCCTAGGGCGCCAAAGGGGGTTAATCCAGGCCTGCTTCTGGCAGAGCATTCCAAAGAGTTGGAGCTATGATTGTGAAGGCTCACCGTCTTGTCGATGTCAGCCAATATGAGCGGCAGCTAGGAATCATCAAAAGATTTTGGTCAATGGAGCGCAGTGATCTCTGGGGTTGATATGGGGTGAGACGGTCCTTCAAGTACGATGGCCCCTGACCATATAAGGCCTTGAAGGTGATAACCAACACTTTGAAAGAGACCTGGTGCCCCACGGGTAGCCAATGCAGCTGCTTCAATATTGGTGTAATGTGAGCTCTCACCGGCGTACCAGTGAGAAGCCTGGCAGCTGCATTTTGCACCAGCTTGAGCCTTTGGATTGCCAACATAGGTAGGCCAATGTAGAGAGCGTTGCAGTAGTCTATTCTCGAGGTGACCATGGCCTGGATCACCGTGGCCAGATCCTCCCTGGTCAGATAGGGAGCCAGTCGCCTAGCCTGCCGGAGATGCAAAAAAAGCCACTCTGCTGGCATTGGAGATCTGAGCCACCATTGATAGCCAAGGGCCCAGCATTAGATGGCAATTCTGGAAACCAGGACTCAACCCCTTCCTTGGCCGTGAAAGCCCACTGGCCAACCCTGAGCAAGTCACACACTCTTATCCCCATGAAACCCTGGGATAAGGTCATCTTAGGGTTGCCATAAATCTTCGACGACTTGAAGGCATACTGAAGAGTCAGAGAGAGAGAGAGAGAGAGAGAGAGAGAGAGAGAGAGAGAGAGAGAGAGAGAGCTTCATGTGCTGTTATATCCTCTCCAATACTATTGTCATCCTATCCATTCACAGAAATTAAATTAGAAGCTGTCTATTTGGTATCCATGATGACATATTTGACCCAGCCTCTTTCGTTTTTTGATGTTAGGTTCAAAGAAAACATTCAAATCCAACTTTTAAAATTATTTTAGAAAAAAAATGTTTTCAATCAATGGTTGACATAGATTTCATAGAAACTACACCGTTTTTCAGTTCACGGCCAGACCTTGATCGATATTTGTAGATACGGTATATGTATTTCTCCCTCTTCCTGAAGAATCTCATTTGCAGCTAACCATGCATTTCCCAGTAGCAGCAACAACTCATTGTTTAACAATTTTATTGTAATTTAACTTTTATAATCATGACATAAATAACTCATTATTTCTTAATTTTTGTTTTTGTGCGTATACGTATTTGCCTTGTTTGTAAATTCGATTGTATTGTGTCATGTTATTGTCAGCTGCCTTGAGTCCCTATGGGTAGAAAGATGGGATAAACATAAAGATGATGATGACGATATTAGTAGTAATCTCTCCTGGTCCAAAATGATGGGATCAGGGAGCTGTGAAGTTTGACTGGTACAGATCCCATTGGGTGTTGGTATCTAGATCAGACCTGGGCAACTTACGGCCGGCGGACCGGATGCGGCCCGCCGGCCGATTCTGACAGGCCCGGGGAGAAGGGCGTTGGGGGCAGGGCCATTTCTGCAAGAGGAAGGGCTGCCGCTGCCGCCATTCCATCACGGGCTGTGGGGCCTGCGTTGGCAGACAGCCCGCCGCTCCGGGGAACGATCAGAGGAGCAGCGGCTTTGGAGTGCCTGCCATCTCGGGAGGCGATCCGGTCCTGCAGCGGGAGCAAATGGCGACCTGTGGCGGCTGATTGCCCTGGCGATCCGGAAGACTTGATTGTCTTCCTAGTCGCCAACTGCTCCCTCTGCAGGTCCGGATCACCTTCCTGCAGCCTCCGATCGTAGCCTCCGATCGTATTCTGCTCTGCTCTGCTCTGCTGCGGCGGCGGCGGCTGGGTCCGCTTTGTCATCCTCTGGGCTGGGTCCATTGGGCCATTCCATCTTGGGATCCTTCCTCTCTTGAGGATGTCACCCTCCATCTTGGTTCGCACCTTGTCTTCTTGAATGTAAATTAATTTAATTTTAGTGGTTTTTATTATTATTTTATAATAATTTTATAATAGTAATAATATAATATAATGTTATATTATATTATAATTTCAATATATTATAATGTCTATATGTACTATAATATAATACTTATGATATTAATACTAATAATATATGAATATTTCTTGATATATTAATATGTTAATATTAATGATGTGTAATATATAGTAAATATAGTAACTAAATAATGTAGATTAGAATGTAGTTCATCCTTTTAGGTGCGCCCCTCCATAATATGTTTTGGCTCTCGTGTGGCCCCTTGGAAAAAATAATTGCCCACCCCTGATCTAGATCTTACTGATGTCATATCTGAATAATGGATACCTTCTGTTGCTCTGATGCTTCTGTTTGGGTAAAATGCCTTTGAATGATGCTCCTGTCCTGCGTAGATGTGCTACGAGCGTTTCAGCTCTTGTTGCTTGATTTCTCCTTTATGTGCTTCCTCCTTCCTTGGCATACTTTGCTTGTGGTAACACAAAAACAACGCTGTATTCAATTTAACAAGGCTATGGAAAGCATATGAAAATAGCATTTGAATCCCCCGAGGGTGTGTTTAACAGGATTCCCTAGTCAGCCACTCATCCTCCACTTACTCGTGTGGGAATAGGGGAACCCTCCAGTGTTGTTGAACTGGAGCTCCCGTCCGAGCTCAGGGCTGAAGTCCGGAGCACTGCTTTAACTGTGGGACATAAGCCCAAATGGGGTCCCCTTCACTCAATGTTGGGGTAATGGGAAAATTGGCCACAATAAACGGTTTCTGAAGCCACCCATTTCCACAAATCTGTTAGTAACAAGTGTTTACAGAGGACTCTGCAAGGAGTAAGAATATAAATTGTGACTCCCGAATTGTGAACTCCCTCTCGGGGGACTTCAGTGCATCCTTTTCTTCATCTGCAACATTAGGATTCTGACATTCCCATTTCATATGAAACTAGGATTTAATGCTCAAAATGGGATGCTTTTGAAATGGAATATTGTGCTAGTAAAGGTTGGTTTGGTGAGGCTGCTTATTCTGGACTGTTGTGGGGGACATCTGGGATGATGATGATGATGATGATTATTTTACTAGCTGACCCAGCCACGCGTTGCTGTGGGATGTTTTTAACTTGAGGACTGTGTGTGTAGTTATGTATATGTGTATATGTATATGTGTGTATGTGTGTGTAATTATGTATATGTGTGTTTGTATATGTATAGGCGTGTATATGTGTAGATGTGTGTAAGTACAGATGTGTGTATGTGTATAGATGTGTGTGTGTGTGCATGTCTTTATGTCTTTCCTTTCCCTCCTTCCTACCACCCTTCCCCTTTCTGTATCAGTCTTTGCTCCCCTTCTCTCTCTCCCTCCATTCCCTTCCTTTCTTTCCTTCCTTTTGCTGCTCCCTTCACCAGCTTCTACCTCTTGTATTGCCTTATCTGTTTTCTCTTCTTCCTTCCTGCGTGACCTCTTTCCTTCTTTCTTTCTTTCCGTCCTCGCTGTATACTTTCTTTTTCCTTCTTTTCTCCTCCCCTCCTTCCTTCTTTCTATCTATCCATCCTACCTTTCTTTCTTTCCTTCCTGGTATCGTTCCGTTTTCCTTCCTTTATCCTCCGTCCTTTCCTTCTTTCCTTCTTTCCTTCTTTCCTTCCTTCCTTCTTCCTCCTCCCTTCCTTAGGAGGAAGAGGAGGGACCGAGGATGCCCCGACCCATGGTGCTTGGGGGTGGGGTAAAGGAGGAGGCAGGGAAGATGCTGTATGCGGCGGGAGAAGAGCAAGTAGGCCGCCAGCAGCACCGAGCAAACCCTCTTCTGAGTCAGCCACATGTTTCTGAGCCTGATGGGTGCCGCCATCTTGCCGGGGCGGAGAAAGGCCCCCGCGGCATGATACGCTGAGGCGGCTACTGCACTCGTCTGATGGGAAAGTGCAGGAAGGGAGCTTCTTTTCACCCATGGCGCTTGGGGGTGGGGTAATTATCTGTCTCTCCTACCTCTTTCCTTCCGTCATTTTCTCTTTCTCTCTTTCTTCTCTCCCCCCTGTCTTCCTTTCTGTCTTTTTTCCCTTTCCTCCCGGGTTGCTTACCTTAGGGAGGGGAGAGCAGGGGTTTGGACACGCGCACAGTAGTGCTCATGTGAAGGCGACGCCCCTCCCCTTTTCCCCTCACCCTTCTCCCCTCCCTGGTGCCTGGACTCACCTGACGCGGGTCCCCGGTTTGGTTTTTTTCCCTCTGGGAGGGGGGAGGAGAGCGCATGTGCCTCTGCTAGCCCCTGATTGGGGGTGCCTTTTCTGTTTGACATCTGGGAGGGGGGAAGAGAGCAGCCTCTGCGCGTGCCTGTCCCGTGCACTGTTGTTTTTCGAAGCGTGGGGGATCATGGGAGTTGTAGTCCATTTGGTTTTTGGGGTTTTTCCCCGTTGTTTTTAATTTGGGGGGAGGTTGTTGGTAAACATACCTCTTTCGGTGGGGGATTATGTGGCTTGTTTTTGTGTTTCTGCCTTGTGTGGTTTTGCTGTCTATAGGCTACTTAGGACGACAGCTCTCTTTTTATATATATAGATTTCTTACCTGCCTCTTCTCATGGCTCAAGGCAGGTCACAGCAGAGTCAAAACACACAGACATTGTAAAAATTCTATAAACACTCACATTAAAATGTAGATCTATAAAAGACACATATGAAAACATATTTCTATATAATACATATTAAATACACAAGACAGAGATTTAAACACAGGACACAAGTTTAAAATTCATGCTTAAAGCCGGCCTGTAAAGGATCATCACATTTCTTTGTATACATGTGTGTGTGTGTAATTATATTCCTTCAAGTTGTTTGTTGATTTATGACAACTCCATCCATTTCATTGGGTTTTATTAGGTAAGAAATAATCAGATGTATTTGTCCCAGTTCTGAAGTACAGTCTCAAGTGTGGAAGCGCCTGAGGCCGCCTCCGATCTGGTATGGAAATCATCACCTCATGCCGTCTTCTTTTTTGTTGCTGTAGGCTCAGAGAAGTGTGGACCAGGACCATGCGCTCTCCCTGTGGATGGCCTCGCTAGCGCCGTGAGGGGCTTCATTTCTTGGCCCTCAGACACCCCGAAGTGGAGGAGCGGAGATAGTGGTGCCCCACTCCTGTTCCCCCTTTTGGGGGGCAGGGAGGAAAGAGGAACGCAACACTGAGGGGCAATGGATCCTCTGACCCGCCCCGGGGGCGATATTATGCGTCGGAACCCGCAGCAGGATTATGAGCTGGTTCAGCGGGTGGGGAGCGGCACCTATGGTGACGTCTACAAGGTGAGAGCCCCAATGACCCTCTTCCGTTGCTAGTAAAAATCTTCCTTTATATATATTTCCTGCCAAGAAGTTTAGTTATTTTGTTCATCTCCCTTTAAGAGTCCCACTTAGTACCAGTATTAATGTCATTTTTGTGTCAAATGAAAGCAGACCTTGGGTCCTCCAGGTGTTTTGGACTCCAACTCCCATTCTTACTCTGTGCAGAGTGCTCTGTAAACACCTTGTTCCTAACAGATTTGTGGAAATGGGTGGCGCTCAGGAATTGTGGGAGTTGAAGTCCAAAACACCCGGAAGGCCCAAATTTGCCCAGGCCTGGTTTTGAACCCTTTGGAATCAGTTATTTCATTCAGTTTGTGAATATCTGAGGTTTTCATTTGTTACATAATTTAATGTGGTTTTGCCTGCACCTTATTTTTTTCCTGTTTTTCCTGTTTCACATTTTTTGTATAGTTTCAATTGATTTTAACTGTGTACCTTCCTGAAATATCTGGATATGAAGTAGAATACAAATACAGGATGAACATCCCGTATCTAGAATTCTGAAATCCGAAACACTCCAAAATCAGAAATAGGTGACTGAGATAGTGATGCCATTGCTTTTTGATGTTTTAATGTATACAGACTTTGTTTCATGCGCAAAATTATTAATAGTATTGTGTATAAAATTACCTTCAGGCTATATTTATGTGGTGTATATGCATTTCATGTTTAGCCTTGAGTCCCATTTCCCAAGATATCCCATTATGTAAGACTATGCAAATGCAGGTATTCCAGAATCAAAACACTTCTAGTCCCAAGCATTTCGGATACTTAATCTGTTTGGTAATAAAATAAAAAAATATATAAAGTTTGACTTTGCACTACTGTATAATTGAGGGAAGAGATTTTTGTATGTGTGTGTGTCAGGGAAGAGATGAAGTCCTTCAGGAGGGTTGATGTCCAATCTCGATAAAATAGTGAAGAGTAGAGACATCACACTGCCAACGAAGATCTGCATAGTCAAAGCAATGGTATTCCCGGTAGTAACGTATGGATGTGAGAGCCGGACCATAGGGAAGGCTAGGAAAAGGAAAATAGACGCTTCTGAACTGTGGCGTTGGAGGAAAGTTCTGAGAGTGCCTTGGACCATGAAAAGATCCAACCAATCCATAATTCAGGAAATAAAGCCCGACTGCTCATTGGAGGGAAGGATGAAGTACTTTGGCCGCATCATGAGAACACAGGAAAGCTTAGAGAAGACAATGATGCTGGGGAACATGGAAGGAAAAAGGAAGAGGGGCCGACCAAGGGCAAGGTGGGTGGATGGTATCCTTGAAGTGACTGGCTTGACTCTGAAAGAGCTGGGGGAGGTGACGGCTGACAGGGAGCTCTGGCGTGGGATGGTCCACAAGGTCACGAAGAGTCGGAAGCGACTGAACGAATGAACAACAACAAAAAAACTCCTAAATATCAAGGTGTATTTTCCCCAAACTCCACCAGTGTTCACATTTGGGCATATTGAGGATTCGTGCCAAGTTTGGTCCAGATCCATCCTTGTTTGAATCCACAGTGCTCTCTGGATGGAGGTGAACTACAACTCCAAATTTCAAGGTCAATGCCCTCCAAACCCTTTCAGTATTGTCTGTTGGTCGTGGGAGTTCTGTGTGCTATGTTTGGTTCAATTCCATTGTTGGTGGAGTTCAGAATGCTCTTTGATTGTAGGTGAACTATAAATCCCAGCAACTACAACCCTCAAATGACAAAATCAATCCCCCACCCCATCCCACCCCACCAGTATTCAAATCTGTGCCCAATTTGGTCCAGTTAATGAAAATGCATCCTGAATACCAGATATTTACATTACGATGCATAACAAAAGTAAAATAACAGTTATGAAGTCGCAACGAAAATAATGTTATGGTTGGGGGTCACCACAACAGGAGGAACTGTATTAAGGGGTCGTGGCATTAGGAAGGTTGAGAAACGCCATCTACATTCAGGTGAGGAACTTAGCAGCATCCATGTGCTTGAAGAAGTGACCCGTGGAACACCAAGTTTATTGTGAAATCAGGTCATCTTTCCTTTCCCCGGTGGGAGTGCTTTGGCTTAGTTTAAGCTTCAACTTGTACGTATCAGTTCTTCATGAATGGACCCGTTCAGATGTCTGACTTTATCAAGTGTGACTGGGGATCACGTTGGATTACATGTGGTATTTAGAGTCAGCCGTGTCATCAGAGAGTCTGGATTTGAGATGGCAGCAGCATTATAGAAGGGATGCAGTGGGATGGCGGATGAACAGCCTTGACTCGTGGGGCACCATCGCCTGGCAGCTTCTCCATTGGAATGAGCCTGAAACCCTTTCAGAGCTGACTATATGATAGAGATGTGATTTTGGTTTTGAATTTGTTGTGCAGTGGAAATCTTGAGAGTGTTGCGCAGTCTGCAGGATCCTCTGGGTTGGGAATGACAAGAAGTGCTGCCTTCCCCTAGAGCAGTGTTTCCCAACCAGTGTGCCGTGAGCGATCATCAGGTGTCCCGTGGGAAATTGGAACCTGCAATACCCTTTCTTCCCCCTCCTGACGAACACCTTTTCTTCTCCACTCGGGCTCCCTTCTTCCCAGCCTCACTCTGCTCGCTTTGCCTCACTTTGCTCTGGGGTGAGTCTGCGCAGTAGCGCCCGCACGCATCACGTCTTCCTCCCTCCCCCCTCCTCTCCTCAACACACTCACCCTGCCCCCCGGATCAAAATGGCAGCAGAAGCGGCAGTGTAGAAGAAAAAGTAAATGTTCGGCAGGAGGGGAAGAAAGGGCACGAAGGGGAAGGGGGAGGAAGAGGTCTCTGTCGAAAGCTGGCATGGACAAACTTGGGCCTTCCAGGTGTTTTGGACTCCAACTCCCACCATTCCTAGCAACCTCAGGCCCTTTTCCTTTCCCCCCCTCAGCCACTTAAGCAGGAAAGGGCCTCAGGCTGTTAGGAATGGTGGGAGTTGAAGTCCAAAGCACCCAGAGGGCCGAAGTTTTCCCATGCCTGTTTTAGGGACTTTAAAGTGGTGAGCCTCCTTCCAACATTGTGATTCTGGATAGAAAACAATCAACAGCATAACATAACATTGTTTGAGTCCACAGTGCTCTCTGGGTGTAGGTGAATTACAACTTCCAAACTCAAGGTCAATTCCCAAGCAAACCCTTTCAGTACTTTCTGTTAGTAATGAGAGTTCAATATGCCAAGTTTGGTTCAATTCCATTGTTGCAAGAGTTCAGGATGCTCTTTGATTGTGTGTTCACTATAAATCCCAGAAACTGTAACTCCCAAATGTCAAGGTCTATTTTCCCCAAACTCCCTCTGTGTTCACATTTGGGCTTATTGAGTATTCATGCCAAGTTTGGTCCTGATCCAACATTGTATGAGTCCACAGTGCTCTCTGGATATAGGTGAACTACAACTCCAAAACTCAAGGTCAATGCCCACCAAACCCTTCTAGTGTTTTCTATTTCCTGTTTTCAACCACATATCTGTGTAATATGAGCTTCTCTAGCTTGACTGCGATAAAAACTAAACACAGAGAGAGGCTGACAGCTGTTGAGCAAGACCTTTGTGTGTGTCTTTCTGCCATTCCTGCCAGGATATCTATGTTGTGTTCATCGAAACAGGCCCGGGTTTCACACTGAGTGTATAAATACATTTAAAAACATATTAACTATATGTATGACTGTGTTAGAGTGTCATTTTGTGTCATTTTGGTTGGTGGTGTGCCCCAGGATTTTGTAAATGTAAAAAATGTGCCGCGGCTCAAAAAAGGTTGAAAAACACTGCTGTAAGAAAAATTAAGACTGAGACTGATATTTCAAATGTAACCTCTGTAGTTTGATGTATAAACTGTATGTGCAAGGAGGAGGAGGTGGGAGAGGGAAAACCAATTAAAAAAATGCAAAAAAAAAAAAAAAAAAAAAGAAAAAAAAGCACTGCTGTAAAATGATGTATTTCTGTTCTACTAGCTGCTTCAATGCCTGCTAAATATAATAATAATAATCATCATCATCATCTTTATTTATACCCTGCCACCATCTCCCCAATGGGGACTCGGGGCGGCTAACCTGAGGCCAAGCCCTTCCAAAATACAATACAACACAGTAAAATACAAAATACAAAACAATACATTAGAAACAATAATAATAATAAAAAATACAATTACTATAACAAATGGAATAATACAGGAAATTCACACAATAAAAACCGAATAGGATGGGCAGGCCAAGTGGACAAAATAAAATGATAAAACCCTGGGTGAGATAGGGCTAGGAGATAATATAATTATATAGGGGTAGGAGATAACATTTTGACTAGGTTTCAATTCTTGTAATGTCGTCTTTTGTATTTCATCTCAATATCCCCCCACCCCATTTTGCTCCTTTTGATCTAGATTGGTTTCCCTCTACTTCAACAGTTTTCCCCCTAAACTTGACTTGGTTTTTCAATCAGCAGGCCTGTTATTTACTTTCCTTGGCAGGTTGAGTGTCCTGACATGCTTTCCACCTGAAGCATTGTCTTAGGGCCTGATTAAAAGTTTAACTCTGTGTTAAGAATAGCTTGCAGGAAGCAAAATCAGATCAAGGTTGCAGAGTTTGCATACCGGCTAGGCGGGCACACTTCTGCAGAGGCTTGTTCTAGTTTTGTGGCCTAAAGAGTGCTGGGAGCCCACCAAACTACAGCCCCCAGAATCCCATAGCATGGAGCCAGGGCAGTTAAAGTGGTGTCAAGCTGCATAAAGTCTCCAGTGTAGATGCACACAGTGTTGCAATGGCTGCAGGAACCTCCTGGCTGGGAATAAGTAGCGGTATTGCCCAGCCTAAAGTAATCTAATCTTACAGCTGAAAGGGGTCACAAGGGCCATCTAGTTCAACCCTTTGCCAAGCTAAAACCTTGGAAAAAGCCCTTCCAACATATCCTTTAAGTCCTCCAAGGAAAGAAAGTCTACCACCCTTGATTTCACTAGGTATGGTCTGCATTTAACCAGCTTTTGTGACTCTAAGGCAGTGTTTCCTAACCTTTTTTGGACCACAGCACACTTTTTACATTTACAAAATCCTGGGGCACACCACCAACCAAAATGACACAAAATGACACTCTAACACAGTAATACATATAATTATTATGTTTGTAAATATATTTATACACTCAGTGTGAAACCTGGGCCTGTTTTTCGATGAACTCAACATAGATATCCTGGCAGGAATGGCAGAAAGACACAGACTTCCCACACAGAACTCCCATAACCAAGAGAAAATACTATAAGAGTTTGGTGGGCATTGACCTTGAGTTTTGGAGTTGTAGTTCACCTATCCATCAAGGACTTGGTGTCACAGCTCCCCCTGTGGCCGGAACCGAACATAACCTCATGAAGCCGGAAAGCTGGAATGTTAAATTGCCTTTGTTTCTGTCTATATATGTTGTATGTCTAAATGGCATTGCATTTTTGCCATGTATATGTGCATTGTAATCCTCCCTGAGTCTCTTGCGGGGTGAGAAGGGTGGAAAATAAATACTGTAAATAAATAAATGATGCTATAGCATTCTGGAAAAGTTTAGACTTAGACCTGCAGTCAATTTAGGTGCCATCTGCATTGCTATATAATCCAGTTTCTGAATCTAGATTATCCACTTGAAATGGATTATTGGAAATATAGACTCGTATAATCCAAATCAAGGTAAATTATCTGGATTTTAGTGTTAGCTGCTTTGAGTCTCCTTTGGGATATATAAATATGACTACTATTATTTATTATTTGTTATTTCCTATCCCACTGAGACAAAACCACCACTGTTTCTTGGGACTATTTGAAAAAAGCGACACTAATCATCACATGTGCGCATTAAGTATCTCCTTGCACACAAATGGAGTCTGAGGAGGTATTTTATGGACAGATAGCAATCCTCTTCTATCAAAAGAGGATAGAACGGCTGGCCGGACTCTGTACCCGATTGTTTCCAACTTTACCTTGAAGCTGTGACTGGTTGGCTACGAGCCAGTCGGTTGAGGGTGAACCCATCGAAGACGGAGATCCTTTGGCTGGGTCGCCCAGGAAAGGGGGGGGGGGGTGTCGGCTGCCTATGCTGGACAGCGAGACATTACGTCCGTCGCCCTTGGTTAAGAGTTTGGGGGTCCAATTGGACCCGCTACTGTCAATGGAGGCCCAGGTCTCCACTGTCAGTAGATCCACCTTTTTTCACCTACAGCAGGCTAGGCGGCTGGCCTCCTACCTCACCGAACGCAATCTAGCCATGGTAATCCAGGCAATGGTCATCTCGAGGCTAAACTACTGTAATGCCCTGTACATTGGTTTTCCTTTGTCGGTCATCCGGAGGCTTAAGTTGGTGCAGAACGCTGCCGCGAGACTCTTGGCGAGAGTACCGGCCAGGCCTCATATCACTCCAATCGTGCAGCGACTGCACTGGCTGCCAATTGAGCACCGGATTATCTTCAAAGTGTTGGTCTTGACCTTTAAGGCCTTGTATGGTCTGGGGCCGGTGTACTTGAGGGACCGCCTACTCCCATATGTTCCCCAGAGATCGCTTCGATCAGAGGATCCATAACCTTTTACAGATTCCATCTCTTCGAAACATCCATCTGTTTTCAACAAGACAAAGAGCATTCTCTGTGGCCGCTCCGAGTCTGTGGAATTCCTTGCCACCTGAAGTCCGGGCAATTACTGACTTACTAGCCTTTCGGAAAGCATGTAAAACAACTCTTTTCTGTCAGGCATTTAAACAGTAATCACTCTGGTTGAGCTAATGCTACTAATCTGTCCGAACTGTTGTGATGTTTTGTGTACTTGGATTGTTTTAACTGTAATTGGTTGATATGCTGTAAGCCGTCCTGAGCCATTTTTGGAAGGACGGTATACAAATCGAAACAATAAATAAATAGATAAAAGTGTCATCAAATATGCATTTTATCCTATCCCTGCTTAATGTTTTGGAAAAATCAACTGAGGCATCATCGCAAGCACTGGCTTTGGGGCCAAGGTATTTTTAGTGTGGAAGCTGTTCACATTGGCGCAAAGTGTGGAGGTGTGAAGGGAACCTCAAACTGTCTTGCTGAGATGAGTCTCCTGGAGCTTGGTGCTGCTGGCTTTGACAGCCGGAGTTTGATGGCGGAGGGTCACCTTGGCAGGTGGCAAACTCCTCTTCCGTCTCCAAATCCATCAGACTGTGATTTGGATAGGAACTGAGGAGCCTTCATTTAAGACCGCGAACCGGAGATGATGAGAAACTGTGCACCAGAAATGGGAAATGTCCCTTCCAGTCAACGTTTGTCACCAGTTTTGGAAGTTTTATTTTCCCAAACCTATCAGGAAGGGGACTTGGACTTTCCAAATGCCATACGTGTATAGGAGATATTGGCAAAGTTTAGGCGTTTTGAGTGAAAAATGACCAAAACACAATAAACAACAACAAACAAACAAACAGAGAAGGGTTTGAGGAAATCTGGGTTCATTCTTCCTGCAAATGAGAAGGAAGATTCTTGTTCCATTATGTGATTTAGCAAGTTTAACTACACATTTTTAATAAGCCAGTTTTATTGTTTTTAACTATGCATTGTTAGTAAGACCTACATTTAATTCTATTTTAGTCTTTGTATACTTTGGGCTCTAATTTACATATTGTATGATTTGTAGTGTTAGCCGCTTTAAGTCCCCATTTGGAGAGAAGAAGTGGGAGAGATAAAGCAGGGTATAAATACACATCTATATTATATAAATGGGTTCACGTCATGTGATGTATACCTCAAACAAAGAAACCTTACAACGCAGAAAAACAATACTTGCCAACAGAAATAGGCCTCAAGCAAGGTACGTTTGTAGCAAAGAAACTTTCCCCCCCAAAACCTAAAAGGCCCCCAAAACAACGAGTAAAAATAAAACTACATTTACCAGCATCCTCCGGGGCAGCCAAAGACTCACCCAGCCTCTACATTCTGAACAACATGATTGGCTGCCAATAAGGGCGGATTTGCATAACTGCTGCACTAGCCAGCCAACATGAAAATTCCGATCATTAATAAACTGCCAAAACAAAATAAGGAAAAGGCCTCAGCCAATCCCCATAACAAACACCCAAATCACTTCCAACCGAAAATTTACACCCCAAAAAAGCACAGACCACGCCCAAAATTGACAGTAAGGCTTCATTAACTTGATTTCCCTAACTAGCCCTCACTTACTGGGAAGCTGTTTACGCTCTGAATTGACAGTAAGGCTTCATTAACTTGATTCTCCCGACTAGGCCTCAGCTGCACATTGTGTATGGCCTGAATTGACAGTAAGGCTTCATTAACTTGCTGTTCCTAACTAGGCCTCAGCTCATGGGACATTGTGTATGGCACACAGAGCCCCGACCATGCATGATGGGACTTGAAGTACCACCATGGAAAATGGGATTTGTAGTACTTCAAAACCCATCATTCCCCACAGACCACTGTGGCCCAGAACCAAGACCAATAAAGACCCAACTTGGCACACCATGCCCCCCATGACCCACACTCCATCCAACTGCAGTTTAGAGGAGGGCACACCGTGGATGATTGGACTTTCTCGCATCTCCTAAAAAGGGCACAGCAACGCGTGCCGGGTACAGCTAGTATGGATATAAATAAATAAATAGATTGAGGAGGATAACCGCCACCATGAATAAGAATAAGGTACAGCGTGCCGGGTACAGCTAGTAATATATATATTTTTAATAGTGTCAGAAACTACTTGAAAAATTGCAAGTCGCTTCTGGTGTGAGAGAATCGTCCGTCTGCAGAGACATTGTCCAGGGGACACACATCCTGTTACCATCCTGTTGAAGGCTTCTCTCATGTCCCTGCATGGGAAACTGGAGCTGACAGACAGGAGCTCATCCTGCCTCACTGATTTGAACCGCGGACCTTCAGGTCAGCAGTTCAGCCGGCACAAGGGTTTAACCACAGTTCCATAATATAATACAATTAATAATTAATAACAACATAAATGCTAATAACACTAATATAATAATTAATTACATTGTGAAACCTTGCAAACCAAGCTCACTGTTGAGAGTGCAAAGTAAGCCTGCTCCTTCCCACTTGAATAAGAAAATGAAAGGTGTTCAAAAAGAAGAGAACTATTCTTTGCGTAACCACTAACTCAGAACTGGGCATCTTACGGCCCGCAGGCCAGATGCGGCCCGCCAGCCGATTCTGACCAGCCCGGGGAGAAGGGGCAAGGCCATTTCTGCAAGAGGAAGGGCTGCCGCTGCTGCCATCCCATCATGGGCTGTGGGGCCTGCGTCGGCAAGTGCGTTGATGACTAAAAAAGGCCAATCCGAGATAGGCAAGTTCGGTTGCAGAAAGCACAGCAGAAAGTTTCCTTGGGTGATTTTTCCAAGTTGCAGTTCTTTCTGCATTATCATTTCTCTTTGAGACCCGTTCGGCGTGTCTTCTCGAAAGAGGCTGCAGCATTGTGGGTATTGCGTCTCCATGCCTCCCGATGTGAGGCCAGGGTGGACCATTGTTGGTGATCAATCTGGCCGAGCCTGAGATGTTGTTTCAGGGAGTCCTTATATCTCTTTTTGGGGTGCCTCTCTTGCGCTGACCCGTGGCGAGTTCACCATAGAGTAGTATCTTTGGGAGGCGGTGGTCCTCCATCCAAAAGATGTGCACTGCCCAGCGCAGCTGTGTTCTTAATAGCATGGCCTCAATGCTGGCGATACCTGCTTGCTCAAGGACAGCAACATTCGTCACATAGTCAGTCCAGTGTATATTTAGGATTGTGCGAAGACAGCGCTGATGAAAGCGTTCGAGGAGTCATAGGTGTTGGTGATAGGTGACCCATGTTTCAGACCCATAGAGGAGGATAGATAGTACGATAGCTCTGTATACACTGATTTTGGTGCTTTGCCTCAGGTGCTTGTTGCTCCAGACTCTTTTGTGAAGCCTTCTGAATGCACTCTATGCCTTTGCTAATCTGTGATCTATCTCTTTATCAATCTTGGCGTCTGAAGAGATGATGCTTCCCAGGGAGGTGAACTGCTGAACGGACTTAAGCACAGATTTGCCTATGCTGACGTGGGGATGATGGTGTTCTTCCTGTGGTGCGGGCTGATAGAGGACTTCCGTTTTCTTCAGGCTGACTTCCAGCCCAAACAGCTCTGCAGCTCTTGCAAAGCAGGATGTGAGGCGCTGCAGGGCTGCTTCTGAATGGCCGACAAGGGCAGCATCGTCGGCAAAAAGCAGCTCACGGACTAGATAGTTTAGAGTCTTAGTGCGAGCCCTCAGACGGCTTAAGTTGAACAAGCTGTCATCAGTACGATAGCGTATATATATGCCATCTTCTTCTTCGAGGTCTGCCGTAGCCCTTTGGAGCATCATGCTGAAGAAGATGGTAAATAGGGTTGGTGCAAGAACACAACCTTGCTTCACTCCATTAGTTATTAGAAAGGGCTCTGAGAGAGCATCACCGTATCTGACTTGACCGTGCTGGCCCTCATTTTGAGGAATTTGGGGGGACATCGTAGTCGTTTCAGGATCTGCCACAGACCTTTTCTACTCACAGAAAAGGTGAGTTTTCTGTTTCTGTGAGTTTTCACAGTTTATCTTTTTATAAACCAAAAATTAAACAAAAATTAGTTCATTATACAGTGGAATAAAATATCCTAGCTCTTTGTCCAGGTTTTGGGAAACCAGACGGTGTGGCTTTTCCAAGCTCTATTGTGACTCATTCATTGTGGCCTGGGAGCATAATTCTCCTTCCTTTGGAATTCAGCTCTGTGTTTATTTTTTGAGAGAAATTGGGAAGGGGGAAGCAATGCCTGGTGCTGGTCCCGGTTGGGAAGTGGCTGAGTGCCTGCTGCAGAGCGAGCGAGCGAGTGCCTTCACGGCCTCTTGGCAGCCCTTCTTTGGAGAAGATCCAGGGTCGACCAGGAGGCCTTTGGAGGGAGATGGCTCAGGTCCCAGTTCAGGCCAGGGCTGTTAGCTGGCCTTTGGCTTCTCCGAGTGTGTCGGTTACTGATCTGCATAATAATCCATTATGAAAAGCATGACAGGGTTTGTTCTGCATTGCACAACCCTTTTGCTCTTGCATAATTGCTCCTCTCTCTTGCCAGCTGCCTCTTCTTCAGTTTTTAAAATATTTTTGGGAGTCGAAGTCCCAAATCCTTGGAGGGACGATGTTCGCCCATGCCAGTTTAGCTATGCTATGGTTTCTAATGTGATTTGAACCTTCACAGAGTTTGGTCTCCATACTGGGGTCCTGGAACCAAACGTCACTTGATATCAAGAAGCCATTTGGTGTGGGGGGTTTCCCCCTCCTTTTTAAATTAATGGGGTTTTTTTCTTGGAATTTCTTTTTGTTTTCCTTCATTTGTTTTGTTTTGTTTTTTTTATATAAAAAAAACCCAAAGTTACCCTGAAGTTGGCAAGAGTTAAAACGTTAGCAGTGGAGAGATGCTTTGGTTCAACCCAATGCAACGGCCACATGGCATTCTTTGTATTTGACTAAGCGCCTGTTGCATAAACAATGTCTTGTTATTTCAAGGGTTTCTCTGCAGTAGACACATGCCGACGACTGCATTGTATATACACATTTTGCAATAACCGAGCTGTCTGTTGCCTTGAAAAATGTGAGTGATCCCTTGGGCAATCCTAATCTCAGTCCTCTAAATACAGAGGCCACATGAGCTGTGAACATGAATACATTTCAACAGAAAGAGAGTAGTGCTGGGAGATGCCCCGGCAGTCATTTTCTTCATGTTTCAACATTTATTGTGACTCAGACTGAATCTTACCGTTGTTATTTTAACAGAACAGCCAATCCTCCATAGTTGTTCAGGGTGCAAAACCCTCACAAAAGGGCAAAAAATGCAAATTAAAAAGGTTATACGTGTGTGTGTGTGTGTGTGTGTATGTATTAATTGAGGGAAAAGCTTTGCCAGATGTTGACCAAATAATTGTATTGAAGGACTTAGTGATTCTATTCTCTTTCTGCTGAAATGTATTCCTTTTCGCTGCTCATTAGCCTCTTTCCCGCTCTGTATTTAGAACAGTGTTTTTCAACATTTTTTCAGCTGCGGCACACTTTTTACACTTACAAAATCCTGGGGCACACCACCAACCAAAATGACGCAAAATGACACTCTAACACAGTCATACATATAGTTAATATGTTTTTAAATGTATTTATACACTCAGTGTGAAACCTGTACCTGTTTCGATGAACACAACATAGATATTCTGTCAGGAATGGCAGAAAAACACAAACTTCCCACACAGAACTCCCATAACCAAGAGAAAATACTGTAAGAGTTTGGTGGGCATTGACCTTGAGTTTTGGAGTTGTAGTTCACCTATATCCAGAGAGCACTGTGGACTCAAACAATGTTGGACATTTGGGAGTTACAGTTTCTGGGATTTATAGATAACGCACAATCAAAGAGCATCCTGAACTCTTGCAACAATGGAATTTAACCAAACTTGGTACATTGAACTCTCATTACTAACAGAAAGTACTGAAAGGGTTTGCTTGGGAATTGACCTTGAGTTTGGAAGTTGTAGTTCACCTACACCCAGAGAGAGCTGTGGACTCAAACAATGTTATGTTATGTTGTTGTTTGTTTTCTATCCAGAATCACAATGTTGGAAGGAGGCTCACCACTTTAAGGTCCCTAAAACAGGCATGGGAAAACTTTGGCCCTCTGGGTGCTTTGGACTTCAACTCCCACCATCCCTAACAGCCTGAGGCCCTTTCCTGCTTAAGTGGCTGAGGGGGGGGGGGGAGGAAAAGGGCCCGAGGCTGCTAGGAATGGTGGAAGTTGGAGTCCAAAACACCTGGAAGGTCCAAGTTTGTCCATGCCAGCTTTCGACAGAGACCTCTTCCACCCCTTCGTGCCCTTTCTTCCCCCTCCTGCCGAACACCTACTTTTTCTTCTACACTGCCGCTTCTGCCGCCATTTTGATCTGAGGAGGCAGTTTGAGCGTGTTCAGGAGGGAAGGGGGGAGGGAGGAAGACATGACCCGTGCGGGCGCTACTGCGCAGACTCACCCCACGTCTTCAGCGTGAGCAAAGCAGGGCAGAGCGAGCAGAACGAGGCTGGGAAGGAGGGAGCCTGAGTGAAGAAGAAAAAGTGTTCGGCAGGAGGGGAAAGGAAGGGTATTGGAGGTTCCAATTTCCCACGGCACACCTGATGATCGCTCACAGCACACTAGTGTGCCACAGCACACTGGTTGGGAAACACTGATTTAGAGGACTGGGATTAGGATTGCCGAAAGGATTGACTTGAATTTTTCAAGGCGAAATACAGCTCGGTTATTGCAAAATGTGTATATACGATGCAGTTGTCGGCATGTGCCTACTACAGGACTTAGTGATTCTGTTAAGAACCCCCGGTGGCACAGTGGGTTAAAGCGTTGAGCTGCTGATCATGCTGACCAAAAGGTCTCAGGTTCAAATCCGGGTATCGGGGGTGATCTCCCGCTATTTGCCCCAGCTTCTGCCAACCTAGCAGTTTGAAAACATGCAAATGTGAATAGATCAATAGGTACCGCTCTGGCAGGAAGGTAACGGCGCTCCATGCAGTCATGCTGGCCACATGACCTTGGAGGTGTCTACACCAGCTCTTCGGCTTAGAAATGGAGATGAGCCAAAGAGCCATCATTGTCCGTAGACACCTACAAAGTCATGTGGCCGGCATGACTACATGGAGCGCCATTAGCTTCCCGCAGAAGTGGTACCTATTGATCTACTCACATTTGCATGTTTTCAAACTGCTAGGTTGGCAGATGCTGGGGCTAACAGTGGGAGCTCATGCTGCTCCTTGGATTTGAACTAGTGACCTTTCGGTCAGCAAGTTCAGTAGCTTAGCGGTTTAATCCACTACGCCACCGGAGGCTCCTCTAGGAGCGGGACAAGATAGATAAAAATACATAGATAAAACAAAGGATTGTAAAAGCACAAGCATTAAAGCATAGAACAAAGATCAGAACACCAGTAACACTATGTAATATGATATTTGTAGGAACTTCTTTCATAGGAAGCACCACACAGTTAAATAGGAATAACACTTTCAAACCGGCTTCCAGCAAAATTCAAGGCTATACAATTTAAAAACATCTTACAACAACATTATTAAAATACATATAAAAATACAATACATAAAAACCAATTCACCACTAACCACAAATTCAACTCAGTCTGTGACATGGTCATTCATTTCAGACTATAATCAATCAATCTCGGTTTTATTCCAAAGCCAGGTCATCACTCGCCTCCTGAAGGCCAAAGGGGAGGGGGCAGATCTAACATCGCTTGAGAGAGAGTTCCATAGCTGAGGGGCCACCACAGAGAAGGCCCTGTCTCTCGTTCCACCAGACGCGCTTAACGTCCTTGATGGTTCATACGGGAGAATCCGTTCGAACAGGTAAACTGGGCCAGAGCCATATAGTGTTTTGTAGGTTAAAACCAGCACTTTGAATTGTGCCCGGAAGCTAATTGGCAGCCAGTGGAGTGGCGCAACAAGGGAGTTGTATGCTCCCTGTACTCCACTCCCGTTAGTAACCTGGCTGCCGAACGTTGGACTAATTGCAGCTTCCGAGCAGTCTTCAGAGGCAACCCCACGTAGAGAGCGTTGCAGTAATCTATACGGGATGTAACCAGAGCATGGACTACCGTGGCCAAGTCAGACTTCCCAAAGTACAGGCGCAGCTGGCGCACAAGCTTTAACTGTGCAAAAGCTCTCCCGGCCAAAGATAGGTGTGACTCTTCAGACGAATCCATCAAGGGCCCTTGTCCACACCATTGTGCCTTCCTCTATTATTCAGGTATGACCAAGGATGGGGATTTTACTGTGTTTACTGTTTTTATTGTGTTTATTGTTTTTCTTGATGTCTGATATTGTGTGATTTGTGGTTTGGGCATGGCCCCATGTAAGCCGGTCCAAGTCCCCTGTGGGGAGAGGGAAGCGGCTTATAAATAAAGTTTATTATTATTATTATTATTATTATTATTAGTGGGGGCGGCCCTTTTGAAAGCCTTTCCTGGTGGGTCGGCCAATCGGAGGAAATGGCTTCTGGCCAGAGGCAGGCAATATTTTTGAGCTCTAGTTCTGGGGAAATTCAGATAATTGCTTCTTTTAACACCTGGTTCCTAGTAAGATTCACTGCTGAACTTGTGCCTGACATTGATGATGGGCTCCGAAAGCATCAAGTCCTCTGCAGTGGCCAGTTGGAGATGTGGCCAGTGGTACCTGCCTGAGCCTGCAGCACACCGGTTACTGGGTCAGGAGTCACCTTATGGCTTTGCCGGAGGTGAACTCAAACTCCTGTCAAGGACATGTGTTTGGTTGAAAACAAGGAACAGGGCTGTAAAGGAGAAGATCATGTGCTAGCTAGGACGAAGGTCTCAGAGATGGAAACGGGGTGGAATGTGCAGATGTCAAAGTGTCAAGCCTGAGTCCTAATATCTTGACGTGATGAAAGGATAAAATCTTTCACTGTGGTGTGACTTGCTTGATTTGAGGGCTAGCAAATTGGGTTAGCAAATTGAAATTGAATCCAGACAAGACAGAGGTCCTCCTGGTCAGTTGAAAGGCCGAACAGGGCATAGGGTTACAGCCTGTGTTGGATGGGGTTACACTCCCCCTGAAGACGCAGGTTCGCAGCTTGGGAGTGATCCTGGACTCATCGCTGAGCCTGGAGCCCCAGGTCTCAGCGGTGGCCGGGAGAGCTTTTGCACAATTAAAGCTTGTGTGCCAGCTGCGCTCGTACCTTGGGAAGTCTGACTTGGCCATGGTGGTCCATGCTCTGGTTACATCCCAAATAGACTACTGCAACACACTCTACATGGGGCTGCCTTTGAAGACGGTTCGGAAACTTCAGTTGGTCCAGAATGCTAACTGGGGCGACATACAGGGAGCATACCACCCCCCCTGCTGTGTCAGCTTCACTGGTTGCCTGTCCATCTCTGAGCCCAATTCAAAGTGCTGGTATTAACCTATAAAGCTCTATACGGTTCTGGCCCAGCCTACTTGTCTGAACGCATCTGCCTCTATGTTCCATCTCGCAGTCTAAGATCATCTGGGGAGGCCCTGCTCTCGCTTCCTCCAGCATCGCAAATGCGCCTGGTGGGGACGAGAGACAGGGCCTTCTCGGCGGTGGCCCCTCGCCTATGGAACGCACTCCCAAACGAAATAAGATCGACTCCATCTCTCCTCGCTTTTAGAAAAAAGCTAAAGTCGTGGTTCTGGGACCAGGCCTTTGGGCAGCAGATGTAAATTGTAGTTTTGGATTTGACTGGATTGACACTTTGGACTTGACTGGACTGGCAATGTGTTCCGCTTGATGGCTTTAATTAATTATTGTTGTATGTAGTGGTTTTTAATGCAATGTTTTTTTAATGTTTTTAATGCTTTTAATGATGTTGATTATATGGTGTATCTTAAAATTGTATTGTGTTACGGCCTGTAGTGCTGCAAATGTAAGCCGTGCTGAGTCCCCCTGCGGGGGTGAGAAGCTACGGGGTACAAAGACCATAAATAAAATAATAAATAAATAAATAATTTGCTCAAGGTACCAATGTTGGTAAGAACTAACCATGGAACAACAGACTGGTTCAAGATTGGGAAAGGCGTACGGCAGGGTTGTATACTCTCACCCAGCCTATTCAACTAGTATGCATAACACATCAGACGATGTGCGAGGGTTGATGAATGCAAGGCTGGGGTTAAAATTGCTGGAAGAAACATTCACAACCTTAGATATGAAAATGATACCACTTCGATGGCCGAAAGCGAGGAGGAGCTGAGGAGCATTCTAATGAAGGTGAAAAAAAAAAGGGCAAAAGCTGGGTTGCAGTTTAACATTAAAAAAACCCCTAGATTATGGCAACAAGACTGATGGAGAACTGGCAAATAGAGGGAGAAAACGTGGAGGCCGTGACAGACTTTGTATTTCTAGGTGCAAAGATGACTGCAGATGCAGACTGCATCCAGGAAATCAGAAGACGCTTACTTATTGGGAGAAGAATAAGGACCAATCTCAATAAAACAGTGAAAAGTAGAGACATCACACTGGCAACAAAGATCCGCATAGTTAAAGCAATGGTATTCCCCATAGTAACCTATGGATCTGAGAGCTGGACCTTAGGGAAGGCTGAGCGAAGGAGGATAGACGCTTTTTGTAGTGGTCTCCCCGCTACTGAAGAAACCGAATTTAGACCGTTCGGTTCCCTCCAATTACCTTTCGTTCCTGGGCAAGGTTATTGAGAGGGCAGTAGCAGGGCAACTGCAGCAGTTCTTAGAAGACACAGCCGGATTAGATCCCTTCCAGTCTGGCTTCTGTTCTGGGCACGGACGGAGACCGTGCTGGTCGCCATCTCAGACCAGCTTCATTGCCAACTGGACAAGGACAGATCAGCGCTGCTTGTGTTATTGGACCTCACAGCAGCATTTGATATGGTCGATTACAATCTTTTGGCCCACCGCCTTACCGTTGTTGGAGTTAGGGGAACAGCCTTAAAATGGCTGTTGTCCTTTCTACACAATCGGGGACAGCGAGTGGAAAGGGGAGGTCTGGTCTCCGAGAGGGCCCCTCTATCTTGTGGGGTCTCTCAAGGGGCTATACTTTCCCCGTTGTTATTTAACATCTATATGCGGCCACTTGCTTAGTCTGGTGCGAAGTTTCGGGCTGGAATGTTACCAGTATGTTGATGACACCCAGCTTGTTCTGAGGATGGAAGGATGACCGGACTTCGTACCCTCCGTAAGTAGGCTGGCTCCCTACTTATCCAGAGATAACCTGGCCACGGTGATCCAAGCTATGGTCATCTCGAGACTGGACTACTGTAATGCCCTTTACATGGGCCTGCCCTTGTCCCTGATCTGGAAACTTAAGCTCATCCAGAATGCCACTGCACGACTTACTGGAACTCTGGTGAGAGGTCACATAACTCCTATCCTCCTGCAGCTTCATTGGCTTCCGGTCGAGCACCGGATCACCTTCAAGGTGATGGTGTTAACCTTCAAGGCCTTGCATGGTCTGGGACCGTTGTATTTGAGGGACTGTCTTACCCCCCATTAACCCCGGAGATCACTCTGCGCCGAACACCTGAACCTCCTTGAGATACCTAGTGCTAAATCTATCTGCCTGGCGTCCACTCGGTGTAGAGCCTTTTCGGTGGTGGCACCAGCAATTTGGAACACCCTCCCAAATGAAGTCCGAGCCTTGCAAGACTTATCTCTTTCAGTTAGCATTTGACTGCTAAATTGTGTAACTGTTTTTGGTCAATTTAAATGCTGTTTGCTTGTAGTATGTTTTTATGTAACTGTAAGCCGCTCCGAGCCCTCGGGGAGTGGCGGCATACAAGTTCAAATAATAAATAAATAAATAAACTGTGGTGTTGGAGGAAAATTCTGAGAGTGCCTTGGACCGCGAGAAGATCCAACCAGTCCATATTCCAGGAAATAAAGCCCGACTGCTCATTGGAGGGAAGGATATTATTGGAGGCAAAGATGAAGTCCTTTGGCCACATCATAAGAAGGCAGGAAAGCTTAGAGAAGACAATGATGCTGGGGGAAAGGAAGGAAAAAGGAAGAGAGGCCGATACCATGGATTGATGGTATCCTTGAAGTGGCTTGACTCTGAAGGAGCTGCGGGTGATGATGGCCGACAGAGAGTTCTGGCCTGGGCTGGTCCAGGAGGTCACAAAGAGTTGGAAGCTTCTGGTGGTTCTTCTTCTTCTTCTTATTATTATTATTATTACTAGCTGAGGACCCAGCGGTGCCCGGGTTATTTGAGGAAGGCATTGTATGCCAAGGTTGGCTCCTATTAGATGTTTATGTGGCTTGCAGTGGTCTCAAGAACTTAGTGAAGGTGCTGCGAGTCCCGGGGGCCTAGTTAGGAAAATCAAGTTGAGGGAGCCTAACAATACCCCATGTGCTGAGGCCTAGTCAGGAAAACCAAGTTAAGGATGCCTTAATGTCAATTTTGGGCCTGGTCTGTGATGTATAGGGGCTACAGTGTTGTTTTGGAAGTGAATGAGGTGAAGGTACTTCATATCCCATAATTCGTGGCCCATCCTGCCCTAAATCACACCAGGTTGTGAAGTGGGCCATTGGGCCCCTGTTTGCCAATTTTTGTCCTGATCCGTCACTGCTGAAGGCCGCAGTGTCTGTCTGCCTGAGGCTTTTCCTTTTTCCTCTGAGTCACCTTAGAATGTTGGAATGTGGATGGCCATTCGGAGTCCATTATGCAAATACGATTTCAGTGGCAGCCATTCCCCTCTGTCTGGGGCCGCTTGGGCGTGGTATGTGATTTTTAGGGGCTACAGTGTTGTTTGGGAAGTGTATGAAGTGAATGTACTGCAAATCCCATCATTCATGGCCCATCCTGCCCTAAACCACAGCAGGTTGTGAAGTGGGCCATTGTTCCCCTGTTTGCCAAGTTTGGTCCTGATCCGTCATTGCTGTGGGCCGCAGTTGGTGATTGCCTGAGGCATTTCCTTTTCCCTCGGAGTCACCTTGGAATGGTGGAATGTGGTTGGCCTATCGGAGTACGTTATGCAAATAGCATTTCAGTGGCATCCAATCCCCTCTGTCTGGGGCCGTAGATTGTTGGAGTTCTGAGGCTGGCCAATCAGAGCCCGTTTGTATGTATTTGTGTGTGTATGTGTATGCATGTGTGTGCGTGCGTTTGTGTGTGTGTGTGTGTATGTATGTGTCTGTTTATGTACACTTTCCCCCTATATTTCCCCCCTCCCTCTCTCTGTCTGTTTTCCCTTTTTCTCTCTCACTTCCCGTCTCTCTCTGTCTCACTCTCCCTCTCTCTCCACCCCCATCTCTCTCTCTCTGATTCCCCCCTTATCTTTTCCCCCCCTCTCTGTCTTAGTCCTCCCCCTCTGTCTCTCTCAGTCCCTCTCTCTCGCCCTGCCTCCCGCTTTGGCGCGCATGGGGAGGCAGGGCCTGAGATGGGCCATCCGTCCTCCGCCGTGCCCCCCGCGGTTGTAGCGGCGGTGCCTCAAAGAAGGTAAGCCAGGGAGCTTACCTTCTGTGAGGCGCGGTCGCTGGATCCGCGGGGGGCGGCGGCGGAGGGCGGATCGCCCATCTCCGGCCCTTCCTCCTGCCCTGGCGCGCATGGCCAGCATCGTACGTGTCTTGCAACGGCCTGACGCCACCCACGGGACGCGTACGACGGTGGCGCGAGGAGGCGGTTAGGGCGCTGGCGGTGTGGGTGCGAAGGTTCTTGGTGAGTGGTGAGAGAGGGAGACGGGATGTGTTGGGGGGAGGGGGTTTCGGAGTGCGCTTGCGCGATTGCTTTCCCTGTGTTCTGCGCTTGGGGCCAGCGCAGAACGGGAGGCAATGGGCAGTTTTGGGGGCTTGTTTTGGGGGGTTGCAAGGGAGGGAGGTGTGTTTTGTGGTGTTAAGGTTATACCTCGTGGCCTGGGGAATGTGTCTCGTTGGATTGGTGTTTCTGGGGGGCATAGTTTGGCCGTGCATGAAGTCCTTTGCACGACCACTCGATTTTTATATATATAGATAGATAGATAGATTATTATACTTGGTCACGAGAGAAGTGCAAGGAAAGGAGTTCTTCCAGATCCGTGGCTCTCAAATGAAGTCCTAGGGTTCATCTCCCAGCTTGGCCAGCTGTCAGGAATTCGGAGACCAGATGTCCAAAATATTCAAGGCACAAAAGTTTAGGAGTCACTATTCCAGATCAAAGGCTGCTAATGCTGCCTGCCAGGTGGCACCACACGCCCACTCCATCTTTTCCCCAGTTTCCTTTTGGGGGTGGTGGTTGTAGGAAAACAGATGGGGCTCTGTTGTATGTCCCTGACCCTTGCAATGCGCCATGGAGTTGTGCATGGTTTTCTCTTCAATAGCACCCAACAACAACAACAACACTTCATTTACAACCTGCCCTATCTCCCCGAGGGTACTCAGTGGGACTCCTTACCATAGTGTTTGGTTGGATCTGTTTGTGCATTTAAATTTCTTCTGTTCTACGTGGCCGTTGGTATTTCAATGTGCGCTGCCTTAACCATATGTTTTTAAATAAGCTTAAATGTCTATTTTTAGTTTCTTTCAAAATGATTGTAGAGATTATTTTTATTTGTGTGTACTTTATCTTTGTATTGCCTAAATAAAGGCAGCAGGCTGTGTTTGTGTAGGAATCATTGGTATCTATGGCAGAGTAGACTGCAGTGTTATATATGAGCTTATGGTAGGAAACAGGAGAGAGAGAGTAAACTAGATGACGCTCTGGAAAGGTTTGTTAAAAGGCAAAACCTTACTTTTATTGTTGCAGGTAATAAATTTCAGTAGACAGACAAAATAAAGACACCCAACTTTGGGAGAAGAGCCCCTCATGCCATTGTGCTTCCTACAAAATGCAATAAAGCACTAAATAATAATAATAATAATAATAATAATAATAATAATAACTAGCTGACCCGGCCACGCGTTGCTTTGGCGTAGTAAAAAAGCACAATCAAATGACCTGCAACCCCTAAACGCCATCCAATCCAGCTGTGTTCCTAAGTATGAGTTGTTTCTAAGTGGGATGTTGGTAACTTGGGGACTGCCTGTGTTTGTGTGTAAATAAATATATAGATTTGGAAGGGACCCCCAAAGGCCACCCAGTCTTGCCCAGCTCCTCCCTCCCTTCCTACTAGCTTTCCTTTTTCCTTCTTCTCCTCCCCTCCTTCCTACCTTCCATCCATCCATCCTACCTTCCTTCCCTCCTCCTATTGTTCCCTTCCTTTCTCCTCCCCTCCCTCCCTGCTAGCCTTCCTTTCTCCTTCCTTTCTCCTCCCCTCCTTCCTTCAATCTATACTTCCTACCTTCCTTCTTCCCTCCTTTTATCCTGCCGTTCCTTTCTCATCCTCTCCCTCCCCTCTTCCTACTAGCCGTCCTTTTTCCTTCGTTTCTCCTCCTCTCCGTGCATCCTTCCATCCATCCTACCTTCCTTCTATCCTTCCCTTCCTTTCTCCCTCCCTCCCTGTTATCCTTCCTTCTCGGAGCCACCCCACGGAGACACCCCCCCCCCTCCGCCAGGTCTGTTTTTGAGGCCGGCGGAGGTGAGAAGGCGGCCAGGCTGTGCCATCAATGGAGGCCCCGGCTTTGCCGAAGTTGGTGGGACCTTCTCCTCCTTTTGTGCCTGTGCCAGCCAGCAGCGGCGCAACCAGATAGACACTCACCCCGCTGGCCAGCGTTTTGCATGCGGGGGGAGTTGTTTACGCGCATGCGCTGTGCTGCATTAGCCTGGGGGTTCATGGGAGTTGTAGTTCTTTTTATTTTTGTATTTTTGACCGTGTTGTATAATATATTTTTTGAATTTTTCGGGTGGTAAACATACCTCATGGGGTTTTGTGTGTATGTGGCCTGTTTTGGTGTGTCTGCCTTGTGTGGTTTTGCTGTCTATAGGCTACTAAGCACGACAGCTCTTCTTTTAAATATATATAGATAGATAGATAGAAGATAGTAATAGCACTAGCAATAGTAACAATAGTATTTATAGTAATAATAATAATACTTCTAAAGACTTTGGGGAAGAAAGGGGTGTGACCACTTTATGCAGGTAGGAAGTAAACACCTTGAGTTACACAGATCTAAGAAAACAAGGCAGCAGACACTCACTCCAGGGTCCTCCCTGTCCCTAGTGGTTCTATATACAAGTGTTGTCTTTTCACTTCCAACAGTTAGGTCATGGAAGCTAAGCAGGCTAGGACTTGGTTGGGAGACCACCAACCACCAATAAATACCAGGTGCTGTATTTCAGGGCAAAGAATTGGCAAAATCCCGAATAGATTACTGCAACACATTTTACGTGGGGCTGCCTTTGAAGACAGTTCAGAAATTGCAACTAGTCCAATGGGCGGCAGCCAGATTACTAACTGGAGCTACATACAGGGAGAATACCACCCCCCTGCTGTGTCAGCTCCACTGGCTGCCTGTCCACTTCCAAGCTCAAGTGCTGGTTTTGACCTTTAAAGCTCTATACCAGGGGTGCTCATTATGGTGATCGGGAGCACCTAGGTGATCTTTGGGCCTCACCAGCTGGATGGCGCGCTCCTGCCATGCCATATCTGGCTGGAGCGCTGGCGGGTGCGCCTTTAAATACCCTCCTGCGTGCGTGGGAGGGGCCTGCTGTGCACGCAAGAAGCAGGATGGGGACTTCCTGCTTCGCGAAAGCACGCAGCAGGAAGGAGGAAGGCAATGAAGACATTAAGAGAGAGCGCGCACACAGGCAAGGAGGATCCCCTTCCTGGGTGCGCGCAGCGGCGAGTTCCTGGGCAGGCAAGAAAGAAGCCCCGTTCAGACGGAAGGCTGCAGTAGGAGCGTACGCGCGCGTGTGTGCGCACACACTCACATGCACAACAGGTGATCTTTTCAACTTGATTGTTCATATAGTAGCTTGCATGATGAAAAAGTGTGGGCACCCCTGCTCTATATGGTTCAGGCCCAGCTTGCTTGTCCGAATGCATCAGCCTCTACGTCCCACCTCGTAACTTAAGATCATCCGGGGAGGCCATGCTCTCGCTCCCGCCGACTTCTCAAACGCAGTTGGTGGGGACGAAAGAGAGGGGCTTCTCAGTGGTGGCTCCCCATCTGTGGAACGCACTTCCAAGTGACATACGATCAACCCCATCCCTCCTGGCATTCAGAAAAAAAGTGAAATCTTGGCTATGGGACCAGGCGTTTGCACATTAGCACAATGCAGCACTTTGGATTGATTGTAATGGCAAGTTGATGGATCTGGCTCAATGGACGGAACACTGTTTTTAACTTAAGTGAATGTATATGATGTGTTAATCTTAATTGTATTTTAATGTATTTTAATGCTCAATGTTTTTGGTTTTATATTGTATTTATACTGTGTTTAGTCATCGAATTGTTGCCTTTGTTAGGCCGCTCTGAGTCCCCCTTCGGGGGTTGGGAAGAGCGGGGTAGAAATGTTGGAAATAAATAAATAAAATCATTTCTGACATTTCCTAAGAAAACCCTATGAAACTCATAGAGTCTCCATGACATGGAGGCATATGCAAACATGATCTGAAAGGCTATTGCATGTTGTGCATCACCTCTGTTGCTCAGTTGCATATAAGCAGAGACAACAAATGGGCAGTTGAAAGCAAACAATTCACTATGTCAACCCTTCCATGCCAGTCGGGTCAAAACTGCCCATTGCTTTCCTATCCACATTGGTCTCCTAGGCCAGTGTTTCCCAACCTTTTTTGAGCTGCGGCACACTTTTTACATTTGCAAAATCCTGGGGCACACCACTAACCAAAATGACACAAAATGACACTCTAACACAGTAATACATATTTATACACGCAGTGTGAAACCTGGACCTGTTTCGATGAATTCAACATAGTTATCCTGGCAGGAATGGCAGAAAGATACAAACTTCCCATAACCAAGAGAAAATGCTATAAGAGTTTGGTGGGCATTGACCTTGAGTTTTGGAGTTGTAGTTCACCTATATCTAGAGAATACTGTGGACTGAAACAATGTTGGATCAGGACCAAACTTGGCATGAATACTCAATATGCCCAGATATGAACGCAGATGGAGTTCAGGGGAAATAGACCTTGACATTTGGAAGTTATAGTTGCTGGGATTTATAGTTCCCCTACAATCAAAGAGCATTCTGAATCCCACCAATGATAGAACTGGGCCAAACTTCCCACACAGAACCCCCAGGAGGCAAGAGGAGGTCTTTATTTGAGGAAAGGGAGGCAGGCCTTCCCAATGCATGGAGAGGGAGAGACCAAGTAGACAACGGGTGGGGAGGGGGGTGGTTGTAAGTTTGTGCCTTTATTGAGGTAGGTTTCTTAGGGTTTTTATACTTCAACACACTAGACTCCCCCCCCCCCCTTCCCGGAGGTTCCAATTTCCCACGCACACCTGATGATTGCTCACGGCACACTAGTGTGCCCCGGCACACTGGTTGGGAAACACTGTCCTAGGCAGAGAGAGTGGCCTTGAGTGGACAGTTGGCTTTGTCCAGTGGTTCCCAACCTCTTTTGGCCTTCAACTCCCAGAAATCCTAACAGCTGGTAAACTGGCTGGGATTTCTGGGCATTATAGGCCAAAACACATGGGAATACACAGCTTAAGAACCACTGGCTTAGGGGGAAAGGGTTACGAATTCCTGCTCCCGCTCTATACCTGCTTTCCTGAGCCTTTTGTTTAACCTGTCTTGGTGAGTGGATTGGGTGAGGTTTGGAGGAAGAATCCCAGAACGTTGTGAAAGTAAATACACAGAGGCGTCACTGAAAAGAGCAAAGTTGCATGAATGAAGGGACATGTTGGTGAGGTTTCTTTCCCCCAGTAGCTATGTGGCTACAGAATCCTAGCAAGGGGTCTTCTTCTTGGTTTTTCTTCACAAACAAAGATTCAGGAAGGACTCATCCCATGCTTTCTACAAGTGCGTTGATGATTCGGAGGTTGGATGTGTCCGAGCCTGTGCAATGGATTTTTCTGGTGGAAAAATCCATTGCACAGAACTGGCCTCACCCTTTAAACCAAAGGTTCGTCTGCCGGGGCCTGGCAAGCTTAGGATGGTGGCAGCGAGGTCCTCAGGTCGTAGGTTTGGTTCGAGTTTCCTTCTCTTAGATGGTTGACCTTCCAGGGTTAAACGAGCACCATCTGCCCAGGTTTGAAATCAGAGTTTTCCTTCTCTTAGGATGGTTGCCAAAAGACTAGAGAGCCCATTCTGCCCTTTGACGATCAGGCATGGGCAAACCTGAGCCCTCCAGGCTCTCTGGACTTCAATTCCCACAATTCCCAACAACGTACCGGCTGTTAGGAATTGTGGGAGTTGAAGTCCAAAGCACCTGAAGAGCCGAAGCCTGCCCATACCTGTTCTATAGTGTGTTCTATAGTGTAGATGTCTCTCTCTCGGCATTACTTCGCGAACGAAGATTCTTCAGGAAGGACTCACCCCACGCTTTTTACAAGCGCGTTGATGACTAAAAAGGCCAATCTGAGATAGGCAAGTCCGGTTGCAGAAAGCACAGCAGAAAGTCCCCTTGGGTGATGTTGTTTCCAAGTTGCGGTTATTTCTGCGTTGTCGTTTCTCTTCGAGACTCGTTCAGCGTGTGTCTTCTCAAAAGAGGCCACAGCATTGTGGATAGTGCGTCTCCATGCCTCCCGATGTGAGGCCAGGGTGGACCATTGTTGGTGATCAATCTGGCCGAGCCTGAGATGTTGTTTCAAGGAGTCCTTATATCTCTCTTTGGGGGCGCCTCTCTTGCGCTGACCTGTGGCGAGTTCACCGTAGAGTAGTATCTTTGCTCCCTAACAAGGGGTAGGGCAAGAATAAACCATAGATCTATGCACCCAGTTTGAACAATAACCTGCTGCTTCCACTATAGGGGAAAGTATCTGACTGAAGGTGTTTTGGAAGATATGAAATTTCCCACATGAACTGGATAGTTTGGTAGCCTAGCATTCAGATTGTGATGTTTCTTGGTACTTTGAGCGGAGGCAGGAGGGCTCTCTTTCAGCTCCAACCCCCCCCCCCCCTTTTGCAAGCTGGATTTTCACAGATTTCCTCTCCCTGTTAATTATATTGGCTGGAGCTAGCTGATATTTGTGCTGTTTTCTTGTTTTCTGTTATGTAGTCCAGTGTTTCCCAACCAGTGTGCTGGAGCACACTAGTGTGCTGTGAGTGATCATCAGGTATGCCGTGGGAAATTGGAACCTCCAGGAAGGGGGGGGGGAGTGTCTAGTGTGTTGAAGTATAAAAACCCTAAGAAACCTACCTCGATAAACACCCCCCCTCCCCACTCGTTGTCTACTTGGTCTCTCCCTCTCCATGAATTGGGAAGGCCTGCCTCCCTTTCCCCAAGTAGAGACCTCCTCTTGCCTCTTGGGGTTCTGTGTGGGAAGTTTGGCCCAGTTCTATTTGTGGGGTTCAGAATGCTCTTTGATTGTAGCAA
Organism: Anolis apletophallus; assembly: GCA_030556195.1. Classification (NCBI taxonomy): domain Eukaryota; kingdom Metazoa; phylum Chordata; class Lepidosauria; order Squamata; family Anolidae; genus Anolis; species Anolis apletophallus. The sequence goes on from JARBWK010000021.1 coordinate 1,767,085, forward strand.
CTACAACTCCCAAATGTCAAGGTCTATTTCCCCTGAACTCCATCTGCGTTCCTCTGTGGGCATATTGAGTATTCATGCCGAGTTTGGTCCTGATCCAACATTGTTTGAGTCCACAGTGCTCTCTGGATATAGGTGAACTAGAACTCCAAAACTCAAGGTCAATGCCCACCAAACTCTTATAGCATTTTCTCTTGGTTATGGGAGTTCTGTGTGGGAAGTTGGTGTCTTTCTGCCATTCCTGCCGGGATATCTATGTTGAGTTTCACACTGAGTGTATAAATACATTTTAAAAACATATTAACTATATGTATTACTGTGTTAGAGTGTCATTTTGGTTGGTGGTGTGCCCCAGGATTTTGGAAATGTATAAAGTGTGCCGCAGCTCAAAAAAAGTTGGGAAACACTGATGTAGTCAATTGTGTCGCTCAGCAGAAACTGTGTTTTTCCAGTGGAGATTACTTTTCCTTGTTTTCTGTGACTTTGCTGTTTTCTGTGATAGTCTGCAGTGGAATATTCTGCCTGGGAATCTTGTCTCGTCTCGTCTCCAGAGGAGGTTTTGAAACCGAGAGTGGATGGCCATCTGATGGGAGGGCTTGGGTTGTGTTTTCCTTTATGGCAGAACGGGGTTTGACTGGATGACCCTTGGGGTCCCTTCCAATTCTCGGATGCTGTGCTTTTTGCAAGAAGGCGAGCGTTGCCAGGCCCTGCGTTGCTACCTGCTGGCTTTTTTCCACTGGAAGCCTGGATCTTGGACCAGGTCCTCTTCCCCGGAAGCAGAGGCCGATCCGTTCCCAAAGAAAGGGCTCCTTCCCACTCGAATGGCTGGTTGCGCTCACTGTTGCCAGACTTCGGATCTCCATCTGTTCCAGGCAGCTTTTCTGCTGCTTAGCACATATTTTACATTGAGCCTTTCCAAGTTCTACAGTTGACATCATCACGTTATGTGTCATTCTTATTGATCTGGCCTTTTATGCTTTCTCTTCCCCTCCCCTGAGACATCTGGAGAGCCTTTTCTTGGGTTGAAAGGCATGACATGAGTGTGGTTGGTTTTTTTCCCCAAAGGCTGAAAGAGTAAATTCTTCCCCTGGAATTTACACCACCCTGCAAATCCTTTTTATGGCTTCTTTCTCAAATGGTTTGCTTTCTGCAGCTCAAGTGGCGAAACCTGTTTGGGGAGTATGTGGACGGTACAGAAGTTCAAGAATTTGGTTCCTGTTTATTCTGCAGCACCATAAACATTGATGTGGGCTGCAATCCCTGGAGGCACCAATGCCCTCCTCATGATAGAGCAGGCACGAATGAGGCTGTTAGGAATTGTGGGAGTTGAAGTCCAAAACACCCTGGACTAGAATTGGGATTAGGGTTGGGGTCCTTGGTGGTTCGTAGAGGAAGATACGTTCGGAGAGCAAAGCTGGATTGGAACCGTATAGGGCAGGGGTGTCCACACTTTTTCAGCATGCGAGCTACTTATATTAAACCCAAGTCAGAAAGATCTACCTACCTCCTCAAGGCTGGAGAGGGGAGGGGGAGGAGCGGGGCTTGGCCAGAGGGGGCAGAGCCAGGCCACACCAAGCCCCGTCCCCCCTCTGGCTTTGGAGCTCCCAGCAGCTTCTCCAGGCTTGAGGATGGCAATGCGAAGCCAGTGGTGACATAGCTAGCACAAGGCTGGTTTGGCACTGCCATCCTCAATCCTGGAGAAGCTGCTGGTAGAGCGGAAGCCACAGGGGGCGGAGCCATGCTGCGCCAAGCCCCCCCCTGGCTTTGGAGCTCCCAGCAGCTTCTCCAGGCTTGAGGATGGCAGTGCCAAGCCAGTGGTGGCATAGCTAGCACAAGGCTGGCTTGGCACTGCCATCCTCAATCCTGGAGAAGCTGCTGGTAGAGCGGAAGCCACAGGGGGGCGGAGCCAGGCTGTGCCAAGCCCCGCCCCCTCTCCCTACCCCCTGGCTTTGGAGCTCCCAGCAGCTTCTCCAGGCTTGAGGATGGCAATGCCAAGCTGGTGGTGACATAGCTAGCACAAGACTGGCTTGGCACTGCCATCCTCAAGCCTGGAGAAGCTGCTGGTAGAGCGGAAGCCACAGGGGGGCGGAGCTGTGCCGCACCAAGCCCCGCCCCCTCCCCCTGGCTTTGGAGCTCCCAGCAGCTTCTCCAGGCTTGAGGATGGCAGTGCCAAGCCAGTGGTGGCATAGCTAGCATAAGGCTGGCTTGGCCCTGCCCTCCTCAAACCTGGAGCAGCTGCTGGGAGTGTCGAAGCTGGGGAGGGGCGGAGCTTGGCACGGCCTGGCTCCGCCCCCCTCTGAGAAGCGCCCTATCCGGCTGGGATCGACCTCCTTCGGTCCCGGGATCGACTGGTCGATCGCGATCGACTTCCTGGGCAGCCCTGGTATAGGGCAATCCGCTTCTTACAAGCAAGAAGACACCATCCAATATATTTAATTCTATTTTAATGTTTGTATATTTTTGGATTTGACATTGTATTGAAACGCTTTTAATGTAAGTCGATTTGTGTCTCCTTTGTGGAGAGAAAATGTGGGGTATAAATAAATACCGTGATGGTGATGATAATGGGTTTCTAGGACTGAGTGGGGATTCCAATTGTTTAGAAATGTCAGCAAGGATAAGGTTTTCCTGATACGATTTATTTAGGGGAAAGTTTTCTGTGGCTTTCCTCTGAGGCTGAGAGGGTGGGACTTGTCCAGCTCTAGAGCAGGCATGGGCCAACTTGGGCCATCCAGGTAGGGTTGCCAGCTGTCCCGTATTATATGGGACTTCCCGCATTTTTGCTCTGAATTTCGTGTCCTGTATTTTCAGCTCCTGTCCAGTATTGACAGGACAGGACAGGTGACGGCAGGAAGCGAGGCCAGGCCAGCAGTGAGCGCCACCGCACGACCGTGGTGCTTGCGCTCGCTCACCTCGCATTCACTTGGAGGCATGGCAGGCAGCAGAGTAGCCCCAACAGCGGTGCGCCTGCCCGGCCATAGGCGGTGCCTTGCTGCGCCGCCAGGCCAGCACCCACCTTCTTCCCGGCGTGCCCCCTGCCCTATGGCAGGCTCCGCTCAGGGCATCCAATGAGGGCAGGCCACCACAGAGCGTGTGCACGGGAGAGGGGCGAGAGCAGCAGAGACACCACAAGGCTGAGCTGAGAGCAGGACGACACCGAGAGAGCAAGAGAGAGGGAGAGCCAGGCCCAGAGCAGATTCCATTCAAAATGTTGGAACTTAGCAGCTGTTAGAAATTGTGGGAGTTGAAGTCCAAAACACCTGGAGGGCCCAAGTTTGCCCATGCCTGCTCTAGAGTCATCCCATTCTCTGGCTCCTCCCGGAAACTAGCCAAGCTTTTATCGGTAGGGTAAGGAGAAAACTGGCTATCATGTCACTCCTGAGGAAAAAAACTGCTAAGCTGATTCCATGGACATAGCATTAACTTGTTGTGTAATGTGTTTTCCAAAAGAAGACCCAGTGCAAAGTTGCCCTTTTGGCCTTCCCCAGGCAAGCCAAGACCTTTCTCTGCAGGCAAGAAATTGGGTCAAAAACAGAGGTGCTGAACACGAGCTGTTTCAATGCATTTGTTAATGTGGTGGCTTAAAGGCGTATTTACATGGATGGTTTCAGTGTGCAATATTTTATGAGGTATGCCGCTTCCTGCATCGGTTTGATCGTAGCTGCTGATCTCTAGCGTTCAATGAGGTTCGGTTGATTTCTTTCCCTTTCTAGAAATGGCTGAGCTCTCCTTCTGTTTCGATTGTGGTTCTCGTTGTCGTTCCCCAAGTGGTGTTGTGTGGAGGGGAAGGGCAAAATGCCACACCCCAACTGCCACACATCAAGGGGACCATATGGAGACCCCACATATTTTTGTTCCCTTCTTTATCCCCATGGACATGAAGACCAGGAAACACTCCTGGGAGGAGGATGGAATATTGTATTGGAATAATAGAATCATAGACTTGGAAGAGACCTTTAAGGGGCAACCAATCCAATTTATATCTCTCGGCATTACTTCACGAATGAAGATTCTTAGGAAGGACTCATCCCTCGCTTTTTACAAGCGTGTTGATGACTAAAAAGGCCAATCTGAGATAGGCAAGTTCGGTTGCAGAAGGCACAGAAGAAACTCTCCTTGGGTGATGTTGTTTCCAAGTTGCGGTTCTTTCTGCGTTGTCATTTCTCTTCGAGACTCGTTTGGCGTGTCTTCTCGAAAGAGGCCGCAGCATTGTGGATAGTGCGTCTCCATGCCTCCCGATGTGAGGCCAGGGTGGACCATTGTTGGTGATCAATCTGGCCAAGCCTGAGATGTTGTTTCAGGGAGTCCTTATATCTCTTTTTGGGGGGCGCCTCTCTTGCGCTGACCCGTGGTGAGTTCACCATAGAGTAGTATCTTTGGGAGGCGGTGGTCATCCATCCTATGGACATGCCCTGCCCAGGGCAGCTGTGTTCTCAATAGCATGGCCTCAATGCTGGTGATCCCTGCTTGCTCAAGGACAGCAACATTCGTCACATAGTTGGTCCAGTGTATATTTAGGATTGTGCGAAGACAGCGCTGATGAAAGCGTTCGAGTCGAATAGGTGACCCATGTTTGAGACCCATAGAGGACAATACTACTACTACTACTACTACTAACTTTATTATTTATGAGTCGCCCTCCACGGGTGTGCTCTGGGCGACAACAGCTTAGAATAACCTAAAATGTTAAAAACATTAAAATATTAAAGTGGCTAAAATATTGGAATGGGCAGAGTCCGGGTCGCTGGTTGTCGCAATAGACAGTACGATAGCTCTGTACACACTGATTTTGGTGCTTTGCCTCAGGTGCTTGTTGCTCCAGACTCTTTTGTGAAGCCTTCCAAATGCACTCTATGCCTTTGATAATCTGTGATCTATCTCTTTGTCAATCTTGGCGTCTGAAGAGATGATGCTTCCCAGGTAGGTGAACTGCTGAACGGACTTAAGCACAGATTCGCCTATGCTGACGTGGGGATGGTGGTGTTAGTTATTTATTTAAAACATTTATACGCCGTCCTTCTCAACCTTGGAAGAGGGACTCAGGACGGCTTCCAACAGGCAACAAACAAACCCTGAATTGGACTTCTGTTACTTCCAACTTCTCTTTCACTTGTTTATTTATGGTCCAGATGGGGGAAATAGTCCCCTGGACCCACATGTATTGCCCATTTTCCCCTAAGAAAAGGGGAAATAGAAACAAATAGATGTTGTTTCTTGAATGAAGAAGTCTCTCTGCTCAGACTTTTCTTGGGAGCCTGGCTAGCTGGATGGCCCCCAAATCCTGAGCACCCAATGTGTTGTGAAAGCCCTGCTTTGACTCTATTGAATCCCACACATTTTCATAGTTTTAAAAAACTGCATTTTGTGATGGAAGAAGATCATACAGAATATATTTTCCTTGTTTTTCTCTCCCTTTCTCCCTCTGCCCCAGACTTTGTATTTCCCGGGAAAGGCGGCTCTGCGCCTGTTCTGAAAGACAGTCCCCTGTTAACCGCCAGTCTCTGTTTGGGCCCTGTGTTCTGAACAGCCCCACACACCCTCTGGGATAAAGGAGCCTGTCACCGCTCTCTCTCTCTCTTTCTGAGCCCCAGCTGGGGAGGCCCAGGCGGGCGCAGAAGCCACAAAGGCAGGCTCAAAAACCTCAAAAATCGGAAGGAGGCTGAATGCCGGCTCTGCAGGGCAACCAGGCTCCTTCTAGTTTATTTCTCCTCTATTCGGTCCCCAGCAGACAGAGCCAGCATCAAATCAACTGTGATTTTCAGACCATTTTTGCCCCCAAACATTGAAAGTGAATTATTATTATTATTATTATTGGTACATAACAATGCAGCACACATGCATATTAGGTTCAAGTGTCTGGGATTCATCTCTGAATATCTGTCTCTTCCCAAGGGCCTTGTTGTTGTTTGTGTTTGTTTATTTACTGCTTTTTCTCTTTATTTATTTATGTATTTATTTAAAACTTTTGTACCCCGACCTTCTCACCTCTATCGAGGGACTCAGGCCGGCATAACAGCAAAAATTCAATGCGATACAATTTAAAAACAACTTACTACAACATATTAAAATACATAAAACCCAGCATAAAACCACATCGCCATTAAAACAATTCCACTCAATCTGTAAACGTGGTCATTCATTCAGACAATAGCCAATCTCAGCCTATTCTGGGAAGGCTTGGTTCCACATCCAGGTCTTCACCAGCCTCCTAAAGGACAACAGAGTGGGCAGACCTAGCATCACTTGGGAGAGAGTTCCACAGCCGAGGGGCACCACAGAGAGGCCCGTCTCTCATCCCCACCAGCCGCGCTTGCGAAGCCGGCGGGACCGAGAGCAGGGCCTCTCCGGAGGATCTTAATGTCCTTGATGGTTCATAGGGGATAATCCGTTCAGACAGGTAAACTGGGCCAGAACCGTATAGGGTTTTGTAGGTTAAAACCAGCACTTTGAATTGTGCTCGGAAGCTAATATGCAGCCAGTGGAACTGGCGCAGCAAGGGAATTGTATGCTCCCTGTGCCCTGCTCCTGTTAGTAACCTGGCTGCTGAACGTTGGACTAATTGCAGCTTCCGAGCAGTCTTCAGAGGCAACCCCACGTAGAGAGCGTTGCAGTAGTCTATTTGGGATGTAACCAGAGCATGGACCACCGTGGCCAAGTCAGACTTCCCAACGTACGGGCGCAGCTGACGCACAAATTTTAACTGTGCAAAAGCTCTCTTGGCCACCGCCGAGACCTGGGGTTCCAGGCTCAGCGATGAGTCCAAGATCACTCCCAGACTGTGAACCTGTGCCTTCAGGGGGGGGGGGTGTAACCCCATCAAGCACAGACTGTAACCCTATGTCCTGTTTGGCCTTACGACTGACCAGGAGTACCTCTGTCTTGTCTGGATTTAGTTTCAATTTGTTCGCCCTCATCCAGTCTGTTACAGCGGCCAAGCACCGGTTCAGGACTTGAACAGCCTCCTTAGTAGCAGGTGGAAAGGAGAGAGAGTTGGACATCATCTGCGTACAGATAACACCGCACCCCGTAACTCCGGATGATCTCCCCAACGGCTTCATGTATATGTTAAATAACATAGGGGACAGTATTGAACCCTGCGGGACCCCACAGTACAATGGCCGTGGGGTCGAGCAGGAGTCCCCTAGCAACACCTTCTGGGAGCGACCCTCAAGGAAGGACTGGAGCCACTGCATTGCAGTACCTCCAAGGCCCATTCCTGCGAGGCGTCCCAGAAGGATACCGTGGTTGACGGTATCGAAGGCCACTGAGAGGTCCAGCAAAACCAATAGGGACACATTCCCCCTGTCGAGCTCCCAGCGAAGATCATTGATTAAGGCGACCAAGGCTGTCTCAGTACCATGTCCCGGCCTAAAGCCAGACTGCGCCAGATCCAGATAATCAGTGTCTACCAAGAATTCCTGGAGTTGCGAGGCGACCACACGTTCCAGGACTTTACTGAAATAGGGGAGATTGGAAACTGGCCGATACTGAACTGGCTTTGAGTCTCCACAAAGGAGACTCAAAGCGACAGTTCAGTATGGAGATATGACCTAAGGGCTAAGCAATAAAATTTATTTATTTATTTATTTATTATACAAGCAGTAGTCCCCAAGTTATTAAGTTCTTAAGTTGAATTTGTATATAAGTCAGAACAGGTACAGTTTTAAAGTGTAATTCCAGCCAAATATACTGTACTAGCTGTACCCGGCACGCGTTGCTGTGCCCTTTTTAGGAGATGCGAGAAAGTTCAATCATCCATGGTGTGCCCTCCTCTAAACTGCATTTGGATGGAGTGTGGGTCATGGGGGGCATGGTGTGCCAAGTTGGGTCTTTATTGGTCTTGGTTCTGGGCCACAGTGGTCTGTGGGGAATGATGGGTTTTGAAGTACTACAAATCCCGTTTTCCATGGTGGTACTTCAAGTCCCATCATGCATGGTCGGGGCTCTGTGTGTCAAGGTAGGTTACTGTAAATTCAGGCCATACACAATGTCCCATGAGCTGAGGCCTAGTTAGGAACAGCAAGTTAATGAAGCCTTACTGTCAATTCAGGCCATACACAATGTCCAATGAGCTGAGGCCTAGTTGGGAGAATCAAGTTAATGAAGCCTTACTGTCAATTCAGAGCATAAACAGCTTCCCAGTAAGTGAGGGCTAGTTAGGGAAATCAAGTTAATGAAGTCTTACTGTCAATTTAGAGCGTAAACAGCTTCCCAGTAAGTGAGGGCTAGTTAGGGAAATCAAGTTAATGAAGTCTTACTGTCAATTTAGAGCGTAAACAGCTTTCCAGTAAGTGAGGGCTAGTTAGGGAAATCAAGTTAATGATTCCTTATTCTGTTTTGGCACTTTATTATGGATCGGAATTTTCATGTTGGCTGGGCAGTGCAGCAGTTATGCAAATCCGCCCTTATTGGCAGCCAATCATGTTGTTCAGAATGTAGAGGCTGGGTGAGTCTTTGGCTGCCCCGGAGGATGCTGGTAAATGTAGTTTTATTTTTATTCGTTGTTTTGGGGGCCTTTTAGGTTTTGGGGGGGAAAGTTTCTTTGCTACAAACGTACCTTGCTTGAGGCCTATTTCTGTTGGCAAGTATTGTGTTTCTGCGTTGTATGGTTTCTTTGTTTGAGGTATACATCGCCCTCATCCAGTCCGAGCCTTGAGTTTGCACGACCCAATGACCAGGATTTTTGGAGGCCTCTCATTTAGGGAGAGTAATAAGTGGAAGCCAGTTTCATAGCACATAACATTAGCCACCACAGATCACAATGAATGGTTGAGATGTTGTGGAACATGGCCAGCAACTAAATCATTCTGGGGCCTAGTGGAAAGGCAGCCCCTTTCTCCCTTCACTCTGTGCTCTTGTGTGGTTTGCCCTTGCAGCTCCCCGCCTATCATACAAAGACCAACAAAGGCCTGGTTCTGGCTTTCCAAACAAAGCTTGGAATCTTTTCCAAGGCCCTTTGGCAGGCATCTAAGGGAGCAAGAGGCAGCCTCCCTTTGAAGGCAGCCAGACCCTGTCCTCCTGCTCCTTTTGCAGCATCCAAGTCTTGGAGACAGCCGGAGCTTCAGTCATAAAGCAGTGAAGGCTCTCCCAGCCACCGCTGACACCTGCGCATCAAGCATCAGCGCTGAGTCCAGGATGACCCCCAAACTGCGGACCTGTGACTTCAGGGGGAGTGCGACCTTGTCCAGTACAGGTTGCCACCCAATACCCTGAGAGACTGACCTGGAGGACCTCTGTCTTGTCAGGATTAATCCTCAGCTTGTTTGTCCTCATCCAGATTGTCACAGCAGCCAGGCACTGGTCCAGTATCCGAGGGGCTTCCTTGGAATCTGGTGGAAATGAATAATGGAGTTGGGTGTCATCTGCGTAGAGATGGTACAGTACTCCAAGACTCCGGATGACCTCTCCCAGTGGTTTCGTGTAGATTTGTAAAAGGTACACTCCTCTAAGAATACCACAGTCTTCCAGGGTAAATTTATGGTAACTAACTGTTTTATAAAAGGTGATTGTAGAATCATCCCGGAGAACACGGAGATTCCTTAAGATGTGTTCTGTCAAGTAAAAAATAGTATTTTTTTTAAAGATGTCATTTTCCCACTTTCATGCGTGTCCTGTGCCCCTTCTACGTTCAAAGGTGTACAAAGAAAAGAAGCAGACAAAAGAGAGATTCACAAATTGTTGTTGTTGTTGTTGTTATTAGAAACACAACAAGATAAGTCCACAGCAAACAAGATCACGCTGAAGGCTGTTGTATTGGATCCCACGTCGGACACTTCCCAGGTGTCTAGGACTGTGTATATGCGAATAATGCGTGTAGATCCCAGTAAGGTGTCCTTTTGCAGCTGGCAGATGGTAATTTTGTCAGCACCGATCGTGTTTAAGTGCTGGCCAAGGTCTTTAGGTGCTGCACCCAGTGTGCCGATCACCACTGGGACCACCTTTACAGGCTTGTGCCAGAGTCCTTGCAGTTCGATCTTTAAATTCTTCTATCGTGTCAGCTTTTCCAGTTGTTTCTCTTCAATCGTTTTTGACCCATTGCTGTCGATGGAGGCCAGGTCTCCAGCATCAGCAAAACCACCTTTTTCCATCTGCGGCAAGCTAGGCATCTGGTCCCCTACCTAACCAGAGACGACCTGGCCACGGTGCTAAAAGCCACGGTCATCTCGAGACTGGACTACTGTAACGACCTTTACATTGGCCTGCCCTTGTCAGTGATCTGGAAACTTAAGCTCGTCCAGAATGCCACTGCTCAACTTCTCACTGGGACTCCAGTGAGATGTCACATAACACCCATCCTCCAGCAGCTTCATTGGCTTCCGGTCGAGCACTGGATCACCTTCAAGGTGATGGTGTTAACTTTCAAGGCTTTGTATCTGAGGGACCGTCTCCTTCCCTTCCAACCCCAGAGGTCACTTCGTTCCAAACAAATGAACCTCCTTGAAGTACCGACCTTCAAAGCAATCCGTCTCACATCGACCCGGCGCAGAGCCTTTTCTGTAGTGGCGCCGTCAATATGGAACACTCTTCCTAGTGATGTACGGGCCATGCAGGACCTACTCTCCTTCTGCAAGGCCTGCAAGACTCACCCTTTCCGGCTAGCCTTTGATTGCTAGGCTGGAAATCTTTCTTTATGTCTGCTTTTACCTCTGTGTGTTTTTACTTGACTGTAAGCCGCTCCGAGCCCTCGGGGAGTGACCGCCTACAAGTCCCAAATAATAAATAAATAAATAAATCCTGCTGTTACCTGGGATTGCTACGTCAATGATCCATGCTTTGATTTTTAACACAATTGTGAGCAGGGGCGGTCCGTCCATGTAAGCAACCTACGCGGCCGCGTGGGGCGCCATCTTGGAGGGGCGTCGCCACGCCGGCCGCCACGCTGGCCGCACCGCCGTAACAAACCTCCCTGCTGCCTGCAGCAGCTTCTGAGCATGCGCGGAGATTTTTGCGCATGCCCAGAACCTCCGGAGCGCTCTCCCTTGCCCTGTGCAACGCCCTGTGGGAGGGGCCGGCAGCGGGCACCAGGAAGCGCTAGGAGAGGCCTTCGAAGGCCCTCTCCAGCCCCACTCCACCGGTGTTGCCTGGTTTCCCGCCTCTGCAAGCCCGTGGGTGGGGCTGGCACCAGGAAGCGTGAGGAGGGCGGCTAGCGCAGGTGCCCGGCACAGGGCAGGGAGAGCGCTCTCCCGCCCTCTGCAACGCCCCGTGGGTGGGGCTGGCAGGGGAAACCAGGAAGCGCGAGGAGGGGCCTTCGAAGGCCTTCAAATTGCACAGGGCAAGGAGCGGCGGTGCGTGGGAAGAATGGAAGGAGTGCAAGGTACCAAGAAAAAAAAATTGAGGAGGGGGCACAAAGATTATGTTTGGGGGCCTGGGGGCAAAATAATGTGTTTTGGGGGGCGCGCAATAATTTTCGCCTACCATGCGAAATTACCTTAGACTGCCCCTGATTGTGAGGTCAGGAGTGTTGTGCTCCAAAGTTCTGTCAGTCTGAGTCCCAGTAGTTTGACATGTTCATTTTCTGTAACTTATTGTGGCTTGTGATCCCAACAGTTCTTTGTCACAGGCAGATGGTATTTGTGGCACTAGTCCCAGTGGATCATCTGAGAAATGGTGTTGTGCCTCTGTTTGGAGTATGTCTGTCTATTGTTGTTGTTGTTGTTATTATATTTATGCCTCGCTTTATCTCTCCCAAAGCAAAAGTATATAAAGAATGAAAATGGGCTAGGTGTAGATATTGATCAAAGCAGATTGTTACAGATTGTATTTCCAAAATTATGTTTTCTTAAGTCTTTGGAGACGTCCTGTATGTAAATCCCCGGCGGGTTTCTTTTTTTCTTTTTTGAGAACCAGCGGCTCAGTTTCCTCACCAAAGCTCCCAGTTTTCCAAATTCATCCGTAGCTGCAAAACGTTGCCCTTCCAATCCCTTTTTTGAGTTTATTTTTTTAATGCAATGGTTTTTATTTTAGTCAGATGAATCTGCCTTCTCCCTCGCGAAGGACTGGATGTACCCTGCCTTGGCACAGATGTCCAGGCTTCCTGTCGGCAAGGGAAGGAAGCAGCTGTCTTCCTGGATGCAGGGCCACCCTCCTGGACCTTTGACCTTCTTGTCAAGGATGAGCCTTGGATTGGGGTGGCCTTTGCGGGGAGAGGAATGGGTCCAAAGGAATGGGACGAAAGCGGGAAAAGGCCAAGGAAAGGGACTCATTTTGGAGCACCAGGCTATAAGTTCTTGTCTGAAGGAGTTACAGCAGGCATGGGCAAACTTTGGCCCTCCCTACAGGTGTTTCGGACGTCAACTCTCACAATTCCTAACAGCCGGCAGGGCCAAAGTTCGCCCATGCCTGGTTTGCCATATGTTTTTTCTCCAAATTTTGAAAACCCTCTATTTCTGTATATCAACATGTTCTCGGAGATATGACCCAGGTTAAACACAGAATTCAGATATGGTTCATATACATCGTATACACATACTGTGGAAGTAATTCCATGCACAATATTTCTTAATAACTTTGTGTATTAGACAAACTTGATGCACATTGAACCATAAGAAAGAACAGGTGTTGTTTTCTCAGCCAGCCCTGTGAACAATTTTGAAGTGTTTTGGCCTTCATAATCCCCGATAAGGGATACTCAACCTGTTTATGTATTCCCGGGTGCGTTTATTGTCTGTGGGTCCGCTTTAAAAGTGACAGGACTGTTTTTGTATGGCAATGTTACTGAATTGCAATCTCTTTGTTCAACGTGGCATGTCACATTCCCTTCCATTTGGCTGAAGTGTGTTGTTTTGTGTTGTTTTTAGGCCCGAAATGTGCACTCCGGAGAGATGGCTGCAGTGAAAATTATCAAGTTAGAACCTGGTGAGTAGTCCCTCGCTTTGAAATGCACCTGTGATGGATTTGTCTCATTTCCCAATCTACTTACTATCCCCTGAGCCTCCTTGAGACCCACACTTCTAGAAAGAAGGGATGAAGATGAAATGAAAGAAATCAGTTGTGCTGTCAGCCCTCCAGATTTGCTGGATTTAGGGACACCCAAGCCCCTTTATTAATGACCTAGATCAGTGATTTTCAACCTTTTTTGAGCCGTGGCACATTTTTTACATTTACAAAATCCTGGGGCACACCACCAACCAAAATGACACAAAATGACACTCTAACACGGTAATACATATAGTTAATATGTTTTTAAATGTATTTATACACTCAGTGTGAAACCTGGGCCTGTTTCGTCTTTTCTTTTTTCTTTTGTCCACCACTCATATTAGGGCCTTCATCTGTGTCATAATTTTGTCCAGGGCCCTTTTCGGCATTTGCATTTTCCTTTCTCAAAAACTTCTCCATCACTGTCACTCGCTTGTCTTGCTGTGATCCCAAATTGCCACTGTCACTTGACGCGCAGCTGCAGCACTAACTCCAACTTTGTTTACTTAGCCGCGTCTGAGCGAATCAAAGATGGTGCGACCATAGCACTCTCGCGTCAGTTCTTAGGTGACGCGAGAGTGCTATGGATCCATTTCTTAAAGGGACAGATGCGTCTTATCTATCTATTACATATAATAAAAGTCAGCGTTGGTGGGCGGTGGGTGGGTGGTGCGACCAAGCGAATATGTGCCAGCATTTCGATTGGCTGCCACTCCGGGATTATTTGCATAAATGGCTCTGACTGGCCAGCCTCAGAACTCCAACATTCTACGGCCCCAGACAGAGGTGATTGGTTGCCACTGACAGACAATTTACATAAATCACTGTGATAGGCCAGCAAAAGAGAATGCAACTGAATGCTTGCGAGCAGTGCATATAGCCACTGATTGGCGACAGTTGACAGTTTTTTTCCATTGACAGTTGACAGTTTTTTTTCAGTTGGCAATGGAATGTTCATTTTCTGAGAAGATTTCACTACAGGGTTTCCTGATGTACTGAGAGCATTACTAGCATTACAAGCTAGGCCCCAAAATAGATAGACATCCTTCAAGCAAGGTGGCAGCATAAACATGTCTCAAAAAAAGGGGGGAAAACATTGGAAAAATCCCAACAAGAGCAAAAAAGGGAAAATACCAACAGCAGTCATGTGAGACAACTGATTGCCAACATGAGGAAAACCAACAAGTAGCTAATGCATCAAGCACTGCAGAGGCTCAAGAACAACGTCAAGCCAGACTCGGAATACTTCAATGAAAGCGAGAAAAGGCCAGGGCATCCAGAGTAGCAGAGACTACAGAACAACGTCAGGCCAGACATCAAGCAATGCAAGATAGAGCCTCTATGATAAAAGTAGCAGAGACCCCAGAACAGGCTTCAACAAAAACAACACAAAGCCAGGGCATCCAGAGCAGGAGAGACTCCAGAACAGCGACAGGCCAGGCTTCAACAAAACAATTCATTTAATTAAAAAAAACACCTTTTCTTAAATAAACATGACCTGGACCAAACTTGGCAAACAGACAACTGGTAACCCAATTTACATCCTGGTGCAGTTTGGGAGAGGATGGATATCAGATGATAGGATTGGCAGCACCTTCACCCATTTTCAGACACCACTGTGACCCCCACCAATGATCTGGACCAAACTTGAGTTTGATTAAGACATAGTGTAATATATGACTAAACTGATATTACCTAACACCCCAAAACAAACAATACCCTTTTCAAATAACCCGGGCACCATCGGGTCCCCAAGCTAGTAGTTTATATATGAAAGAAGTTCGAAAATAATTTCCCACGGCACACCTGATGATCTTTCACAGCACACTAGTGTTCCACGGCACACTGGTTGAAAATCACTGACCTAGATGAAGGGGTAGAAGGCATGATCACCAAGTTTGCATACAACACCAAATTGGGAAGGTTAGCCAATACTCCAGAAGACTGATATGGCTGATATGACGCTGAAAGCACCCAATAATGACACAGTGGAGGGGGTCTCAACAACTGTCATAAAGGGCACCAAGCCCCCAAGTAAGGACCAACAAGACCCCTGCCGGCGGAGACGGCGCTATAGGGCTAGGACCTTTTGGGGGGCGGGTTTCTCTGCCAGCAGGAACAGCAGACCTGTTAAAGCACCTGTCAATGCCGAGACCTCAACCGAGGACCTAACGAGTGGCCCACCTTGTCCAATTGGACTGCCAGAGGGGGTGCTGTGTGCGCGTGGCGACAACTGCCCTTTTGTAGGGCTGTGTGACTGCCCGTGGTCCCGCTTCGGCATCCGCTGTCCTGGTGTGCCATCCCTTGAGGGTGCTGGGAATGCATTCGGAGCCGTGGACGTCCCGGAGGTCCCCATGGGGGCCCCGACTCCCCATTCTGACCTTCCCCTCTGACCCCCATCTCCTTCCCCATCCCCTCCCCTTTACCCTTCCTGCTGTCTGTGATTCTATGTATTGTTTTTTTCTCAATTCTTGTAAACCGCTCCGAGCCTTCGGGGTGTGGCGGTATAGAAGTTTGAGGTTAATAATAATAATAATAATAATAAAGACAAGAGCAGAATCTTCATAGATGAGAGAGATGATTGGCCAAAACTAACAGAATGAAGTTCAGCAGGGACAAATGCAAGAGACTCCACTTAGGCAGAAAAAAGGAAACACAAAGAGACGGAATGGGGGACGAGGCCTGGCTCAACAGCAAGATGTGTGGAAAAGATTTTGGAGTCCTTGTGGTCAGGCAGGTGAACATGAGCCAACAACATTATGCAGTAGCTGAGAAAGCAAATGGGATTTGGGCATGCATCAATAGGAGTCTAGTGCCTAGATCAGGGGTCGGGAACCTATGGCTCGCGAGCCAGGTGTGGTTCTTTTGATGATTGCATCTGGCTCACAGATTTCGGCTTTCCGGATAAGACCAATGCTGAAACAATCCTCAAACAATACGGGCAAGAAAGCGGTGTGTAAATAAAGCCCTACAACGCTCACAGGCTCTGCGGGAAGGCAGAGAGGAATGGAGTTCACATGAGGCTGCTGCGGAGGACCAAAGCAATCAATCGCCCAATGGGGGTTGGAGGAACATGGCTTGCCTAGATTGGCTTGCCTAGAGCGTTCCTCCAACCCCCATTGGGCGATTGATTGCTTTGGTCCTCCACAGCAGCCGCATGTGAACTCCATTCCTCTCTGCCTTCCCGCAGACCCTGGGAGCGTTGTAGGGCTTTATTTACACACTGCTTTCTTGCCCGTATTGTTTGAGGATTGTTTCAGCATTGGTCTTGGTCTACGGATTCTTTGGTTGGACATACGCACCGTCATTCTGCCGGAAGAATCCTTTTCTCATAGTATGTACATAAATACTCACATTAAGTTGAATTCAGTCTTAAAATATTATGTGTGTGTGTGTGTGTATGTGTAATATCGCTCTCACTGATACAAATCTCCAAATATTTTGCTTTCATGGCTCTCTGAGTCAAAAAGGTTCCCGACCCCTGGCCTAGAGGCTGGGAAGCCATGCTCCCCATGCTGTATTCCAGGGCTGTCCAACTGGTGGCCCGGGACCCGTATACGGCCCCCCAGCCCCTTCCCTACGGGCCCCCTACCCTTTAAAAAAGAAATTGGCTGTTTAAAGTTTACAAATTTTTTTTAATTATTTATTTTTTTAATATATTTTTTTCGCGGCAGGGAGGGGCGGGGCGGGGCAGGGAGGAGGAGCAGGCTCCCTCCTACTCCCCCCTCCCCCCCCCCGCCAATCGGCGCGCTCCGTCTTTGGGAGGCGGAGATGGCGCAGCCGCGGCGGAGATGGGCAGGAAGAGGCGCCCATCCCCGGGCTCTGCGCCTCCCTTCTTGCTTCTCTCCGTGATCACGGAGAAAAGCAGGAAGAGAGGCGCTGCCCTCCGGGGAGAAGAGCCCGGGGATCGGGGCCTCGCCGCTTCCACCCTGCTCCGCCCCGCGACCGGCCCCGCCCCCGCGACCGCCCCCGCTGCGGCCCCCAGGTCATCAGTGACCTGAATTCCGGCCCTTGGGCTGGTAGATGTTGGACAGCCCTGCTCTATTCTATTCTGCCTTGGTCAGACCACTTTACCTGGAATCATTCTGTGTCCAATTCTGGGCAACAGAATTGAAGGAAGATGTTGACTCTAAGCTGGAATGTGTCCAGAGGAGGGCGACTCAAAGGATCGAGGAGCTGGAGAACATGCTCTATGAGGAGCGACTAAAAGAGCTCGGCATGTTTAGCTGGCAGAGGAGAAGGCTAGGAGGAGACAGGATGAGGACCAGTCCACCAGGACTTCAGCAACACTGTAGAAGCAAAGCACCAGCGCCACCTAGTGTTCACCCCCAGAACTTTAGCAACACTGTAGAAGTAAAGCACCAGCGCCACCTAGTGTTCACCACCAGAACTTTAGCAACACTGTAGAAGCAAAGCACCAGCGCCACCTAGTGTTCACCACCAGAACTTTAGTAACACTGTAGAAGCAAAGCACCAGCGCCACCTAGTCTTCACCACCAGAACTTTAGTAACACTGTAGAAGCAAAGCACCAGCGCCACCAAGTGTTCACCACCAGAACTTTAGTAACACTGTAGAAGCAAAGCACCAGCGCCACCTAGTGTTCACCACCAGAACTTTAGTAACACTGTAGAAGCAAAGCACCAGCGCCACCAAGTGTTCACCACCAGAACTTTCGTTTTGTAAGCACTTTAGAACCATGATTGCTCAGGCCTAACCGGCACTCCATGCAGTCATGCTGGCCATATGACCTAGGAGGTGTCTACGGACAATGCCAGCTCTTTGGCTTAGAAATGGAGATGAGCACCAACCCCCAGAGTTGGACACGACTGGACTTAATGTCAGGGGAAAACTTTTACCTTTACCTTAGTTCTACTACAAACACAAAATTATACAAGCATTCAAAACATTTTCCGTTGGTAGCACATGTTACATCTTTCTCCCTCCCTCCTCTCCCTGGGAACAGTTTCTTAATTTTGCTGTACTTGTTATGGTTGTTTGATCATGAGGGTAATCTCGTTTAATTCCTGATCTTTCCCCTTCTTTCTGGAAATAAGACCTTTCCATTTTGCCTCCCGGGTCTTTCTGATTTGGCCTTTCCTGTAATCACTTTTTGTTTTGTCAATGCAGTCTTGGTAGTGAGCTAAAGTCGTGAGCTAAATATTTGTACCCCATTTCTTTTGGTCCTTCCAGACTAAAGTGACGGAAGCTTTAATTGCATTGAACGTGTGTTTTATTTTTCCCTCCTATTCTTATCAATTCCCCATCACCCTCAATTTTTAGGGGGAAAAATTGTGTCTTGTTCCAATCTATTTTTAGTTCCTCCATTTCCATCTTAATTATTTCATGGAGATTTTGCATTTTTTTTCACAATCCCACCATATGTGGGTGTATATTAAAGAAACTGCGACAACATGTCATAACAAAGATCGGGGACCTATTGAAAACTGACGGAACGGTAACACAAATTACCTCCAGGTTGGATTACTGTAATGCACTCTACGTGGGGCTGCCTTTCATGACGGCCTGGAATTAATTTAATTAATTAATTTAGAGGGTTTTTTGGGGGGGATTTTTATTGTTGGTCACACCTTGCGTTGCGAGACGTTTTGCTGCCAAATTTGGTGGGATTTGGCCCAGTAGGTTTTTTTTGTTTTTAAGGTACTCACGACGACAAGCAATTATATACATAACAAAGAACTAGTGGAGGTTTGAGAAGGTTGCTATTTCCAGCAGAAACATCAGGAGAACATGCTGCTAGAACACATTGGCCATATAGCCCGGAAACCACACAACCCTTCCTTATTTGTTTACTAGCTGAGGACCCGGCGGTGCCCGGGTTATTTGAGGAAGGCATTGTATGCCAAGGTTGGTTCCTATGTAGCTTGCAGTGGTCTCAAGAACTTAGTGAAGGTACTGCGAGTTCCGGAGGCCTAGTCAAGGAAATCAAGTTGAGGGAGCCTAACAATATCCCATGTGCTGAGGCCTAGTCAGGAAAATCAAGTTACGGATGCTTTGTTGCCAATTTTGGGCCTGGTCTCTGATGTATAGGGGCTACAGTATTGTTTTGGAAGTGAATGAGGTGAAGGTACTTCATATCCCATTATTTGTGGGCCATCCTGCCCTAAACCACACCAGGTTGTGAAGTGGGCCATTGGGCCCATTTGCCAATTTTTGTCCTGATCCATCACTGCTGTGGGCCGCAGTGGCTGACTGACTGAGGCTTTTCCTTTTTCCTCTGAGTCACCTTAGAATGTTGGAATGTGGATGGCCATTCGGAGTCCGTTATGCAAATACGATTTCAGTGGCAGCCAATCCCCTTTGTCTGGGGCCGTTTGGGCGTGGTATGTGATTTTTAGGGGCTACAGTGTTGTTTGGGAAGTGTATGAAGTGAATGTACTGCAAATCCCATCATTCATGGCCCATCCTGCCCTAAACCACAGCAGATTGTGAAGTGGGCCATTGTTCCCCTGTTTGCCAAGTTTGGTCGTGATCCGTCATTGCTGTGGGCCGCAGTTGGTGATTGCCTGAGGCATTTCCTTTTCCCTCTGAGTCACCTTGGAATGGTGGAATGTGGTTGGCCTATCGGAGTACGTTATGCAAATAGCATTTCAGTGGCATCCAATTCCCTCTGTCTGGGGCCGTAGATTGTTGGAGTTCTGAGGCTGGCCAATCAGAGCCCGTTTTGCAAATAATCCCACAGTGGCAGCCAATCGAAACGCTTGCACATATTCCTCCCTCCGCTCGGTCACTCGGCCGCACCACCGCCCGCAAACACTGACTTTTATTATATGTAATAGATAGATAGATAGATAGATTTATGTTGTATTCATTTACTCACCTTCCCTCCAAGACTGCGCTTAGAAATGATTAAAAGTATAGATTGAAAACCATATAGGATTTAGAAACAGTTAAATGATCCATAACGTTAAAACTGTGAGTGTTATATAAAAGCCACGTGATGAGACAATGTTTTGCCAGGTGGAAACGGTTCCTCCCGCTGCAGCTATCCTGCTCAGCAACCTTCTGCCGGGGTATTTCCTTTTCTCTTTTTCCCTTTCTGCAGTGATAGGCAATGCCAGTTCCCAATGCGGTTTGGACCGCTTCAGGCGGCTGCTCTCCTCGCAGTCCTGCGTTGGCCAGGTCCTCACGTAAGGCCTCTTTTTGAAAGCCTCCCAATTGAGCCTTTCTATGTCCTTCAACCATTAACTGTGCCTCCAAGGCTCGGTACACGTTCTGCAGCAACAGAGCGCACCACTCGCTCGGAGCGGAAATTTAGAAACTTACGAAAATCTATCTATATACACAAGTAAAAGTATATATGTATGTATGTTGGTTTCTTTGTACCACAAAGGCTCCTACGTGGTGTAATGAATCTGAACCAAGTTCATTATCTACCCTAAAACAACTTAAGGATTTGAGCTATAGAAGGCCAAAAGCAGAAGGAAAGCAAAGGAACAAAGTAAACTGGGTGTTTCTGGGGTGAAGTGGCCCTCTGTCATGTGACTGGAGAAGAAAGGGAGCAACGTGAATCGGCCTCTGCTAGGTGACATGTATGAGAGGAAGGGAAGGGAGGAAGAGGGAAAGAAGGGAAAGAAAGAAAAGGGAAGAAAAAGGAATGAGGGGAGGGGAGGTAAGTAAGGGAAGTAAGGGAAGGGAATAAAGAAGGGATGAAGAAAAGGAAGAAAGGAAGAGACAAAGAAGGGAAAGGAAGCAAGGAAAGGAATGAGGCAAGGGGAGGAAAGTAAGGGAAGGGAATAAAGAAGGGATGAAGAAAAGGAAGAAAGGAAGAGACAAAGAAGGGAAAGGAAGCAAGGAAAGGAATGAGGCAAGGGGAGGAAAGTAAGGGAAGGGAATAAAGAAGGGGTGAAGAAAAGGAAGAAAGGAAGAGACAAAGAAGGGAAAGGAAGGAAGGAAAGGAATGAGGCGAGGGGAGAAAAGTAAGGGAAAGGAATAAAGAAGGGATGAAGAAAAGGAAGAGACAAAGAAGGGAAAGAAAGGAAAGTGAGGGAAGGGAATAAAGGAGGGATGAAGAAAAGGAAGAAAGGAAGAGATGAAGAAGGGAAAGAAAGGTACGGGAAGGAATGAGGGGAGGGGAGGAAAGTAAGGGAAGGGAATAAAGAAGGGATGAAGAAAAGGAAGAGACAAAGAAGGGAAAGAAAGGAAAGTGAGGGAAGGGAATAAAGGAGGGATGAAGAAAAGGAAGAAAGGAAGAGACGAAGAAGGGAAAGAAAGGTACGGGAAGGAATGAGGGGAGAAAAGTAAGGGAAGAGAATAAAGAAGGGATGAAGGAAAGGAAGAGACAGAAGGGAAAGAAAGGAACGGAAGGAAAGGAATTAGGGGAGGGGAGGAAAGTAAGGGAATGGAATAAAGAAGGGATGAAGAAAAGGAAGAAAGGAAGAGACAAAGAAGGGAAAGAAAGGAACGGAAGGAAAAGGAAGGAAAGGAATTAGGGGAGGAAATTAAGGGAAAGGAATAAAGAAAGGACAAAGGGAGGAAGAAAGGGTGGGAAAAGAAAAGAAAGAAGAGAAAAAGAAAGGAAGAAGACCTATGAGGCAAACAGAGGAAGAAAAGAAAGAGCCACAAAGACAATGCATACCAGGGCAACATTAGGTATTTATGCTAGTGAAAATATAAGAAAGAACCCTTCATAATCAAAGCGAAGGCCTCAATGTTTGGATCACATAACAGTCCACTAACTACCTTCCTCCCAAACTGGTGTCAAACTGCATTAATTCTGCAGTGCAGACGCACCCCTAGAGTGGCTATATTAATAAAATATGGAGACATGGGATCAGAAATGAAGACCCAACTGTATTCTGTTATAGATTCAGTACAAGCAAACACACACATCCCTTCTTGCTTGCTATCAAACTCACTTTTCTATCTTTATATTTGAGCTTCACAGCTTTTGCTTTTGTTCAGCTGAAGCGCTCTGGCCGCTATTAATACCCTTCTCGGCCCCGAACTGCTTCCGGGGCTGAGTGGGAAGAATGGGTTTCTCAGCTTCTGTGCTCCGCTGTGGACTGTATGGCAGACCGAGAGCAGGATGCAACGGCAGGCAGAAAGAAAGAAGGCCTGATCCTCGCCCACAAAACAACCCTGCTGCTTGCTTCTCTCGCACTCCTTCACATGTGGGTTTGAGAATTGTGGTTTCCAGGTTTTGCGGCTTCCAGCAGAGCTGAACACCCTTTCCTTCTCAGAGGCCTCTTTGTGTGTGCGACTGTGTTTAAGAGTCTTTATAAGACAAGCAGAGCTAACATAACTGTCTCCCAAGTTATTACACCAGTGTTTCTCAACCAGTGTGCCGTGGCACACTAGTGTGCCGTGAGCGATCATCAGGTGTGCCACGAGAAAGGCTCTCTGCCCCCCTACCTTCCCCCCTCCTCCTGCTGAACTGCTGCTTGGGGGGGGGGTAGGAAGGGCCGGGCGGCGGCAAAGAAAAAGAAGAAGGGGGCGGGGCGCCGCCTCCTTCAGCTGTTTCCCCAGCCAGCCTCCAATCCGCCATGACTCTCGCCCCTCGCTCGCGCGGAGGAGGAACCCCGTTCACTGAAGCCCGTCCACCACTCATGCTCCTCCTCTGTGGGAGAGCTGAAGCCGGGGGAGGGGGCAGGGCATGGTGCCCTCCCCCACCCCCCGGCTTCAGCGCTCACACAGCTTCGCCAGCTTCGCCAGCCTTGAGGGGGCAATGCTGGCTTGGCACTGCCCCCTCAAGGCTGGCGAAACTGTGGGAGAGCTGAAGCCAGGGGGAGGGGGCGGGTCATGGCACAGCCTGGCTCCGCCCCCTCCCCTGGCTTCGGCACTCCCAGCAGCTGCTCCCAGCAGGCCACCATCCCCCAGCCGTTCTTTACTGTGTTAGAGTGTCATTTTGTGTCATTTTGGTTGGTGGTGTGCCCCCGGATTTTTTTTAATTTTAAAAGTGTGCCGCAGCTCAAAAAAGGTTGGGAAACACTGTATTACACTACGTTACAAAATTCTAAAAAAATTCAGTTCTCTGTTTGAAAGTGTCATTTAATGTTTAATTGTGTAATTCTTAAATTGAAAGTGGTTGTCCTACTCCAGAAATTTTATTTTTTTGCCTCTTGAATGTCTTGTTGAAGGCTTTCATGGTTGGAATCACTGGGATGTTGTAGGTTTTTGAGGCTATATCGTCATTAGGCCTGGGCAATCCATGGTTCTAAATGGTTCTAAAGTACTTACAAAACTAAAGTTCTGGTGGTGAAAACTAGGTGGCGCTGGCGCTTTGCTTTTAGGTCAGTGTTTCCCAACCTTTTTTGAGCCGCGGCACACTTTTAACATTAAAAAAATCTGGGGGCACACCACCAACCAAAATGACACTCCAACACAGTAAAGAACGGCTGGGGGATGGTGGCCTGCTGGGAGCAGCTGCTGGGAGTGCCGAAGCCGGGAGGGGCAGAGCCAGGCCGCACCATGCCCCGCCCCTCCCCCTTCTTCAGCTCTCCCACAGCTTTCCCAGCTTTGAGGGGCAGTGCCAAGCCAGCAGTGGCAGAGCCAGCACAATGCTGGCTTGGCACTGTCCCCTCAAGGCTGGAGAAGCTGTGGGAGAGCTGAAGCCGGGGGGGGGCGGAGCCAGGCCGCGACATGCCCCGTCCCCCTCCCCCCCAGCTTCAGCTCTCCCACAGCTTTTCCAGCCTTGAGGGGGCAGTGCAAGCGAGGGGCGGGAGTCATGGTCCCCGGCGCCGCTCTCCGCCATGACTCCTGCCCCTCGCTCGCTGAAGCCGCACGGAGGAGGAGCATGAGCTGTGGACGGGCTTCAGTGGCCAGGGCTCCTCTTCCGCGCGGCTTCAGTGAGCGAGGGGCAAGAGTCATGGTGGATTGGAGGCTGGCTGGGAAAATGGCCGAAGGAGGCGGCGCCCCGGCCCCTTCTTTTTCTTTGCCACCGCCCGGCCCTGCCTCCTCCTCCCCCAAGCAGCAGGAGTTCGGCAGGAGGAGGGGGGAAGGAACGGGGGCACGGCAGGAGGTCCGTCACGGCACACTACTGTGCCGCGTCACAGCGATTGGGAAACACTGTTCTAGGGTGTTGCTAAAGTTCTGGTGGTGAACATTTCAGAACTCTAACAAAACTTTCAAATGAATTATTTCATTATTCGTGATTTTTAAGACAGAAGCAATTAGGAACTGTCATTTATAACAAAAAAATTAAAGTTTTGTTAGAGTTCTGAAATGTTCACCACCAGAACTTGAGCAACACTGTAGAAGCAAAGCACCAGCGCCACCTAGTGTTCACCATCAGAACTTTAGTTTTGTAAGTACTTTACAACCATTTAGAATCATGATTTTCCAGGCCTAATGGCCATGTTCTAGAAGCATTCTCTCCTGACATTTCACCTGCATCTATGGCAAGCATCCTCAGAGGTTGTGAGGTTCAACTCTGTTGAAACTTGGTGAGATATTCATTGAAAAACTATAGCAAAATGTGCTGCAGGATGTCCCTCCCACAGAAACAAAGTTTTGGCAGTTTAATAAACTTTTCCCATGTTTTTATGATAGAACCAATTAGGAAATGACATTGATAATCCAGGAACAAAAACCATGTTATGTAGTATAATGGATCCTTTCTAGCTCAGGCATTCTACGTATTTCTAGCTCAGGCATGGGCAAACTTTGGCCCTTCCCACCGGCTGTTAGGAATTGTGGGAGTTAATAACTGGGTAGCAGGCGGACAATAGAATGATGATAGTGTTATGAAAACGGATTTTGAACTGGCTTCGGATTGCAGAACTCGGACGATTTGTATAGTTATATTTTAATTGTATTTTAATTGGTTTTAATCTGATTAATGTGTTATTTATTGTGTAATTGTTGTTTTTATTGATTTTATATGTGAGCATCGGATCGCTGCCAGCAGTTAGCTGCCCTGAGTCCCCCTCCGGGGGTAGAAAAGGGCAGGGTATAAGTATTGAAATAAATAAGTAAATAAAAATATAAAAAATAAATATGAAGCGCAAAAAAACCCAAAGGGAGGGCCAAAGTTTGCCCGTGGCTGCTGCAAACCATTCAGAACTCGAGTCTCTTTCCTGGAGGGAAGGCCAAAGTTTGCCCATGCCTGTACTAGCTTAAACAGCGAGGGAGAAAAGGATGAAAAGAGGAAGAGCAGAACTTGGCATGTGCGGACCTGGCTTGCAGAAGGTGTCCCCAGTTAAGCTACCTAGAAGGCAGCCAAACCCAATGTGATGACCAAGCAGCACAAAATGGGGAAAAGGCCTTTCTGCTTGAGACTTTGGTAAAGCTCAATCACTGACAGTCACAGGGCCTGAGTACGAAGGCTCAGGGATTCCTCTCTTCGATTGCAGTCAGAAATGAGGATGACAATGACAGGGTTTGGAAGCTGTTAGGGATCGGCGGGGTGTGTGTGTGTGTATCTCCTATCACTTGACCCCTGTTCCCCTCTCAACAACCCTGATGGTTTCCAAGAGGCATTTCTCTGTGTTTTAGGCTTAAACAAGGTCCTCTTTTCAACTGGAAGGGACCCAGAAACCCATTAAGCAGCCAGGGAACGGTCTAATGTAGTAATGAACTGGCCACCTACTTCTCTGGGAGACAATTGGGGTAACATTTTTGGGGGAGCACTTGGGGCCACATGACCATAACTTTCTCCATTTCTTGCAAGCAAAATAAGCAAATGTGGACTAGGCCAGTGTTTCCCAACCTTTTTTGAGCTGCGGCACACTTTTAACATTAAAAAAATCCGGGGGCACACCACCAACCAAAATGACACGAAATGACACTCTAACATAGTAAAGAACAGCTGGGGATGGTGGCCTGCTGGGAGCAGCTGCTGGGAGTGCGGCCGGGAGGAGCCAGGCCGTGCCATGCCCCGCCCCTCCCCGGCTTCAGTTCTCCCACAGCCGCCAGCCTTGAGGGGGCAGTGCCAAGCCAGCATTGTGCTGGCTCGGCTACTGCGGGCTTGGCACGGCCCCCTCACGGCTGGCAAAGCGGTGTGAGCGCTGAAGCCGGGGGGGGGGGAGGGCGCCATGCCCTGCCCCCCCCCCCCGGCTTCAGCTCTCCCACAGAGGAGGAGCATGAGTGGTGGACGGGCTTCAGTGGACGGGGCTCCTCCGCTTGGCTTCAGTGAGCGAGGGGCGAGAGTCATGGTGGGACTCATGGCGGATTGGAGGCTGGCTGGGGAAACGGCCGAAGGAGGCGGTGCCCCGGCCCCTTCTTCTTTTTCTTCGCCGCCACTCGGCCCTTCCTCCTCCCCCAAGCAGCAGTAGTTCGGCAGGAAGAGGCGGAAGGAAGGGGGGCAGAGAGCGTTTCTCACGGCACACCTGATGATCGCTCACGGCACACTGGTTGAGAAACACTGGACTAGGCAATGCTATTATTAGATGGATATTACCGTAATTGGTTCAGCAGTCAAACCCAAATGGTCTCAACAATGCTGCCACTTCATCCTGGAAAGAAGTCACTAGTGGAGTGCTGCGGGTTCAGTCCTGGGCCCAGTTCTGTTGGATGAAGGTTTAGAGGGCATGCTTGTCAATTTTATAAGTGATACCAAATTAGGAGGGATAGCTAGCTAATACTGACAGGATCAGGACTCAAAATTACGTTAACAGATTGCAGTGTTTCCCAACCTTTTTTGAGCCGCGGCACACTTTTTACATTTACAAAGTCCTGGGACACACCACCAGCCAAACAGACACAAAATGACACTCTAACACAGGAATACATCTAGTTAATATGTTTTTAAATGTATTTATACACTCAGTGTGAATCCTGGGCCTGTTTCGATGAACGCAACATAGATATCCTGGCAGGAATGGCAGAAAGACACAAACTTCCCACACAGGACTCCCATAACCAAGAGAAAATACTATAAGAGTTTGGTGGGCATTGACCTTGGGTTTTGGAGTTGTAGTTCACCTATATCCAGAGAGCACTGTGGACTCAAACAACGTTGGATCAGAACCAAAATTGGCATGAATACTCAATATGCCCAAATGTGAACACAGATGGAGTTTGGGGAAAATAGACCTTGACATTTGGGAGTTACAGTTTCTGGGATTTATAGTTAACACACAATCAAAGAGCATCCTGAACTCTTGCAACAATGGAATTGAACCAAACTTGGCATATTGAACTCTCATTACCAACAGAAAGTACTGAAAGGGTTTGCTTGGGAATTGACCTTGAGTTTGGAAGTTGTAGTTCACCTACGCCCAGAGAGCACTGTGGACTCAAACAATGTTATGTTGTTGTTTGTTTTCTATCCAAAATCACAATGTTGGAAGGAGGCTCACCACTTTAAGGTCCCTAAAACAGGCATGGGAAAACTTCGGCCCTCTGGGTGCTTTGGACTTCAACTCCCACCATTCCTAACAGCCTGAGGCCCTTTCCTGCTTAAGTGGCTGGGGGGGGGGAGGAAGAGGGCCCAAGGCTGCTAGGAATGGTGGGAGTTGGAGTTCAAAACACCTGGAAGGTCCAAGTTTGCCCATGCCAGCTTTTGACAGAGACCTCTTCCTCCCCCTTCTCCTTCGCGCCCTTTCTCCCCCCTCTGCCGAACACTTACTTTTTCTTCTACACTGCCGCTTCTGCCGCCATTTTGATCCGAGGGGGCAGCGTGAGTGTGTTCAGGAGGGGAGGGGGAGGGAGGAAGGCGTGACCCGTGTGGGCGCTACTGCGCAGACTCGCCCCAGAGCAAAGCGAGGCAAAGCGAGCAGAGCGAGGCTGAGAAGAAGGGAGCCCAAGTGGAGAAGAAAAAGTGTTCGGCAGGAGGGGGAAGAAAGGGTATTGGAGGTTCCAATTTCCCACAGCACACCTGATGATCGCTCACGGCACACTAGTGTGCCACGGCACACTGGTTGGGATACACTGGATTAGAGAACCGATTGGACAAAACTAACTAAATGCATTTTAACAAGACAACTTGGGTAGAAAAAATGATATGCAAAACTGAAAATGCAGAAAAAGATGTAATGCAAAGTAGAGGATGGGGGGATGCCTGGCTCGACAGCAGTCCATGTGAAAAAGATCTTGGAGTCTTCGTGGTCAACAAGCTGAACATGAGCCAACAATGTCATGCAGCTGCTAAAAAAAGCCAGTGAAGTTTTGGGCTTCATCAAAAGGAGTCGAGTATCCGGATCAAGGGAAGTCATGGTACCTCTCTATTCCGCTTTGGTTAGACCTCACCTGGGCAGTTTAAGAGAGGTTTTGACTCTAAGCTGGAAGGTGTCCAGAGGAGGGCAACTCAAAGGATCAAAGGTCTGGAGAATGAATCCCTAGGCTCTTCTTTAGGAAGGCCAAAATCCCATTACCCTTTTCTTTTGCCACTGCATGACATTCCTCCCCAGGAGGACTCGTAAGATCTTTTTCAGACGACCTGCTCTTGAGCCAGGCACCGTCCCCCATTCTGTATCTTTGCATTTCCTTTTTTTCTGCCTAAGTGGAGTATCTTGTTTTGTCAAAGTTGAACTTCATTTTGTTAGTTTTGTCCCATCTCTCAACAATGTGTGGCCCACAGTGGTCAGATATATTGTTTGTCCCATATTTGGGATATTTTTAAACACACAAGACACCAATAGGAAGTGATTCTGCTCACTTCTCTTTAGGAGAAAGGTCTGCCTTGTACTAAATGGCCTTCTGAACTCCCTGTTCCTGCTCGAGGCCATTTGGGGTCTTTGTTTATTCCTGCAGAAGGTGCAGGGAGCGGGCCCTGAAGCCCTTCTTGGAACGCCCACGGTTGCCACCTCTCACCCCAAGGCTCCCCTTGGCAACAGAGTGGAAGAGGGACACTTTTTTGGTTTTGCATTTAGGTTTTTTTCCCCTAAGACCGAAGTGTTGTTTGTTTGTTTGTGTTTGTGAAACTAGAAGTGACTTTCTGGTGGCTTCCTGTCCTACAGATAGCATGGACTGCCAAGAAGACTGATATGTGGTCTTGAAAATTAAGCCTAGAGAAGTGACATTTTCTCTCAGTTGGGCCCAAAGCCAAAAGGGTGGTACATTTGGATTTGGAAGCAGAATGACTGTTCAAGGAATGTTTTTGCACTGACCTCCATCACTGCAGCCATGCCTCATTCACCGAACACACACAATCCACTGTCCTGAGAATTAGGGTTGCCACTTTTTGATATAAGAAATAAGGGACATTTACCAAAAAATACGGGATTTTTCGCAAAAATAAGGGACGCTTCATAAAAAACTTGAAAATCAAACATTAGGCAACCCTAACTATACTCCTTTTGATGCAGCCTTGGCTTTTTCAGCTGC
Organism: Anolis apletophallus; assembly: GCA_030556195.1. Lineage (NCBI taxonomy): Eukaryota > Metazoa > Chordata > Lepidosauria > Squamata > Anolidae > Anolis > Anolis apletophallus. Next base: position 1,796,225 of record JARBWK010000021.1, read on the forward strand.
AGCATCACACTGTTGACTGATCTTTAAACTGGGGTCTAACAGAAGCCTCCTTTCGCATGCATTCAGGGCAATATCATCTACTTGGGCCATTCTGCAAGAAGGCACAACCCAAGCCCTCCCGACAGATGCCCGTCTGGCTGAAACGCCCTCCAGAGACCCCCACCCACCCTTCACCCCCAGTGTGGCTGTGATTTGTGTGCCTGGCAGGGAGTCACCTTTCTTCCACTCCCAGAGGTCAACAGTGAAGGCGGCCCCGCGGTCGAGGTAGGCGAGGGCACGGCAGACCTGGCTCTGGGTCTCCATGATCAGCAGCTCCATGCAGGCCTGTATCTCCCCGCACCGCACCTGCAGCTCCCTCAGACTGCTCACCGGCGGCGCCATGAAGACCGGCAGGCCTCCTTCTCCCTCTTCCTTTTGCTCCTCCTCCTCCCCCCGGGAGCGAGGGCTCTTGGGAAATGGAGTCCCGCCCAAAAGGGCCACGCACGCCTCTCAATCAAGAGGAGGTAGCCTTGGACTACAATTCCCGGCCGCGCGTGGGGAGGTGAGAGGAAACAGGAGGAGCCAAAAGGGGTAACAGGATGGAGGAGGAGGAAAATGGAAGTATGTGTGTATATGTACTGGCTCATGCTCGCCTCCTGCTGCCACCTGTCCTGTCAATACAGGAGCTGAAAATAAGGGACAGGAGCTGGAAATAAGGGACACGAAATTTGGGGCCAAAATAAGGGACAGTTGGCAACCCTTCTGAGAATAGACCCAGGCTTTTCCCCCTTATAAAATAAGCCACAAGCATGCATTTGCAGGCACACAGTCCCCAGAAATGCATGGAGAGTCCCATCCCATGCTCTTAGGTGCAACAGTTACAAAGGAGAACTAGTCTCTCCGTTGAGGTCACTGAAATGCCATGAATGTTACAAGCTTTTGAATTCTGCAGAACCCTTTTCTTGGTGGTTCTGTTCCTGGGGGGAAAACAAGTTAACATTTAATTAGATTTTAATCTATTTTAATTTTTTACAAGTTAACATTTAGGTCAGCAAAAGAATTGGAAGATTTTAAATAGTTGAGATGGGATCTTAAGCGCTGAATGTCAACGTTTAGAGCCCCTCTGAACTATTCAAACCTTCCAAGTGTCTAAACCTCCAAGGCTGGCAAATGGGAAACGGCTGCCTCGCTCTTTTTGGAGAATATTTCCTGGCGTATAAGACTACTTTTTAACCCAAGAAAATCTTCTCAAAACTCAGGGGTCGTCTTATACGCGGGAGTCGACTTATAGAGCGGGTGCTGAAACTTCCAATCCGGATTGGAGAATCTGTGGTTGCCGCATATGGTGGGGGGAGCTCAAAAATGGCAGTGGCCACGTCCCTGCCCAGGCCCGGATTACCCATAAGGCCACACTAGGCCATGGCCTATGGGCACAGGCCTAGGGGGGGCGGCAGATCAAGGACCAAAAAAAATATGTTCAAACAAAACCGCAGCGTGCGGCATAATGACTCTCTCTCTCTCTCTCTCTCTCTCTCTCTCTCTCTCTCTCTGGGGAGGGCGGGGGGAGAGCACTGCGAGGGGGTGGGGGAGGAGGGAATGGCACCTCGCCATCGCCCCCGCCCCCTTGTCAAGGAAGGAGGGCGCAAGGAGGATGAGGCGGATGGAAGCCCCGTCCCCATGGCCGCCAGCGGGCATGTGCACGTGGCAGGAGGGCGCCTCTGCCTCCTCCACCATGTTCCTGGATGCCGCGCATGGCCGGCAGCGGCTCCAAGGGCTTCCCTTCCTCCTCCTCCCCACGACCGTCTTCCTTGACTGAAGGAAGGCGGTCGCAAGGAGGAGGAAGATGCGGAGGGAAGCCATGCCCTCAGGGCCGCTGCCGCACATGCCCAGCAGCGCCCCGGGGGCGGGGCTTCCAAAGTGTGGCCTAGGCTGCCAAAAGGAGTTAATCCGGGCCTGTCCCTGCCGTATGCAGCGACTGTATGAAAGCATTAAGGGCGGTGCTGTACAAGTATGGTAGAAGAAAACCCATTCGTCAGGATTCGCGGTCCCGATGGTGAGGTGAAGGGGTGTCTCATTGGGAAGGTGTAAGTGAAGGGCGGAGTAAGCTGCAGGCGTCCGGGGCGCCCGGGGTATGGAAAAAAGAGATAGAGTGGCTCCGAGCCCAGAAAAACACACCTCTTTGACCTGCCTGGCCTGCCCTTGTATCCTATGACCGTACCTCCGCCTCTCAGATCTCACTCCTGAAGACGGCAGTGAAGCAGTGCAGGTGCGCATGTGCGAGAGGCAGAGAAGGAGGTACAGTAATAGGAAAATTACCATATTGAAATCAAATCTGATGCTTTAAAAAATTTTATTTGGTGTGCGTTTGAAGAGGGGTAGTTTTATACAGCGAGTATATCCAAACTATATTTTAACTGGAAAAGTTGGGGGTCATCTTATATACCCAGTCATCTTATACGCCAGAAAATACAATAGCTCTGATCCCGCTTGAAAAAATGTACATTTCTTAGAGGACATCCTCCTGTGTTTACTCTCAGATGACTGGAAACAAGAGAGAAAGGAAGGTGGCAGAAGAAATGCCAAAAGGATCCAAAACAAAGCTCAAAGCTCCAGCTCATCTCCTCCTTTCAGGGCTTGGCAGCCTCTGTTGCTTTTGAGGGCAGCGGGCTTCTGAATGGGGCCATTGTGAACCAAAACATGGTCATCTGCCGCCATTCTCAGAATGGCATGCAGATGCTGGAGCGGTTGACAACACTCCCAACGTGTTGCAACGCTCCCTGGGATTGTTGCAAAGCTGTGATCCGTGGGGCTTTCTCTTTGCCGAGGGGATCTATTTCCCTCTTCATCCTTGTTGGGAAAGGGGTGCCAGGCGGCCGTCGTAAGCAAGATGTGTGGGAGGGGCTCAGCCAAAAAAATTGGCCACATCTTCCCTCTGGCATAAGGCTCCAAAGCTGTTTTCAATTTTCCCTTTCTGTACTTGTTGGCTTGCGATGTTGGTCCTTGGTGTTTTGGTGTTAGATGTTGCATTTATAGTTGGCGAAGCATCCTAGAGTTGGAAGAGACCCCAAGGGCCATCCAGTCCAACCCTCTTCTGCCAAGCAGGGAAACGTATTCCAAGCTTCCTCACCTCTGCTTAAAGGCCTCCAGAGACTCCCAAGGAGAGGCATATCCCATTGCCAAATGGCTCTAACCATCAGGAGGTTCTTCCTAATGTTTTGTCAGGGGTGCTCACACTTTTCCAGCATGCCAGCTACTTACAATTAACCAAGATAAAAAGATCACCTACCTTATGTGCGCGCTTTGCGAGCGCACGCGGCTTCCGCGCAGTGCACCTTGCGCGCACGCATGCACCTTCCTCTGCAGGCCCAGCCTTCCTCTCCGCCCTCCCCTCTCTCGCCCGGCTCCATGGCGGATCCGGGCGAGAGAGAGGTGGGAGGAGCGCCTTGCCTCCCCCTGCAGGCCTCTCCATCGCCTCCAGAGCCCCGCCCGGATCGGCGCGGCTCCGGCAGCGATGGAGAGGCCTACGGGGGGGGGAGGCAGCTGCGCCATGCCTCGCATCCCCTGCAGGCCTCTCCATCGCCGCCAGAGCCCCACTGCGCTGATCCGGGCGGAAGGCAGGAGCAGGAGCGCGTCTTCCGCCCGGGCGGCGCTTCTCCCGCTCGCAAGGCATTGCCGGAAGGAGGGAGCTCGGGGCGGGGCCTTTGGAGGGAGCGCCCTGCGTCTCTCTCCTCCAAGGGCAGCTGCGCAGCCTCCGCTGTCGCTTCCTCCTTCCTGCAGTGCCCCGCGGGCGGAGGAGGCACTGCGCCGGCGGAGGCGAGAGAACCACGGCGACGGGAGCGCGCAGGAGCGCTCATGGGAGGTGAGGGCCGAAGATCGAGTGGATGAGGGCCGAAGATCGGCCAGTCGACCGCGAGCCACCTAATGAGCACCCCTGGTTTAGGTGGAACATTTTTGGGGATGTTGTGTTGTTTCTGGGCTGTATGGTCGTGTTCTAGCAGCATTTCCAGAATACATCTGTGGCTAGTGTCTTCAGAGGATATTTTCCCCTGCCATTTGAATCCATGGCTCCGTGTCCTAGTGTCTTGAGCAGCAGAAAACAAGCTCACTGCCTCCTCAATAGCATCCTTTCCAATATTTAAACACGGCTCTCCCACCCCTTTCTCTGAGCTGTCTTCTCTCCAAGCTAAACACACCTATCTCCCGAAGATGTTCCTTGTGACTTCCAAACTTTTGACCATTTTGGTTGCTCTTATCTGAATAACTTCCATCCTTGTCCATCTCCTTGAATTGCTTTGCCCAGAACTGGACACAGGAATATTCCAGATGAGAAGCTTGACCAAAGCAGAAGAGAGGGAGACGAGACACTATCCTTCTGTTGATGCGGACAACAATAGCATTGTGCTTTTCAGGTGCTGCATAGACGGTTGCTCAGTTTGTGGTGTAGTGAGACGCCTAGATCCTTTTCTCGTGGATTGTTTTCAAGCCCCATCATATATCTGTGTATTACATTTTTTATTGCCAAAATGTAATATGACACATTTCTCCCTGTTGAAATTCAATGTTGTTAGTTTTGACCCAGTTCTCCAATGCCATAAGGCAGGCCGGGGTAAATTTGGGCCTTCCAGGCTGGTAGGAATTGTGAGAGTTGAAATCCAAAACACCTGCGAGGGGCGGCGTTTGCCTAATGCCTGCAGTAGAGCAATACACTTGGGGGGGGGGGGTGTTTTGAAAGGAAACATAAGCAGTAAGCCTGGGCAATCATGGTTCTAAACCAGGGGTGGGCAATTATTTTTTCCAAGGGGCCACACGAGAGCCAAAAAATATTATGGAGGGCCGCACCTATAGGTGGAACTACATTCTAATCTACATAATGTATTTATTTATTTATTTACTATATTTACTATATATTACACATCATTAATATTAACATATTAATATATCAAGAAATATTCATATATTATTAGTATTAATATCATAATTATTATATTATGATATATATATAGACATTATAATATATTTTAATTATAATATAACATTATATTATGTTATTTATTATATTATTATAATAAAATTATTATAAAATAATAATAAAAACCACTAAAATAAAATAAAATTCAAGAAGACAAGGTGCGAAGACGGGAGGAGGGAGGAGGACTGAGGGAGGGCACAGGGACCCGTATTGCCATGGTCCTGCCTCAAAGCGGGGGCTGCCGCGGACTGCACCAGGGCAGCGGGGGTTCCTTCCTGCCTTCTCCGGCGGCTCCGGAATGCCCTCGCGGTGGTGATCCTGGGCTTTGGCCCTCTTGCATGGAGGGTCGCGCGTTGGTGGAGTGAGGGAGGGCCCGAGGGTGGAGGCAGCACCAGCTCCGGGCTCTCCACCTCCTCCTCCTGCCTCCGGCATGGAGAGGAGGAGCCTTTGGATGACTTCCTGTAGCCCCGGATGAGCTGGCTGAGGCATTCTGGGAACCGTAGTTTCCTGACTTCTACGGCTCCCAGAATATCTCAACCAGCTCATCCGGGACTACAGGAAGTCGTCCAAAGGCTCCTCCTCGCAACACCGCCGGCACTGACCCTCCCACACTGGCCATCCGAAGCCTCTCCATGCCAGAGGCAGGAGGAGGAGGTGGAGAGCCTGGGGCACTCCAAAGCAGCCGCAATGGGATGGCGGCAGCGGCACCCCTTCTTCTTGGTTGGCCCCGCCCCCGATGCCCTTCTCCCCGGGCTGGACAGAACCGGCCTGGGGGCCGCATCCGGCCCGGGGGCCGCATCCGGCCCGGGGGCCGTGGGTTGCCCGCCCCTGTTCTAAATGGTTCTAAAGTACTTACAAAACTAAAGTTCTGGTGGTGAACACTAGATGGCGCTGCGGGGTGAGAAGGGCGGAATATAAATACTGCAAATAAATAAATAGCTATGGCTGCTGACTTGATCTGGGATCTTTGGAAACTGGAACCAAACCTCAGCAGAAACCAAGGATATGCCGTAATTTGTTTTAAAAAGCCACTTGTTGTAAGAATTGCTTTTTGTCTGTGTATTCCACGTTAAGATGGCTTGTGAACAGCCTTCGGATAGAAAGTGAAGACAGAATGGAAATTCAGTAAACAAATGTTTAAAAAAGTGATGATATGCCTTCACTTGTATGACAGACCTTGCGGTGATTTACAACCTTGTTTTTCAGGAGACGATTTTTCATTGATCCAGCAAGAAATCTACATGGTCAAGGAATGCAAACACTGCAACATCGTCGCTTACTTTGGAAGCTATCTCAGGTCAGGCCTTCTTTCTTGTGATCTCTCTCATATAAAATTTTTTTTCTGTGCCAACTTCCTGGAGTTTTCTTCAAGTGTATTCAGGCAGTGTGGCTATCAGCCAGGGTGCCTTTGCGTTTGCAGAGTCAATGAGGATGTCGGGAGGGGAGAGGCTGACTACCCACAATAATAATAATAATAATTATTATTATTATTATTATTTATACCCCGCCACCATCTCCCCAAAGGGGACTCGGGGCGGCTTACATGAGGCCAAGCCCAGAAGTGCATTTCAATTCAGTAACATAAAATCCATAAAGCAACATTATAGTAAAATAATAATTAAAAAATCAAATGAAATGCAAAATATAATAAACAATGCAAAGTAATACAATAGAAAAAAAACCCGAACACCATCACAATGAGCGGGCCACATGTGCAAGATACAATGATAAAAACTAAGGGTGAGATAAAATTAAAAACCTATATATTTATAGGAGAGGTTCATGAACAGGGGAGTGAAAACAGTCCTTCGTGCGGGCAAGAGACAGTGCAGTATGAGGGCACCCAATATTAGGGAGAATGACAAGAGAAATGTGAGATCGTTCTCCCAAATCCCAACGGAAAAGCCACGTTTTGAGGTTCTTCTTGAAAGTTTCCAGGGTGGGGGCTAACCTAATCTCATTGGGCAATGCGTTCCAAAGGGGGTTCCTTCCTGCCTTCTCCGGCAGCTCCGGAGTGCCCTCGTGGTGGCGATCCTGGGCTTTGGCCCTCTTGCATGGAGGGTCGTGCGTCGGTGGAGTGAGGGAGGGCCCGAGGGTGGAGGCAGCACCAGCTCCGGGCTCTCCGCCTCCTACTGCCTCCAGCGTGGAGAGGCTACGGAAGGCCAGCGTGGGAGGGTCAGTGCCGGCGGCGTGGCAGGAGGAGCCTTTGGACGACTTCCTGTAGCCCTGGATGAGCTGGCTGAGGCATTCTGGGAAGCGTAGTTTCCTGACTCCTACGGCTCCCAGAATGTCTCAGCCAGCTTATCTGGGAAAACAGAAAGTCCTCCAAAGGCTCCTCCCCGGCACTGACCCTCCCACGCTGGCCATCTGGAGTCTCTCCATGCCAGAGACATGAGGAAGAGGCAGAGCGACTGGGGCACTCCAAAGCTGCCGCGATGGGATGGCGGCAGCGGCACCCCTTCTTCTTGGCCCCGCCCCCGACGCCCTTGTCCCCGGGCCGCACAGAGTCATCTGCCGGGCCGCATACGGCCAGTAGGCCGTAGTTTTCCCACTCCTGGTCTATATAGTACTATCTAAAGGGAGTAGTATAAAAAATATAGTAACATGGTATAAAAAAAATCCATAACCAATGAGTGTGCGGTTCAGAGTATTGTCTGTAGTTGTATGTTTATTATGTATATATTGCTGTTGGTATGAATTAGGTTGATGTATTTCCTTTTGATTAAGGTTTGAAATATGTGGTAGTGGCTAGTCAGATAGCGGCTTAGTTTTAGCAGTATATATCAGGAAAGACAGCTTTTTCTATTATTTTCATTCTTTTATTTTGTTTTTAACTTCAAATATGTTTTGATGGATTTTAATTGAATTTTTAGTGCTGTCTGTGTTTAATCTGTTTAATGTTTGTGTATTTGTATATTTTAAATTTGTGTACTAATGCTTTTATATCAAGCTGCTTTGAGTTCCCTCCGGGGAGATAAAGCAGGGAATAAATAAATAAATAAACAATTCTATATAAAAACTAAAAATAAAGGTGTGTCACTTATTTATTTCTTTATTGCTATAATTTATTTATCAATTTATTATTCACTATTACCCCCGATGGTGCAGTGAGTTAAACTACTGAGCTGCTGAATTTGCTGACCGAAAGGTCGGCAGTTGTAATCCGGGAAGCATGGTGTTAGGCCCAGCTTCTGCCAACCTAGCAGTTTGAAAACATGCAAATGTGGGTAGATCAATAGGTACCACTTTTGCGGGAAGGTAATGGCGCTCCATGCTGTCATGCTAGCCAAATGGCCTTGGAGGTATCTAAGGACAATGCCAGCTCTTCAGCTTAGAAATTGAAATGAGCATTACTTCCCAGTGTCAGGCACGACTAGACTCAATGTCAAAGGGAAACCTTTACTTTTGTTTATCCTTATATCCCGCCTTTCTCAACCCCGAAGGGGACTCCAGGCGGCTTAACAACATAGGCAATAATTCAATGCCTTAAAAACAATATACAATTAATATAAACATTTCAATTAAAAATTAAAATCAAAGTATATGCCCCAAGCAAAATGCCAGCCATTGTTTTATAACACAGCAAGACCGTCATATAACAATAACAACAACAATAACACTTTATTTATATTTATATCTCCCCAAGGGGACTCAGGGCGGATCACAGTACACATACACGGCAGACACTCAGTGCCGTTTTGGATAGACAATACAGAGACAGACAGAACAAAAAGGTGGTATGCTGTGTCGATGTCAACATCCAGCTTTTTGACGCAATCTACAGTGAATCCTCTCCATTGGCGCCCCCTTGTTGTGGGGGAGAGGCTTGCATACCCTAATGAAGTGAGCTATGCTGGTGGTGGCATAATAGCCACCGGAAGGGCCTCCCATGCCAGACAGGTTACAACTGAAGGGTCTAAAAAAGAGCGTCAAAGGGCAGGATGGGCTCTCTAGCCTTTTGACAACCATCCTAAGAGAAGGAAAACTCTGATTTTAAACCCAGGCAGATGGTGCTCGTCTAACCCTGTAAGGTCAACCATCTAGAGAAGGAAACTCAAACCCAACCTACGACCTGAGGACCTCGCTGCCACTGTCCTAAGCTTGCTAGGCCCCAGCAGACGAACCTTTGGTTTAAAGGGTGAGGCCAGTTCCAACGTACTATAGGGTTGCACTGGAAGAGCCAGAAATTCCTCGAGAATTTGCTAGATACTCCAGGCCAACTCTGTAGTAACTTCTGGGGAAAATATATGCCAAATATGCCTGAAGGACCAAGCAAATTACTAGAGAACCATTTCTCTCTGAGTGTGGATATGTGAAGCAGTAGCTACGGGTTCTGCAGGAGCTGTAATGTATTTATTCGTTGTGCTAAAACATTTATATTACATTCATTTTGTAGGACCTTTGAGTGGCTTACAATAAAATCAGTTTAAATCATTTAACACTGAAAGCAATGAAGCCGTTAATGCTGAGAAAGGAAACACATTTTTTTGGCTGGCCTTGAAGTCACATTTTCTCTCCCTAAATTTGAGGCTGCATATTTTCCATTGCCTTGGAATTTTGTTCTTTGCCGGCCAATTCTCTCAGAATATGTCCCATCCCTGATCTTTAGCACATGGATTTGGACATCCAGGCATTCAGAACGTCCAGCTTTTCCCTTTTGCTGCTAAAGACAGGAGCAAACTGAGCGATGTCCCAAAAACAGCTAAGGAATGCGTTGGCTCGTGTCGGGGGTGGGAACCTTGCAAAATGTGAAATATCTTTGCACTGCAAAAGTGACCAGAGGGGGATTATTTATTATATTTTATATATTCCTTCAAACTTCTTTACCGCCACTCCCCGAGGGCTTGGAACGGTTTACAAAAGCTTGACATAGACAGACAACAACAAATAAAAATAATAACAACAAGAGGGAGAGGAGGGCGGGCGGGAGGGGACATGGGGGGATAGGGAAGGCAGGGTGAGGGCAACTCAGGCCCCAACAGAGTAGGCAATGTCAGATTAGTCTATGAGGATTCAATCCTGTAGTCAAAGGGAGGCACCTTTGGGGTTCCTAAGAGAATGTCTCAAAACTGTTTGTTAGCGGGGGGGGGGGGGCATCTCTCCCACCAAGCAACAGACTGCAAGAGGAACTCTTGCCTGTTGGTACCTCTTCCTTCTTGGGCTTGGGGCACGTCCAGGGGGACTCATGGGGCCTAGAGCTCGTATTCCAAAAAGTCCTGGACTGGAAGGTCCTCCAAGTCCTAGACTTGAATGTTCTGGGCCTTTTCTCCTTTGGTAAGTCGGCTGGAGGCTTGATAGTATCCGGGGTTCCCTGTCGTGGTCACTGTAAATCGTACATGTGGTATGTTCTGCGTCAGCAGAGCAACTTCGGAACCCTCTAAAAGAAATCTGATTGGCTAGTAGTAGCCCCGCCCCTCCGTATATATAGCCCTCACCGGGGCTACCGAACCAGTTCTCTTCGTCCGCTCAAAGCAACGAGTGAACCTTCGCTTTTCTGCTCTATAGTTGGACTGCGAACTCAGATTGTAGTTATTTTATTTATTTTATTTATTTTTTGATTTGTTTTTCTTTGTGAGTTGAGAACTCTGAGTTTACTTAAGAGATCATTTCTCTCTTTTGGCAATTTGGGCTTCTGAGGTATGGCAACTACCTCATTTAAGAAATGTGCCCAGTGCCCAAACGTTCTTCCAGATTCGGATGGACACTCCCTTTGTCTTTTGTGTTTGGGTGAGGGTCATCTGGGCCAGCCTTGTGCCATTTGTAAAGCTTTTTCGCTTCAGACGAGGAAAAACAGGGAAGCCAGGCTTAAGGTTGCCCTGTTGGAAAAGGCACTGCTCCCTTCACAGGCCCCCGTAATGGATCAGGGCCTGTTGTCTCCTCAGGGATTATTTTCAGTGCCTCAGCCTCGCTCTCAGAAGGCTCCAGCAAAAAAGAAGATAAAAAAGGCTATACTGACTGAAAATCGAGCGCCTCAGATGGACCTGTCAAAAAAGGCGCGGAGTGAGGAGAGCTTTATTCCGCCAGTTGGCGATGTGCCTCCGCTTCAGATCCTGGAAGAGCTCCCCCTGCAGGGGCAAGCCCTGCAACTGCTCTTGGCTCCTCAGGAGTCTGTTTCCCTCCCTGAGCAAATGGAGACTGTGCCTTTAACTCAGGGAGCGGTTGAATTGGAAGCGACGCCCTCGATAGCGGGGAATCTTCAGTCTCCACAACAACAGCTGTTGGAAGGCTCGATGTCGGCGCCGCCAATTCCCTCAGGCCCTTTTGATACTTTGAGGGAAGTTTCGCCATCGGAGAGGAGGCGCGGGCGTGCGCATGCGCGAGCATCGTCCTGCCGTTCCAGCTGTTCTTCTCGACGTCGAAGACACCGTCGACGCCGCTCGTCGACGTCATCATCTTCTTCCTCATCTTCATCTGAGTCTTCTCCTCGACGTCGACGCAAGCGCAGGAGAGACAGGGCTAGCCACGTTCGCTCCCCCCTCAGGAGGGATCTTCCTTCCTCGGCTGTGTCTTCGGTGGCTCCTCCCCCGCCTCATCCACTTGCCTCAGCTGGCCATGAAGAGGCTGTGCGTCCTATTCAAGTGCCGGTTTTACAAGGGATCCAGTCAGCTGCTCAGCCAATTGTGAGATCTGCCCCTCAGCAATCTGTTGTGTCAGCTCCTGTACAGGTTCCTCCGTGCCAGGGACTGTGGCAGCTAACGTCCCGAGGCTTTGTTTATCTGGGACCGCCACCTGCTGTGCCCTCTGGGAATCCCCAGCCTTTGCTCAGCCTGCTCCCCAGTCTGCCATAAACAGTCAGCTCCCTGTACCAGCGCTAAACCAACGATTGCAAGGGACTACTGCACCAGTGCTGGGTCATATACAGATGCCTGTTCCTCAGGTTTTACCTCAGAATGGCATTGCTGGTTCATCAACAGCTCCTGTTGGATTCCCATTCCAAGTTCAAACTGTATTAGGCAATCAAGCCTCTACTTCTCTACCAACCATTCCACAACATGCTGGAACTGATTCTTCTGATGGAGAAATTGACTCTAATGATTTGGACAAGAGGGATGACTCAGACCAGTTACAAATTGCTGATTGGGGAAATTTTGTGGCAATGATGGGCAGGTTAACCAGGGCCCTAGGTTTGCCTCCCCCTAAGAATATAGGGTCGGTAGAAGATCTGATGTTCAAACCAGAGGAGCAAAAGGCTCCCTCCTCGCAAGCGGTGCCAGCATTAGCTTATTTACTTAAGCTGGCCTTACCATCTAATATTGCCCCAAGTCTGGCATCAGCTGTACCTAGGGGCATTGACACTTTATATAAGGTGGATTTGACCTCAGCTGAGTGGGCTGCTAAGCCGTCAAAACCCAATACAGTAGTTAGTGAACTTATTAAAACTAAACGCCCTAAGGGTAATCTACCTTCCCCAGCTGATAGGGAGGGTAGAAAACTTGATGCGATTGGGAAGAAGATCCACTTGGGAGCAGGGTTATTTACGAGAATGGCGCATTACGCCACATACTTCAGTGCTTATCAGAATTATTTATGGGGTATTCTATTACCACACATCGAATGGTTACCAGCTGAGAGACAGCAAGTGGTTAAAATGATTCAAGGTGAGGCAGTAGGGTTGGCACAATTTCAAAAGGATTTTGCCACCCATATGGCTGAGGGAGCCAACCGTATGTTTGCTGCGGCCACGGCATTGAGGCGCCATGCTTGGCTGCGCTCTTCCTCGTTATCGGAGGAAGGCAAAACGTTAGCGGAGGATACTCCTATGAATGAAAAGGGTCTTTTTAATCCCACTACGGATGAGGACCTAAAACAAAAACAAGACACACGTTGGGCTGCTAGCAAATTTGGCTTCCCTTCCCAGCCGTTCCAGTATAATAATAAACGTCGAGGACAGACATTTACTCCGTATTTCCGCAGGAATTTCTATAATACAGCAGGAAGTGGCTCTAAATTTCGAGGTGGTGGTGCTGCTAAATTTCAACAAGGTAGGCGGCAGCCATATAGTTTTAAGCCTCGGGGGCAACCCTTTCAGGGTAAATCAAAGCCCCAAAACAATGTAAAAAGACGATTTTGAGTGTCCTCACTAATGGTCACTACATCTGTTGTTCTTTTTCTCAGGTGATGATCGTCTCCCTCAGTTCTCTAGTGTTCCTCAGTCTCAGCCCCCTATCCACTCAGTTACAGTTAATATTAGTTATCTAAATAGGCTCGCTCCTTTCTTTCCCTTTTGGGATCGCATCACCTCAGATTCTTGGGTTTTGAGGATAGTTGCAGAGGGCTACAGTTTGGAACTACTATGCCAGCCCCCGTTGGGATTGGTTAAAGCCACCTCACCCTCCCCGCAGTTGCAGGAAGAGATAAATCAGTTGTTGTTAAAAGGTGCTATCTCACCAGTACAGGCCTCTGAATGGGGTTTTTGTTTTTTCTCGAGATATTTTCTCATTTCAAAGAGAGGGGGCGGTGTACGACCTATTCTTGATTTAAGGGAAGTGAATCAATACATACGCCCAAAAAAGTTTAGAATGGTCACGTTGACCTCAATTTTGCCTTTGTTGAATAAAGGATTATGGTTTGTATCTATTGATTTGCGTGACGCTTATTTTCATATTTCGATAGCGCCACACCACAGGAAGTTACTTTCGTTTATGGTAGGGGATAGGGTCTACTGCTTCAATGTCCTCCCTTTTGGGTTAAGTTCAGCACCCCGTGTTTTTACTAAATGTATGTCGGTAGTTGTAGCCCATCTCAGAGTTATGGGAGTTACAGTTTACCCATATCTGGATGACTGGTTGTTAGTGGCCCCTTCTTGTAGCAAGTTACAGAAGGATGTTTCCCTTACTCTTTCTCTCCTCCAGTCCGTAGGACTTGTGGTCAATTGGGAAAAGTCGGTTCTGGTGCCATCCCAGCGTATCAGCTTTATCGGCGCGACGCTGGACTCGTCAATCGAGAGCATTCCTGCCGGAGGACCGATTTTTCTCATTACAGGAGGTGGTGCTTCAGATTCTAGGGTCACACATAGTCATAGCACATCAGATCCAAGTGCTACTAGGCCATATGGCGTCAACCACGTCAGTCACCCCGCATGCCAGGCTGCGGTTCAGACCTCTACAAAGTTGGTTCCTCTCCAAATTCAACCCGTTGAGGGACGATCCCAACATGTCTCTCTACCTACCGGACACTGTCCGACAATCTCTCCATTGGTGGCTGGACAACAACAATGTGTGCCGTGGCCAACCTTTTATGCCCCCCGACCCGTCGCTAACGGTCACTACGGACTCGTCTATGACGGGTTGGGGAGCTCATCTGGGAGATCTGACGGCTCAAGGCCTGTGGTCCCATCAGGAATCGTCACATCACATCAATTACCTAGAATTATTGGCTGTTCAAAGGGCTCTGATAGCATTCGAGCTACTGATATCACAGAGAGTGGTTCTAATACTCACAGACAACACCACTGTGATGTATTATTTAAACAAGCAGGGAGGGACACACTCCCCATCGTTGTTAGAACTGACTATTCAAATATGGGAGTGGTGCATAAAACGCGACATAAGCATCGTCGCAGCACACATCCCCGGGGAAGAAAACACGGTTGCAGATGCTCTAAGCAGGGATCCCATGGGCCATCACGAGTGGTCCCTGCACAAGGAAGAAGCTGCACGCATCTTCCGGATGTGGGGAACTCCAATCATAGATCTATTTGCCTCCAGAGACAACAAGAAATGCCAGTACTTCGGAGCACGCAAGAGGGCAGGCCACTCGACAGGTTGCCTGGGGGACGCCTTCCTACTGTCATGGAGCAATCAGTTCCTGTACCTGTTCCCTCCATTTCCCATTCTCTTGCGGGTTCTGGCCAAAGTTCAACGGGACAAGGCCGGAACAGGTTCGATCTGCTGATGACACAGGGGGACAGGGTGCTGTACCCCGAGGTTCAAACGCTGAGGCTAACGGCCTGGCGGATTTGGGGGGACATGTAGCTGCACTGTCTGACTTGTCTCCTGCTGTAGTCCGCATATTAGAAGCAGCTCGTAGGGAATCCACTAAAAAATCATATGCTTTTAAGTGGTCTCGTTTTTCTAAGTTTGCGGCTCTACGTAATGTAGACGCGTTGTCCGCTCCGATTTCTTTAGTTTTAGATTTTATGGTGTCCCTCTCTGAGGCGGGACTATCATTGTCTTCAATCCGCTGCTATCTGGCAGCCATTTCAGCGTTTAGGAAAGATGCGGGATTGCCTTCTTACTTTTCAGATCCCCTAGTTAAACGTTTTCTTAGAGGAGTAGCAAATTCTAAGCCTTCAGTAGCCCCAGTAACCCCGGCTGGGATTTGCAACTCGTTTTATCTGCATTGACCAAGAGCCCCTTTGAGCCCTTAGCCACTGCGGATATTTCACATGTGTCCTGGAAGACGGCTTTTCTAGTGGCCATTACATCAGCGAGCGTGCTAGTGAGCTGTGTGCCCTTAGATCTGATGCACCTTACCTAAGATTCCATAAGGATAAGGTGGTCCTCCGGACGGTTTGGCGTTTCTTCCGAAGGTCGCCACGAGATTCCACATGTCACAGGAATTGGTATTGCCAGCTTTTTCAAGATCCTACGTCACAACTGGATCGTTCCTTACATTCCTTGGATGTCCGCAGGGCTTTGTCATTCTATTTAAATAGAACAGCAGGTCATAGGAAATCAGAAAGACTATTTATAAAATATCGCAGGGACTCCCTTGGCTTACCTGTTTCTGCCCAGAGACTTTCTTCCTGGATCGTCTCTACGATCAAGTTAGCATATACTATGTCAGGGAGGGATCTCCCTACCCAACTGAAGGGCCATTCAACGAGGGCAATGGCGACTTCGGCTGCGTTCCTGAGAGGCGTCTCATTGGAGTCGATTTGCCGAGCAGCAACATGGGCTACCCCTCTGACATTTGTGGCCCACTACAAGTTGGATACGGTGTCCAAGAAACAGGCTGAGTTTGGAAGAGCAGTCCTCTTTTCAGCGGTGGCATGACGCCCACCATCCAAGGTTGGTAGTAGCTTGTTATTCTGATACCACATGTACGATTTACAGTGACCACGACAGGGAATTATTACTTGCTTACCTGTAACTTTATTTCCCTGAGTGGTCACCTGTAATTCGTACATGCCCGCCCTTCCTCCCCTCTTGTCATGCCTAGTCCTTCTGGCTGCTTTACGCGGCGGAAGAGGACGGGTTCGGTAGCCCCGGTGAGGGCTATATATACGGAGGGCGGGGCTACTACTAGCCAATCAGATTTCTTTTAGTGGGTGCCGAAGTTGCTCGGCTGACGCAGAACATACCACATGTACGAATTTACAGGTGACCACTCAGGGAAATAAAGTTACAGGTAAGCAACTAATAATTCTGTTGTTGGGGCGGATGCTGGTCTCCTCCAGTGCTCCACGAGGGGGCCAGATGTTGAGTACCGGTGTCTCTTCGTCCCACGGTGCCGCTTCCGTGTTCTCCGGCGGCTGCGCAACTTCCGTTGCAAGCTGTTTCCGGGTCTCCAATCCTCCAGGGGCGGGGACCTTTGGTGAGGGTCATTTCCGGCTCTCCTCTCGAGGTGAAGACGTCCAGCCTAGCTTGGCGTCTTCAAGGTCGGCCGCCATCTTTGGCAGCCAACCCGGACCCGGGTCCAGTCTATCCGACAGAGGTAGGTGGTTGGGCAGCAGCTCGTCCGTCCCCTTCAGCCTCTTGGTCAGGGTCAGTCCGGCGGCGACTTTCTCGGCCGGACTCTCCGCGCCGTCCTCGGCAACAGCTAGTTCATTGTCTACCCTGGGTTCTGGTCTCTCCAGAGCCAACCCAAGGTCCCCCGCTGGGAAGTCTCAGGACTTGTCCCAGTCGAGGTCTGGGGCCTCAGGGGAGTCACAGTGGAGATTGTCCGTAGTCACAGGCCCGGGCTCCAAAGAAGGGTCCCGGGGTGCAAGAATGCCCATGCTTCTTAAGAGGTCACCAAACTTATTAAAACGGTCCATAAGTTTCCTATATTCATTCATCAACTCTTCGATCATCAGCGGATAGGGTTGATCAAAATGTATGCCTTGTGTACCTTGAGGCCTCGGCGGAGGGCTGCTTCTCCGGTTCTCAAAGGCTCCTGTCGGGTGCAGTTCCATGTTGGTTGGGTTCGGCCTTCTCATGGGGGTTGATCTCGTTGGGCATCTCCTGCCAAGTGATCTTAATATATAGGCCGTAGCGGCCGTCACCGGGCGGATGACCCACCGGTCTGGTTGTTCATCCTCCTCTTCTCCCGTTGCGGGTCCTCTCCCAAACGGCGGGGTCACCCTCCCGCAGGGACTCCGGAGACTCCGGGGCAGAGACGCTGTTTTGCCCAGCCAGATCAGACTATTCGGGGTCTGCGGATCGCCTAAGAACACTTCTTGTGATCTGGGCTCAAACGCGGACCCTCCTGAGTATGGTTTGCAGTACTGGCAGGTCATAGCAGTGGATTTAGGCAAGCTAGGCCGGAGCTCACCCACAGGGAGCTCTACAGCCGCCGCCATCTTGGCATCATTACCATCATTGTTTCTCATCATGCCGGGGCGGCTCCAGAAACCCACATGTCCCTCCTTTCCTCCCTTGTTCCAGCCTCTCCTCCCCTCAAAATTAGAAGGACTGGCATTTTTTTATGTTAGTTTACAAGGAACTTTTGCAAAAGGCACCTTTTTGTTCTTTTACTTTGTTTATTTTGAACTGGGAAGGGAAGTGTGGGCCCTGTAATGGGTGTCCTCATATTGTATTGTCTCTTGCCCACATGAAGGACTCTTTGCTACCTATTCATGAGTCTCCCACAAATATATATTTGTTTTTAATTTTATCTCATCCATAGTTTTATCATTGTATCTTGCACATGTGCTTGCCCAGCGTGATTGTGTCTGTTTCTTTCCCATTGTACTACTTTGCACTGTTTATTATATTTCATGCTTGATTTTGGATTATTATTATTATTATTACTATTATTATTTTACTGTAATGTTGCCTTATGTCTTTTACGTTACTGTATTGAAATTCACTTCTGGGCTTGGCCTCATGTAAGCTGCCCCAAGTCCCCTTTGGGGAGATGGTGAGGGGGTATAAATAAAGATTATTATTATTATTATTATTTTACTGTAATGTTGCTTTATGTCTTTTATGTTACTGTATTGAAATTCACTTCTGGGCTCGGCCTCATGTAAGCCGCCCTAATTTCCCTTTGGGGAGATGGTGAGGGGGTATAAATAAAGATTATATTATTATTATTATTTTACTGTAATATTGCTTTAGATCTTTTATGTCTTTTGCGTTACTCTATTGAAATTCACTTCTGGGCTTGGCCTCATGTAAGCCGCCTCGAGTTCCCTTTGGGGAGATGGTAACAGGGTATAAATAAAGATTATTATTATTTTAGTGTAATGTTGGAGTTGAAGTGCCAAACACCTGGAAGGAAGGCCCAAGTTGACCCATGCCTGGCTTAAAAGATCCAACATTTAGACTGTTCGTTTTCCTTTCACAGCCGCGAGAAGCTCTGGATCTGTATGGAATACTGTGGAGGAGGATCCCTTCAGGACATTTATCACGGTACTTGGAAACCTCTTTATTTCCTGGTTCCTGTGCACTTCCCCAAGCAGTTAGCCCATCTTGCCCCCTTCCGTTGTGTCCTAACAAGGGTAGATTAGTATAAAATAATGCAATGTTGGCTACTTGTTTAGTGTTTTTAAATATAGCTGTCTCGGGGCTCCGTTCACTTTGAAGAATCCTGTCCAAACCCTGTGGAAATGTGTGGGAGGCCCTTGGTAGTGGTTATATTAAATGCCTGCAGTGTGGCCTGCATGAGACTGCCCTCGAAGCTACACGTACAATGAAACTACAACAACCCAGTGATTCTGGGCATGAATGACTTTCAATCTAAAGTTGTCCAAAAACCGATTCATAATCCTTTTGGGACTCATGTTGACAAGTGGTCCCTGGTCAAAAAAAGGTTGGGAACCACTGCTGTATCTACATTCTGGTCATATAAACTAGGGCAGTGTTTCCCAACCGCTGTGACGCGGCACAGTAGTGTGCCGTGATGGACCTTCTGCTGTGCTGCGAGAAAAGCTCTCTGCCCCCTTCCTCCCCCCCTCCTCCTGCTGAACTCCTGCTGCTTGGGGAGGGGGAGGAAGGGCCGGGTGGCGGTGAAGAAAAAGAAGAAGGGGCTGGGGCACCGCTCATGCTCCTCCTCCTCCACGCGGCTTCAGCGAGCGGGGGGCGGGATCATGGCGGAGAGCGGCGCCGGGGACGGGGGCCATGACTCCCGCCCCTTGCTCACTCTGCCCCCTCAAGGCTGGAGAAGCTGTGGGAGAGCTGAAGGCGGGGGAGGGGGGGGCATGGCATGGCCTGCCTCCACCCCCTCCCCCGGCTTCAGCTCTCCCACAGCTGCTCCAGCCTTGAGGGGACAGTGCCAAGCCAGCATTGTGCTGGCTCTGCCACTGCTGGCTTGGCACTCTCCCCTCAAGGCTGGGGAAGCTCTGGGAGAGCTGAAGCTGGGGGGAGGGGGCGGGGCATGGCCTGGCTCCTCCCCCGGCTTCAGCACTCCCAGCAGCGGCTCCCAGCAGGCCACCATCCCCCAGCCGTTCTTTACTGTGTTCGAGTGTCATTTTGTGTCATTTTGGTTGGTGGTGTGCCCCCGGATTTTTTTAATGTTAAAAGTGTACCGCGGCTCAAAAAAGGTTGGGAAACACTGAACTAGGGAATATCTGCTGTGGCTTGGTTGCACACTGTGTTTGCTTTTGCTTTCAGTGACGGGACCACTGTCAGAGTTGCAGATCGCGTATGTTTGCAGAGAAACATTGCAGGTAAACGACCCCTGACCATCCTTTTGGGTTTTTGATGTTTCTGATGTGCACCAGAAACAGGTCTCTTTCAGCAGGAAATTTTTTAAAAAATTTTTTTTGGCCAATTGCATGATCTCTGTGGCTTTCAGTTGAGAATTAGCCATTGTATGTCTGCAAACCCTTCCAGACTTCATTTATTCTATACAGACTTTCTGTGTCACGTTCAGCGCTCCATGCGTTTTGATTTTCTTGTCCTCATTTTAAAAATTCCTTCTGGTGGCGTGCCATGCGTGAGTTCTGTTCAGTTCCATATTTTTGTTTTGTTCGTGTGTTATTTATATTGATTGCATATCTATTTCCATCAGTGGCATCTCTCAGTGTGGTCACCCCTATGGACCCACACCGCAACATACCACAGAATTGTAGGCAAAATTGTAGAAAAAAATTGACAAAATGAGTGACTATTGAGACATAAACAGCAGTAGCGAAAACAGCAATGTGTGCCTTTAGTGCACGTGGACAAAACCATATTACAGAAAGCATCCTTGTAATTGGGTAACAATGACAGCTCTGACTGGAGAGCATCTAGTTTTCAAGATATCAAAAAGTAGTCACCATCTAGGGACTTAAGCTGGTTGGTCAAAAAATATGCTTACGGTTATATCTGACCAAATGGATATTTTTATTTAAATACATAACATTGTGGTTCCCCCAAGAGATGCCACAGAGTTTCATTATTAACTGCCACTGTATTCTATAACATTTTGGTGGTTTTTGTGTATGTATGTGTCATATTTAGGGAGTTTTTTTGGGTTGGTTGGTGCATTTGTGGTCTGCGAGTATGTGGGACTAAAATGGTTTTTAAGGCTGGGAGAACAACAAAGTATTTTCTGCCCCATAACGTCAGTGTCCGGTGAGCCTCTTTGGGAAGGGGTTGCCACAGCCATCCTCTGTTTTACACAAAGGGGCTTTGCTTGCCTTATTCTATTTATTCGGAGTGGCTTACAAACATATACAAGCATCACAGGAGTAAAAATAACATAGTAAACTAGACCAATAAAGATTTTCCAGCTTAGCGATCAAAGGCTAGCCGGAAAAGGACTTCTCACCTGCCAACTATTCCTGACATTGTCACAATCCAATTCCCTCATATGGGTAACATCCTTACCTTTCCACTTGTGAGTGTATTCTTGTGGCTAAAACCATACAATGTAATAACTTGAACTTTGGGTTTTTGGTTTGTTCATTCATTAAGGCCAATAGGAAAGAAGTCAGATCTAATTCCACTTTGGTTTTTAAAATCTCTTGTATCTTCACACACACACACACACACACACACACACGGCCTGGGCAATCATGGTTCTAAATGGTTCTAAAGTACTTACAAAACTAAAGTTCTAGTGGTGAAAACTAGGTGGCGCTGGTGCTTTGCTTCTACAGTGTTGCTCAAGTTCTGGTGGTGAACATTTCAGAACTCTAACAAAACTTTCAAAACTTCATTATTATTTCATTTTTTTATTATTAATTGGTTTTTATTCATGAAGACAGGCAAACAGCAACAACATGTACATATACTATACCCTTCCCACTACTTGCACTCTTGGCGAGTTTCCTCGCTACAAACATACCAATGACGGGACCTATATTAAATACAACACATATATACTATAGGTAAAATACCGTCACCACACCCCCCTTACCCCCAGAAAATTTTCCTAACTTCCTTATCACTTAGAATGTTTCTGATATTCTTATATTGTGACTTAAAGTTTTCCCTTATTTTTTGGTCCTTTGGATTTCCTTTATGTTTACAAGTATTTGTAGTTAATACTTATAATATAGTCAATAACCTTATCCCAATTTGTTTTTGAGTGTCGATTTTGAGCAATAATTTGGGTCAATATGTCCATATTCATAATGTCTAATACTTTTACTAACCAATTATGTATTGTTGCTGTTTCCTTAGCTTTCCACATTCTTGTTATACAAATTCTCGCAGCTGTTGTGAGGTAGAAAAAAAAATTATCTTCATTTTTTTCTATTTGGAAATCCAGGATTCCCAGTAGGAAGTATTCTACTTTAAATTCAAAGTTTATGTTAAGAATTTTTTTCATCACTTTATTTACTTCCCACCAAAATTTCTTTATCACCTTGCACTCCCACCACATATGAAGAAATATTATTTCATTATTGGCCATTTTTAAGACAGAACCAATTAGGAACTGCCATTTATAACGAAATTTTGAAAGTTTTGAAATGTTCACCACCAGAACTTTAGCAACACTGTAGAAGCAAAGCACCAGCGCCACCTAGTGTTCACCACCAGAACTTTAGTTTTGTAAGTACTTTAGAACCATTTAGAACCATGATTGCCCAGGCCTAATACATACACACACATGTACATAGTAGAGTTTCACTTATCCGACATAAGCGGGCCGGCAGAACGTCGGATAAATGAAAATGTCAGATAATACAGAGTCTCCTACTGTTAGCGGCCTGATTCGTTGCTAGACACCTAGAATACTAACAACAGGAATTCAAAGGGTTAAGGCAAGGTAACGCCTCGGGGCTAGAGTGGCCCAGCAGGAAGTGCCCGGCTGCAGAAGAGGAGCATGGAAATCACAGAGGGAAGGAGGGAGGATGCTTCTGCTTCCAGTCCTGCCTCTTTTTCCCCTTTCCTCCCTCCTCCTTGTCTTGCCCTTTTCACTTATTGGGAATGGAGAGAGAGTTGGGGAGCGCTCCTCTAATTGAAGGGGAAATGCTGGAGGAAAAGGGGGGTCTTGGACAAGAGTGTCGGATAAGAGGGAATGTCGGATAAGTGGAGGTTGGATAAGCAAGACTCTATTGTATAAATATTTACTTTATTGCATAGCCTCCTCGCCTTGCTAGTGGTTCCACCCACTTCTGGGTGGTCTTGTCTGGGACTGCTTTTAATTTTGTATTCCATCTTGACGTTGCCTCCTCATTTTGATTCCTTCTCTTTCCTTCCTTTTTCAAAGGGACTTGCATATTTGCACATGAAAGGGAAAATGCACCGGGACATTAAGGTCAGTGGTTTCCTGTGAAAACTTTCCTCAAGTAGAAGCTGATTTGGGATCTTCTTGAGTGTTTCTTTTGTTTGTTTGCTTCTTTTAGGGTGCAAACATTCTGCTGACGGATCACGGGGACATCAAGTTAGGTAAGTGAGTTACGCCCTTGTAAGTTTCCTTGAAAGAGTAGACCTACTGTAGACCTCTGCAGGAGTCTACCGTATACCATGTAGCTGTGGACAAGTCTACATAGGGACCAACAAACACAGCGCCCAAACACGCATCAAGGAACGTGAAAGGCGTTTAGCATAGATTATATGTGCCGCTGTCGTTATGTATGTAAAAAGCATATCTTCATTTCTGTTCAATTTCAGATCTTTGTCTGTATTCTGGCTTGAGTGGAATCTTTCTTTTTAGGATTTTTTGACTTCTTGTATACTTTTCCAATATTTGGTGGCTTCAGAGCAGGTCCACCACATGTGATAGAAGCTCCCTGTGTAGTGATTGCTCTTCCAACAACAACCTTGATAGTTTTTATACATTAAGCCAGGGGTGGGCAACCTACGGCCCACGGACCAGATGTGGCCTGGCAGTCGATTCTGTCCGGCCCGGGGAGAAGGGCGTCGGGGGCGGGGCCAAGAGGAAGGGGTGCCGCTGCCGCCATCCCATCACGGGCTCTGTGGTGCCTGTGTCGACAGACAGGCCGAAGGAGCTGTGGCTTTGGAGTGCCTGCCATCCCTGGAGGCAATCCGGGCCTGGAGCGAGAGCATTCGGTGGCATACAGCGGCTGAGCGCCCTGGCGACCCGGAAGACTTGATTGTCTTCCAGGTCGCCAGGGCAATCAGCCGCCTCAGATTGCCGACTGCTCCTCCTGCAGGCCTGGATTGTTGACACAATTCGATGCCATATATAAAATACATACATTAGCAAGTAAAAACATCTCGAAACATTTAAAAGCATAAAAACAACGAGCAATAAGAAATTTTGAAACTATGTCTTCATGTTCAGTCCATATCCGTTCCTAGGTCATTTTCCGATTCAAGTTTGTCTAAATTATACCGTGGTTCCAAAGGCTTGTTCGAAAAGCCATGTTTTCAGTTTTTTCCAAAAGGTCAGGAGGGAGGAGGCCAATTTAATATCCCTAGGTAGGGAGTTCCACAGCCGAGGGGCCACCCCAGAGAAGGTCCTATCTCTCGTCCCCGCCAGACATGTTTGTGAAGCAGGCAGGATCGAGAGAAGGGCCTCCGACAATCTCAGGCTTCTGGTGGGTTCATAGGGGGCTATGCATTTGGACAGATAAGCTAGGCTGGAACCATTTAGGGCAGTGGTTCTCAACCTGTGGGTCCCCAGGTGTTTTGGCCTACAACTCCCAGAATTCCAAGCCAGTTTGCCAGCTGTTAGGGTTTCTGGGAGTTGGAGGCCAAAACATCTGGGGACCCACAGGCTGAGAACCACTGATTTAGGGCTTTATAGGCCAAAGCCAGCACTTTGAATTGTGCCCGGTAGCAAACTGTCAGCCAGTGGAGCTGGCGCAAGAGAGGAGTTGTGTGCTCCCTGAGCGCTGCTCCCGTTAGCAACCTGGCTGCCGCACGTTGGACCATTTGAAGCTTCCAAACAGTCTTCAAAGGCAACCCCACATAGAGCACATTGCAGTAGTCTATACAGGATGTAAGCAGAGCGTGGGCTACCGTGGCCAAGTCAGACTTCCCAAGGTATGGGTGCAGCTGGCGCACGAGTCTTAACTGTGCAAAAGCTCCCCTAGTCACCGCCGAAACCTGGGGTTCCAGGTTCAACGATGAATCCAGGATCACACCCAGACTGTGAACCTGCGCCTCCAGGGGGAGTGTAACCCCGTCCAACACAGGCTGTAACCCAATGCCCTGTTTGGCCTTGCGACTGACCAGGAGGAGCTCTGTCTTGTCTGGATTAAGTTTCAATTTGTTGAACCCATTAGCAGTCATTCCTGTGCCACGTGAAGGACATTGCTCACAAAAGGCAAACGGGGGTCTGTTTTTGTGCTTCCTGAGATGAGAATGTCTGATTTTCCTGATACTTTCTTTGCTCATTGCGCAAGCAAAGTGGAAACTTCTTCCATCCTTTCTTCCGCAGCTGACTTTGGCGTAGCGGCAAAAATAACCGCCACCATTGCGAAGAGGAAGTCGTTCATTGGCACTCCTTACTGGTAATAAATTCCTTGGGATTATCCAGACAAGGGCCTGGGAGGTTGACTCAGGGTTTCCAGACCGGACACTAAAGATCCTAAAACAGATGCTTTCAGCCAAGGATGGCGTGTGAGATGATGGTAGAGAGGCTTGGCTTTCGGACTTTTCTTTCCATCTAGGTCTCTGCTGCAATATATTCCCCATTTGAGTTGTCCTGAATGTCTTCCGTCAGGTTCATGTCTAGGGTCACTTTAATGATTTATTGGAATCATCCAGCCACGTGAGCCGGATCCCATTTGATTCAGCAAATCTTAAGTCTTAGGTATAACAGCTTTCACCGTTTGGGAGGTTCATTTTGCTGTGACGGACACCCTTAAATTACTCATTTGTACTGTCATTTTGGTCTGCTATCAGAAATAACGAAAGCAAAAGAAATAGATCTCTCCTTGCAATAAATCCTGATGCAGTGTATTTATACTTCTTCTAAAGCGTCCCTTCAACATGTGCTTTGCCCCATTTAGTCAGACTTCCCCAGATCTCTTTCAAAAGTAAACATATATTTCTATTACGCCTGGGCAATCGTGGTTCTAAATCAGGGGTGGGCAATTATTTTTCCCAAGGGGCCACACGAGAGCCAAAAAATATTATGGAGGAACGCACCTAAAGGCGGAACTACATTCTAATCTACATAATTATTTATTTACTATATTTACTATATATCAGTGCTGTCCAACTTCTTCCGCCCAAGGGCCGAAGAAGTGTCACTGATCACCTGGGGGCCGCAGGTGATCAGGGAGCGGGCGTGGCCGCTCCCGGGGCGTGGTCGGCCTCCTGCGCGGCCGCCCATTTTCAGGAGGGTTTCCCTGGGTGACGTTAGGCTGGGTGACGCCTGACGCCACCCAGCCTAACGTCACCCAGGGAAACCCTCTCCGCGCAGCCTGGATGGCTGGTGGGGAAAGCGAGAAGCGCCGCTTCCCCGCCACCCTTCCAGGCTTCGAGGGAGGCTTTTTCCTGGCTCCTGTGTCTCTCTGAGCAGAGGGACACGGGAGCTGGGCGAAAATCTCCCGCCAGCCTGGATGGCTGGTGGGAGAAGCGAGAAGCGGTGCTCGCTTCCCCCGCGAGCCTTCCAGGTTTGGGGAAGGGTTTTCGCCCTGCACTCGCGTCTCGCTTCCCCCGCCAGCCATCCAGGCTGGCGGGGGAGTTTTCGCCGCTGTCGTGATGCCTTGGAAGGGAGGGAGGCGCCACGGGGACCCCCTCCCTTCCAAGGCATCGGCTCCGGAGAGAGAGGAAGAAAGAGGCGGTGCAGGGAGGAGGAGCTAGCTCTCTTCCTCCTCCCTGCACCGCCCCTTGTCCCTCTCGGCGCCGATGCAAACCGGTTTGCATCGGCGCCGGCGAGGGAAAAAGAGGGCGGTGCAGGGAGAAGGAGCTGGCTCACTTCCTCCTCCTGCCCGCCTCCCCCCCCCCGCCGCCATTTAAATTTTTTTAAAAAAATAAAAATGGTGGCCGGGGGCATAGCTGGGGCCGGAGCCAACAGGCTGGGGGGCCGTGTACGGCCCCAGAGCCGCCAGTTGGACAGCCCTGCTATATATTACACATCATTAATATTAACATATTAATATATCAAGAAATATCCATATATTATTAGTATTAATATCATAATTATATATATATATAGAGAGAGAGAGATTATAATATATTGAAATTATAATATAATATAACATATTATACAGTATATTATATTATTATAAAATTATTATAAAATTATTATAAAAACCACTAAAATAAAATAAAATTCAAGAAGACAAGGTGCGAAGAAGGGAGGAGGAGGAGGGCACAGGGAGGGCACAGGGAGAAGGAGCGGCAGGCCATATTGCCATGGTCCTGCCTCAAAGCGGGGGCTGCCGCGGGCTGCACCAGGGCAGCGGGGGTTCCTTCCTGCCTTCTCCGGCAGCCCTCGCAGTGGTGATCCTGGGCTTTGGCCCTCTTGCATGGAGGATCGCATGTGGGTGGAGTGAGGGAGGGCCCAAGGGTGGAGGCAGCACCAGCTCCGGGCTCTCCGCCTCCTCCTGCCTCCGGCGTAGAGAGGCTCCGGATGCTGGCAGCGTGGCGGGGAAGAGCCTTTGGATGATTTCCTGTAGCCCAGATGAGCTGGCTGAGGCATTCTGGGAACCGTAGTTTCCTGACTCCTATGGCTCCCAGAATGTCTCAGCCAGCTCATCCGGGACTACAGGAAGTCGTCCAAAGGCTCCTCCCCGCCACGCCACCGGCACTGACCCTCCCGCGCTGGCCATCCAAAGCCTCTGCATGCCGGAGGCAGGAGGAGGAGGGCCTGGGGCACTCCAAAGCCGCCGCGATGGGATGGCGGCATCAACACCCCTTCTTCTTTGTTGGCCCCGCCCCAGACGCCCTTCTCCCCGGGCCGCATCCAGCCTGCGGGCCATAGGTTGCCCACCCCTGTTCTAAATGGTTCTAAAGTACTTTAAAAACTGAAGTTTTGGTGGTGAAAACTAGGTGGCGCTGGTGCTTTGCTTCTACAGTGTTGCTAAAGTTCTGGTGGTGAACATTTCAGAACTCTAACAAAACTTTCAAAACTTCTTTATTATTTCATTATTGGCGGTTTTTAAGACAGAACCCATTAGGAACTGCCATTTATAACGAAATTTTGAAAGTTTTGTTAAAGTTTTGAAATGTTCACAACCAGAACTTTAGCAACACTGTGAAAGCAAAGCCCTAGCGCCACCTAGTGTTCACCACAAGAACTTCAGTTTTGTAAGTACTTTAGAACCATTTAGAACCATGATTGCCCAGGTCTAATTTTTATTTATCGGGACCGTAGGTGAAAATTAGAATTCTCTGATCTTTTGCAAATAGATCTTCTGTTACAAAAATGGATTCTTTCCAGTTTTTGTATTTCATGGCAGGTTTATGTTTCCTGCACTTTTAAACTGGCTTAACAGTTGAGTCTCCACTCAAGGGACCCTGAACATTGTTCTGATTTCTGGCTCAGAATTACAGTTCTCAGGGCTTCATCGAGCAAGGAGTGATATAAATCCATAGAATGTGGGCTGAGTTTAACCTTGTCACGCCACAGCGATTCACCAAAAACTGAGCAAACCACCTGCTTCTGCTCCCAGTCTGAATTTACCCAACAGGGGAAGTCCCAAGTTGGACCCACATCACACAGTTTTATCCTGAGATGCGTCATTTAGAGAAGTACTTGAAGTTATCTTCTCTCATTCTTGTGGCACACCTATGTCTTTTTTTTTTCGACTCTCAGTGTCCTTAAGATGACGCTCTCGTGGGATTTTCTTGGCAAGATTTTCTCAGAGCGGGTTTGTCGTTGCCTTCCTCTGAGGCAGAGATAATAATCAGGCTTCACCAAAGTCACTCAGTGGGCTTATTATATGGCCAAGTGGGATTCGAACCCTGGTCTCCCGAGTCATAGTCCAATACTCAAACCACATCTGCTCTCATGACCTTTTAGAGATTTATAATGAATTGGTTCAGTGGAATACATTTGAAATTTGAAAGTACACCCCCAGGATGCTATAGGATAGGTATAATGAATTCCCTACATGGTAGGCTTAGTAAAGCCTGAAAAATAGGCCCAAGAAATTGGCAGCCATTTTAGTTGCCTGCGGGGGCATCCATCTTGGATTTCATTTCCATAAGGGGGCGTGCCTAAGGAGCAGCCTGGAGGGAAATGAGGGGAGTTAGGATTGGCTGGTAGAGAAGGGCGCGGAGCCTAATTTAGAAAAAGAAAAAAAGAATGCCTTAAAATCTGACAGCAGTTGGTGTTTGGGTGTCAGAGCAGAAGGAGTCTGAGTGTCAGAGGGTAGTTGTGGGAGTTATTGTTAGAGAGAAGTAGCCGGAAAATTGGTCAGGAAGCTAGCAGTGTAAGCTAATGAGAAGACTCTACATCTATCAGATTCAGGGAAGATAGTGTGTAGAGGAGTAAAGAGGTAGATCCAGGGTAGGACTATCTGTACTAGAGTTAAGAATTGCTAGGCAGAGAGGAATTCCTGTCAGTAAATCCTTGGAGGGAGAAAGGAGTGTTATTTTGTAACTGGCTTGGCACTATCCTCCTCAAGGCTGAAGAAGCTGTGGTAGCGCTAAAGCCAGGGGAGGGGGCGGGGCTTGGTGCGGCATGGTTCTGCCCCTCTGGCTTTAAACGCTACCACAGCTTCTCCAGGCAAGAGGAGGGGGTAGTGCCAAGCCAGTGGTGGCATAGCTAGCCACTACTGGCTTGGCACTATCCTCCTCAAGGCTGAAGAAGCTGTGGTAGTGCTGAAGCCAGGGGAGGGGCGGGCTTGGCAAGAGGGGTGCGGCATGGCTCTGCCAAGAGGAGGGTGGTGCCAAGCTCTGGCTTTAAGCCAGGGAGGCGGGGCTACCACAGCTTCTCCAGGCAAGAGGAGGGGTAGTGCCACTATCCTCAAGGCTGAAGAAGCTGTGGTAGTGCTGCCAGTGGTGGCATAGCTAGCCACTACTGGCAAGAGGAGGTGTGCCAAGCCAGTGGCACTATCCTCCTATCAAGGCTGAAGAAGCTGTGGTAGTGCTGAAGCCGGGGAGGGGCGGGGCTTGGTGCGGCATGGCTCTGCCCCCTCTGGCTTTAGCGCACCACAGCTTCTCAGGCAAGAGAGGGTAGTGCCAAGCCAGTGGTGGCATAGCTAGCCACTACTGGCTTGGCACTATCCTCCTCAAGGCTGAAGAAGCTGTGGTAGTGCTGAAGCCAGGGAGGGGCGGGGCTTGGTGCGGCATGGCTCTGCCCCTCTGGCTTTAGCGCTACCACAGCTTCTCCAGGCAAGAGGGTGGCATAGTGCCAAGCCAGTGGTGGCATAGTGCTGAAGCCGGCCACTACTGGCTTGGCACTATCCTCCTTCTCCAAGGCTGAAGAAGCTGTGGCTAGTGCTGAAGAAGCTGTGGGAGGAACACAGCGCGGGCTTGGTGCGGCATGGCTCTGCCCCCTCTGGCTTTCCAGGCAAGAGGAGGGTAGTGCCAAGCCAGTGGTGGCACCACAGGCTTGGCACTCCAGGCAAAGCCGAGGGGCGGGTGCCAAGCCAGTGGTGGCATAGCTAGCCACTACTGGCTTGGCACTATCCTCCTCAAGGCTGAAGAAGCTGTGGTAGTGCTGAAGCCGGGGAGGGGCGGGCTTGGTGCGGCATGGCTCTGCCCCCTCTGGCTTTAGCTCTACCACAGCTTCTCCAGGCAAGAGGAGGGTAGTGCCAAGCCAGTGGTGGCATAGCTAGCCACTACTGGCTTGGCAGTATCCTCCTCAAGGCTGAAGAAGCTGTGGTAGTGCTGCCAGGGAGGGGGCGGGGCTGAAGCCAGGGGGAGGGGCGGGGCTTGGTGCGGCATGGCTCTGCCCCCTTTGGCTTTAGCGCTACCACAGCTTCTCCAGGCAAGAGGAGGGTAGTGCCAAGCCAGTGGTGGCATAGCTAGCCACTACTGGCTTGGCACTATCCTCCTCAAGGCTGAAGAAGCTGTGGTAGTGCTGAAGCCGGGGGAGGGGGCGGGGCTTGGTGCGGCATGGCTCTGCCCCCTCTGGCTTTAGCTCTACCACAGCTTCTCCAGGCAAGAGGAGGGTAGTGCCAAGCCAGTGGTGGCATAGCTAGCCACAACTGGCTTGGCACTATCCTCCTCAACGCTGACGACGCGGCGGTAGTGCTGAAGCCAGGGTGCTGAGGGGGCGGCTTGGTGCGGCATGGCTCTGCCCCCTTGGCTTTAGCTCTACCACAGCTTCTCCAGGCAAGAGGAGGGTAGTGCCAAGCCAGTGGTGGCATAGCTAGCCACTACTGGCTTGGCACTATCCTCCTCAAGGCTGAAGAAGCTGTGGTAGTGCTGAAGCCGGGGGAGGGGGCGGGGCTTGGTGCGGCATGGCTCTGCCCCCTCTGGCTTTAGCGCTACCACAGCTTCTCCAGGCAAGAGGAGGGTAGTCCCAAGCCAGTGGTGGCATAACTAGCCACTACTGGCTTGGCACTACCCTCCTCAAGGCTGAAGAAGCTGTGGTAGTGCTGAAGCCGGGGGGGGGGCGGGGCTTGGTGCGGCATGGCTCTGCCCCTCTGGCTTTGCT
The DNA here is from genome assembly GCA_030556195.1 of Anolis apletophallus. Lineage (NCBI taxonomy): Eukaryota > Metazoa > Chordata > Lepidosauria > Squamata > Anolidae > Anolis > Anolis apletophallus. The sequence continues at coordinate 1,827,228 of JARBWK010000021.1, forward strand.
CTACCACAGCTTCTCCCGGCAAGTGGAGGGTAGTGCCAAGCCAGTGGTGGCATAGCTAGCCACTACTGGCTGGGCACTATCCTCCTCAAGGCTGAAGAAGCTGTGGTAGTGCTGAAGCGGGGGGAGGGGGCGAAGCTTTGCGCGGCCTGGCTCCGCCCCCTCTGGCTTTAGCGCTACCACAGCTTCTCCAGGCAAGAGGAGGGTAGTGCCAAGCCAGTGGTGGCATAGCTAGCCACTACTGGCTTGGCACTATCCACCTCAAGGCGGAAGAAGCTGTGGTAGTGCTGAAGCCGGGGGAGGGGGCGAAGCTTTGCGCGGCCTGGCTCCACCCCCTTTGGCTTTAGCTCTACCACAGCTTCTCCGAGCTAGAGGAGGGTAGTGGCAAGCCAGTGGTGGCATAGCTAGCCACTCCTGGCTTGGCACTACCCTCCTCAAGCCTGGAGAAGCTGTGGTAGCGCTGAAGCCGGGGGAGGGGGCGGGGCTTGGCGCGGCCTGGCTCTGCCCTCTCCCCCTCTGGCTTTAGCGTTCCACAGCTTCTCCAGGCTAGATGAGGGTAGTGCCAAGCCAGTGGTGGCATAACTAGCCACTACTGGCTTGGCACTACCCTCCTCAAGCCTGGAGAAGCTGTGGTAGCGCTGAAGCGGGGGGAGGGGGCGGGGCTTGGCACATCCTGGCTCCACCCCCTCCTCCCTGGCTTCAGCTACCACAGCTTCTCCAGGCTTCAGGAGGGTAGTGCCAAGCAAGTGGTGGCATAGCTAGCCACTAGTGGCTTGGCACTACCCTCCTCAAGCCTGAAGAAGCTGTGGTAGCGCTGAAGCCAGGGGAGGGGGCGGGGCTTGACGCGGCATGGCTCCACCCCCTCTAGAAGCGCCCCATCCGGCTGGGATCGACCTCCTTCGGTCCTGGGATCGACTAGTCGATCGCGATCGACTTCCTGGGCAGCCCTGGCTTAAAAGAACCATACACATTCATGCCCAAATCTCTGAACCATTAAGCTTAATACCTATATTGTAAGTTCTCTTAAATAAACTTCATTGTGTTATCGTTCAACACATCTGCCTCATGTGTGCCTCTGTCAAAGAAGTCAGTTCCCTGCAGCAATTGAGAGTCTAATGGTGGCAGCATACATTTTGAAGAAGTAATCTCTTCAGTATTACCTCAGTGCACAGGCCTGAAGGCAAGTCCAGAGCATTCTTGCCTAACTTACCTCAAGTCAGCCAAAGGCTTAATAATACTTATAAGTCTGGTGGTGACCGGTGGTCTTTCAAAAGGTTTTCTGGCCAGGAGATCGTTCCAGCTCAGTGCAGCTTTTGATTTCCGTTTAAACAATCACAGATTCCATTACATTTGGGGGTACAGCGGTGGGATGTTCTAAGGAAAGGCCTCCCCTGCCCTAATTGAACAATACCACATTCCTTTATAATAGGCACACAGATTAAACTGTGACAACTGTGTAGTTTGGATCCTCCCTGGAATCCCTTGGTATAAAAGGCTGGTGGGTTGTGTCCCTCTTGCATTCTAAGTAGCACAGGCCTAGTTTGGTTTACACGGTTAGACAAAAATACTAGCAGTGGGTTGTGCAGAAGGTTCTTCCGTCTAACGCCGCTGTTGTTTCCCCTCTGTCAGGATGGCCCCAGAAGTCGCGGCAGTCGAAAAGAATGGGGGCTACAACCAGCTCTGTGACATCTGGGCCGTGGGCATCACGGCCATTGAGCTGGGAGAGCTCCAGCCACCCATGTTTGAGCTTCACCCCATGAGGTCAGTGGACAAAACATTGGGGCACTGCCTTAAATTTGCCAATGTTTAACCCAGGCATAGCAATGGCTGATGGCCGCACCCCCGTGTCCAGTGGGCCACACCATTGCATTACAGTCGGTGCAAAATGTGCACGGCCTTCCATGTCACTAGGTCACTTCTGGCTGCCATTCTGGCCGATTTTCAGCTAAGTTTATTTCGGTTTATGGGTGGACGTAATGCTGGGAGTAAGTGGGGGAAACAAACTGCTATACTGCAGCACGTTTTGGGTCTGTTTAATGCCAAATATGGAGAGGGGGTCTAGGGCTTTTGTAGTAGTTCAAATGGGTCTCAAGAGGCTGCCCTTTGGGTCCCTAAAGGCTGCATAAGGCCTGCAAACCTGACTTTGTCCATTTCTGATTTAACCAGTGGAATGGAATTTGGGGGGGGGGGAGTGAGATGCATGAGGAACCTGTTCCTTTATTAACCACTAGCTGTACCCGTGCACGCGTTGCTGTGCCATGACTCTCTCTCTGTATCTCTGTCTCTCTCTCTCTCACTCTCTCTCTCTCACACACACACTCTCTCTCTCTCTCTCTCTATCTCTCTCTCTCACTCTCTCTCTCTCTCTCACTCTCTCACTCTCTCTCTCTCTCTCACTCTCACTCACTCTCTCTCTCTCACTCTCTCCTCACTCTCCTCACTCTCTCTATCTCTCTCTCACTCTCTCTCTCTCTCTCACTCTCTCACTCTGTCTCTCTCTCACTCACTCTCTCTCTCACTCACTCTCTCTCTCTCACCTCCCACTCACCTCCCCCCACCTCCTTTACTCCACTCCTCTTTCCCACCTCACCACTCTCCTCTCTCACTCTCTCTCACCACTCTTCCACCTCTCCTCCACCTTCCTCTCCTCTCACCTCTCTCCTCACCTCTCTCACTCCCTCACCTCACTCCCTCCTCACCCTCTCCCCTCACCTGTCTCCTCTCACTCACTGGTCTCCTCACTCACCTCACTCACCCCACCTCTCCTCACCTCTCCTCACCCACTCCTCACCACCACTCCTCACTCTCCCACCTCTCCTCACCTCCCCCCACCCACCTCACCACCCCTCCCACCTCTC